>OX411759.1:13859909-14577196 GCA_948252205.1 Orthosia incerta
ACAATAGTATATCAGACTAGTGATAGTTAGGGGAGGGGGAGGCTAAAGGGGTCTATCCACACATATCAGGGCCGTGCCCGGGACGTGGACGGACCGTGCCCCGTCAGGGACTCAAAAAAATATCGGTGTGTACATTTTATATGAACTCGTTCACACACGTCTGTCACGAATGCCTGGGCCCGGCCCTGTCACGTCCCGGGCTAAGGCCCTGATATGTGTGGATAGACTTTAAGTCCACCTATGGACGTATTTCGGCATAAAAGATGATGATAGTACAAGCCTATCGTAACCGAGAAGGTGCGTATGGTGGCTGGGCTGTGTTGACTTCATTTAATGTGAAAGTTTGGATGGATGTATGTTTATTACTCAATCACGCCATAACGGCCGAACGGATCTGGATGAAATTTTGCACAGATATAGATTATAGTCTGGAATAGCACATAGGCTACTTTTCATCCCGGTATAATGTTCCTTTCTTGTTTTTCCCTCTCAAAAAGAGGAGGTCTCTCCGCAGTGGGGACATTAAAAGGCTGATGATGATGAATGTTCCCTTGGGATAAGAAAACACTTTTCACGCGGGCGAAGCCGCTGGCATAATTCTAGTAAACAATATTTTTTCAATTTAGGCTTTCCTTAATGCGGATTCTCATCAGTGGAGATAGTCCTCTAAAGCTTCCGCCTTATCTTTTAGCTGGGAAGAAAAAGTGGAGCAACAAAATTGCCAGCAACATATTTGTCGTGTTCAATCTATTTAATAAGCCTGTATACTGTTTCTTGTGCTACCCTAAAATTGTCTGTGAAAACTTTTAATTGGCCTTCCTTCATTAACTGTCTACTATCTGTATCCTAGCTGTAAGTTTTGTTAACTAATAAAATAAATAAATAAAATAGTCACCGTGTGTGGTGACAGTGGAGAAATGGTAACTTGGACGGCACGTCTGTGTAGTAGTAGGTCTATAGCAAACAGTGAATGTTTTAGATGTGGGTATTTAAGCGTGTGTAGAGACGTACCTGCTTTAAGTTTAATGGTATGTAACAAGTTGGGTACATGCTCGAAGCCGAATTCCCCTGCCCGCCCTTCTTTTTCCTTCACTCGGCCGGTTATAAGTGTAACTTTGCTCCTATTGTAAATTTTACCATATTCGTCTTTTTTGTTTGATGCCTGCCACAACAACAAATTAGAAATAATTAGACATTAACATCAAAAACATGTTTATTTTCTTCCAAAAATAACACTTATTAACTAAAAACTGAAAGATAATAATAACTAAATGCCACATATCACATAGTTATTTGCGGGAGACTATTGCCAATCTGGTTAGGTTTAAAGCTGGTAAAACCCAGACGTTTCTTTTTTCCGCTAAAAAGAGACAATTTCACCCGGCTCCAACTTTCCGAGATGTGAACGTGCCAATAACTGACCATCTTGAATTTCTTGTTTCATCGTTACGTTGACATCTACTCTCAATTTCGGCCCATACATTGAGGTAAAGGCTCAGCTGGCTGCAAAAAAGCTGGGGATCCTTGCAAAGGTGAGAAGGTACTTCACGCCAGAACAGCTGCTCAGCTTGCTTGCAACGGTGAGAAGATAGACAAGGCTTAGCAACTGGAAGTTGCCTTTAATTTGGTTACATTTCCGTAACCATAACAAAACATCGGGACTTTATAACAAACGGCACATCAACCAAGTATGGAAGTTATTGGGTGAAAAGAATAAAGCATTTTCCTTTAAGTTTTTCATAGCATCCCTGGGGCCGGCCCTATCGACATTATACTATATAAAACTGCATTACCACTGACTGACTCACTGACTGACTCATTGACATAATTGTTCTCCCAGATGGTGGATGGGGAGGTGGGTATATTTTGACAGATTCGTAAACAAGTAACTCCCGTGAGTATGGGAAAAGTCCCAAACCTCCCCTTTTCCTCCCCCCCTCTATCGTATCTCGGAAACTAAGGTACCCGTAGAATGTTTTTTTTACGGATTCGTTTAGAGGAGGCTCGGAAAAGTAAAAAGCATTTTTCAAAGTTGACCCCCTCGCCCCCCTTCTCCCCCCCTTTAAGCGGATCTCGAAAGTTGGAACATTTGGAACATTTCTTTTTTCAGGTTCATATAAAGGGGCAATGCTATAGTCACAAACGAACCAGTTTTCAAAGTTGACCCCCTTGCCCCCCTTCTCCCCCCTACCCCCCCGTTTTGGCGAATCTTTTTTTTCGTTTTTTTTACGGATTCGTTTAGAGGAGGCTCGGAAAAGTAAAAACCATTTTTCAAAGTTGGCCCCCTCGCCCCCCTTCTCCCCCCCTTTAAGCGGATCTCGGAAGTTGAGAGACTTGGAACATTTCTTTTTTCAGATTCATATACAGGGGCAATGCTTTAGTCACAAACAAACCATTTTTCAAAGTTGACCCCCTTGCCCCCCTTCTCCCCCCCCCCCCCCCCGTTTTGGCGAATCTTTTTTTTTCAGTTTTTTTTACGGATTCGTTTAGAGGAGGCTCGCAAAAGTAAAAAACATTTTTCAATGTTGACCCCCTCGCCCCCATTCTCCCCTCCTTACAGCGGATCTCGGAAGTTGAGAGACTTGGAACATTTCTTTTTTCAGATTCATATAAAGGGGCAATGCTATAGTCACAAACAAACCATTTTTCAAAGTTGACACCCTTGCCCCCCATCTCCCCCCTCCCACCCCCCGTTTTGGCGGATCTTTTTTTTACGGATTCAGCGTAGGGATCCCGAGTGGAGCGAACCTACGAGACCGAGTGCAGCGCAGGGGGGAGGTGGCGAGCGAAGCGAGCCGGCGACCTCCGTAGCGTAACGAAGGTTGAGTGGGTGAATCGAAACTCAGTGCCCGGCGACGACAAGCAAACATTAGAGTTATGTTTTTTGGAACAAAGTTTAGGGTAGGTGTAGGGTAGGTGTAGAGTAGGTGTAGGGTAGGTGTAGAGTAGGTGTAGGGTAGGTGTAGGGTAGGTGTAAGGTAGGTGTAGGGTAGGTGTAGGGTAGGTGTAGGGTAGGTGTAGGGTAGGTGTAGAGTAGGTGTAGGGTAGGTGTAGGGTAGGTGTAGGGTAGGTGTAGGGTAGGTGTAGGGTAGGTGTAGGGTAGGTGTAGGGTAGGTGTAGGGTAGGTGTAGGGTAGGTGTAGAATAGGTGTAGGGTAGGTGTAGGGTAGATGTAGGATAGGTGTAGGGTAGGTGTAGGGACAACAACACGCGGGTGTAGGGACAACAACACGCGAGCTGCTTGCAGCTCGCGCACCAAGCAAATACTAGTTATATTATATAAAGCTGCATTACCACTGACTGACTCACTGACATAATTGTTCTCCCAGATGGTGGATGGGGAGGTGGGTATATTTTGACAGATTCGTAAACAAGTGACTCTCGCGAGTTTGGGAAAAGTCCCAAACCTCCCCTTTTCCTCCCCCCTCCTCCCCCCCTCTATCGTATCTCGGAAACTAAGGTACCCGTAGTATGTTTTTTTTACGGATTCGTTTAGAGGAGGCTTGGAAAAGCAAAAACCATTTTTCAAATATGACCCCCTCGCCCCCCTTCTCCCCCCCTTTAAGCGGATCTCGGAAGTTGAGAGACTTGGAACATTTCTTTTTTCAGATTCATATAAAGGGGCAATGCTATAGTCACAAACAAACCAGTTTTCAAAGTTGACCCCCTTGCCCCCCTTCTCACCCCCCCCCCTTTTTTTCGAATCTTTTTTTTTCAGTTTATTTTTCGGATTCGTTTAGAGGAGGCTCGGAAAAGTAAAAACCATTTTTCAAAGTTGACCCCCTCGCCCCCCTTTTCCCCCCCTTTAAGCGGATCTCGGAAGTTGAGAGACTTGGAACATTTCTTTTTTCAGATTCATATAAAGGGGCAATGCTATAGTCACAAACAAACCATTTTTCAAAGTTGACCCCCTTGCCCCCCTTCTCCCCCCTCCCCCCCCCGTTTTGGTGAATCTTTTTTTTTTGTTTTTTACGGATTCAGCCTAGGGATCCCGAGCGGAGCGAACCTACGAGACCGAGTGCAGCGCAGGGGGGAGGTGGCGAGCGAAGCGAGCCGGCGACCTCCGTAGCGAAACGAAGGTTGAGTGGGTGAAGCGAAACTCAGTGCCTGGAGACGAATGCAAACATTAGGGTTATGTTTTTTGGAACAAAGTGTAGGGTAGGTGTAGGGTAGGTGTAGGGTAGGTGTAGGGTAGGTGTAGGGTAGCTGTAGGGTAGGTGTAGGGTAGGTGTAGGGTAGGTGTAGGGTAGGTGTAGGGTAGGTGTAGGGTAGGTGTAGGGTAGGTGTAGGGTAGGTGTAGGGTAGGTTTAGGGTAGGTGTAGGGTAGGTGTAGGGTAGGTGTAGGGTAGGTGTAGGGTAGGTGTAGGGTAGGTGTAGGGTAGGTGCAGGGTAGGTGTAGGGACAACAACACGCGAGCTGCTTGCAGCTCGCGCACCAAGCAACTACTAGTTATTATTATACTATATAAAACTGCATTACCACTGACTCACTGACTGACTCACTCATTGACATAATTGTTCTCCCAGATGGTGGAGGGGGAGGTGGGTATATTTTGACAGATTCGTAAACAAGTAACTCTCGCGAGTATGGGAAAAGTCCCAAACCTCCACTTTTCCTCCCCCCTCCTCCCCCCCCTTATCGTATCTCGGAAACTAAGGTACCCGTATTTTTTGTTTTTTACGGATTCGTTTAGAGGAGGCTCGGAAAAGTAAAGACCATTTTTCAAAGTTGACCCCCTCGCCCCCCTTCTCCCCCCCTTTAAGCGGATCTCGAAAGTTGGAACTTTTGGAACATTTCTTTTTTCATATTCATATAAAGGGGTAATGTTTTAGTCACAAACGAACCATTTTTCAAAGTTGACCCCCTTGCCCCCCTTCTCCCCCCTCCCCCCCCGTTTTGGCGAATCTTTTTTTTTCGTTTTTTTTACGGAATCGTTTAGAGGAGGCTCAGAAAAGTAAAAGCCATTTTTTAAAACTCACCCCCTCGCCCCCCTTCTCCCCCCCTTTAAGCGGATCTCGGAAGTTGAGAGACTTGGAACATTTCTTTTTTCAGATTCATATAAAGGGGCAATGCTTTAGTCACAAACGAACCAGTTTTCAAAGTTGACCCCCTTGCCCCCCTTCTACCCCTCCCCCCCCCCGTTTTGGCGAATCTTTTTTTCGTGTTTTTTTTACGGATTCGTTTAGAGGAGGCTCGGAAAAGTAAAAACCATTTTTCAAAGTTGACCCCCTCGCCCCCCTTCTCCCCCCTTTAAGCTGATCTCGGAAGTTGAGAGACTTGGAACATTTATTTTTTCAGATTCATATAAAGGGGCAATGCTCAAGTCACAAACGAACCAGTTTTCAAAGTTGACCCCCTTGCCCCCCTTCTCCCCCCTCCCCCCCCGTTTTGGCGAATCTTTTTTTTTTGTTTTTTTTACGGATTCAGCGTAGGGATCCCGAGTGAAGCGAACCTACGAGACCGAGTGCAGCGCAGGGTGGCGAGCGAAGCGAGCCGGCGACCTCCGTAGCGTAACGAAGGTTGAGTGGGTGAAGCGAAACTCCGTGCCTGGCGACGACAAGCAAACATTAGGGTTATGTTTTTTGGAACAAAGTTTAGGGTAGGTGTAGGGTAGGTGTAGGGTAGGTGTAGGGTAGGTGTAGGGTAGGTGTAGGGTAGGTGTAGGGTAGGTGTAGGGTAGGTGTAGGGTAGGTGTAGGGTAGGTGTAGGGTAGGTGTAGGGTAGGTGTAGGGTAGGTGTAGGGTAGGTGTAGGGTAGGTGTAGGGTAGGTGTAGGGTAGGTGTAGGGTAGGTGTAGGGTAGGTGTAGTGTAGATGTAGGGTAGGGGTAGGGTAGGTGTAGGGTAGGTGTAGGGTAGGTGTAGGGTTGGTGTAGGGTAGGTGTAGGGTTGGTGTAGGGTAGGTTAAGGAATACTTCTCAAAAACACGACAAAGCCGCGAGCTGCTTGCAGCTCGCGCACCAAGCAAATACTAGTTATATTATATAAAACTGCATTACCACTCACTCACTGACTGATTGACATAATTGTTCTCCCAGATGGTGGAGGGGGAGGTGGGTATATTTTGACAGATTCGTAAACAAGTAACTCCCGTGAGTATGGGAAAAGTGCCAAACCTCCCCTTTTCCCCCCCCCTCCTCCCCCCCTCTATCGTTTCTCGGAAACTAAGGTACCCGTATTTTTTGTTTTTTACGGATTCGTTTAGGGGAGGCTCGGAAAAGTAAAAAGCATTTTTCAAAGTTGACCCCCTCGCCCCCCTTCTCCCCCCCTTTAAGCGGATCTCGGAAGTTGAGAGACTTGGAACATTTCTTTTTTCAGATTCATATAAAGGGGCAATGCTATAGTCACAAACAAACCAGTTTTCAAAGTTGACCCCCTTCTCCCCCCTCCCCCCCGTTTTGGCTAATCTTTTTTTTTTGGTTTTTTTTACGGATTCGTTTAGAGGAGGCTCGGAAAAGTAAAAACCATTTTTCAAAGTTGACCCCCTCGCCCCCCTTCTCCCCCCCTTTAAGCGGATCTCGGAAGTTGAGAGACTTGGAACATTTCTTTTTTCAGATTCATCTAAAGGGGCAATGCTATAGTCACAAACGAACCATTTTTGAAAGTTGAACCCCTTCTCCCCCCCCCCCCCCCCCCCCGTTTTGGCGAATCTTTTTTTTTCAGTTTTTTTTACGGATTCCGCGTAGGGATCCCGAGTGGAGCGAACCTACGAGACCGAGTGCAGCGCAGGGGGGAGGTGGCGAAGCGAAGCGAGCCGGCGACCTCCGTAGCGTAACGAAGGTTGAGTGGGTGAAGCGAAACTCAGTGCCTGGCGACGAATGCAAACATAAGGGTTATGTTTTTTGGAACAAAGTTTAGGGTAGGTGTAGGGAAGGTGTAGGGTAGGTGTAGGGTAGGGTAGGTGTAGGGTAGGTGTAGGGTAGGTGTAGGGTAGGTGTAGGGTAGGTGTAGGGTAGGTGTAGGGTAGGTAGGTGTAGGGTAGATGTAGGGTAGGTGTAGGGTAGGTGTAGGGTAGGTGTAGGGTAGGTGTAGGGTAGGTGTAGGTGGTAGGGTAGGCGTAGGGTAGGTGTAGGGTAGGTGTAGGTAGGTGTAGGGTAGGTGTAGGGTAGGTGTAGGGTAGGTGTTAGGTAGGTGTAGGGTAGGTGTAGGGTAGGTGTAGGGTAGGTTAAGGAATACTTCTCAAAAACACGACAAAGCCGCGAGCTGCTTGCAGCTCGCGCACCAAGCAAATACTAGTTATACTATATAAAACTGCATTACCACTCACTGACTGACATAATTGTTCTCCCAGATGGTGGATGGGGAGGTGGGTATATTTTGACAGATTCGTAAACAAGTGACTCTCGCGAGTTTGGGAAAAGTCCCAAACCTCCCCTATTCCTCCCCCCTCCTCCCCCCCTCTATCGTATCTCGGAAACTAAGGTACCCGTAGTATGTTTTTTTTACGGATTCGTTTAGAGGAGGCTCGGAAAAGCAAAAACCATTTTTCAAATTTGACCCCCTCGCCCCCCTTCTCCCCCCCTTTAAGCGGATCTCGGCAGTTGAGAGACTTGGAACATTTCTTTTTTCAGATTCATATAAAGGGGCAATGCTATAGTCACAAACATACCATTTTTCAAAGTTGACCCCCTTGCTCCCCTTCTCCCCCCTCCCCCCCGTTTTGGCAAATCTTTTTTTTTTGTTTTTTTTTTACGGAATCGTTTAGAGGAGGCTCGGAAAAGTAAAAACCATTTTTCAAAGTTGACCCCCTCGCCCCCCTTCTCCCCCCCTTTAAGCGGATCTCGGAAGTTGAGAGACTTGGAACATTTCTTTTTTCAGATTCATATAAAGGGGCAATGCTATAGTCACAAATAAACCATTTTTCAAAGTTTCCTCCTTGCCCCCATCTCCCCCCTCCCCCCCCCCGTTTTGGCGATATTTTTTTCTTCAGTTTTTGTTACGGATTCGTTTCGAGGAGGCTCGGCAAAGTAAAAACCAGTATTCAAAGTTGACCCCCTCACCCCCCCTTCACCCCCCCTTTAAGCGGATCTCGGAAGTTGAGAGACTTGGAACATTTCTTTTTTCAGATTCATATAAAGGGGCAATGCTTGAGTCGGAATCATTTTTCAAAACTCCCCACTCTCCCTCCCTTCATCCCTCCTCTCCCCAACCTCCCCTACCTAATATTGGTCGTCGGGTGGGATTGGAACAAAGTGTAGGGTAGGTGTAGGGTTGGTGTAGGGTAGGTGTAGGGTAGGTGTAGGGTAGGTGTAGGGTAGGTGTAGGGTAGGTGTAGGGTAGATGTAGGGTAGGTGTAGGGTAGGTGTAGGGTAGGAGTAGGGTAGGTGTAGCGTAGGTGTAGGGTAGGTGTAGGGTAGGTGTAGGGTTGGTGTAGGGTAGGTGTAGGGTAGGTGTAGGGTAGGTGTAGGGACAACAACACGCGAGCTGCTTGCAGCTCGCGCACCAAGCGAATACTAGTTTATATATATATTTAAATTGATGTGTCCGAATTTGACCACTACCACAGATAATATAATACTAGCATACACACAACCTAGTTTTTTTTTTTTGGGCTATCATCCAATGACTTTTCCCGCTCTAGGTGAAGCGGGAGTGTGTGCCAGACTTTTATAGAAAAATGTCTGAGGAAGGAACGAAACAATATCTCATTCAATACCTTAGTTACGATCAAGTTTTCTCCAAAGAAGGATTGTTTCAAGTTTGGCACTTGCATCAGCTGACTGATGACCGTGTCGGCCGCAGTGACGTCACCCTCGCTGTAGCGGGGTCCCGAGCGCAATATCCCTTGAATGAGGTTCACGAAGTCGACTTCATGCAGACCTGTCGTATCTGGAAACATCGTATTTATAGGTAACATTAAATTGGTAACAACATGTTTGAAGGGATAAAATAAGTTCATAAAAGTCATGGTATAATAACATAGGGTATTCTCTTTACATGACAGCTGGGTCACGTGATTGGTCCAAGACTACGTCATCAATTGTGTTGCGGTTGTCAAACTTTTTTAAGTGGGAAAAAAGATAAAAATAATACAATTTTTATAATTTTTAATAAATCTACATATTTGATACTTTTTGTATATTTTTGCTTTGCTTCTTTTTTAGTTGATTGCATATTATGGTTTTATTTAGTTTCCTCACCCGTAGATAGAATTATATTGGTATATTGAGATGGATGTGCGAAGTAACGAGAATGGATGCAGTGAGAAATGGGTATGTTAGAGGAAGTTTGAAAGTGGCGCCAGTGACAGAAAAGTTGAAAGGAAACCGTTTGTCCTGGTATGGTAATGTGATGAGCATGTTACTAAAAGTGTTATGAATATAAACGTGGATGGATGGAGGAGGGGAAAGCCAAAAAAAAGATTGATGATGAGTGATGGCGTGTCGGAGTACAGGGCGGTATGGAAGAAGAAAACGTGTTGCGCCGACCCCAAGTGACATGGGGCGAAGGCAGGAAGATGATGATAACTTTTAGATAGGTTCTCGTTTCATACTGAACTACAAGTCCTCGGTGGCATCATGAACAATCCGAGTCAAATTTGTGAAAATGAATTTTTCATTGTACAACGTTGACCGTGGTGTTAATAAAATTGTTTCTCCATTATATCAGCAACCCTGATCAATTCTTTGCAACGGAAAATCAGTTTACCCCTCGATACAAAAAAAAACAATCACAGGCACCGCCACAAATATTTTTTTTTTTAGCCTGGGTAAATGCTTATGCATGCTATGCTACCACGGGGAGATAGCGCAGTTATGTGGGACTCCAACCCACTAAAACTCCACGGTGTCCTGTGCCGCTTATGGCGGGAACACGGGCACACGTTAGCACTCACCGCGAACCCGCCGCGGCTGTCCGTCACCGGACCCTCCTTTGGGGTGTACCTCCCATCACGCACGCCGTGACCACCCCAGGGACCAAACCAACACATGGGCGCCAGACGACCCCGTGTATGGCACCCTTGGGACCCCTGTGACGGGACAGGTCAGTGGCCCCGCCAAGTTACCATCGGCCGCAGTAAATATTCGCTATAATAATGCTAGATGAAAAGCTCAAATTACGATCATTGATCGTAATTTTAATCCGTTTTAATGACACGCGAGAACATACAATCATCTAGTTAGATTTATGTCTGTAGTACATACTATCTTATTGTGATAAAAGCAACATATCTTCATCATCACTTATCTCAATTTATAACAAATTTTATATACTTAAATTTTATATTTTTTTACATACTTACTGAAATGTTCGCTCCCCGCTATTTGTTTCACAACAACATCCTCAGTTGTTTTATTCGTAGCGACAACGTTTTTATTTGATTGCCGTTTTACTACTTTAGCTACCAATCGCTTTCCGTTTGCACATTTGCCCAGTGATATTTTTTCAGGAAAATCTGGAAAGAAAAAATGGGATATGAAATTCTGCACCCGCTATAAGTATTGTGGATCCCGTCAGATTGACTTTAATCATCTCATTGAGCATTGTTAGGATAGGGTAGATGGACCCCTTTTTCCGTACTTAAGACTTTCATTTAATCCACCACGCGGGCCCAGTGCGTGTTGGTGGATGTCACATGTCTTCGAATTTTTGGTTCTAAGAGATGCCGAGATTTCCTGACGATGATTTCCTTTACCGTTTAAAGAGCAGTGGCGATAAAATAATTTACACAACGTAAAGCGCCTGCCTAAGTTCGAACCCATGACCTACAACTTGTAAGTCGCGGCTTACCACTGGGCCACCACTGCTCTCCGGTTCAGTTCGGCGGTGTTACTGTGCTTTTCTATTAAGTATTCTCATTGGCAGCCTCAAGTTTGAGAGTTGGTGTGATACCGTACCCCGGAAAGTTTGACGAAGTCCTTCGTCTGGTCTCTCCCTGGTCGTGTCGAGTAGCCGTCCCATTGGGCCGTGAGAGTGAGGAAACAGAGAGCGTATAGAACAGTGATTCCCAAACTATTTTGGGCAAGAGACCCCTTTTCCAAAATGAACTGACACCTCACCCCATAGCCAAAATTACTTTAAAAATCCGCTAATTGACTTGACGAGTTTTTCATCTTGTACGAACTTGTGCACGCTTATCGACTTGTTGAGTTTTTTAAAAGAACAACAATGATACTGCCTACTTAAATATTAGTAATTCTTATAACAAGTTGGTACACGTAACACAAACTTATACAGTATCTTGAAAGTTTCGAACAAGAACTTGTGTTTATAAATAGGGGCCGATTTATACAACTCGTCGACCCCAAAAATTAGTTTTTGTTTATGTCAACCCCTTTTTTTTTTTTTTTTGCGTGAAGAAATGCTCATGCATACTGCACTACCACGGGGAGATAGTGCAGTTATGTGGGACTCTAACCCACTAAAACTCCACGGTGGCCTCCAGTGCCGCTTATGGCGGGAACACGGGCACGCGTTAGCACTCACCGTGAACCCGCCGTGGCTGTCCGTCACCGGACCCTTCTCGGGGGAGTACCCCCCATCACCGGCGCACCAGAACACACTGTACGCCGTGACCACCCCAGGGACCAATACAGCACATGGGTGCCAGACGACCCCGTGTATGGCACCCTTGATCCCACTGTGACGGGTCGAGAACAATGGCCTCGCCACCTACCATTTTGCGGCCGCAGGGGATAGGGAGAGCGGCTAACTCTATACCGACACTCCTCTCCCCCTGCGGCCCCACCGCGTCCGCCATCAGACGGTGGCGACCTCGTCTAGGCCGCGGAAGGTAGGGAGAGCGGCGCACCGCAATACCGGCACTCCTCTCCCGCCGCGGCCTCCAACCCTCAGCCGCGATATCGTATGGGACCTGGGAATCTCCATAAGACATCGCGGCCCGCCTCAGTTGCGATGTCGCCTGTTACCTAGCGGCACCGCAATCTACTAGTTGGCCGCTACGTCGTCGGCTTAATCGGCAAAAGCACTGACGAGCGGCCCCTCCTCGGGTTCCTCTTCGCTTCGCCGTGGGTGACCAAGCCACGGTTATTGAGCCCCCCCGCCTCGACAAAGCGGGAACCCACCGGGGGGGTTATGTCAACCCCTGGGAAACCGATTTCGACCCTAAGGAGTCGATATCGACCACTTTGAGAAACACTGGTATAGAACAATCATCTCACGAGTTTGGATGAGTCGTAACAAAATTACTCTTAACCCGACGTCATAAAGGCCACGTAATCCGCCTTCGTGAGATAGAACAATTATTACTACTATACCTGTGCTTGCCCGCATCCCCCTAGCCTTTTCTCAACTATGAGACTACAACTTAAAGAGTCTACTTGCAGTCCAACCAAATGCAGCTACCCAACCCAGTAACTGGGTAACATATTGGCCCATGGCAAGTTCGGTGCCGAATTTCTAGAGGCACTAAAATATTTGCCACGTGGATGGTTTATCTCCCCTGAGATTTGCCGTCATTACCAAAATAATCTCGAGAGAGAAAATTAAAATGGCAAGGTAATAATAAAAACTCTATATCACCCTTCAAAAAGCTGCCATCTTGAACACGATGGCGAATTGTCCCACTGCTGGACATAGGCCTCCCCCAAGCGTCGCCAAATTGACCGATCACGTGCGTCCCGCAACCAGCGGATCCCTGCAACCTTCACCAGGTCATCGGTCCAGATGGTAGGAGGCCTTCCAACGCAACGTCTTCTGGTTCGCGGTCGCCACGGATGGCCGATGGGGTGGAAAGGTTCTGGACCTTTCCACCCCATCGGCCATCCGTTCTGCGAGCAATGTGCCCTGCCCACTGCCACTTAAGTTTGGCAATTCTTCGGGCTATGTCGGAAAACGAAATAGGTCAACATTAAGGTATGATTCCGAACTCGGCAACAAGCAGCAGTCCTGTTGCCGCAGTGCTGCCACTAAGACATTAGACACTACATTAATGCCAGGACATTGCTGCCTAGCTCGGAATGTAATCTCATATAAGCTTATAGAAATTGTATGGGGACCAGTAGTGTCGCGGCAGCACTGCTGCGTGTAGCGTGGTTCAGAATCATACCTTTATTCATGCTCAACATGTTGTAATTATTTAGTTTCGCCCCGTAAATGTTTTTTATTTATTTTTTTTTATCTTATATAGGCTCGCGCTTGACCACCATCTCACCTGATGGTAAGCGATGATGTGGCCGATGATGGAGCACGCTTGCCTAGAAGTAACCTATTCACTCTTGACTTAAAGACCCCTAGGTTGTAGCTATCGGGAAACACAGACTCCGGCAGGGAATTCCACTCCTTAGCTGTACGCATAATAAAAGTATTTTCAAAACGTTTAGTGCGTATGGGTGGGATGTCCACCATGTACCGATGGCGCATCGCCGTACGTCTGGTAGTCCGATGATGAAACGGGCTGGGCGGAATTAGATTATGCAATTCCATCGCACATTCCCCGAAATGTAATCGATAAAAAACCGACAAGCCGGCAACTCGGCGACGATGTTCAAGGCTCTGGAGCTTTGACTTAACCAATGCCTCATCGCCGATGAGCCTCTTGGCCCGCTTTTCGATCGACTCTAGTGCATCAAGTTGGTATTTGGCAGAGCCGTCCCAGAGATGAGAACAGTACTCCATGCATGATCGAACTTGCGCTTGATACAAGCTGAGCAGCTGTTCTGGCGTGAAGTACCTTCTCACCTTTGCAAGGATCCCCAGCTTCTTGGCAGCCAGCTGAGCCTTTGCCTCAATGAATGGGCCAAAATTGAGAGTCGATGTCAACGTAACGCCAAGCAGCTCAAGATGGTCAGTTATTGGCACGGTCACACCTCGGAAAGTTGGAGCCGGGTGAAATTGACTCTTTTTTGCGGAAAAAAGACACGCCTGGGTTTTAGCAGCATTAAACCTGACCAGATTGGCATCGCCCCATTCGGAGACTGCCTGCAAGCACAGGTTTAAGCGCTCCACCATGGCCTCCCGGAGAGACTGGACCTGAGGCCCGGTAGTACGAGCGTTGGACAAGTATCTCTCAGCAACAGTGCTGTCGTCTGCATACCCAAAGGTACCGGGTTTTAGCAGATCGTTAATGTGCAGCAAGAATAAAGTTGCTGAGAGTACTGACCCCTGAGGGACACCGGCATTAATATCCAAGTGGTCCGACGAGCAGCCATCGATAACCACTCGAATGGACCGATCTCTCAGGAAGTCTGCAATCCAATCACACAGACCACCGGGCAAACCGAATGAAGGAAGCTTACCAATAAGGCTTTCGTGCCAGACCCTATCAAAAGCCTTCGAGATGTCGAGGGAGACGGCAAGCGCTTCCCCATGCCTCTCGATGGCCTCACTCCAGATGTGAATGGCATACGCTAGAAGATCCCCAGTAGACCAATTTCGGCGGAAGCCGTATTGGCGGTCACTCAGGATATCGTTAGTTTCTAGGTATGCCAGGAGCTTAATATTGAGTACGCGTTCCATACTCTTACAGAGTATGGAGGTTACAGATATGGGTCTGTAGTTGGCCGGGTCAGCTCGGCTGCCCTTCTTGGGCACAGGCTGCACGTTAGCCTGCTTCCAAGCATTCGGCACTTTTCCAGCCTTATACAAAAGGCGGAATAGGCGTGTCAAGATCGAAGACAGTTCAGGCGCACAGGTTCTAAGAACAATTGCTGGTATTCCGTCAGGGCCGCTAGCCTTGTTCACGTCGAGGTTGCGCAGCACTTTACGGACGTCCTTTTGATGGATACGAATGTCCGACATACTCGTCACGCATCCATCAGGAGAAGGAGGGGGCCGCGCGTCACCAGGATTCAGACGTGAAGATTCCGCAAAAAGAGAGGCAAATAAATTTGCCTTATCCTTAGCGGAGTGGGCCAGCGACCCGTCGGGTTTTAGCAGTGGTGGTAGTGAGGGACGGCAGAAGTTCGACTCGACCGACTTAGCCAGAGACCAAAACGCTTTACTACCTGCTGGGTAAGAAGCAAGTTTGGTCCCTATTCGGCCAATGTGGTCGAACCGAGCCCTTCGCAACACTAACTTGCAGGACTTGGCAGCCCTGTTGAAGGCCCTCTTCTTCAGACCCACGTCACTCGCCTTACGCGATCGAGCGTCGACCCAAGCCAGGTACGCCCCATGTTTAAGCGCGTCGGCGCGCTTACATTCGGCGCCAAACCATGGCCGGTCTTCGCTAGACATTGATACGTCAGAGAACGGAATGTAGTACTCCATTCCCTGACGCAACACATCCGTCACGGCGTCCGCGCACGACGATGGATCAGTCGAAGAAAAGCAAGTAGGCTGCCAAGGATAGCATGCGAAGAAAGATCGCATACCATCCCAATCTGCTGACTTGTACCGCCAAACCCGCCGGGTGCCTCTTGGGCTGGGATCGGGCGGGGAATAGACGGATACAGACTTCACCAGACAGTGGTCGGAACTACCTAAGGGTGAACCTATCGACACAGAGTATCTGTCTGGATCTGTTGTCAGCAGAAGGTCCAAGCAATTTGCTGTGTGCGAATCAACATCCGGTACCCTCGTTGCCCCCTGGACCAGCTGGGTGAGGTTTAGCGCTAGCGAAAGCTTACGCATCTCCCGTCCAGCATGGTCAGTGCACTGGTATGGGAAGAGCCACTCCTGATGGTGGGCATTAAAGTCCCCCAGTAACACTAACTGGGCGGAAGGGTACCGCTGCTGTGCCGCATCAGCCGCCTCACTGAGGTACTCTGTAAGCCTGGTTGTCTCCTGATCTCCGCTGTGCGAACGGTAGACACAGGCGTAGATAATTTTATCCAGACCTGTGTCCACCAGAACCCAGAGCGTTGTGAATTTGGAGTCCTCAAGGTTACGGAGACGCCGATAGCAAGTGTCGTCACGGGCGTACATACACACACCCGCGCGCGGTTTAAAATTGTGCTCCAGGGTAAACCCTGGGTAAGATAAGTACGACACGTCTGACGGACTCGCTATCTGCGTCTCCGTAAGGAAAAGCAGCGCTGGTTTCTCAGTCTCCAGGTGGTAGTGGACTGCAGAGAGATTTGAGTGCAGACCTCGAATGTTGGTGAGGTGCACTTTGTGGGGGAGGGAGTGCAGCCGCTGTTTAAATTTCGTATTATTCCTTAACCTTGGCATAATATTTTTAAAGAGTGAATGGAGGAGAGGAGTTGGAAGTGAGACGAGGTTCCACGCTGCTAACCTTCAGACACGCACTGAAAGGACAGCATCATTGGGGCACTAGTCCGGAGACTGCGGGGACGCCCGAGCCCCCCCGGAATGTCCATCGGGCCCTCCCCATCTGGTCGCCAACCAGCACGATGGCGCATCCCGGGATTTTTCGACAGTTGGCGGGGCAGCCTTTCATGTGTGGCTGGCACACTACTTGGGCCCCCAACTACCTGCGGTCGGCCAGCGGCGCACCGTGCCTCGGATCCCGCTACCCTCCGAGACCAGTCTCCCGATACGCCCATACCAGCGCGCGTCAGGCTGGTCAGCCTGCAGTGGAACAGCTATCTCGACCCAACTCCTCTTGTGGCTACACCGAGCATCGTACCGGAACACGGCTAAGCCGCTTGGCGGTACGTCTTTGCCCGGTGGGTGGTCGCAAGCCTTCGGCCGAAGCCTACCACCAGTTTTTTGTCACCTGATTTGCACCACCCGGGGACCACGTGTAGGGTATCGGAATAGGGTACACTCCTACGGACGTGGGTGACTCAGCCCCCTTATGTAGCTTCCAAAGGTTGTCTTGAAAAGATCGCTTTTAGCGATAAGGCCGCCCATTGTTTCACCCAGTGTAATGTTTTCTTCGTCTATACTTGTGTAACTTAAATGGTGTACATAATAAACAGTATTCTATTCTTCCTAAACCAGCCTAAGAGCTAGTTACAAAAAAATATAATAATGACTTAGTTACCTTTGAAATTGAATTTAGTCTTTATTCTAATGGAGCGCGTGTCTTTATCGTAATACGCCTGCTGTATTGGCTGTTCCAGTGTTTCAGGTACTAGCCCAGGTGGTTCCAGATTTTCACAATTTATCTCATTTTCGTTTGTGATTGTTGTGGCCAGCTGCTGTATAGTTTCTGTAACCATAAGTAACCATTATTATATTTGAAATTTTGGGTCCAATTTACATTTCAAAGTAGCAAAATAGTATTGCATTTTAAACTATATATCGATTATGTAAACTTTAAAAGGAGATTGCCCATACACAGTCACCTTATGAGGTATCGTGTCTGCGATTTCGATAATATCCAAAAATTAGATTTAAATTTTGTGTTTTTTTCCATCCATGTCCTTTACATTATACGTACAGACAACATCAGATCAGGTTCCTTCACTTGGACATTTTTATGCACCTTATTGCATTGTAATAAGGGTTCATTTCAAGAACAGAGACATCGTTATATCTCGTGAACCCCGTTTTTTTTTTTGTTTTCATTATGAATATGACATGTTTTTTCTACAGTATACAATCAAATTTCAAGTGCCCTTACAAAATGGACATTCTCCTTTAGAAGATAATAAAAAACGAAATAGATGCTTTCTTTCCTGCCACAGCAATATGAATTAAACTTTAATCATGCGCAGGTTTATTCTATATTTCTATAATATATCAGGAAGTAATAACAATAGGTATTAACAAAATACCTTTATTTTCATTGGCATACAGTTGCACACATTTCATATCGTCATTTTGTTGATGCTCAGCATTTATCATGAACTCCAGCTCAGTTTCTCGATGATTGGTCAATGGCTGCGTGACGACATTCGGGAATTGACTTGAAATACTTTCTATTTTAAGTGTTCTGTTGGTAAGAAACAACGTTTTGTTAAAAACAGGATAATAAGACCATATTAAATTTTTCTTAACAAAAAATAAGTATGTTATGCATACCCGCCATTATTTCCAGTAATGTTATCATTTTGAATCTCGTTTCTCAATTTCTGTATAAGTTCTAAAAAACAATTTGTGAATTAGCAAATAATAATGTAACAGTTGAATATGCTGGTCACAAATCTTTTTAACCACCTTCAAAAAGGAGGAGGTTATCAGTTCGAAAGTACTTTTTTTTTAATGTGAAAAGATACTTTTTACTAGGTGAACCGATTTTGATGATTCTTTTTTTATTTGAAAGCTGATGCTTCTCGTGTGGGACCATTTAAATTTGATCAATATCTCACGATTTTTTTTTGAGTTATCCTTAATAATGCGTATTTTTACGGTAATAAATAAAATACCAAAACTAAAAAAAAAAATACAACCAACTTCAAAAATAAACACTACAAAGTGAAAAGTAAATTCAATTTCGGAAGTCGGTGTTCCTGTTTTCGTTTCTTCGTTTTTTGACACCGCCTTCCGAAATTTAAGTTATTTTTCATTTTGCAGCATTATTATTTGGAAGTTGATTGATTTTTTTGTAGAAAGATTTTTTCTATTTAAATTCTAATACATACTGTCATTGTTAGTGATGTCGTGAAGTCCTAAAGTATTGAGCACAAATATTTTGTCATTGGACTCCAGTAATATCCAGCCTTTTTGTTCCAATGTCTGATACTGCTCATCACTTAAAGTTATCTACAAAATTAAATTAAATAAAAATATGCTATTATTATCAACACTGCATCTTCCACTATGCGGTTATCACTCCAGTACCACAGAGATTATAATACTAGCATACAGATGCCTCATCCCATACAAAGAAACCGTGTCGACGTAACTAGCGTTTTTCATCTGATTATACCGACAATTTTTTGTGAATCGATCGCATTCGGTAACGTTCCACGGCGATAGATAGATCACCATCTATATTCGTGAAAAAAGGAACGGAACCGAACGCGATAGATGTACAAAGAATAATCAGTATAGCACGTCGACACGGATTTTTTGTATGGTATGAGACACCACTGCCAGTACTTTTCTGTGAAACATTAATAGGATTTAATACTACACCTCAGTAAAATTATTGCCTTGTTTGCTATTATGTGTCTCAACATCCATATCAACATCTTGTGTGTTTGCTTGTTTATATTGATCAACAATAACATCTTCTTGCATCTGAATAAAAAAAGTGTAACATGTTATATCTATCTAATACCTTTAAACAAGCAATTCTTGTATATATGTACATATATAATCTGAACCTCGGCAATGGCTCCAACGATTTTCATGAAATTTAGTATGCAGGGCCTTTCGGGGGTGATAATTCGACCTAGCTAGGTTTTACTTTTAGAAAACGTCGTTTTCTCTATTTTCACCCCAGCAGAGCTTGGTCGCCCAGGAACTTATTATTATGTTACAAACATACAGTGTAGAAAATACATTTATGTACAACTTGCAACCATGATTTCAGCAAGGATCATTTTGGTTTCTTCTTTTGTTGATGTTTTAAATTAATCTCAAGCACACATTAACATTATTATTATTTATTTCAAGACTTCAAGACTAGACTGTATTATCCCAGATTAGAGCAAAGGCCTGGAAGGGGTTCCCACTTCTCGATATGTGATGTGATCTTGGGGCTCATCCTGCCATCTCCTTCTGAGCTTGCCAGAATATGGTCTACATTGATCCAATTAAATATTTAATTAAAACATAAAGAATTTACTTCTTTCACTAAAAACAGAAACATAAAATAAACTTTGTGGGACTTCAACACCAGCCGACCAAAAAGTTGAATACTGGGGAGTTCAGAATTATTTACTGAATTTGTGGCAACAGTGCATCAATGTCCCTTCCACTCTTTTTTACACCAGTTTCACATTAATAAGTATTATAAAATATTAAATCAGAATAACATGGAATTATTGACATAAAAGCTGTTGACCACTTCCTGATGTTAAGCAATTCCTGTCTGGCTGACCTGTGACAGCATGGAATAAACTACCGGAAAGGGTTTTGACAGCTCCCACACTAAAGTGTTTCAAGAATAGATTGGACAGAGACTACCAATTGATCTTCAAGCTATCTAAAACACACACATCAGCTAACTAGCTGCTAGTATATCTAACCAATAATAATAATAACTATTACTAAGCACACCACAGTAGTAATAATAATACCTGTTCTGTAGTTGTGGTGCTTGAACTGGGTTGTAAGAGGTAACTGTTAGTGTACAGACTGTTATCTCCATCAGGAAGTATAAACTGATCTGAAATTATAGGAATTATAAAGTGGCACCAGTGAAAGAAAAGTTGACAAGGGAATTGTTTGTCTTGGTATGTGATTGGGAGGGCAGAGAGGCGGGAGTGTGTGTTTATTGGTACATGAGGAATGGCATGAATGAAAAGTAAACTATCACACTATCATCCACTCCGGGTGATAATGTGATGGTCGACAGGGAGAATTGATAAAGAAAATGTGTTGCGCACACTTAATTTCACAAGCGACAGGCAGGCAGATGATGATGAGGTTACTTTGACACAATATCTCTTAATATATAGAAATTAAACTGATAAGATGTCTAAAGAAATTACAAATTCATAGGTAGAACTTACCTGCCACAGATATGAGTTCAGTAGAATTATCGACATCAACAAAGAACTGTTGTGATGAGACCCCGTACACAGTACACGGCTGCTGAACATCTGTCAGAGCCTCCTTCACATCCTGCACCTGGGCTACATACTGGACCTGTCTGTTTACTGAAATATTTTGGAACAGCTTAACATATCTTTTTTTGTTTATCCAGGTGCTGTATTACAATGTTTTCATGACATCATGATTCCAGTGCAAGAGAGAGATGAAGCAGTACATAGCCAATAGCAACTTTCCCTGTTCACAATGGAATAGCCCTACGAAAACCTAAAACTGACTTGTTTTTAAACAATGTTTTAGTAACACACATTCATCTTTAAAAACATTTTTACTATACTATGATGATGTACCTACCAGTTTACACAGGCTGGGTTTTTATTGTTATGATCGATTAATAAAATTTTATTTTTTATTTTTTCTATTTTTTTTTCCTTTAAAAAAAAACGTTGCCCCACACTAGGAATTTCTTCCTGTATCGTGGGTGCGTTTACAAACAAAAAAATAAACCTATCAAAGATCTAGACTTACAAAGAAAAGTGCCATCATCTTGAACCACAAAGAACTGGTCGTGTGCTGACTCGCTTCCATTCGCGGGTAGAAACTCGTAAGTTTCATACGTGTTTTTATCCATATTGCTAAAAAAATAAATAGGAGTAAATTATCTGCCTTATATATAATAGTTACTTTGTTATTATTTAAAAATACTACTGAAAATGAGCACATAAAACAAGTTTATTACCTGTGTTCTTTATAAAAATACAATTATCGGCTACATTCACTTATATGTCGTATTAACTGTCACAGGTACTCTGTGACTGTCACGCATCTCTAATCTGTTTTATATGTTAGTGAATAGTGAGACAATGTTATAATAGTATTAATTACCTACTTAATTTTGAGTAATATTATTGAGTGACACAATCACATTTTTGTTTACTCTTATATGTCATAATGACACCATCTGTCATATTTTTTTTTTTTTTAAGGATGCATTCGTAAATATTTATAATTCAGGGCCAGGAGTATGTGAAATCAAAAACGTAATTGACTGTAGTGAATGCTTCATTGTGCATAGTATTTCTCAAAGCAAGTATGTAATCTCTCATTTCTACTGGTACATGCATTGGTGCTCTAAGGCCACCCACTATCATTTGATGAATTAAGTTTTTGTACATAACGTCTTTTTCAACAGGGGTGGCACATTTATCCCAATATTGCATGTTGAATTTATAAAATTCGACGTCACACCGGCGACGCTGCTTCACCATTGGTAAAAAATATGCAGACCCAGTATACACTATGACTCCATTACGATCAAGAAGTTTGAGCATAACATCTTCAAATCTTCCGCCTAAACAGTTCAAGGCTAACGCAGGTCTGGCTAGAGATGTATCAAAGCCTGTAAGTGCTTCAGCTTCCTCTAAAGTATACACTGCAGTAGCTCCTAAACGAAGTAAATACGACTTAACATAGTGATAATCACAATGACTGGCAACAATATTAAAAGTGTTTATGCCTCTAGCTTTACATAGCTGTATAACTGATTGACCTAATGGGCTGTTTGCAGCATTTTGTACCACTGTATCACCAGGTCTCATTTTTCTAAAGTCATGTAGCAATCTGTATGCTGCACAAGGGGCTACTGTTAGCATGGCGGCTTCTGGTAGTGCAAGGTTTCTTGCAATAAGATGCACATCTTTTTGGTTATAAACACCATAGTATCTCCAAGAACCTAGTAGTCTGGATGATAGGACAACTCTGTCATCAAGGGCTACAGTATTGACTTGTTTTCCAACTTCTACTATTTCTCCAACTCCTTCATCTCCAGGGATAGTTGGCAATTTAGGAAGAAACAAGTTCTTTCCTGGAATTAAAACAGAGAAAATATTAGAAAAGCTAGCATGCATATCAACATAGTTTGGTATGTAGTGTTAAATTTCCTACAATAAAATAAATCATAATAATATTGTTTCTACAACGTTGTTCCAGCAGGAAAATTCTAAACGAATAATCGGAGTGAGAAATATTGTGCATGGACAGAGAGCTTATAGTTGTGCAAAAATGAGCGCCGAAAATATAATTGGAGCGTCATCAGGTTTTCGAGATTACATTTCCTGCTGGAGTAACGTTTTGAAGAATCGTTTATCTCTAAATCCATTGTATGTACGCCTGTAGAATAAACATACACGAGTAGCTCTTGATATTTATGCCGGAATTAGATTTAAGAAAATATTTATAACTTACAAGTAGGTACCTAATCGCGCTTTTTTGAAATCCCGAAAAAAAATCGCAGCGCTTAAATGAGAAAACGTTTAAGCTCGCTGAAAATTGTATTCTGTGTCTCTGAAATTGGCTCTGCCAACCATTGCGCAAGAAACAGTTTGTCATCGAGTATACTGCATTACTGCATAGAGTGAGCGAGATAGGTCGATGCGACAAACGTAAGCAAGTAAAAGAGACAGTTATACAATGCCATCTTCAACTTCAACCTAGACACAAAAATAAAATCATGCTGTGTCGGAGGATACATATTCGCGAGCTGATGATTCATTCTTATTTTCTTCTTGTTTACATCTTTGCAGTCGGGTTTTTGATTATATAAACTTTTTTTATCTACTCTCATGTCGTAATATTCGAATTATAAACTTCAAAACAAGTTTATATTGACATACTTTTTATTCATAATACCGAAATTTAAAAATCCAATTTTAAATTGTCTGTGACAATGTCCGCTTTAGGCTTAGCACGCACTGCGATTTTTATTCGCGCGAATTTTGTCTCTTTCTACCTGTTCATAGAGCTCAAAATATTCACGCGAATTAAATTCGCGCCGCGGTGCGGTGTATTGTGTTGCAAAACACGGATTTCATGCGGTATTATTGCCGCACGATTTTTTTACCTCAATGCGAGCAGCTTCATACAATTCCATAGGTCGCAGAATGGGCGGAAAAAAATCTGCGTGTGCTAAGCCTTAGCGCATGCGGTGGGTATGGGATGTGGTATTTGGGATGAGTATAGGATCTACCTCCCAGCGGTCCACCCCGGGCAACGGCACCACAGGCTTGCCTGTGGTACGGCTGAACGATCCCACTTCAGCGGTGGTAGGCTCCGCAAGGGGCCACCTGGCTCGCGACCACCATCCCACCGGAGTCCGGCGCCAAGCAGCTTGCTGTGTTCCGTCAGTGTGTGGGACTGCCAGTGCCTTTGGGGAAGAAGGAGGATGTTAGTTGCGCTGTTCAGAACCGGTCTTGGTCTCTGGGAAAAACTGGCCGGGTAACTTATTTTGGAGGGTAGCGGGATCCGAAGCACGGTGCCAGCCGTTGGCCGACCGCAGTCAGTAGGGGGCCCAAGTAGCACGCCAGCCACGTGCCAAAGGCTGCCCCGCCAACTCGCCAAAAATCTGGTATGCTCCATCGTGCCAGCTGGAGACTGGATGGGAGGACCCGGTGGCCATATCCGGGGGGGTTCGGACGTTCCCGCAGTCTCCAAATGAGTTCCCCATAGGTTGGGTTAGCTCCAGTGTTCCATTTGGTTCACTGAGCAGCGCCTCGACAGTTCGACGTCTTCCCCAGCAAACTCTCACACAAAAAATGACCAAAAGAAAAGAAGAATAAGGTGAAACAACGGCTGCACTTCCCCCCACTAAAAGTGCACCTCACTTACATCAGGAGGCTGCACTCTAATCTCGATCCGGTCCACTACCACCTCGAGACCGAGAAGTCGCACCTGTTTTTTCCTAACGGAGACGAAGATAACAACCCCTTCGGACGTGGCGTACCTCAACTACCCGGGTTACTCTCTTGAACACAAGGACACTGGCGTGGAGAAGTCTCTCTACATCGGCGTCTACCGACCGCACTCCAGTGACCAGGAGACGACAGCGCTTTTTAATTGCCTCGTGGAGTCGGCTGACATAGCCCAGCAACGGTACCCAACTGCGAAGCTTAATTATCTGGGAGACTTTAACGCCCATCATAAAGAATGGTTGTACCAATACCGGAAAACTGACCATGCCTGGTTAGAGGCGCGCAAGTTTTCTTTATCGCTAGATCTAACCCAGCTGGTGAATGTGGCATGCGGGTACTGGATGTTGACGGCCATACACCCAATTGCTTAGATCTTCTCCTGACAACTGATCCGGACAGTCATTCGGTGTCGGTCTCAGCCCCGCTGGGAAAGTCTGACCACTGTCTAGTGAAATCCGTTTCGACTTGCTCTCCTCCAGATGAGAGCCCTAGAGGCACGAGTCGAGTATGATGATACGAGTCAGCAGACTGGGACGAGATGCGGCACTTTTTTGCGTCTTACCCTTGGCCGCATGTGTGCTTCTCCTCGGGTGAGCCCTCGAGCTGTGCAGACGCGGTTGCGGATGTGATTTTGCAGGGAATGGAATATTTCATTCCATTCTCCGACATTCCGCTCGGTCCCAAATCCCGACCTTGGTATAATGCAGAATGCGCTTACGCTGAGGCCCGAAAAGAGTCTGCCTACCGAGCCTGGGTCGGGGCCCGCGACCGCAAAGTTAGAGAGCGTAGGGTTCGCGCGAAGAAAAGAGCCTTTAATTCTGCCGCCAAGTTCTGCGTCGGGCGCGTTTTGACAATATTGGACGTATTGGGGCCAAGCTGGCATTGCACGCTCCGGGTAGTAAACAGTTTTGGTCCCTGTCTAAAGCGGTTGAAACGAATTTCTGTCGACCCACTTTACCTCCGATGCTGAAACCTGATGGGTCGCTGGCTCACTCTGCGAGTGACAAAGCAAATTTATTTGCACCTCTTTTTGCTGGCAATTCACGTCTAGATGCGGGCTCCAAGCAACCACCTACTGTACCTCATTGTGACTCTTCCATGCCGGAGATTGCTGTGCACGCTAAAGAGGTCCGGAGAGTATTGTGCAGTCTAGACGTGAACAAAGCCAGCGGGCCTGACGGCATTCCAGCGAGAGTGCTGAGGCAGTGTGCGCCAGAACTGCCTCCTGTGTTAACTCGCTTGTTCCACCTCTCTCTTGTATTAATAAATTGTAGTTCTAAATACTAAAAAACACTCTTTAATGGTAAGGATAATGGGACAAACTGTTTAAATTATTGCATTGTCATCGGTCCTTGATAAGTGTGCAAAGTTTCAAATCAATCCAACGTTTTGTTTTGTTTTCGAAGTGGGTGAAAATCACGTTCAAAGATTCCGTTACATTGTTACATAGATACATACATACCAAGCTAATAAAAGCGTGTTAAAAAGAACGGTGCCGAAATCCTGGAAGCTTGCAAATGTGCAACCAGTGCCCAAAAAAGGCAACCGTGCAGACCCTGCCAATTACCTTCCGATCGCCATTACCTCCATTTTGTCCAAAGTTATGGAAAGGGTACTGAACAGTAAGTTGCTGACCTACCTTGAAGACAACAATCTCCTCAGTGACCGTCAATATGGCTTTCGCCGGGGACGGTCAACTGGCGATCATCTTGTGTATGTCATGCACTGCTGGGGCGAAGCCATCGAGAGACACGGCGAAGCACTTGCTGTTTCACTTGATATCTCGAAGGCCTTTGACAGGGTCTGGCACGCAAGTCTACTCAGTAAGCTTCCTGCTTATGGCATCCCCGCTGGTTTTTGTAGCAGGATATCAGACTTCCTCAGTGAACGGTCGATCCGAGTAGTCATTGACGGCTGCTCTTCTGACTTCATGGCTATTGATGCCGGAGTTCCTCAGGGGTCTGTTCTCTCTGCAACTCTTTTCCTGCTGCACATCAATGACCTACTTCAGCCTGGTATTGTTGGGTACGCAGATGACAGTACTGTTTCAGAGAGATACTTGTCCAGCGCAAGAACCAGCGTGGATGAAGTTCGTTCCTTGAGAGAGGCTATAGTGGAGCGGACAGATTTGACCTTAAGCCTTGTCTCCCAGTGGGGTGATGACAATCTGGTCTCCTTTAACGCCACCAAAACACAGGCGTGTCTCTTTACCGCAAAAAGGAGTATTTTCGATCAAACTCCTACTTTTCGGGGTACGTCTGTTCCTGTGACTCGAGCTTCTAGGCATGGAGTTGACATCCAGCCTCAACTTCGGCGTCTCCATTGAGTACAAAGCCCAAATTGCGGCCAAAAAACTGGGCATCCTAAATAGAGTGAAGCGATACTTTACGCCTGGACAGCTTTTAACCCTATACAAAGCGCAAGTCCGATCCTGCATGGAGTATTGCAGCCACCTTTGGGATGGCTCAGCTAAGTATCAGCTTGCCGCGCTTGACTCGGTGGAACGCAGAGCCAAGAGGCTCATTGGCGACGTTGAGCTGGCGGATGCCAAGCTATATAGCTTGGCTCATCGTCGCAGGGTTGCCTGCTTGTCGGTCTTCTACAGACTTTACTTCGGTGAGTGTACTCAAGAACTTCACGACCTCATCCCACCAGCCCCCTTCTACCATCTGACATCTAGACGCACTGCAAGTTATCATCCTTACCTTGTTGTCATTCCACCAATTCGCACCAAGCGCTTCCAAACATCCTTCATAATGCGCACAGCGAATGAGTGGAACTCACTACCTGCGTCTGTGTTTCCGAACGCATTCAACCCGAATCTCTTCAAAGTTAGAGTGAACAGGCTTCTTCTGGGTAAGCTCAGTGGTAAGCTCACTCCATCGTCGACCTGTCTCTGTCATCTCTGACCTAGACCAGAGTCAAGAGCAAACCCAACACAAATTAAAAAAAAAAATGCGCGGATAATGCGATGATGTGCTGGGTTTTGGCGCCATTCATAGTTTTTAAAATTCTTTCTTAAAATGTCTGATATTTCGTAGGTATGGCAAGTCCATAGGTTTATAAGTCAGTGGTAAGCTCACTCCATCGTCGACCTGTCTCTGTCACCTCTGACCTAGACCAGAGTCAAGAGCAAACCCAACACAAATTAAAAAAAAATGCGCGGATAATGCGATGATTTGCTGGGTTTTGGCGCCATTCATAGTTTTTAAAATTCTTTCTTAAAATGATATGATGATATGAGTGAATGTGAAGAAAATTTGACTCCGCCAATTTTTTTACATGCGGCGAAGGAAATTACTCATAATCTCTTTCCAGCAAAGTTGAGATTATTATATGATGCAATTATCACGAATTTATGGCATGGAAAATGCAAAAAAATTAGTAGGTTCAATCCCAAAATGTATGAGTGTAGATAAAGTAGTGTATGAAACTGCACATAACTAAGTATTAAAACATTCGTGTGAATACTATTAAAAACCTCGCCTACGGCTCGGGTTTTAAACACACACTCATGTTTTGATACCCCTTATTATGCAACAGTATCATAAACTACTATTATTTACAACTTTTTAGTTACAAGAGTTAGTTACAGTTAGTTGTAAGATACTTTTTTTTCTAATGACTTTTGAACATGTAATTGGTATATATTTTTGTAATCACCTCAAAAACCCTTCATTTTGATACCCCACTCAATGGGTTTCGAAGAAAAAAGAAATTGCAACCCCTACAATATGGCACCCAAAATCCGCCATGTTACTTTTTAACGGCACTTAAGAACACTTGGGCCTTGGGCGGCCAAGACCTGTCTAACGATATCTTAATTATAAAAATCCGTCAAGTGGTTTGAAAGATTCTAGGTAAGTATTATAAAATATTACATACTTACAAAATACGCGCGAAATACATTCTTGCAGCCGGGTAATAACAAGTTAATTTTTAGGGTTCCGTACCCAAAGGGTAAAAACGGGACCCTATTACTAAGACTCCGCGATCCGTCTGTCTGTCACCAGGCTGTATCACATGAACCGTGATAGCTAGGGAGTTGAAATTTTTACAGATTCTATTGCCGCTATAGCAACAAATACTAAAACAGAATATAAAATTAATATTTAAATGGGGCTCCCATACAACAAACGTGATTTTATTGCCGTTTTTTGTGATAATGGTACGGAACACTTCGTGCGCGAGTCCGACTCGCACTTGGCCAGTTTTTTACTACTTTTCTACCTCACTGTACTCAGGCACAACACAACACGTTTCAACCGGTTCCTGAGTAAAGTAAAGAAGGTCATCGTTATTTATGAATCCGTTGCTTTTTTGTAATCATTCAAAGTTCGGATAACCGGGATAACCAGCCGTTGTTTACATTTTTAGTTTTTTGTTTAAATCTACTTAAAGCAAAACATGCCAAGCTGAATATTTTCACTATACCTATATTTTTGACTAAACGCACACATTTGTGGTTTACACCAACCTATCTTGGTTGGGCCGGTTTCTTGTATTTTGCCGTCAAAGTTATGACACCGTCGCTTTGACTTTAAGCAATATTATTCGATAACGCAAGCATGTATATTTTTGATTTTTAAAAGTATCACACGAATCATCATCTGCCTAGCCTTTTTCCCAACTATATTGGGGTCGGCTTCCAGTCTTACCGGATTCAGCTAAGTACCAGTGTTTTACATGGAGCGACTGCCTATCTGACCTCCACAACCCAGTAACTGGGTAACACGGTACCCCTTGGCAAGACTAGTGTCATATCTCAAGCTTCTGACTACCCGTAACGACTGTCAAAGACGAACGTTTTATTTTAATACCCCTTATTATGCAACAGTTTCATAAACTACTCAACTTTTTATGGTTAATACAAGCGTCAAGCAAGATGAACTGAATACAGTTTTCAGCGAGCTTATACGTTTTCTCATTTGGGCACTGCGAATATTTTTCGCGTTTTCAAAAGTGCGGTTACTTGAAAATTATAAATATTTTAATAATTCCGGCACAAATACGCACATATCAAGATAATAAAAAAAAACAAAAAGCCCGACTGCTTTAAAAGCGAACTAAAAAGAAGTAAACAAGAAAAAAATCATGCTGTGCAGGCGGAGGATACATATTCGCGAGCTGGCTAACCAAAACTAGATGTTTTTTTAGATTAACTTTTTTTTATTTACAACTTTTTAGTTATTTTTTTTTTAGATTTACGTACATTTAAACGTGTAACTGTTATTATTACTATATTTTTGAAATCACCTCTTAAAACTCTTTATTTTGATACTCCACACGATGGGTTTGGAAAGAAAATAAAATGTTTTCCCCCCACAAAACGGCGCCCAAAATCCGCCATTTTTTCTTTTCCAATTTTAATGTAGCCAGTGCCACTCGCAGGGTTAAGACCGTAGACAGAGAAAAGTTTCTCTGTCTACGGTAAAGACGAATCGATTGACGTAAGAAGCATCAAAATCGGCCAACGCGTTTGGTCTCTAGAACACCACGAACATACATAGACTAATAAACACATTACCCTCCTTGGGCAGTCGGGTATAAAACTACGACACGCACAATTTTTTTATGTGGCACAAATCCACAGCAGATGCACTAATTATATGTTCCACACATATTACTCTGGGAGCCAATTTCTTGTTCAGGTAACATTCCACGGCTGAGGGATCATGGGCAAGTATGCGGTACTGCACTTAGTTTTATAATAAAACAAAATTATTTTTTTAAACAATTTATTACTTTCAACAACACAGAATATTACCACATTATATAAGTTAACTGAATTCTAAAATATATTTACATCCTTGAAATCCCTTGGAAGTAAGAGTATTGCCAATAGCTTCTTGAAATTTGTCAAACTTCACCATTTTGTGGACGGGCGCTTTAAGTTTCTGTTCAGACATCAATGAAATTACTTCTGACATCATTTCATCTTTGGCGGAGTTACTAGCTTTCTCATTCCATGCAGTCATCCAGAACCCATAAAAGGCTAAATTTTTAAATATAAATGATGAAGTTGGTATAATCACTGGCTCTCTAGACATTCCTCCATATGTGACCATGCAACCAGAAGGTGCTAAGTGTCTCAACATTTCCAATGAACTTTTCCCTCCAACACAGTTTAAGGCTAGAGAAGGTTTATCAATTTGTTTTTCTCTAAAAATGGTTGTTGATCGCAGTTCTTCTTCTGTGAGTACATAAGTAGCTCCTAAGGACTGTAAGTGACTCTTTAATTCATTTATTTCAGGCCTATTTCTCACTATGTTGATATTTGGAACACCCCAAGCTCTGCAGATTTGTATGACATTTTGTCCACATGCACTGTTAGCTCCATTCTGTATGACAGCCATGCCATTGTTCTTCACTTGTTTGAAATCACTTAGCATTCTGTAAGCAGTGCAAGGATTAACAGTGAGAGTTGCAGCTTCTGCTAATCCCAAACTGTCAGGAACAACTTTCAACATAGTTTTGTTGAATGTAGCAATGTCTCTCCAAGTACCTTGAACTGGTTTTGTAACTATAACTTTATTTCCTGGACTGATGCCACTCACTTCTTTTCCAATCTCTTCTACAACTCCTACACCTTCATTACCCGGTATACATGGCAGCATCACTTTGACTGGGTATTTTCCTAAAACAACAAATGGTTTTGCAATAATAAGATATTTAAAAGTATTAGACTTTAATCAGTAAACACAAATGTTTCAAAAATAATAAAATAAATACCTTCAAATGATACATTAAGATGAAAACAAAAGTTTACACACTAGACTTTTAAAGAATTGAGTTCCTAATTAATTAAAACTTATAAAATAATGTTTATTTTGTTTTGTAAAATAGTTTCCCTAAGATGGTAGTTACCTACCTTGAATGGTGTTTATATCAGCCGGATTTATTGGTGCAGCTAGCATGCGAACCAGAACATCCTGAGAACCTAGTCTAGGAACTTCGGTTTCCCTGACCTTTAAAACGGTTAAAGGATCTCCAAATTCGCTGTAAACTAGTTGTTTTGACATTAAATTTCGCACCGACCCAGTCAATTTCACACAGCTTTTTGCAGCCGCAAATAACGTATTCCGGTGAGTTAAAACCGCCATAGCGAATCCTTAATTTTGAATTACAGAAAATTGAGAAAATAAGATTTTTATAAGTTTGCTAGACTGATAATTTTTCATTCGAGACAGCGGATCGACTGTCAGTAGTGTCAGTGTCAATCTGTGTCAAGCACAAACGAAGTGCAGTGCACACTTCCCAACTCTATATCTATGCTTCCCAATCTATTACTATGGTGCACACTGTGCACAGTGGCACTACCTCATTGCCACTGACCTCTAATTTTCTGTATATATTAGTTTACTCTTTGCCTCTAACAAACAACTTGTATGTTAGAGGCACTGAAGAGGTCAGGTGCTCATTGCACACTGCACACATTTTTTTTATTTTTTTTTTATTTATTGGCCATGGATACAAGTCCTTAGGGGACACTAGTCGAAGGCACGAACTATTTTGTGCGCGGGATTAAAATGCATTTTATATCAACCGACAACACGTGCGGAAGAGATAGATGCTGTGATGAGCAGTAGCAAGCTAGTTCGCGTATGAATACACACTTTTGCAAATTTGTAGCGTAATGGATAATGATTTAGGACGAAACCGAGCGCGCGAAATTTTATAAACAGACCTTTGGCAGTCTAGATATCATGAAAAAACTACTAAATCTATCTGTTCAAAATAAAATTATGTGCATTGTTGAACTGCTAATCTATCCCTGTATGGAGGCCGTTTTGCAATTTTCCGTCTTCTTATGGTATTTATTTGCGCCCAAAAATGCGTTAAAATTAGTGTCGAAATGTGGAACTTTCGACGCTCATAACTTTCAAAATTTTACTTTTTTTACTTTTTCGCTTCCATACAGGGCTAGATAATGATGAGACAAATTGATATCACTTTTTATTTTGAACGTACATCGTCGAACAGTGGAATAATCCCTAGACTACGTTTGTATGGAAAAATTTCGACTTGTAACCTTAAGGTTACACTAGTCGACGATACGAACTATTTTGTGCGCGGGGTTTAAATGCATTTTATATCAACCGACAACACGTGCGGAAGAGATAGATGCTGTGATGCTGTGATGCAGTAGGAAGCTAGTTCGCGTACGAATACACACTTTTGCAAATTTGTAGCGAAATGGATAATGATTTGACCTTTTCCTCGCCTCCCGGCTACTGTCCAGGCCGCTCGTCTATGGAATGCATTGCCTGTGACAATAAAACGCGCGCAATCACTACCGATCTTTAAAAGACTGGTAAAGGAGCACTACCTGTCACTGTGATCTTATTCTTGTTGGAGCTGTATTGTTTTCTTGACTGTATATTTATAAATGTATGTATTTATGTATCTAATTTAGTATTTTATATTTGGTTCTTCCTATGTTTGTTATTTATTATTTAATTAATTGCACCAAGTGCAACCCCATGTTGTGTCCAGGCTATCTCTCTCCATTCTGGGTTGCCTGGAAGAGATCGCAGAATGCGATAAGGCCGCCTGTTGTATGTTTGTTGTTATTCATCATCATCATCATCAGCCTATTAATGTTCCCACTGCTAGGACACAGGCCTCCTCTCTGTGAGAGGGAATGGGCCTTAATCCATCACGCGGGTCCAGAAAAAAATAATATAAATAAATAAAATGTTACAAAAGTTAAATTCTGGCAACGCTGATTTACTCTAGCGAGGTCAAGTGTCAGTACTGTTTTGTTTTATTAATTATTATACGGGCATTGTCATTTCATACCATAAGCCCAACAATCATACAGTTTAATAATGCTTTTTCATGACCATAGATGGGTTTTAACCTTCTTAAGTACCTAATGCATTAGAATGCGGATGTAAAGTAAGCTTTGCAGAGGTAGTCAATATTACAATAAAATTCTCCGCTCCACTATCCCGATATCGCTTCTGTCAATGATTTCGGATATTGTCCAGTTGCATAGACAGTTGAGACCCAAAACTACACCAATTTTATATCCAACTAGCTGTGCCTGCGGAACCGCTCCCGTCAACTGCCCACGCTACCCTACTTACCTTCCTGCCTACCATACCTATCCAATTTTTATCTAGGGTCAATATTTCGCGGAACATCTTAACACCGCCGCCATTCAGAAAATGACTTCAAATGCACAACGCCATCTATCGAACATGGAGTTCAACTATCCGAGTAAAAATTAAATTATCACAACACACGCAATTCAGATGAATTGCGTGTGTTGTGATAATTTAACTTCTTGAAAACTTTAGGTTCATCTAACTTTTGATAGAAAGGACTGATTGCGATGAAAAAAAAACTAAGTAATACTTCAAGTTACGCAAAAAAATTGTGTACAAAAGTATCTATATTGGTTTCATACATTTTTCGTGATGCGTGCACAAATAAGCAGACAAACAGACAAAAATTCCAAAAATGCTGAAAATGGGTTCTGTTGGTTATCCTTTACCACCCTGTCTATTTTTTTTGGAAAAAATTATATGTACAAAACGACTTTTCTACAGATTTATTATATGTTATTGAATGAATTGATGATGATATTGATGATGATGATGATGATAGGCGCCAACTGGTAAGCACAAAAACGGTAGCCCCCATTGTGTATTCGGGTCGCGACACTCGCGACTCACGATGTTAAAGACGCGACCACCGCACCGCAAGAAAGCTCTCAAATAGCCTTTGTGCTATTCTATCTGTATACTTTTTATTGTTTTGATGTTTTTATTTGATAAGGCGTATAGATTCTCCGAACCTCCTTTTGGAAGTTTTGTATGAAAAATATTCTTTGATTTACTGCTATTTCAGTTACACAAGTCATCTGCAGCCACTATGACGGTGTCGTTTGCAAATCTCAAGTGTGAGATGTATTCGCCGTTTATATTAAAGCTCCGTCCATCCCAGTCCAGCGTCTTAAACATATCCGCCAACGTGTTGCGGAATAATTGGGGGAAATTATATCCCCTTGTCTCACCCCCCGACGCAGTAAGATGTGTTCAGTTGCTGGTCCTGTACGTGGACTAGCATTGTGGCATTTTCATAAAGGCATCGTATATTATATTATATTCACATCACATCACCACGCACCCCACACTTGGATGTATCGCCAGTCAACTTGGCATCGCTGCACATAGACTCCAAAACAGACCAGCAGCCGTATTGCGTAACTGAATACGGCAACGCAAAGCGTTTGACCGCTATCCAATCGACTAAATCGACCAATCATACAGACGGAAATCCACATCGCGTCATTCATCTCGCATGTGACTGGTCGATTGGATAGCGGTCAAACTCTTTGCGTTGCCGTATTCAATTACGCAATACGGCTGCTGGTCTCGATGATAGAGTCAAAAGCCTTCTCATAGTCCACAAATGCAAAACGCAATAGCCGTTTATACTCTTTGGACTTCTGTATAACAGGGCGCAATGTGTGGATGTGGTTTATGGTGCAGTGGTGCTGTATCTTCCTCGGAACCCAGCCTGCTCTGTTGGCTGAAACTCGTCGAGTCTTCGTTCTAGGTGATTCGTGACGACTCTCGAAAACATCTTGTACATGTGGCTAAGAAGCAAAATGGGTCTGTTATTCTTTGAAAGCATCTTGTCAGTTGTCACCCTATTTAAAGAAGAGAACGACCAAGTAGAACGAATGATATTTGGGTAGATGATGAAGTAAAAGAGAATGAATAAACAAACGTGACGGATGATCTGGCAAGAGTGAAAGTAACGTACAATCAAATGAAAGCGAAAGTCAAAGATGTGGTAAAAATGAAGAAGAAATTCTCCGATTACTTCAGGGCCAATGTTAAGCTGTTCTGGAAACAGGTAAGATTGGCTCGCGGAGTGACTAAAACGTCGAGCAATAAGAGCAGAAGATGGGTGCTTCCTGAGCGAAGAATGTAAAGTCTTGGAACGCTGGAAGGGATATTTTGAAATTTTATTTAGTTGTCAGGATAGTGTGCAAGGTAACTGGGTAGAAGCCAGTTGTCAAGACCCAAACTCAGACGAAGAGCAAAAGAATGAGAATGAAATAGAAATGGATAAGATTATAAAAGTACTGAGTGGATGAAAATTGGTGAAGCTGCAGGGTATGACCGAGTATCTGTTGATATGCTGAATGCCGAATCTTTAATATGTGTTGGAGATATGGCCGCGTGCCGGATGACTAGTGCAAGGCTGTAATCGTTCCACTATATAAGGGAAAAGGCTCACAGCAGGAGTGTAAAAACTACCGCGGCATTAGTCTGAGTGTTGTAGGCAAATTATATGCGAAAGTTTTAATAAATAGAGTGGAGAAAGTGACGGATGAACAATTATGGAACGTGCAAGCAGGATTTAGAGAGGGAACGGGCTGTATGGACCAGATCTTCTCCTTGAGGAGCATAGCTGAAAAACATCTGGCAAAGCACAGAAAAGTCTACTGTGCTTTCGTTGACTTGGAGAAAGACTATGACAGTGTGTGGAGGGATGAACAGAGGTCGACGCTATCTGGGTACGGTGTGAACTGGCGCTTGGTGCGGGCACTGAAATCTCTGTATAAGCATTCCAGTGCTTGTATTAGAATTAATGTTCAACTTGTACATGGATAGTTGTCTGTCAATTTAGGATGAATGAGTTGCCTGTCAAATGCCTTCTCTATGCAGATGTTCAAGTTCTACTTACATCGTCAGCAGAAAAGTTGCAAGACATGGTGACTGTGATGAATGAAGCTTTTAAGTTAAAAGTTAAGTTATAAGGGATGAGTATAAATGTGTGTAATGGTGTTTGAAAGAGAAGACGATGTATCGGAGTGTGAAGTGAAAATAAATGATAAGAATGTGGAGCAAGTGTATATAGCATAGTATAGTATATCTGGGAAGTATGTTCACAAGGGATTGAAAGATTGAAGAGGATGTGGAAAGGAGAGTGAATGCAGGGAATAAAGTGAATGGTGCTATACATGCGGTTGTGACCAGCAAATCGATGTCTCCGGAAGCTCGACTCGCCGTTCACAACAGCGTGCTGGTGCCTACACTTATGTATGGAAGTGAAAGTTGGGTATGGGAAAAAAGACATGTAAGTAGGATTAATGCAGTAGAAATGCGTTCCTTGCGAAGTATGTGTAGTGTAACTTTAAATGATAGATTGAGGAATGAGGTAATAAGACATCGTTGTGGTTTCAAAGAAGATTGTAGTGACTAAAATTGAAAAGAGTATGCAAAGATGGTTTGGTCATGTTGAGAGGATGAATGAAAGGCGACTAACGAAAGTTATTTACAAGGCAGACGTGAATGGAAACGTCGGGAGGGGACGCCCTAGAAAGACATACATAGACCTTATAGGTGATGTTCTTCAGAAAGGCCAGGTGTGCAGTACTCATAACCGGCGTGTGTGTATGACTAGATGTATGAATGTGAGTGAAGCAAAAGAAATATGTAAGGATCGTAGCAGGTGGCGTTCTGTAGTTTCTGCCTTCCCCCATGGGGAAAAAGCGTGAGTTTATGTATGTAACGACCACGCTCCTTTGGCACGCATCTGGAGTTCTCCCAGAGAACAGGATAGTGTTAAAGAACTCCCGAAGCGCTTGGAGCAGCTCGGTAGTAAACCCGTCCATTTTTAAGCTATCACTATACTATACATACTATTGCCCTTATTGCGGGCAAGAGACTCCTTCCTTTCCATGCTATTTTGGCACACTTTAAACCTTGTAGGTATGTTTTGTAGAAAGCCGCCATGTTTGAGAAGCATAAGTAAGAAAGGATATTAAACAGTATGCATGACTTTAGTTTTCAGTGTGATTAGGAGACTACTCTTATTCTTCGCTCTACTTATTTATCGTTGCATGACTTAAAAGATACCTATTAAATGTCTCAAGTAAGTGTAGTCTTCGACGTATTCTATTTCTATTGAATCTGACTTTAGCAGTATATTTTGACTATTTGTCATTACTTTAGTTTTCTCCCTGTTAATTTCTAGACCTACTTTTCACCAATCAACGATTATCCATGTATGCACTACGCAAGTGCACCCAAGGGCTAAACCCGGTCGGTGCAGGACTAATGCAAAATATGGAGATTTTTTTTATTGGGCAATGGGTTTGGTAGGTTTAGTGGATCAATTGCCTGAAATTATAGGAGGACTACTGGCCCCTGCCTGACCACTGTTAAACTACACGGCTATAAAATGGCAGGGGGTGACTGGCACACTCAATTAATGTAGTAACATATCCGGAGGTGCTTGAGGAGTGGAGAGGTATACCACGGCTATCAGGACAATCCCGGAAGCACGGTCAATATCCCTACCAGCATCTTACTGGGTTAACTTCCTTCCTCCGAGCACGTTTGCTCATGCGAATCTCTACTCAAGCCAGCCAATTAAGGCAAGAGGAAGGTGGGAGCTCTGTTCCCCGTCAGTGTTCACTCCGACCGGCCAATAAAGGCAAGCCGGAGATGAGGAACAAGACTTCTCCCTGGAGATCAGGTCCGTGAGATCACCACTGCCACAAAGCTGCCCTGCGAAGCTATTATTATTATTCCGTTTATTCAATTTTGTACATACTTTATATTTACATTTTTAAATATTTCTTTATAAACAACAAATAATTAAAAAAAAATAAAATATGAAAAATGGTTGTCCGCCGGTGTTGCGAGCAGGGTCCAAGCTACGCTACCGGTGGTTAGGGCTCCAGAGACAGGAACCTCCTCACAATGCGAGCCGTATAGAGGAGTACTGCTTTCTGTATCAGGTCCTTGATCGAACCGCATAATGACAGCCTCGACAGATGGTCGTCGAGGCTGTTGGCCATCAGGTCGCTGGCCGTAACAACAATCGGCACAATGATCGCCGAGTCCATATTCCACATGTCGACAACCTCGTGTGCTAAGTCGAGATACTTGATTTGTTTCTCGTTCCCAGCTGCGGGTTGGTGACATCGATTATCATTGTGCGGCGTGCTAATCGATCTATCACCACTATATCCGGCTTATTGGCAATAAAAGTCATATCAGTGATCATAGACCGATCCCAGTACAACGTGACATAGTCATTTTCGAGAACTGGATCGGGCACATACTTGTAATACGGTACCTCAGAATACACTAGATTGTACTTCAAAGCAAGTTGCTGTTGAATAATCCTGGCCACTTGGTTATGCCCGTGTAAGTACTCGCCGTTAGCCAGTCGAGAACAACCAGAGATAATATGTCTGATGGGTTCACCCGGACGGTGGCATGCCCGACATACGTCAACCGTCCCGTTCTACATTATATGTATCCGGTAGTTATTCGTCAGGATAACTTTGTCCATAATTGCACAGACAAAATCTTCAGTTTTTAAAAAGTATTCTCTGAGGCTGCACACCTCGCGATTGTGAAGAGTCTTGGCGTTTAAAAATCATCACCTATGATCGTGGGTGATGCATCCGGTTTGCGGTCAGCAGTGTCCGGACCCTCCTATCACGGCTGAGTCCATTTGAGTATGCTGAAAGAGTACATCAAAACCGGCATGACCCAACTGTTGACGGCGCGCACCTTATTTTCGCCTGCCAATGTTATGTGCCGAAGATGACACTGACAGCCTGACACATGGACCAATCAGAATGTTTGGAAAATACTGACGGTTTTCACTTAAGACGACGACAGTCGCCAACGACCTTGAGGCAACAAAACGCGCACTTGTTTCACACTTATAATTTAGTAGATTTTTGTCCTTTCCTTAGTATTCTATGACTTAAAAAAAAGCCTCAGATCAAAATGTAGATAATTAAATTGTCTTTGAGATGGTGAACATTTTATTAAAATACGCCCGGCGGTTTTGGTGCGATAGTAGTTTTTTTGTCCGTGTTAGCTATAACTTTACAAATTAATTATCTGAGGGGTATTGACATAATGCTTAGTTCATTTCTCTATGTGTATGATATTAGACCTCCTGAACTCTCCGAATAACTAACGGTATTTCTGAAAGATAAAAAATTCTTTCAGTGATGAGTTACGACCTGGCAAGCATCAGTAGGTACGTCATCTATATGATGACGTGCAGGGAAAAGAGAGAAAACTAGTGCTCACCAGAATTGTCTGCCAATTTTTACTTGGCATACTATACATGGCGAGTATTTTACTCACGCAGAATACATACTTACGTGTCGTGGCGCCTTCTGACGCAGTTGATTGTTTGCAAAACTCGTTGTGATATGATGTAGGCTTGAACAGACTCGTTTGATTGGTGTATCCCGCACCGCGACACGACACGCTACAGTAATGTGTCCGTAGCTTCATCCATCACTTAAATCATTTCTAGCCTTACAGAGCGTCCGTTACTCCGAGGGTTCAGGAACTCTTGGACGATATAGCTAGTATAGCTTTAATGATATTCAACAATATTTTTTCTGACTGCTAACGGCCAGATACCAGTTTAGTATATATTAATTCCATGCTCGCAGGCCAGTCATTGGTCGGTTACAGATTTTTTTGTCTATTCATAGATTATGGAGTATTTTGGCTTGACATTGCCAAATTCTTAAATTCACGCTCACAGCCAGACCAGCTAGATGGCCAAAGAGTAAAATAAAAAATATGGGACTTAGAGTTCATGTCTTATGTTCTTTCACAGGTGTAGATGGCTTTGTATCTAGTGCGGTGCTATTCTCCACGATAGTATCTACCACGATGGTATCCACTCTCACAGAATTCGCTTCTGTGGTGGCCACTCTTGACACTCTTGTATCCCTTGTGTCAGGATTAGAATTGGAGCGGAGAGAACGAAACGAGAGCGAAGGGGCGGAACGAAGGGAACGGTGCCGTGACGAAGCGAGGGAAATTCGGGAAAGCCTCCTAAGTACACCTATTCTCTGTCTACGCCTTGAATAGTGCAGCGAAATTAAATAAATAAAAAATAATAATATTAGAACCCTCACTAAAACTCCACCCGAACTGGTCCGGTGACGGCGAAAAAAGAATGACATTATGACAGGCCTTTGTCACACTTCATAGTGATTTTGAGCCACCGGGCCAGCTAGCTGCACTGTAGCTGCACGGATGCACCTCGGCTGCTCTCACAGCTGCACTACGTAAACACCCACACCAACACCCAGAGTAGATATGCACCATGTATGCACTAGGTAAACACCATAGACAAGATAATTATGAAGATACAGACAACAACTTAACAATTCAATGCCGTAATTGTATCGTTTTATAAGTAACTAGCTTCTTCTCGCGGCTTCGCCCCCGTTCAAAGTAAAAATAAAATGCTCCGATCGCCACTAAACTTTACAAGATTATCAGCTGGATCAATCAGAACATTCTCTGAAAATTTGATTAACATCGGTCCAATCGTTTCGGAGTCTATAAGGAACATATATGCATACTTTCTCTTTTATATATATAGATAGAAGACAGCGGCAGCTAAAATAATGCATTTCGTAAATAAAAAAAACTTTTTTACCAAAAAATACCGCCGACTTCCAAATAAGAAAACTACAAAGTGAAAAATAACTTTATTTTTGAAAGTTTGTATTTCGTAGGTACCATTTTTTTGTGTTATGGACTCCGACGTCCACAATAATATAGTTATTTTTCACTTTGTAGTTTTCTTATTTGGAAGTCGGTGGTAATTTTTTGTAAAAAAGTTTTTTATTTAACACTTTTTAGTTGTACCTACCTAATAGGCAAGTTGTTTAGTAAGTTTCCTATAACACCAGAATAGATTACCCGAATATCATGAAACTTGAACAAAACCGATCAAAAGAGAGATCTGCTTTCCCCTTAAGACCGTACTGGCGTGATGTTATGTTATGAAATGGTATAAACAATAAACAGACATGCGATTGCAGCAATCCCGAGAGATTTGCCGTTATTTATTGAAGAGTTCTGTTGTATATCTTCGAAGTTCTTCATCAGATCTCCACCAAATTAAAATGGGACCAATTTCGGAACATACGCTTTCAAACAAAATATATCAGTCCACAATTGACGGAGATATCGGTGAAAATACATAAAAAGAAAAAAAAAAACATACAAGAAGTGGATGTTCCACTTCATGTATGTTTTGTTTAGAACCACCTCCTTTTTTCGAAAGTCGGTTGAAAAAAAATTGGTCGACCATAGAACATAGAACCTACTCCTATTTGGAAAGTCAGTTAAAAATATAGATTTAAAATTAATACTGCAACCTGGTTTCTATGATGTTAATCTCTTCATCGCTACCTTTTTTATTTAACGATAGGCTCGCGTTTGATCACTATCTCGCCTGATGGTAAGCGATGATATGATAATCTCACAAACTTTCTGCATAGGTACGTCGCAAAAATACCTCCTACTTCCGTATGAATACATAAAAAAATCCCCTATTAGGTATCTGTGGTGGTGACTAAAATATGCGAGCTCAGCTAGAGACGGGGTAGTGACAAACATTTTCGACTTCGGTTCACTTGGATTCTAAATTCTCTCAAATATTTTTTTATTCTATTACCCACCTACATTATTGATGCTATTTAGCATGCCATTTGTACAACTCAGGGCGGTAATGACTGGAATATACATAATCGAGGGACTGGCACATACGCAGTGACACTACTCACCCGGTTGATGGTCTGCTGAATTGCTGATACAAATAACCTAAACTTTAGTTTGTGCACCACTTTTACTCAGTTACCCTAGGTACTTAGCACTGATTAAATTGTAACGTTAGTCTAATAAATAAAACGGGTATTATACAGCGTATTATTATTATAGATAACAAAATATAAAATACAAAAAAAATCTAAAATACTAAAATATATTTACATCCTTGATATCCCCTCATGGATTTGCATATGGCATTATGGAAATTGATAAAATCGACTTTCTTGTGCACAGGGGCTGTAATTTTCCCGTCTGCCATCAATGTTATTAATTCTGTTAGCATTTCGTGTTTAGCAACGTCACTAGCCGTTATATTCCATGCAGTCATCCAGAACCCAATAAAAGACAAATTTTTAAAAATAAATGCTGGTGTCGGTATAGTCACTGGCTGCTTAGACATTCCTCCATAAGTTACCATACACCCATTAGGATTTAACTGTCTTAACATTTCCGTCGCGCTTTGCCCTCCAACACAGTTTAGGGCTAGTGATGGTCTATGAATTAGTTTTTCTTTAAAAATAGTAGTCGATCGCAATTCTTCTTCTTTTAGAACAAAGGAAGCTCCTAAAGATTTTAAGTGATTTGTTAATTCATCTAATTTACGCAGCGGCCTGCATCTCACTATGTTGATATTTTGAATGTCCCATGCTTGGCAGAGTTGTATAATATATTGTCCACATGCACCGTTAGCTCCATTCTGTATGACCGACATGTTACAATGCCGCAGTGGTTTGAAATCAGATAACAATCTATAAGCAGCGCAAGGATTGACAGTGAGTGTTGCAGCTTCTATTAATCCCAAATACTTTGGGACAACTGTCAACACAGCTTCATTGAATACGCCGATGTCCCTCCAAGTTCCTTGAGCTGGTGTCGTAACTACCACTCTGCTCCCTGGTTGACAACTTCTCACACAGTCTCCAACCTTTTCAACAACTCCCACGCCTTCATTACCAGGTATATGTGGCAGCGACAACTGGACCGGGTATTTCCCTAAAATGAATAGAACTATTTAGAAAAACCGGTCAAGTGCGTGTTGGATTTCGCACATTTAGGGTTCTGTACCATAGCATAAATCGGTTTTATCAATATATTGGTGTTTTTGTTAGTAAAATATACGAAATAATAAACATTATAACCAAATTTGAAGTTCCTATGTCAATGGGATGTTAAAAAATTCTTCGGCACAAAATTGTGTAGCAGACGACAGACAAACGGCCCGGTGAGTGACAGCAATAAGGCTCAGTTTGGAACCTTACCTGTTGGTTTTCCTACTCCTCCGTTATACATACATATTACATACGGACCTATTGAAAACTAGAACAAATTTCTGTGCGTTCAAGTGTTTTTGCTATACCTGGAAACAAATATAACAGCTCACAATGTTAGGACCCATAATATTAATGCAAATTTTTATCCGTGGTGCTAGGCAACTGGGCTTATCCCTGTTGTAAACGACCCTTTGTGCCTATTGGCCTTGTTTGTTCTGTCTCCTGCTTGGTATGGAGGGAAGTGGAAATTTGTAATTTGTCCTACTCCTCCGTTATTCTTTTCTGATTCATTTCGTTGCGGGATCCAAGACAGTTAAATTCATTCTTCGTCGAGCTTCATTGCCTCGGCGCTTTTCTGGTGGTCGCCACTGTTGATTCTGGCTTTGAGGAGTTGCAGTGGTTTGGGAATAGTGCGGTGGGATTGTTCCAATAAAAAATAAAATAAAAACCCTTCAGGTACGGAACCCTAAAAATCTTAAATATTACTTAAACATAAAATAACGTAACATCATCTATAATAATACTAATATACTAATACTAATATACTAATACTAATATACTAATACTAATTTAATAATACTAATACTAATATACTAATACTAATATACATGTATGTACTAATAATTTTTTTGTTTGTTTGTACCGAAAAGGCGCCGACACTACAGGACCGATTTAAAAAAATCTTTCACCAATAGAAAGCTATATTATTCCTGAGTGACATAGTCTATTTTTAATTCCGAAAACGGGTCCTGTGGGGTGGCCCACGGGAGCGAAGCCGCGGGCACTAGCTAGCCCCTGTATAAAAACGTATTCTTCAAAGGGATTTTTAATGCCAGATTTATATGGCCCCATCGCTATCCCTGGAATTCTGAATGTATTGAAAACAAAAGTTCTCGTCAAGGTCATTGGTATTATAGTGCTCGCCAAACTTATGGGCCGCAATGAGTTGGTTTTCCGATGCGCAAGGCACGAAACGGTGCCGTTTCTGTATGAGATATACAACTGCGCAGCCATTTTAGCCAACTTAAGGGTGGCCAAGATGTTTGTCGAGAACTATACCTATAGACGGCGATACTACTATAGTCACAATGATTTATTTTAATTTTCCTTTTAAGGTACGTACGTACTCACCTTCAATGGTATTTATATCAGACGGGTTGATTGGAGCAGCTAGCATGCGAACCAGAACATCGTAGCCACCTAGAGAATCAATATTGCCTTCCCTCATCTGTACAACGTGAAGAGGATTACCGAATTCATGAATAATAAGTTCTTTTGACGTTATATGTCGCACCGACGACACTGTCAAGTTTAATAAAGCTTTTAATAGTTTTTTGGTAAGCATTTTGTTTTTTTGAAATTTATACATGTAAATTTTGTTCAGGGTCTGGGGCTTGTACCTTAGACACCTGCAGGTAGTATATAAATAGTAGTCTATGCCTGCAGGGAAGTATAAAAAAGCATGACACCACAGAGTACTTCATGACACGTCAACCTGACCGTGTTTACCATAGATATTTTGGGGGCCGAGTCACCCACGTCCGTAGGAGTGTACCCTTTGATTCCCTACACGTGATCCCCGAGTGGTGCAAATCAGGTGACATCTGGTGGTAGGCTTCGGCCGAAGGCTTGCGACCACCCACCGAGCAAAGGCGTACCGCCAAGCGGCCTAGCCGTGTTCCGGATTATAGAGATAGCTGTTCCACTGCAGGCTGACCAGTCTGACGCGCGCTGTTGGGGATCTATCTTGAGACTAGTTGCGGAGGGTAGCGGGATCCGAGGCACGGTGCGCCGCTGGCCGACCACAGGTAGTTGGGGGCCCAAGTAGTGTGCCAGCCACACACGAAAGGCTGCCCCGCCAACTGTCGAAAAATCCCGGAATGGTCGGAATCCTGGTTGGCGACCAGATGGGGAGGGCCCGATGGACATTCCGGGGGCGCTCGGGCGTCCCCGCAGTCTCCGGACTAGTGCCCCAATGATGCTGTCCTTTCAGTGCGGGTCTGAAGGTTAGCAGCGTGGAACCTCGTCTCACTTCCAACTCCTCTCCTCCATTCACTCTTATATTATTCGTAATGCCACGGAAAAGAAATAATAAATTTGAACAGCGGCTGCACTCCCTCCCCCTCAAAGTGCACCTCACCAACATTCGAGGTCTGCACTCAAATCTCTCTGCAGTCCACTACCACCTGGAGACTGAGAAACCAGCGCTGTTATTTCTTACGGAGACGCAGATAGCGAGTCCGTCGGACGCGTCGTACCTATCTTACCCAGGGTTTACCCTGGAGCACAATTATAAACCGCGCGCGGGTGTGTGTATGTACGCCCGTGATGACACTTGCTATCGGCGTCTCCGTAACCTTGAGGACTCAAAATTTTCAACGCTGTGGGCTCTAGTGGACACAGGTCTGGATAAAATTATCTACGCCTGTGTCTACCGCTCGCACAGCGAAGATCAGGAGACATCCAGGCTCGCAGAGTACCTCAGTGAGGCGGCTGATGCGGCACAGCAACGGTACCCTTCCGCCCAATTAGTGTTACTGGGGGACTTTAACGCCCACCATCAGGAGTGGCTCTTCCCATACCAGTGCACTGACCATGCTGGACGGGAGATGCGTAAGCTTTCGCTAACGCTAAACCTCACTCAGCTGGTCCAGGAGGCAACGAGGGTACCGGATGTTGATTCGCACACAGCGAATTGCTTGGACCTTCTGCTGACAACAGATCCAGACAGATACTCTGTGTCGATAAGTTCACCCCTGGGTAGTTCCGACCACTGTCTGGTGAAGTCTGTGTCCGTCTATTCCCCGCCCGATCCCAGCCCAAGAGGCACCCGGCGGGTTTGGCGGTACAGGTCAGCAGATTGGGATGGCATGCGTTCTTTCTTCGCTTGCTATCCTTGGCAGCCTACTTGCTTTTCTTTGGCTGATCCTTCGTCGTGCGCGGACGCCGTTACTGATGTGTTGCGTCAGGGAATGGAGTACTACATTCCGTTCTCTGACATAACGATTTCCAGCGTTGACCGGCCATGGTTTGGCGCCGAATGTCGTCGCGCCGACGCGCTTAAACATGAGGCGTACCTGGCATGGGTCGACGCTCGATCGCGTAAAGCGAGTGACTTGGGTCAGAAGAAGAAAGCCTACAACAGGGCTGCCAAGTCCTGCAAGAAGGTGTTGCGTGGGGCTCGATTCGACCACATTGGCCGAATGGGGGCCAAACTTGCTTCTTACCCAGCAGGTAGTAAAGCGTTGTGGTCCCTGGCTAAGTCGGTCGAGTCGAACTTCTGCCGTCCCTCACTACCACCACTGCTGAAACCCGATAGGTCACTGGCTCACACCGCTGAGGAGAAGGCAAATTTGTTTGCCTCTCTTTTTGCGGAATCTTCGCGTCTGAATCCTGGTGATTCGCGGCCCCCTCCTTCTCCTGATGGGTGCGAGACGAGTATGTCGGACATTCGCATCCATCAAAAGGACGTCCGTAGGGTGCTGCGCAACCTCGACGTGAACAAGGCTAGCGGCCCTGACCCCAGCTATAGTTCTTAGAACCTGTGCGCCTGAACTGTCTCCGATCTTGACACGCCTATTCCGCCTTTCATATGAGACTGGAACAGTGCCGAATGCTTGGAAGCAAGCCAACGTACAGCCCGTGCCCAAGAAGGGCAGTAGAGCTGACCCGGCCAACTACAGACCCATCTCTGTAACATCCATACTCTGTAAGAGTATGGAGCGTGTACTTAACACTAAGCTCCTGGCATACCTAGAAACTAACGATATCCTTAGCGACCGCCAATACGGCTTTCGCCGAAATCGGTCTACTGGGGATCTTCTAGCGTATGCCATTCACATATGGAGTGAGGCCATCGAGAGGCATGGGGAAGCGCTTGCCGTCTCCCTCGACATCTCGAAGGCTTTCGATAGGGTCTGGCACGAAAGCCTTATTGGTAAGCTTCCTTCATTCGGTTTGCCCGGTGGTCTGTGTGATTGGATTGCAGACTTCCTGAGAGATCGGTCCATTCGAGTGGTTATCGATGGCTGCTCGTCGGACCAATTGGATATTAATGCCGGGGTCCCTCAGGGGTCCGTACTCTCAGCAACATTGTTCTTGTTGCACATTAACGATCTGCTGAAGCCCGGCGCCTTTGGGTATGCAGACGACAGCACTGTTGCTGAGAGATACTTGTCCAACGCGCGTGCTACCGGGCCTCAGGTCCGGTCTCTCCGGGAGGCCATGGTGGAGCGCTTGAACTTGTCCTTGCAGGCAGTTTCCGAATGGGGCGATGCCAATCTGGTCAGGTTTAATGCTGCTAAAACCCAGGCGTGTCTTTTTCCCGCTAAAAGGAGCCAATTTTGACACTTTTATTATGCGTACAGCTAAAGAGTGGAATTCCCTGCCGGAATCTGTGTTTCCTGATAGCTACAATCTAGGGGTCTTTAAGTCAAGAGTGAATGGGTTTCTTCTAGGCAAGCGTGCTTCACCGTCGACCACATCATCGCTTACCATCAGGTGAGATAGTGGTCAAGCGCAAGCCTATCTATACTAATACTAATATTATTATTTCCTTTATTTAACAGTTTTCTTATTATTTACATTTTTAAATATTTTTATAAAATAAATTAAAAAACAAAAACATTTAAAAATATAAAAAATAGAGGCCCACCGGTATCGGGAACAGGGTCCAAGCTACCGGCGGTCAGGGCTCCAGAGAGAGGAACCTCCTAACTATACGAGCCGTGTCCAGCAGTACTGCTTTCTGGATCAGGCCCTTGACCCAGCTGCCTAACGAGAGCCTTCTAAGATGTTGGTCGAGGCTCGTGGCTATTAAGCCATTGGCTGACACGACTATCGGTACAATGATCGCTGTGTCCACATCCCACATGTCGACAACCTCGCGAGCCAAGTCAAGATACTTGATTTGTTTATCTTTCTCGGCTTTCACGAGGTTCCCGTCATGCGGGACAGTTATGTCAACAATCATTGCACGCCTCTCGATTCGGTCCACCACCACTATATCAGGCTTGTTAGCGATAATAGTCCTGTCAGTGATGATGGACCGATCCCAGTACAATGTGATATTGCCATTTTCGAGAACTGGGTCGGGCACATACCTGTAGTACGGTACCTCCGATGCCACAAGAGTGTATTTCAGAGCAAGTTGCTGGTGGATGATCCTGGCTACAAGATTGTGCCTATGCAAATACTCTTCGTTAGCTAGACGAGAACATCCAGAGATAATGTGGCGGATCGATTCACCCGGGCGGTGACATGCCCGACAGATGTCAACCGTGCCATCCTTCACAATAAATCTCCGGTAGTTATTCGTCATGATAACTTCGTCCATAATTGCACAGACAAAACCTTCGGTTTCCCCAAAGAGGTCACCGAAACGCAGCCAGGCTACGGACGCTGCTTGGTCTACATCAGACCCATGTAGGGCCCGGAAAAAGCGTCCGTGAAGCTCCTTACTCTGCCATACTTCCCTACGGTCGTTAGTTTCAAGCACTACAGGCTTGCGCCAGTTCTCATTCGCCATGGAGAGCGGGGTGAGTCCCTTGTCCACTGCTACTACATCTCGATGCATACCTACGTCGGTGTTTAGAAAATATTCCCTGAGATTGCATATCTCGCGGTTGTGGAGGTTTTTGGCATTTAAAAAGCCTCGGCCTCCACACTTCCGCGGGATATACAATCTCATGACTGACGATCGTGGGTGATGCATTCGATTTGCAGTCAGCAGTGTACGGACCCGCCTATCCAGCGCGTCGAGTTCCGTTTGAGTCCATTTGAGTACGCCGAAAGAGTACATCAATACCGGCATGACCCAACCGTTGAAGGCGCGCACCTTGTTTCCGCCTGAAAGAAGGCTATTGAATACCTTTTTCAGGCGGCCAAAGAAGCGTTCCCTCAACGATTGCTTCATGTCAGTAGTGCTGATACCTAACGCTTCCGACATACCCAAATACTTATAGGTTTCGTTTGGAGAGAGGGATCTCAGGTTTATGGAATCCGCGAGTTGAATTCCTACGGATTCCACAATCTCCCCTCGCTTTACATGCATGACCGCACATTTGTCCACACCAAACTCCATCCTGATGGCGTTACTAAAAGTTTCAGTTACTTTCAGTAGCTCCATCAGCTGAAGATTGCTGGGGGCAAAGAGCTTTAGATCATCCATGTAAAGAAGGTGAGATATAACCTGACCACCTCTCTTCAACCGATAGCCTAGCCCTGAATTCTCCAGCAGCATGCTTAGAGGATTCAGGGCTAGGCAAAACCAAAGTGGACTCAAACTATCGCCCTGGAATATACCTCGCTCGATCCTTACAGGTTCGCTATTCCTCTGGATATTTCGACATCCTGGATAGCGAAGGACTGTGCTCCATTTCCCCATACACGACATCAGGAAGGTGCGTAGAGTTGTATCTATTTTATACAATTCTAGCACCCTCATGAGCCATGTATGAGGCACCGAGTCATAGGCCTTCTTATAATCTATCCAACATGTCGACAGATCCTTTCGGGAACGCCGAACCTGTTGGCTAATGGCCATATCAATAAGGAGTAGCTCCTTAGTACCGCGGGACCCGTTCCTACATCCATTTTGAGAGACCGACATGATCGAATTATCGTCGACGTGTTTATTAATTTTAACTCTCAAAATGGATGTAAGAACCTTATAGACCGTTGGTAAACATGTAATAGGTCTATAATTTTTGGGTTCCGCGGTGCTACCAGATTTGTGGAGCAGGTGGGTTATTCCTGTTGTAAGGAACCTGGGTAGCGAACCAGACTCCAGGGCTACCTGGTACTGAGATGCCAAACGAGCGTGCGACCTTTGTAGCCACTTTATCCAGAAGTTGTGCAGCCCGTCCGGCCCTGGAGATTTCCAGTTCGGCAACGGGCGGACTGCACGGGCTATATCTTGAGGGCTGATCGTGATAGCCCCCATTTCTTGTATTGGATCGCATGCTCGTTCGACCTCCCGAGTCCATTCACCTTCGGTGTGACTGACAGGCACCGACCAGATGCTACGCCAGAATGAACACATAGCGTCATCATCCGGCAGGCGCGTATCAGTCACACCTTGGTCGGGTCGCTCCCAAGCCCGATAAACCCACCTTTCATTACTTTGGAATGTACGATTCTGGGTGTATCGCTCCACTCTCCGCCTATACCTACGAATACGGTTTGCCCATGCAAACACTTTTTGCTTCAGGAAGTCGATGCGCTCTGTGACACGGGATATATAGTCTTGGGGGCTGACATCAGTCCCCGAAAACGCCCGTCTCACAAAGCGCATCACTCTTGGCCGATTATTGCCCTCCCTGAAACAAATTAGTTTGCCGATGAGTGCTCTGGCCCCACCAATACGACGTTCGATCCTGCACTGCCAAGCTGGTACGGCTGGTTTCGGTCGTGTAGCTCTGTCATCTACAAATTTGACGTGGGCTACACGACATGCCGCTACAGCCGCGCAGTACATGATCGAATGTGTATCAGTGAGGTCTTCGCAGTTATCAAAATAGTTTGACAACTGCGAATCCAGAACAGCCACCAGTGCCCTATTTTTGTTATGCATGGGCAAACGAGGTAATCGTGGCCTAAGTTCGAGCGGCATGTAGCGATAATCCCGAATAGCACACTCCAAAGCACTCCTCAATTGCTCATTGCACTGGTTACTTACGTTTGTAACCCTGTCACTACTATCCTCGTCAGCGTGGTTGGACTGTGGTTGCACCACGGCCTGCGACGATGGGGCAGTGACACGGTTACACATTTCCGTTCGGAGGCGATCAAGCACAGTATCATCCAACATACGATTACGCTGGATGACCCGTACCTGATCCGAAAGTCGTTGGGCCGAAACGTTGACAGCCGGCTCAAGCACCTGAAACAAAGAGAGCATCCGGACACGGTACGCGGTCAGATTGTTTCCTCCCTCTGTAGCCCCATAGTATGCGCGCATGACATTTTCGTTAATGGATTGTGTCCATCTCATGCGCTGCACACTTCCGCCGGGTGCTGGGACCCTATCAGAGACCGGTAAGCCTCGAGGTCCTAAGCGGTCCGGCGGCCGGCGTCCTCCCCGTCGACGCGCAGGTGGTGGTGTCGTCGGCGGCGAGAAGTACTCGTCGCTCGAGCTCGACGCAACTGCCACGGCCGGTGACACAGCACTCACGGTGGGGGTGGGGCTGGGTTCCGGCGACGGCGAGGCGGAGCTGGGCGACGAGGCCGGAGGTGGTGGGCGTGCTTTTCGTGCTGCAGCTCTTGTCAACATGTCGATTTACATTTTTTTCTCTTGGTGTTGTTGATTTTGGTCATGTTTAAATATCCGGTGCTATTGCAGGTTTTTTTTTATTGATTCTATGCATTTTGTGTCTTTTTCTTCAGATAATTGTACTATTAATGTAAATATTTAAAAGGAAAATTCGGAGAGAAAAAATTTGACATCCGCGTTGACAGCCGAGCCACAGATTCTCATATTATTATTATTATTATATTTATATTTTATATTTATATTTATATATTTATTTATATTTATATTATATTTATATTTTATATTTATATAATATTATAAAGAGGTAAAATTTGTAAGTTTGTAAGTTTGTATGTAGGGGGTAATCTCTGGAACTAATGATCCAATTCTAAAAATTTTTCACTGTTAGTAAGCTACATTATTCCTGAGTGCTATAGGCTATATAACATCACGCTACGACCAATGGGTCCTGTGGGGTGGTCCACGGGAGCGAAGCCGCGGGCAACAGCTAGTAGACAATAAAAAAAAAAATAGTATGTACAAGATAATCAGAGTCAGATGAAAAGCGAAACCAACAAAATAAAATCTATGTGTTATGTTGTCCATGTGTAACTAACACATGGAAAACCTAACACGTGTTGTTAAAATAGTATATTATGCAACTAGTGAATAAAGGACGGATTTAAAGCGAGGGCCATAGAGAATCACGAGCATAGCGAGTGATTCAAGTGTTAGAATCCTGAGCGACGCGAGTGATTCATGGCCCTCGACATAAATCCGTTTTATTCAAGAGTTGCATACTATACTTTATACCATGACTACGAGAAAAAGAAAAATTTAAGCAAAAAGCACAAGGAGTTTGTATGTCGAGTATTCGCCTTCTCTCCAAAGAACCGATCACCCGATCACATTAAATATCATGGCGTTGTATTGGACCAATACCTCAACTTCAAACCGCATATAAAGGTCCTGGTATCGAGATTGCGCAAACTCATTTACATCTATAAGAGTCAAAAATATGTAGCCGACCTTCGTACCATCAAGGTGGTCTATTGCGCCTTGTGCCAGTCGCTTATAAACTACTGCATCATATCCTGCGGAGGTGATGCTAAAACGCACTTGATAGAGGCGGAATGAGCTCAACGTGCCATACTTCAGGTTGCTGCGGGTCTTCCCTTTAGCTTTCCTACAGTCGACTTGTACAAGAGGTGGGGGGTTCTGTCTATAAGACAAACTTTTGTTTTGCATACGGTCCTCAAAAACAACTCGCAGCTGGTCTATGATTCGGATTTATTAAAAGACAAACGAAGAAAGGGTACTGTGTGCAGAACAGAATCTTTCCGTTCAAGTCAGGCCCGCAAGTTTTTCGGTTACCTAGGGGATTATCTTTATAATATTATTAACAGCAGTCAAAATATTTATCCTTTACCTAAGACCATTTGTAAGCAAAAAGTGACTGAATACTTGCAAACCCTTTGCTATGATCACACGGAGAAACTGCTTTACATAATTAAATAAATTGTCATTGCTCTGAGGCCTTAACGAAAGCTACCTATTTTCTGCAGAACCACAGAACAAAAAAAACGCCTACTACAGGGTGGGCCAATAATTTTTGCACTTTTAAAACATGAATAGAAATAAAACTACAACTGTTATTTTGTTGATTATATTTTTAACGTTTTGAAAATTTAATGAAATTTATTTTTTAAAAATGACATCGTCGAGATGTGCACCGTCTCGTCGTTGGCACTCTAGCAATCGACTACGCAAACTTTGGAAAACTCGCTGACACATGCTGCGGGGGATCGCGGCTATCTCGTCGTGGATGTTTCGTTTTAATTGGGATATATTCGTCGGTTTATTAAGGTAGACTCGACTTTTCAGGTATCCCCATAAGAAAAAATCGCATGGTGTAAGATCCGGGCTTCTCGGAGGCCATGGAATATCACCTCTGCGAGAAATCAATTTATTCGGAAACATTTCTTTGACTACCGGTAAAGTCACATTTGACGTGTGGCATGTTGCTCCATCTTGTTGCATCCAGGTCCTGCTGTTGTATCCTTGAAATTCATGCAACTGCGGCGTCAAAAACTCTCGCAACATCTTGACGTATTCCGCTGAATTCACAGTTACATTATTTCCTTGATTATTTTCAAAGAAACCAACCAACCAATTATGCCCTTTGCTGATATGGCAGCCCATACTGTCGTTTTAGGTGAATGAAGTGGCTTTTGGTGTTTAAGGCGAGGGTTTTCCCTGCTCCAATATCGACAATTGTGCTTATTCACGTGCCCGTTGATGTGAAAGTGGGCCTAGCCGTAGGAATCGTTGTTTTTGTAAAATTGTTTAACACAAAAAGCACGCTGTTGTCCCGTGAAGCGCTCCATCGTGACTAAAATTGCATGTAGCGACGCATAGTTTCCCGCCACCCGCGCACCCCTCCCTCCAACGGTATTCGAGAAATTTAGTGTTGCAATTTGCAAAAATTATTGGCCCACCCTGTACAATAGAAGTCGCTAGTGGGCGGGGCCCGCGTACCCCGAGCTTTGCACAGTTCTGCATATGTTTCCTTCCGCGCACACACTACGCACATCAGTTTTGGTTCAACCGTCACAGTGACAAAAACTTGAAAAAAATACAAAAATGCCCTATTGTGCTGTTTTAGAATGTAAACACGATAGCAAAACCAAAAATGTATCAAATGGAGGTATATCTTACCATCGGTAAGTCTTAATTTATTTTATTTCGATAAAAATGTAAAAACAATATTTTATTAAACAAGACAAGTAAAAGTTGATTTTATGAGGTTAAATTTAAGGTCTACTTTCTTTAAAACTCAAACATTGTTCTCGAAGATTCCAACTATGCACATGTCATATTCAGCTACTCAATTAGAGATTACCAATATCGATAATGAGTTATCGATACTTTAAACCTACAATATTCTTTGTGTTCTATGATAAATCGGGCAAAATTTTAAACCTGTGTGCGGCTTTTTTTTTGTTCAGTCATACATATTAGTGTAATCAAACACATTTCCATGCCCAAACCTTTTTTTTTCTAATTCTACCTTAACCAAGTTTGAAATAAATATAACATGGATATAGGTACCTAATCTATTCGTAATATTCTAATAGAGAAAATGTTAATCGAACAATTGTAATTCACAAAGTCTCAAACCTATAAAAAAATTGGTTTCGTATTATTTTGTGACTTCAGATTTCCTAAGGATCCAGACAGAAAAGAAATATGGATTCAAGCGACTGGAAGGCAAAATTGGTTTCCTGCAAAAACTAGTACAATTTGCTCAGATCACTTCCTAGAACTAGATTTTTTAATCAAAAGCGGAAAAAAATACCTAGCCGACACAGCAGTGCCAAAACTAAAAATTATACATTTTCAAGTAGGTAATATAATTAAATTATTGTTTCCCTGTCGTCCTAAGGACAATTATCTGTATTAAATGTATGCAATTTGGTAATTTTTACGGTTTCATAACATAATGTTGTTATGCGACGATAAGTAACGCGATTCTTTTTTAGATTCTGACTCCAAGACCTTAGTGCGAGTTTTTACTCACGCTCAATCGCGTTAACGTAAACATCAATTTGTATTGAAACTGGATAAGCGCCGTCTGGGGACGGTAAGGAGAAACCTCTTTTTTTGTATACATTTTGACATATTTAAGAGATCGTTTAAGTTAACGCGATTTAGCGTGAGTAAAAACTTGCACTAAGGCCTCAGGTTGATCCGCAGCGGTAACCCGCGAAGTTCAAATTTTCTTATGTTTTTTGCAATTTGCTGGTCAGTTTCAGGATAAATATCTTCTCTTTTTCATGAAATAATGACATTTGAGAACAAATCTTATTAATGTTTATGTTTGTATTGTTAATTTTTATGTATGTGTATGTTAACTAATAATTGACATAACATTTACTCTTATTTTTTCTTATAGTCAGATGCGTCGCAAAATGTCGCTAAAAATGATGCATCAATTTATGTGGGAGCAGAACCAAGTTTGGAAGAATCCTCGCTACCTATGCAACATAAAAGAAAACATGATAATTTAAATAAATCGCCCCCTCAAAAAAAAACAACATTAGATACTACTTCACCAGCTTCTAGTCCTCGAAAAAGAAGACTACAAGGAGTGTTACGGTGGAAGGAAAGTAAAATTAAGAGACAGAATTTGATAATCGGCAGATTAAAAGCTAAAAATCGCAGACTTAATCAAAAAGTAAACAAAATTGAAGACATTTTAAAGGTATTAGAAGAAAAATTCTCCATAGTTAATGAAAATATCAGCAATCTAAAAAACACTAATGTAAAGGTGGGTATTCAATTATTTTAGATTGCGTCTCTTTCACTGTTTTTAATTAAACAATTCAGTGAACGATATAATTGATCAAAATTGTATATTTGATTTATTTTGGTTGCATTTTTATGGTTGTGGCCATTTTGTAAGCCTACGAGCTTACGACGTGGCATGATAACCTATGAAATGCACACTTAACAATTAGTTAAGTGTAGTCAATCGCATAATTCTATTGATAGAAAAAAACACCACAGGGTGTATCTTTGTACCAATAGAATCATTTTCAAAATCGGAACAGTAGTTTACCATAAAATATCTTAATTATACTTTCTATAAATCGTAAGTATTAGAATAAATTTATATAAAAACTTGATTACAAACATAGTAATATTTATCGACTCTAGTTGTTGACTTTATTTTGTTTGAAAATAAAACGGAATGTCGATAAATAAGTCAACGACAGTGGTACATCCATACAGGAGGACGAGTGGTAATGACCTCATTTCGCAAATATAAATCTTATCGGTAACGAAATACGGCTTTCAATTGAATGCATTTACTATAGTGACATCTAGCGTCGGGTAGCGTAACTTGCTCATTAAACTATTCCGTGTTCGCTTTAAACGGAAAAAGTAATAAATACTCAAAAAGAGTAGACAATAAACCAACTCTATGTTCACAAAACTGTGGTTTATTTTAAAATAAGCGACGACTGACATATTTTCTACTTTCATCTAAAAATTAAACTACCAATCACAACAAAAATTTCTTAGTGTTATGAAATACAATTAATCTGTATATGTGTGAGTTTGGGTACGCTGGTTCCGATACTAATAAAGCTATATGCGATTTCTACTGTCTTCTCTGTTCTGTGTGCAGAACGCACCTATTAATTTATTAATACATGAAACTTATGTTGTTGAAATCTATATGAAATAAGATATCAGATTTCAAATGAATTATTTCAGTTTTGACTTGTAATATATTGGTAAAAAAAATTAAAGTCATCGTAAGCGAAATTTGCCCAGTTTTTTTTAAACGTGTATTTATTGGGATTATTACGTCTTGTAACGTCACATACACTCACAGAACAAGCCAACGTAGTTGCATAATTAATGTTATCAATTTTTAAATCATAAGATTATTATTTAAATGCATGAAATTCACTGGCGTAAAACAGATGGGACGCTAGGGACTTTTTCGCAAAAAAAAAATATATCGGTACTTCATATACTCTCTCTTTTTCCCTTGGGCGGTTTGTACTTGATTAGGATCATAATTATAGTCTCTGAAAGTACGCCACGTTTAACAACTGTATTGAAAATAAGATTTTTACTATTTTAAATGGCACCGATCCAGATTGTGGCACCTTCATGGTATTATTAAGTAACGAAGCAGAACGAAGTCAAAAGTCACTTGTTCTACCCGTCATAGTAACCACATAATAGGGTTCCGAAGTCAACAAGGAACCCTTATAGTTTCGCTCTGTCCGTCTGTCCGTCCGCAGCTTAGCTCAGATAATCTTACTAGAAAGCTATAATTTGGCATGGATATACATATTAATTATTCCGACAAAGTAGTACAATAAAATCATTAAAATCCTCCTATAGACGTGAAGAGATGTTTAAAAAAAAAAAAACAAAATCAAAAACTTTTATTTTTATTTTACATAGGCCTACATGGGCACTTATAAAACGTCGACAAAAGGTGCATGGTTCGGGTTAGTCGTTTCCTATGGAGATGAACCGGCCAGAAACTCCATGGTTACACTTTTAAAAAATTGTTTGTGTTTACAATATTTCCATGTTACAGCATAAGTACTTGGATATGGGAGGACAACGTAGGCCCGACAATAAGTCGTACTAAATTAAAAAAACAAACAAAAAAATAATGTAAAACGAAATAAAAAGTTAACAAATGTTAACAATCATCTAGAAATCTAGAAAGCCTACAATGTTCACACATTCACAAAACAATTGGTAAAAGAATCTATACAAAGGAAAAAAAACAAATTAATGAAAAAATTAAAATAACACTAAAAACATGTGGCACAAAAACTGTTCAATATCAGTGCTGTGACTATTCTTAGCAAAGGCCTATAAAGATGATTGAAAAACATTGTAAAAACTCTAAATAAAAGAGAAAAAAAAATAGATTGAGAATAGTTAGAGACATCCATATATTTGTGTCGTTTATGATCTAAAGCCAAAAATGTTATCTTCAACGTAGTCCTTGATTTTATAATATGCTTTTTTAATAAGGACACGTTTGATGTAGTTTTTGAACTTTCCATCGGTCAGTTCTATAACTGACTTAGGCAACTTGTTATAAAAGCGTATACTGTTTATAAGAAAAGACTTGCTAGTTTTCATTAATCTGAATTTGGGTATTACAATTTCGTGCTTACTGCGTGTATTTAAATTATGGAAGTCACTTCTAGTTTTGAAAAGCCCTCGATTTTTGCGGACATACAAATACATTCCAAAATATAAAGTGAAGGTAGAGTCAGTCAGTATATGGATCTCTTTAAATTTTATCTGAGGGACTCGCGAGGACCCATTTTATAGATCGCGCGGATTGCCCTCTTTTGTAAGATAAAAATTGAGTCAACGTCTGCTGCTGATCCCCATAGTAGAATGCCATAAGACATAATACTGTGGAAATAAGCATAGTATACTAGTCTAGCTGTGGCTACATCGATTAACTGCCTTATCTTCCTTACTGCATAGGCAGCCGAACTTAACCTTCCCGAAAGAGTTCTAATGTGCACGCCCCACTGCAATTTTGAATCGATAGTAATCCCCAAGAATACAGTTTCCGTTATAATTTCAAGATTTTTGCCGTCAAGATTTAGATTTAGGTCACGTTGAGGTACATTTGGTAAAGAGAACTTTAGACATTTTGTTTTTTTCGCATTCAGTAAAAGATTGTTAGCTGCGAACCATTCCGAGGGAACAATTAGACTTTCGTTGACATGTAAGACATCCGTATCTTTCCTACCTATTTTAAAAATTAGCGAAGTATCATCAGCAAATATAATTATATCCGATAATTTGGCCATCATAAAAGAGAGATCATTAATGTAAACAAGAAAAAGAAAAGGGCCGAGAATTGAACCTTGGGGCACGCCCATTTTGACTAGAGACCCGGAGGACGTCGCCCCATTAATATTTACTTTTTGCTGTCTGTTTGATAAATAGGAAAGCACAAGATCAGCAGCTTGTCCTCGAATTCCGTAGTGTTGTAATTTACAGATCAGTGTGTTGTGGTCGACGCAGTCGAACGCTTTTGACACATCACAGAAAATGCCAATGGCATCCTGGGACTTCTCCCAAGATTCCAAGATGTGACTGATGAGTTTTACTCCCGCGTCCGTTGTCGACCTACCTTTCGTGAAACCAAACTGCTGGCTATGCAGGATCCCATTTGAATTGAAGTGAGACAAAATCTGGTCCAGCATGATTTTTTCATAGATTTTAATCAATGCTGGTAGCACGGATATAGGTCTATAATTAGAGGGATCGCTCGTACAGCCTGATTTGAAAATTGGTACTACTTTACTGTGTTTCATTAAGTCAGGAAACGTGCCGCTGTCCAAACATTGATTGAATATGCCTGTTAGGACAGGAGCAATTAAGTCAATAATATCTCCAAGAACCCTAACGGATATCCCCCATAAGTCTTCAGTGTTTTTTATATTGAGACTTTTCAACGCGTTTTTAATTGTATCAATACATATTGGTTTAGATTTAAAGGTTGGTATGTCTTTAGTAAAGTATTATTTAAGAAGAGCTGCAGCCAATTTAGTTGAGGAGGGAAGTGACTTCGTAACTTCTAACGGAGTGTTGGTAAAGAAATTTTCTAATGTCTCAGCGACTTCTTGCTTATCAGAAATGGTTTGATTAGATATTTTCAAAGACAACTCATTCTGATCGCGTTGTTGTGTCTTTCCAGTTTCTCTATTAATTACTTGCCACACATTTTATTTTCTATCGCATGGTGTGGGGTATCGTTGGATAGGTCATTTAAAAATATTACGGGTTTGTTAAAACCATTTTCGATTCAGAGATCTCTTTGCGTAAAATTAAGCTTTAAATTGCAAATTTATGTTAGAGTCAAGTGTCCCCTCCCCCTGGCAACGAAATGGTTGGTCTTGGCTATGTGAAAAAAATCACGGCGGTAGTAAATATAACGAAATTAAAAGGAAAACTATCACAGATATGTAGGCTTTACAAGTTTACGAGTAATAGTCGACCAACTTATAAAATGTACTTGAACCGTAAAATTTTTGTACTTTAATAATAAGTAATTTATGCCTTTGAAAATTACTTAAATAACGTTGTTAGCTGTGTAAAACCGAGAAATATATGCCTATGATCCATGTAAAAATATACAAAAATTAAATCATAACAGGCTTTATAAGTTTATGAGTAATAATCGACCAACTTATAAAATGTACTTGGCACAGTAAAATTTTTGTACAAATGCCATTGAAAAATTACTTAAATAACGTTGTTAGCTGTGTAAAACAGATAGTAAATATATGCTTATGAACCATGTAAACATCTACAAAAATAAAATCATAACATCCTTAATAATAATGATTTCTAAATGAATAATGTTTTTTAAGCTTGAATAACGCATTGGAGTGGCCAGAGTCGTTGGCAGTACCGTATCTTTTGCAAGAGCAAAACGGTAGCGATTTTTGCGCAATCATTGCTCTTCAATACAGAAGTTTTAGATTTGTTGGCAGTTTTTTTTTTTAATAAGTGCATTTGACAAACAGCGAGCTATTAGCAAACGATTGTGTAGGACCTACCATACCTACACTGCAGGTAATTCCGACTTTTATGACATAAAGCGTTCGATCGCTATTGTTTTGCTCTGGCAAAAGATACGTAATAAACCTGCGGGTCCGCTAGTCCTTCCGGTGAATGCGCGCGGGAGTTTCTATTTTGTGTTAGTGCAGAAGTATTTTCAACGTTTTGTAATCTTAAGTCAAATTAGATTCGATTGCCAAGAAAATTACTTATTTTCTTTTGTCGATATCCATCTATAAAGTCAATATTCGACCCGACTACATCACTAATTGAGTAGCGTAAAACTTTCCAGAACGAAATAATGAATACCGCAGGTTAGAGGTGAATACATACGAAATTTTTCAAATTCCGAAAGAGAAATAAACAAGGAGCGTGCGCGCAAGGATCCAGGAACGAACCATACCATTACCCGTGGCTCTAACGCGCGCTCGTATCGGCTCCATTCACAATTCGCACCCGCGGTGGTACTCAAATAGATAATATTTTTCTAACTTCAGTTGCGAAATGGATTTTATAACTCCTTCTTTAGTTTAAGTCAAGAGTGAATAGGTTACTTCTAGGCAAGCGTGCTTCACCGTAGACCACACTCGCTTACCATCAGGCGAGATAGTGGTCAAACGCGAGCATATAGATGAAAAAAAAACATCATCCCATGTGGGCTCATTTTTTGACGTTGTGTGCCGCTGAAACCGTTTTAATGTTCATGTAACAACAACAAATCCCTCTTCTTAGTCCGCATTATTTTGCAACTTCGGAACCCTATTACTGTGCGTGGCCCGACACGAACTTGGCCGGTTTTTTTGGTACTATACCTATGGAATTTGCATGCCCTTAGGAACTAAATGGACTGTGGTCTGTGCCAGAACCTTCTGGTGTTTTTTTACGAAAGCAGGATTTAGTTGTTATAAACAAAGTTTAAATAGGTACTATCACGACCACAGACATATATCTAACTAGATAACGCAAGTCCTTCCATCTATATGAAACCAAGCGTGCCACTTTTTACACACAATTTAAAAACGGTTCCCTATCCATTTGCTTAAAAACTTTAGACATAATATAACATGGTGGTGAGCGTTAAAACCACCTGCTCCTCAGCTCGCGGGCCGCCTCGCCCCTCCGCACCTACACGATTTTAAATAACGGTCTAACTCTGGTCGGATTTGCAGCGATTCGTTTCTGTCAACAAAAAATTCTGCCAGAAGCTTCTCGAAAGTGACGTCCTGTACAAACGCCTTTAACACAGTCAAGGCCTCGTCGCGACGACTCAAGGTTAGAGCAGTCAAGGATTGTTCTTTGGTCCACCCATTCGATTTAATAACTCGAACTGTATCTTGTAGGCAGACCACGAAGAAGATCTGTTGAATGGAGGCACTTTAAAACCACCCGGCGAGGGCGCAACTATCGCAGCTGCCATGGCTCCGTCTCCAGATTTGGGCCCACGAAAAATCTTCTCCAACTCGGCAATCAAGGATCTCCTGTTGCTGGCCATAGTCCTTCACTCCTTTCATCTCTTTACCGATGGCTGCGCTAAGGTCCTTTATCACCATTAACTGTACCTCCTGGTGGCGAGCCTGCTCCTCCTTGTCGCGCTGCAGCTGCTATTCCATGCGGTGAGCCTGATCCTACTGTCGGCGAGTCTGCTCCTCTTTGTCGCTCGCTCCCGCTTGGAAGAGCAGCTGCTCTACCAAGCAGTGGGCCTGCTCCTCCTGACGGCAGGCCTGCTGCTGCATAAATGCATGGTCACCGGTGATTGAGCTGGTTTCGTTGCAGCCGCGGCATCTCGTTGTCCACCTGACGACGGCGAGGGATCGTCTTCAAAGCGCCTCTGGTCTTAATCTTGCTGGTGCTGACTCCTGGTGCGCATCCTCTCCGTTTCTTCTTTTGGTAGAAGAACCGGCATAGTTTATCCCACTTCTGACACCAATTTATTACGATTTGGGATTCAAGGATAAATTATTCAAACAGCAGACTTTAATTAATCACTCTTTATTACTCAAATACTTCTTAAACAACGTATCGCTTCCAAATCGAAACAGTCCTATGACGTAACCGACTGCCCTTTATATAGCACGGGAGAAGTTTCTGGAACATTCCATACTGTTCTAGATACGTCGAGAACTTACTCGCATAACTGACCCAGAAAGATTCTGTTCCGGAAACGACGAAAACCTTCCAGACTTTCGGCTCGACCGTTCTGGAAAGTTCAATTCGACACGAACTTTTGAGAACTTTATTATGCTATTCGGTATGAGATGGACGGAGACGCTACTACCTACTACTAGTTTTTCCTCTCGTCAATAGATGACATTGGCTTATCTTGTAACAATATTTAAATCTTGTTTTCGTAAAATAGCGTGTAAAACAGTTGGATACCTGACCTGCAATATCTTTTTCACCAGAAGGTTCGGTCACAGGTGGTTTAGTCCAGCACAATAATCGTAGATTGTTACACGAGGGTCGAAAGGAATCAATTCCCGAGTAGTCCAAGTAGGAATTGTCAAAAGTCTTTCACCAGTGTTAAGCACTCTACTTTTCATTTAGAATATAAGGAAAGCAAAATATAGTAGTTTTTTGTAAACATTTACTGATAATAGTAACATGAGTAGTACCTATTTAAAATTCATTGAGAAGTTAGAACAATTTGTGAAATTTAAAGTTACATTTTTGTCTGGAATATTTACGCTGTTTGATATGTTATGACAAATTTGGCTGTGTGGAATTTCTGTAAAAGTAGGAGACTCCAGTATTTGATTAGACGGTGGAATCCATGGCGCAGACTCCCTTGAAGTAGTTGGTTGAGGCGAAGTGGGGCGTAAATTTATAGTCTCAATTAATTTGTTTGAAATTTTAGTTTTATTTTGGACAGAATCCTCAATGTAGCCTTCCGCAACTGTTCTGGATTTCCATCCTCCATGTCTTTTTAACATTGGCAAGTTCGCCCCAGAATCGGCTAACAGTATCGCTGACGTTCTTCTATACAATGCTATGTTAGTATTATATTAGCTGTGACAATGCCCAGTATACTGTTCACAGTTTCGTAAATTCAAATATGTTTCGGCCACAGAACAGCAGAGAAGACAGTAGAAATCGCATATACCTTTATTACTATCGGAACCAGCGTACCCAAACTCACACATATACAGATTAATTGTATTTCATAACACTTAGAAATCTTTGGTGTGATTGGTAGTTTAATTTTTAGATGAAAGTAGAAAATATGTCAGTCGTCGCTTATTTGAAAATTAACCACAGCTTTATGACAATAGAGTTGGTTTATTGTCTACTCTTTTTGAGTATTTATTACTTTTTTCGTTTAAAGCGCACACGGAATAGTTTAATGAGCAAGTTACGCTACCCGCCGCTAGATGTCACTATAGTAAATTCATTTAATTTAATGCCGTATTTCGTTACCGATAAGATTTATATTTGCGAAATGAGGTCATTACTACTCGTCCTCCTGTAGTGATGTACCACGATCGTTGACTTATATATCGACATTTCGTTTTGTTTTCAAACAAAATACAGTTTATTTAAAAAAAAAACGTTGCCCCACACTAGGAATTTCTCCTGTATCGTGGGTGCGTTTACAAACATATAATTTCACATACACAAACACCCAGAGCCGGAACAACTATTTGTAGATCATACAAATATTTGCTCCGTGCGGGAATCGAACCCGCGACACGCAGCGCAGTAGTCAATCGCTCAACCACTGCGCCAACCGTGCGCCCAATAACTAAGAGTCGATAAATATTATTATGTTTGTAATCAAGTTTTATGTAAATTTATTCCAATACTTACAATTTATAGAAAGTATAATTAAGATATTTTATGGTAAACTACTGATCCGATTTTGAAAATGATTCTATTGATACAATGATGGGCGTATCTTTGTATGTGGTGTTTTTGTTCTATCAATAGAATTATAGAATACAATACTCTTTATTATGTACACCATATAAGTTACAGAAAGTATAGAGGAAGAAAACATTACACTGGGTGACACAATGGGCGGCCTTATCGCTAAAAGCGATCTTTTCAAGACAACCTTTGCATGGATTTAAAAAATGAAAGGAAAGACAGTACTGTAGGTAGTCTTTGGTGTACTATTATTAATTACTAGCTGTGCCCGCGGCTTCGCTCCCGTCATCTGTTTGCCAACCCTACCCTACTTACCTTCCTGCCTACCCTACTTACCCACTGACCATATTTATTTCTATAGTCATCAATCTTTCGAGGAGAATCTTAACACCGTGATTCAGAAAATGACTTCAAATTCAAAACGCCATCTATCGAATATCGAGTTCAACTCTCCGAATATCTGAATTGCGTGTGTTGTGATAATTTTACTTCTTGAACACTTTAAATTCATCTAACTTTTGATAGAGTGAACCGATTGCGATGACACAAAAACTTAGTAATTCTTCAAGTTACGCACAATGTTTATGTATAAAAGTTATTTACATTGGTTTCGTACATTTCACGTGATGCGTGCACAAATAAACAGACAAACAGACAAAAATTCCAAAAATGCCGGCAATAGGTTCTGTTGGTTATCCTTTAACACACTGGCTATTTTTTTTGGAAATATTATCGATGTACAAAAAATACTTTTCTACAGATTTATTATATGTATTGATTGATGATAATGATGCGATAGACTACTCTACAAATGCAATACGCCCTACTGATATGGGAAGCTTACGCTTTCGCCTGCGGCTACACTCTTATTATGATTAGCTTGACTAACTCCTTAATGAACTGATGAAATTTAGGTCTATACACCAGTTAGTAGATCTTAAATTTCAGACTATCACATAAGCCACTTTTTAACTGACTTAAAAAAAGAAGAAGGTTCTATGTTCATGTGTTATTATTATTACACTTTGTTGATTTTGAAGGCTCTTGTCTTTTTAACCGACTTCAAAAATAGGAGGAGGTTCTCAAATCGTCGTTATCTTTATTTTTACACGGCTGCAAGGAAAGGGTTATGTTTTTCGCGCGTAAGAAGATTTTTTCGAATATTGTAGTTGAAGTTTAAAGTATCGATAAATCATTATCGATATTGGTAATCTCTAATTGAGTAGCTGAATGTGACATGTGCATAGTAAGTTGGAATCTTCGAGAACAATGTTTGAGTTTTAAAGAAAGTAGACCTTAAATTTAACGTCATAAAATCTACTTTTACTTGTCTTGTTTAATAAATATTGTTTTTACATTTTTATCGTAATAAAATAAATTAAGACTTGCCGATGGTAAGATATACCTACATTTGATACATTTTTGGTTCTGCTATCGTGTTTACATTCTAAAACAGCACAATAAGGCATTTTTGTATTTTTTTTCAAGTTTTTGTCACCGTGACGGTGGAACCAAGACTGATGTGCGTAATGTGTGCGCGGAAGGAAACATATGTGGAACTGTGCAAAACTCGGGGTACGCCGGCCCCGCCCACTTGCGACTTCTATTGTAGTAGGCGTTTTTTTTGTTCTGTGGTTTCGGCATACCTGAGATTTTATTTTTACCGATCACTTGTTTATAGCATTTTCCTTTTTGGTAGTTTAGAAAAAAGCGATTCGTTTGTATGTCATTAGGTCTGATTTTTTATATATTTTTTCTATTTGTGTACCTAAACTCTTCTCGTACAAAAAACGTGCGCGTAAATTTTTTTTTTTTGTTTTAGTCAATTTTACGAGTAATAACTGGCCTTGATTTTCAAAGTCGTTAATTGTAAAATTTGTGAGTTCACTGCTTCTGCAGGCGCCGCTTATACCGACTATCTACACCACCTGTGAAAAACATGATTTCTTCATTACTATTAATCTTTTAGGTACCTATGTAGATAGGATAACAAGCAGAGATCTTTTACTCCAGAAATGCACGCCTATCCGATGTCTTTACTCTCAATTTACGCAATCTGGTCAGTGTGTTTGATTGATACGATTGCGTCTTTTTGTGGAATAATCTATCCTATAATACATATCAGAATAAAGTCGTTGGGATCGAAGTTTATTTTTAGAGTAAAAGACCTCTCCCTACCTAGATAAACGTTTATAGCTTACCTTCACTGCCAAATATATCTCGACAGGGGCTTCATTTAAAAATATTTTCCACTTCGTAAGAGGTGAAAACCTTAGATTGACTGCCTGAGACTGTCTTTTCAGAAACGATGTTAGATTATGGAATCTTTTCAAATCGACAATGTGTTTTACTATTAGTGTACTCTTGTGCATAGGGTATTCAATACCTGATCCATAGCTTAGAAGGCTTTATTTTGCCAGATAGTCCATTGAAGTATGTAAGAAATACACTTTCAAAAAATTATTTTATTTTCTTATCTTCCTTAGAAATGTCTGGCAAAAGATTTTCGATAACTGTATTTGCCTCGTCTTTAATAGAATCTGGGGTCAACGTTTCAGAATCACTTGAACTCATTTTTAATAAGATATTAATCTTAATCCGAGATTTCGATACATCTTACAGAGTTTGTATTCCGCCAAATTATATGCTAAATTAAAAAAAAAAAAAAACTATGGAACACACCACGTCACTGCCGCGGGCGGACGCGTTATTTTTTTTGGCCTTTTATACACTCACAAGACCGCATATATTTTTTTAAATTTATTCCTAACCTTTACGAGTATGAGAAATGAAAAATGTGATTACATGATGGGAAGAACAAGAGCCTTTGGACTTCATAGTTATAGGCCTCCCCCAAGCGTCGACACATTGACCTGTCCCGTGCGACACGCATCCAGCGGATCCCCGCAGTATTCACCAGTTCATCGGTCCACCTAGTGGGAGGCCTTCCAACGCAACGTCTTCCGGTTCGCGTTCGCCACTCCAGAACTTTTCTGCCCCATCGTCCATCCGTTCTGCGAGCAATGTGCCCTGCCCTCTGCCACTTAAGTTTGGCAATTCTTCGGGCTATGTCGGTAAACCTGGTTCTCTTGCGGATCTCTACATTTCTGATTCGATCACGCAAGGAAACCCCGAGCATGGCCTGCATTGCCCTTTGGGTGAGCATCATTGTGAGCGACGACGTCTCAGAGCCGTAGGTCATCACTGGCAACACACACTGGTCCCATGACCAGTGTGTGTTGCCAGTGATGACCTACGCCAAAGTCCATACTTTCGTCTTTAGACACTGTGAGAAGATACCGCGCAACTTTCTGAATGCTGCCCAGCTGAGTCGGATTCGATGGTTGACCTCTTTCTCGAAGTTGGCCCTACCCAACTGGATCGTTTGTCCCAGGTAGAAATAGTCGTCCACAACTTTGACTTCGTTACTTAATAATTCAATGAAGGTGGCAAAATCTGGCTTATAAAATAGCAAAAAAACTTATTACCAAGGTTACTAATATGCACTCAATTGCACTCAATATCACAGAGAACATTAATATGTCATGCAAACGCAGCAAAGGAAAATCGCTTAAATTGCATGCAAAATGGGATGGACCATATCACGTAGTTACCAAGATAAATAACGTCAGATACCGAATTCAAAAGGGACCCCTAGGTGCGCCAAAGGTTGTTCATGTGGATCGAATATCCCGTTATCATGGGTCTAACAAAGCTCGGGACAATCATATATTATTTTCCTCTATGGACGAGCATGTCCATAGAATACTATATACTAAGGGTGAGGCAATGTTACAAGATAGAGAAATGCCATCTATAGACGAGAGGAAAAACTAGTAGTAGCTAGTAACGCCATCTCGTATCGAATAGCAGAACTAAAGTTCTCGAAAGTTCGTGTCGAATTGGACTTTCGAGAACGTTCGAGCCGAATGTTCTGGAAGGTTCTCGTCGTTTCGGGCACAAAGATTTTCTCGGTCGTATATGCTGGTAAATTCTTGACGCATCTAGAACAGTATGGAATGTTCCAGAAACTTCTCCTATATATTAAGATTAAGTTGACATACTAAATACTTATTATAAATTATTATTATAATAATTATATTGAATATTTTTCAATAGGACCATGTATGGCAACCTAGGTCTAACGGCAACAGAAAAAACATACAAGGACATGGTACAAATTTGCAAAGCGAAGAAACACTTTACAACGTAATACACCCTGTTGTACTAGGTATCCTACAATTACGATCATTAAACGCCGACATGCTCAAAACGGATGGGTGATTTTAGACAAATTAAAAAACATGGAAAAGGGACATGTTTTTATTATAGTCTTGACAATCGGCATTCCAATTTTACGATCTTAAAGTTAAACAATTAATTTTTTCGTCATTCCTTTGTCTCTCAGAAATCTATTAACGCGAATATCCAAATCTTTCCGAGCCATTGGTGCGGTTGAGCTGAGGGGAGCGATAGCTTCTGGGGATGGCATTTGGAGTTTTGGGATGCGGAAGCGACGAGCTCGGGTGAGCTGCCAGGCTGCGCTTGAGTTCCGCATTGCTCGACCAATCCATTTACTTTCATCCACTGTTGCAGGAAATGGGCGAGGAACACTGAAATTAACAGTTTATTACTTACTAGCTGACCCGGCAAACGTTGTTTTGCCATATAAATTATTTCAAAGATTTCCAAAAATTATGCACGCACTGAGTATTACAATATTTTTAATTGTAGTTTAATAATAGAATGGTATATACAGGTAACGCAATGGTTGGCGGGAAATCGTGACACGTGTTGAATACTATTAATTTATATGAGATCTGTACGTGAGAACTAGCTTGAGCAAAATGGCCATTTTGCTCAAGCTTCCCTACCCTACCTTACATACCTACCTACCCTACCTTACCTACCTACATACCCACCTACCCTACCTACTAACCTACCTGCACTACTCAACCCTACCCTACATACCTAACTACCCTACCCTACCCTACGTACCTACCTACCTGGCAATATTTTTTTTGGTCTTGAACCATCTTCGCATTGCCTTTCTAATGAAACCGGTTTGGTACATATCGGTTGGATGGTTTCAAAGTCTATATCAGACATAGGTAGAATAATTTTTTTGTGTTTTATATATTAGAACTAGCTGTTACCCGCAGCTTCGCCCGCGGTAATATAGATTTTGTGTATAAATTCTAGTTATCGACATAAAGGGTGAGAAAAATCCAATGTTGCAATTTTAGTTTTAATCAAAATCGGCCCATTGACTCGCTTGTTTTTTTGCTATAGGAAAATGTATTATTTTTATCGTAAATTTTTCGATGTTTTATTACTTATTATCCTATTCCGGACGAACATAAATCCAAAAACACAAAAATCATAAAAATCAGTCCAGCCGCTCTTGGGTTATAATTGGTGTAAATAACACGACTTTGTTTTACAGAGGTGGACTTGATACTTTAGGCAGTTTCTACCAGTCAACAACAGTAACAGTTTTGTTTTGTTTAGTATCCTTCATTTTTGTTTAGGTATATAAAACAAATATATGAAAAAAAAAACTGCCATTCCATTTCAAGTAGCAGCTTTAAACTGGGTGGTAATAAAACTAATGGCAGATACATTTGGAGGTACTTTTTTCAAAAATAAAAATAAAAAATCTTTATCGGGTTATCTTTGTTATCATACAAAATAACCATTCTTTACATTTATTTTCTAAAGATTATTTTTTCAAATTTTGTCCGTAACTGCGGTTATTAAACGTATTGGCGACCATTTTTGTGCTATGATATCGGACTATTTGATTTCTAAAATTGAAGCCCGTGATCTCCAGGATATTTGGTACCAACAAGACGCGCCACTTGCCACACAGAACGTGAAACCATGGCTTTATTGCGGGCACAATTTGGTGAACAGTTAATTTCGTGCTTCGGACCGGTCAGTTGACCGCCTAGAACCTCATCACACTCCTAGACATTTTCCTTTGGGGCTACGTCCAAAGTCTATATGGATAAGCCGCGTACGATTGAGCAACTGGAAGCCAAGATATTACTCGTGTTATTCGCCAAATACCACTCGAAATGCTCCGACGCGTCATCGAAAATTGAAAGAAATGATCTTTAAAATATAAATGTAAAGAATGGGTCTTTTGCATGATAATAAAGATAACCCGATAAGCTTTTTATTATTGTTTTTAAAATGTACCTCCAAATGAATCATCCATTACATAGTCATACAGTATATAAATAGTATCTATGGTAAGTAAGCCTCCACTTACTAAGCCATGGTTATTGATGCTCGCAACCTTGCTGGAGCGATCACCGATGGGAATTCTGCGGATGAGTTTCTTTTTAAACCTGGGAAGCAAAATAAGAATATTTATTACTAGCTTTCGCCAGCGGCATCGCCCGCGTGAAATTCGGCAACTGACCCACGGAAACCAAAAATTTTGCCGGGATAAAAAGTAACCTATGTGCTATTATAATAATCTATCTCTGTGCCAAATTTCATCCAGATCCGTTCAGCTGTTCTGGTGTGTTTGAGTATCAAACATTCATCCATCCATTAAACCAACTTTCGCATTTATAATATTATAGTATTGATCCTACTAGTGTTGTCTTTGAAAACACCATAAAGCGTTTATATCCAGCTGAATCTCTGTCATCAAAACTCAATTCCAATATACATACATGTAATCAAAAATAGTTTAGAAAAACTCATATTTCTACTAACCAGAGTATTTCACATTGTTTACAGATGATTTATCTTTCCACTTTTGGGAGCAAACTGGGCAAATTGACCGACGAATTGACCATCGAGGAATATCTTCACTTGGAGCAAGATCGACTTTTCGCAGTTCAGGAATTTCGAGGGGTGCCTGCCAGCAAAGGTAATAAATTATTTTACACTGTAAATATCATTGTAAATGAAGGTACATATTTTGCTTTTTAGTGATCAGCATCTTCCTGCGTTGACCCACGTTCCCTACTCGGTATCAGAACAACAGGTTTTTGCGCGTCATGCTATCATTAAGGTTACACTAGTCGAAAATTCTTCATAATTCTTCCATACAAACGTAGTCTAGGGATTATTCCACTGTTTGACGATGTACTTTCAAAATAAAAAGTGATATCAATTTGTCTCATCATTATCTAGGTATGGAAGCAAAAAAGTAAAAAAATAAAATATTTGAAAGTTATGAGCGTCGAAAGTTCCACATTTCGACACTATTTTTTATGCATTTTTGGGCGCGAATAAATACCATAAGAAGACGGAAAATTGCAAAACGGCCTCCATACAGGGATAGATTAGTAGTTCAACAACGCAAATAATTTTATTTTGAAAAGATAGATTTAGTCGTTTTTAGGGTTCCGTACCCAAAGGGTAAAAACGGGACCCTATTACTAAGACTTCACGATCCGTCTGTCTGTCTGTCTGTCCGTCTGTCACCAGGCTGTATCTCATGAACCGTGATAGGTAGGCTGTTGAAATTTTCACAGATGATGTATTTCTATTGCTGCTATAACAACAAATACTAAAAACGGAATAAAATTAATATTTAAGGGGGGCTCCCATACAACAAACGTGTTTTTTTTAGCCCTTTTTTGCTCGATATTAATAACGGCAACAGGAAGACGCTTGAAATATTCACAGAATATTTAGGTGTATATTCACTTCAAAAAATAATAATTATTAAATTAAAATAAAATAAATTAAGGGGGGGCTCCCATACAACAAACGTGATTTTTTTTGCCGTTTTTTGCGATAATGGAACGGAACCCTTTGTGCGCGAGTCCGACTCGCACTTGGCCAGTTTTTTAGGGTTCCGTACCTAAAGGGAAAAACGGTACCCTATTACTAAGAGTTCACGATCCGTCTGTCTGTCTGTCTGCCTGTCTGTCTGTCTGTCTGTCCGTCTGTCACCAGGCTGTATCTCATGAACCGTGATAGCTAGACAGTTGAAATTTTCACAGATGATGTATTTCTATTGCCGCTATAACAACAAATACAAAAACTGAATAAAATTAATATAGGGGGGCTCCCATACAACAAACGTGATTTTTTTAGCCCTTTTTTGCTCGATATTAATAACGGCAACAGGAAGACGCTTGAAATATTCACAGAATATTTAGGTGTATATTCACTTCAAAAAATAATAATTATTAAATTAAAATAAAATAAATTAAGGGGGGCTCCCATACAACAAACGTGTTTTTTTTGCCGATTTTTGCGCTAATGGTGCGGAACCCTTCGTGCGCGAGTCCATCTCGCACATGGCCAGTTTTTTTTTCATGATATCTAGACTGCCAAAGGTCTGTTTATAAAATTTCGCGCGCTCGGTTTCGTCCTAAATCATTATCCATTTCGCTACAAATTTGCAAAAGTGTGTATTCGTACCCGAACTAGCTTCCTACTGCTCATCACAGCATCTATCTCTTCCGCACGTGTTGTCGGTTGATATAAAATGCATTTTAACCCCGTGCACAAAATAGTTCGTGCCGTCGACTAGTGTACCCTTCCTTTCATGTACTATGCACATTTTTCTTTGGCCTTCGTCCCTGTATTTTTCTTTTCTGAATGTTCATCATGTACAACTAACCGGTGGAGGAGTAACTGGTATTTCAAATGCCAAAATAGAGGGTATGTCCATGTCACGGCGGGTGGATATCGGGGAGACTCGGGACCGGGAGATGCTGCGCTCTGTCATACGCATGCTCAGACCGTGCACGCACGCCTCGCTTGATTCACTACTGGAAAATTAACGAGAACTTCACAATTGGCTGAAACTTTTAGATTCCAATCTGGGGGTATCTATTTATTATATACTTTATTGTACACTACAAAAAACATACAGGACAAACGTTCACAACGTGTACAATGGGCGGTCTTATCGCACTAGGCAATCTCTTGCAAACAACCTTTGGATGGACTGAACGATACGAGAAGAATTTAGGGCTTTCAGTGTACAAATTATCATAAATAATATACATATATATTTAAGTCAAGAGTGAATAGGTTACATCTAGGCAAGCGTGTATTACCGTCGACCACATCATCGCTTACCATCAGGCGAGACAGTGGTCAAACGCGACCCTATGACAAAAAAAAACATAACAATAGTATAATTACCATATTTATAAAATGAGCTAAAATATAGTAAGCTCCTTGAAGTCCATTTATAAAATTAATTCGGAGACAAGGAATAATCGCTTTGACAAAACATTCATAACAGTGACTTATTTGCCTAAGAAAACTGTGAGAAAGTCGTTATTAGACATAATAGAATCGAGAGTGAAAGTTTAGTGGGAAACCTAAGATTTTTTTACAAATGCTTCTTTGTTATCATTGGTTTTTGTTATGCTATTGTCAGCCAGGTGTATGGCACAGCTTGTGGATGACTTAATTGTTACCATCTACCATCCGCTGAAGAATGAACTATGCTACCACTTTGGATGATTGTATAATATAGCTAATAGCCACTCCACTATGACAGCAAAACAAAAGCATTTTTGTAGCAAAATTTATAGAAAGCTATTGTAAACCAACCATTCGGAAACGTCGTCTCGAGGCAGCTCCAGAGTTTTGTCCTGAGCTTCCTCTTCAAGCTCCCGGCTCCGAGCTCGAACCATGTCCAGGAGTAATGTGTCGTTGCCACCTAAATCGTTCGAATTGGACCTAAAAATAGAGTGAGAAGATACATATTTTTTTTTTTTTTTTTTAAAACCGTTGCCCCATACTAGGAATTTCTCCTGTATCATGGGTGCGTTTACAATTAACTAATTAATTAACTAATTAACTTTCAATTAATTAATTAATTAACTTTCTAAGAGTTGAAAATAAATCACCTCTATTCCAATCAAGTTGTATTTAACGCTTACTCTTCTTAACTATCTGAGCAGGTAGTTAGTATGACTACTTGCTAGCAGTCGTCAGCTTCATCATTTCATGGGCAATGGTGCATCTATGTCTGTTCCTAAATAACATAACTTTTTGTATACACTAAGCATTCTCATGGTGCGTACGAAGAAGTATGATAATTACATGGTGTACGAACCGCGAGGAATTTACGAAGCTGCCGTAGACCTCGCTACGTTCCGACATCAGGGTCTTAGCATCGGCAGACATGTTTGCGTTGCTGCCGTTGATCAATGAGTCTCGGTGCGTGGCGCGCATCCTCATCAACAGCGACGAATATGGAGTCGCATCTCTGCCCATGAACGAAATACGACGCGGCTCATCTTCTTGGACTCTTTAATGAAGACATATCGACTGAGTAAATTTTATAAAAGTTAAAAAAGCTATTTTGTGACAAATATCGACGATGTGAAAATATTTCCAAGGCCTACTTTAAACAAAAACTTCTTTCAAACAAGACTCAAAAGACACTTCGATTTTTATCATTAGACAAGTACGCCACTTAAAAATAACACAAAAGGGTAAAGCATTCAAATTGGAAAATAAGTACAGAAAACAATAATTGTTCGCTAGCGGTTTATGGCGAAACGCGAGAGAAGAAGTCAAGATGAACGAATCGGAGGCTGGCATGACTTTTTCACCGGTTACGTGAGTCATGCGGTGTAGTAGTGAGTCAGTTTAGCTATAGGTATAAAGAAGGTTGTGTTTATAGCCAGGCCGAGCCGGTAGCGGTTGACTAAATGCAACTTGACTCCTAACAGGCCTTGAGACCTATGTCGATGTAACGAGCTCCGTTGCATCTACATATTTTGAGTCTAAAGTTTATAATGTCTTTACACAGAAAACAAAAAGTAAAATCGCTTGCTCGAATGCTTGTAATTTACTTAGCCATTGAGCAAGGGTGGTTATACTTATTAAATATATATACGGAGGATTTGATTAATTCCAAACATTTAGATAGCAGACATGTCATCTCCAAAAATGTATGGATACCTAACTAAAAGAGAATTGGAAAAATAAATATAAAAGAACAAGTCCACTTCTCGCTGTTATTGCAAAAGACAATGCGCTCATGTGGGTAAGTAGGTATTTTTTGTAAAACTAGAAAGTGTTAAAACGACATCTTGAAGCGCCGTTAATACAGAATTACCGAAATGTGTTCAAAAGAGAGTATACAACTTTTGTAGCACTAACCGGGACGTGTGCTGAGTTGAAGAGTATAATTTCGAATAGCGATCTTTCCAGTCGCCACTCGTTTTCGAAGCTGTCCTGAAAACATTTTTGATGATGTTTTAGTATTATAGAACGCTTGTATATTGCTTATCCAAGAAGCAATAACTGAGGTTTATCTCTTATTTTATAGACTCCTTGAAAACATTGTTAAAGAAAACTTTCCTGTAAACATAAAATCAAGAGAATGGGCGATAACTTTATATGCTGTGTGGTTAGTTAGTCTCTTTGAAAAGTCTTTTATAGTGATTCTTTTTGTCACAATGTATAGCCAATCGATACAATGCAAATAAACACGTAATGAGTTGAAGGCCATGCTCTGCCGTGATGCCAACTGGTCACCGCACCAACAATCCAGGTGGCGAGACACACTCAATTCTGCGTACCTAATAATAACGTAGTGACCTTTTTAGTTTTGTGGTTTAAAAGTATTTTTATAGAAGTTATATTTAAAAAGCTATTTAAGCTGGCTAACAAGTAGCAAAAAATCAATTGGAACTGTTTAGTTATGGTTATAAAAAAACCTTTCTGGGGGCTTCAGCGAAGGGTTTAGCATCATCCCCCATTCTAATGATTTTGTTTTATTTATAGTATTTCTATTGGATCATATATTTGTTGTTATAACTCTACTTACAGCATCCTTCATTTATTTTTCTGGTTATGTTTAAATGTTAAGTTATAACTATACTAAAATCTATTTGCTTGTTATGATAAAAGGTTAAAATTATTTACGTTTCCATTTTGACATTGACGTTTATTTGCCTCCGACTAGATTGGTTTTGGTTGAATTTGACGTTTGTATTTTTAGATATATTGAAAGTTTTTCTTTGTTTAAAACAACCTCTATGACTTCACTGTTTGCAGCTGTAGTTAGGATTTTGTATCTATTTTGTTTACCTTAAAATGGATAAGAAAGGTAATGTATAACATATTCACTTTCATTGACGCCGGCATTGACCTACGAAAGCTACTATATCCTATGTAATTATGTAAATTCTATGCAAACTGAGATATTTTTAACTCGTTGAAAGATCGTTTCTATATAAGGCCTACCTTGTGTTGTTTTGGTGACCTAGTAAACCGCTCGAGAGTTGTTGTGAAACTCAAGAAATTAACTTACAAATATTTTCACCGTCGTACTTAAATGTAACTTCTAAAGACTACGGCTAACACCAATCCACAATAGATCTTATTCAGAAACACGATTACCTTGAGATCTATTGACCTGTAACGAGCGAGGTAGTCATGAGGCACCACCCATTAGTTTAGATATTTATCTCGCATAAATTCGAGAGACATCGTATAACAAAGAAGTTTAAAGGAGTTCAATAAGAACGTCTGTAACGAGAGCAAGTCCCGTTAAACAAATGTATGCCCGGAGCCTGTGAGCTGAATCGGCGGTTAACGTTCCGATTAATAGTTGCATGTTATGTGAGCAATCCTCAGCTGAATGCGAACAGTTCTGAACATTTGTTTTGTGTTGACATTTAAGTGCAGTTCGAAATTTGATTGAAGCTGTTGTGAAGCTGTCAAGCGGCGGCGGGCGGGGCGCCTCGCCTGTCTCCTGGCCGCGCCGCACGCTCGGCTCTCGGCTGACGGCTCGCCGTCAGTTAGTCGCTCCGACCGCGAACACCCGCGCACACGTTGCGCCTCCGCGCACGACTCAAAGCAACACGCTCGCCGATAACGCGCTCTATTTGAACGTAGCAATCACTCTAACTGCACTATTGAACCCATTCACACTTACTACGGATCATTATCGAATTACGTTTTACGTCGTCCCAAATTGTAAGATTGGTCGGAGCGGTAGTTCCCAAACCGGCTCCGTGACCATATGATCCGCATTACAGTGGAACTGTTGCCTGATTTCCGATATCGGTGGGCAGTCACGATGTGGATCTTAAGTTGAAGTGCTCCCTGGATTATTGTGTTAGTGGACGCAGATGGAAACTAAGTGACAGAAGACTTTGCAACTAGTGTCTGTAATTGTTTTGTGACCGAATGTGCTGGAGATGTGAATGTTGACGTTGATTTTAATGTATTAGTGTTGTTATTGAATCAGTGCAATGGCTGGTGCTAGTGAGGAGGGTGGTGGTGTAGAGGAGACCACGCCAGGCACGGTCGAGGGTAGCCGCAGCAAGCGCGGGCTAAGCGGGTCCATGTCGCTGCGCACGCGCAAGCTAGGCCGCCGCCTGTCGCGCAGCATGTCCATCGTGGCGCTGAAGCTGCCGGAGAAGGCGCAGAGCATCACGCGCTCTTCGTCGAAGCTCATGAGATCTGGCAACCGCGACAAAAAGAACAGATCATTCGACCTCTCCATAATATTGCCAGACAAAACACAGAAACAGGTAAAACGATGTTGTATTGTATTAACGAGGTGATAATTCCTCGATAACGAAATAGGTATTATTGATAGATATTGACGAAATCAAGAACAAGATAAAGAAGTTATTACAATGATTTGTATTTCTGTTTTGATAAGTTTGGTGTGTTTATGTATTTACAGGCGCCTATATTACAGGAATTCTGACGTTTTCAGAATAAAACTGACCTCAATCACAATAGTTGTTTATTTATTGATTAATTACAACAAAGCTGATGAAAATACAAGTCTTAGATAAAACTGAAGTGTTTGATACCATTTGTTGAGATCCACCATAGATTCCAGGATGTGCAAATATTGATATTTTAACTAAAACGGGTTCTCAAGTAGTCGCATCCAAGACTTTAAAAGTTAAAATGTTTACTGATCGCTACCTTCGGTTGTATGGTTGTATTAAAAAAAAAAAAATGCTTGGAAGTATAGATTTACGATTTAGGCTCCGTGTTTGGAAGGTACACGTTTAACGCCATGCATTTGAATGTGCTGTTTACTGATTCATTGCAGTTCTGCCTTCGTTGGTGTTTCGCCACTGCTCATGTCGCCCACACTGCTGATTTCTCCATTGATATAGTAATGAGGTGCAATTGCCTCTGCGCTCAAATCGGCAGGCATTGTTTGCTTTTGTCATTGAGCCGGAGAATGCTCTTTGAAGCCGGATTGTTGAACTACCGGATGATGTTCCTCAGTTTTGTCAAAAGCAATGCGAAGCGACTTTTCGCCGATGATAATGATGCACGATTTTTCTGTCTTCAATGAATCTATACCGTCAGTAGAGCTACGACTTGATCTGATTGTAAGTAGAGGCACGTGGTGTAACAGCTTATTTCAGTAACTGAGAATTGTCGTGGTTTGTGGTCAGTTCTCGCGGTTAAAGATCATGGCTAGGAAATTATACTTTTTGTTGCGTTACCTCTTTATTCTGAACTTCCTTAACTGTGAAGGATAGAATCGGTTCCGGTGGTAGGTTGCCTAATTAATTCGACAACTAATTACCGCTAACATTGAGCACTGCCGTTCGACATTTTCATACTACGTGGTATATTGCGAATTCACTTCGGAACATTATCCAAATAGTTCACACAAAGGTATTTCAAAGTCGTTCTCATGTTTTTGTCGTTTCGTTACAGTACAGAGCGTGGCGGTCGGTTATTTATTATTGTTTTCATACTAATATTTCAGAACGGTGAAAATATCGTCGTAAACATTTGTTGTGAAACTGAATCCATATAATTACATAGCCGACTCTGAGACATGCGAAGAATGTTAACACATGCATACAAAACAATATTCATTTCTGCGGTAAGATATATTGACCTCATCTATCTCTACAACCTGCTATAAGAGCATGTATCTTGGAAGATGATACAATCCCTAGAGAAGACACGTTTTGTATCTTGCATATTCTGAAACTTAAATGCTAGGTTGCTAAATCAATTTTTTTCCCGTAATCTGTAACTATTTTCTTTCGAATTGCATTGCGGTAATTTCAAATTAACTATCGGCTTTTACCTTTTCATTCTACGCTAAAATGTGAGAAAGAATTACCTACTTTACCTCGAAAAACAATAAGAATTTGACTTGCTTGTAGCCAGTACCTTTAGTTAAGTACGTTAATGTAACTAACTTATCGCTTTATGGATATTTATCCTCTTTAGGAATCTCTCTGGAATTGCGTTTGTTTATCAAAGTGATGAGTGGGTGTAGTGAATTGCAGTTTAACACCAAACATTGTAAAGGACATACAGTCTTTGTTTCTGCATTTATATTCTTGTCAGAACAATGCTGATCATAACGGATTTGTCACTTAAGCATTGAATATATTATTATACGAAGAACTGCAGATAGCCTCCTCACTGTGTCTTATATCTGCATAGTAATAATTTTAACTAGTCTATTTGTGAGGAAAAAATTATGAATATGTATTGTAAAGAGGCAAAAATATGTGAATAGTCTCATTTTAAGTGACTCTCACATGTTCTTGGAACATGGTTGGGATTGGCTCAAGGAAGATTAACTAAAATCATTCAATTAATAAGAGCACGACACGTAAATCGGGACCGTTACCACTGGGCCACCACTGCTCTTAACGGTGAGGGAAAACATTGTGAGGAAACCGGCATGTTCTAGAACCAAAAATTCGAAGATCAACCCGCACTGGGCCCGCGTGGTGGATTAAGGCCCATTACCTCTCTCACAGAGAGGATGCCTGTGTCCTAGCAGTGGGCACATTATAAGGCTGATGATGATGATTAAATCACTGACTAACTATTTATCGACGCGATTGAATACGGCTGGATACTGCTGGATCTTTAAACTAAATGTACTCATGTAATGAGTTCATCAGATGTATGAACAGCATCTATCTTCTTTACAGTCGTAATAGTCAACAAAGCAGCATGGATTTAAGTAAATGTATCTCTTTTTGAATACTTCTAGTAATTTTAATTATAGTCATGGCTGGTATATTATGTAACATTATTGTGACTTTAAATAGTCTTTTCATAAAACAATCAATAGATCTCTAGAGCTGTATTGTAAAATATAAGGAAAACTTCAAAAGGATAAAGATTTAAATTGTCAAGAGAACCGATATCATCAACAGTTTCTTCATTTCTGGCAGTTATCCTTATATTTTCTTACCTAACTTGCAAAGGAATGTAGTTGCCTTAAGCAAGCATTCTGTCTTTAATAAAGCTGACACAGAATGAGATAACATTCAGTGGTCGCTCTAATACGCTAATGATGTAGATACAGACAATATTTAGCTGCAATGAGGATGAGCGCCCACACACTGCACTGCACTAATGCAGTAACGGAAGAGACGATCAGACAGTTAATGTATGAGGATGGTCTCAATTCATTAAGACGATATAAGATTTTTCTTTTTGCACGAGTATCTACTGTCGTAGCTTCATCATCATGCCTTTCTATTTTTATATCTATTAAGTACAGTGTTGCGTTGATTGATATAAAATATGGGGTATCTTTTCAGGTGTTGTTCTAGGAAGGTGTAATGAGCATTTCATTCCAAACATGTTGGCAGCCATCAGTAAATTTTTTGCTATTTTCTCACCTGGCGTGATCAACATAAACTTTTGCCAGAGTACTGTCTAGTAGATACCAATCTTTTGATTTAAAAAATCAAGCAATGCTATCATCACTGATTGGTGCAGTATCACATTTTTGTTGGTATCACCAGCTACACATATCTTCAATCAGTTTCAAAACAAGCTTGCTAAGAGATAAATCACCTGGCGTCGGATAACTTCTAATTAAAATAATTGCATCAGAAAGTTAATCCGTACCCGTATACACTACTTTTACGTCGTTAGCGACAAACTGGTGAATTATAAGGCTTACTTACCTACGAAACCATAAAAACAAACATCAGCTACTAACGTTCATGATAGATAGAATGACAAATTGCGAGAGAAAGTGATGTCGCAACGATATGCGTTGGTAGGTGGACGATTAAGTGGCGTTCCATGCGGGTATCTTGCGGTACTCCATATATAATTGGATACATATTCGTGACGTGAACGTGATACGTGAAATAAGTCAAAAACACGTGCATCCGTATCATCAGTGACGGTTGGGTAATGATCACTTGTTGACAAACGATTTGGCACAAAACAATCAATGACTGAGGATTTATAAAACAAATAATGATTGACAGCCGACTAGCGTGATTTAGGCCGAAAACAAATTGACTGGACTTGCTAATAGCGATAAAGAGGACAAGATTTATATCGGCTATTCAATCGGAATCACACTTAAAAATATGTAAAGCACTTACGAACTATATTTTAAAACTCTTATTTAATAGACATTCATGTTTTGACATTGCTCCGATTTTTCTCTTGATCACCGAAGAGTGTGCCAAAATTGTGGAGTTCTCTGTCTGTTCATACCTGTCTTTCTATTAGTGTGTAAGTATCATCATTCATTTTGATGGCAAGTGTTATGATGTAATAATCACCTGAAAAATCATGATAGCCACTTGTTAAGAGCTGCGTGTCTTTAGTTATTCTAAAGCGTTAATTAAAAGCGATTTAATTAGGTGATTTATTACGTTTGCTTCCATGATTTATGTTTCATATTCAATGTAATACTCGTACATAACTTCAACTGAGTACAGTTTTACAGTTCTATTACTAGATTATTCACTCCTTTTATTTTGTTCAGTTGTAGGTACCGAGATACTCGCTTCTGCGTTTGCGCCTATGCTCATACTCCATTTCAATGTTTGTAAATATCGGACTACGAGTTTGGATTGGTGCCATTTCATTGATCGATAGTCAAATAGACGACATCATTGTATTTGCGTATAATGTTTATTAATATAGAAGACGTTAGATCATAAATGAGTAGTAGTGGAACATGGTAGATCATAATTGTGGCCACACCCAAATACTCCGAAATATTTTATTCCCAATTTCGTTGTTCCGATTTTGAAAAAGCCGAATTTCATAATACCTAAGAATTATAAACGTTAGGAATATTAAAATTTTGACATTATAAAAATAGGATGAATGAATCGGAGTTGTTACATTAGGAATTTTTATCTATTCGGAATTATGAAAACCGGTATTTTGAAATTTGTATTTGTGACTGACCCAATGAAGTTTTTCGTATATAAATAGTACGGTAGCACCCCATAATTGTTTAGTAGTTGGTTGCAATTTACAGGGTGACTGAGTTGTATCTTACATTACAGCCTCTGAATGGATAATGTTTATGATTCCATAAAAGGATCTTTATCGTTGTGAACTATCATTTAGCTGATCTTGGTTGTAGGTTTTTTCAAAATCAAAATCAAAAGTCATTTATTCAAACTAGGCTGAGAATCAGCACTTTCCGAACGTCAAAATTACATAAGACAGTCCCCCAAAAACGCCCGCCCTTCACCACTTCCTAGTGCTTTTGCTGGGAAGAAGAAGTGGCGCAACAAACTCCCCAGCAGCACAGCTGTCTGTTCAGTTAGAAAAAAACAAAAACTTGATTCTATACAATAGTATGCAAATAATTTACATTACTCAAAACAAAAAATAAAATAAAATACATTTGCCATAATGACAGCTAGCACACGCCAATATACCAACAAAAACATCGAATTCTAAACTCAAGCGGAAATAAAAACTAATAATAAAAACGTAAACGGAACTTAGTACCCGAATTATAAAGCCTCCAGGCATAAAGGGCGTGCCCGCCTACATATAGCTAATACAGCTGTAACTGGAAGTCACATAATTATGATAAACTAGGACCATCGAAGTAAAAAATAAAAAATAGTTTATCGTCAATAGTAATGAAACTTCCAGCATGTAGGAAGGTACGTCTTAAAACTCTTTTATAAAATTTGAAAAACTACAGGAGTGTGAGACCTGGGTTAATATAGTCGTATTTATGCATCTGTATAGCTACAGACATAACAGCCATAAACCTAGTTACTTATGAGTTCAGACTAATGCTCTAAAATCAGCATAAAACTAAAGTTAAAAATTTGTAATTTAAATAAATTCGATTTCAAAATCTTTCCGACTCTCTCAACTTCCGCTATATTATGCAAAAAAAAATGAAATTTTATCCTTTTTAATAAATGTTGCATTTTATATTTTAAAACAGGTTACTGCAGTCGTAAACCTAGTTAGTTAAAAAGCAATTATTAAAAAGTTTTTTAAACGTTTTTCTAACGAATTTGACAAAAGTGTAACATATTATAGAACATTCTAATGTTACGTCGAGATGAAAGAAACAGTCTACAATAAATTAATTAATTTGGAGTTTAACTATCAGTGAAATTCTTTTTGTGTTCGCCTAATGTAGAGCCTATGCTAACCAGACAATGCCTTTCGAGGCCATGTTTATAAATTAATGTCCGTTTGAGTAAAAAACTGGCCAAGTGCGAGTCGTACTCGCGCACGAAGCGTTCCGTACCATTATCGCAGAAAACGGCAAAAAAAACATGTTTGTTGTATGGGAGTCCCTCTTAAATATTTATTTTATTCTGTTTTTAGTATTTGTTGTTATAGCGGCAATAGAAATACATCATCTGTGAAAATTTCAACTGTCTAGCTATCACTGTTCATGAGATACAGCCTGGTGACAGACGGACAGACAGAGAGACGGATCGCGGAGTCTTAGTAATTGGGTCCCGTTTTTACCCTTTGGTTACGGAACCCTAAAGAATCTTTGATCATAGTCGAATCTATACTTAGTTATATCTAACTACATACTATTACCCTGTTCATGCCTCGCTGCTTACGTTTAGTTTATAAATTAGAAGACTCTAATATAATCTAGCCGTTGATCTGCACCTAGTGAAGATAAATACAAGAACACATGTCATGTGAACGTTATTGAAGAAAGCTGTACCGATCGAGTTAAGGTCTCGGACCTACGATGACTATCACTTTTTGTATCAGCAGCGGTTGAACCGGTCCGAAGTATCCCGAAGGCCTACGAATGCCAACTGGACATACGCTCGCGCACTCTAAGCAATACGTGATTCGCGCATCGGTCAGTGCAATCTTTGAAGGTATCTTTTAAATGATCTTTGGTGAACGCTAATAATGCATTGTCAGGTTTTAACTTATTTAAATCTAGACTAATATTATAAAGAGGAAAGATTTTTTTGTTTGTTTGTACCGAATAGGCTCCGAAACTACTGGAAATTCTTTCACCAATAGAAAGCTGCCAATAGAAAGCTGGCTATTGGCTATTGGCAGGAATAATGTAGCTTATAATCCCGAAAACGGGTCCTGTGGGGTGGTCCACGGGAGCGAAGCCGCGGGCAACATCTAGTAGTCTTAGGAACATGCATTGGGCCTCTAGCATAAAAGTGGTATACTTTAATCAAGTTATGTTTAAATATTGTAGATATTGTTTGTATATACGGATATTTATACATTTAAATAAAATAATTTTGCCTTGCTCACAAATTTCTCTAAAAATGTTTAACAGAGACAGACTCTAATTCAATATTTCGCCAATCTAAAACTTTCTTGACAACGATTACAGAATGGATACAGAATTCTAAAAATAAATTTTAAACTTTGCTAGAATATTTCCGCTCCATTGCTTTTTAGTCGTATGATTGATTTGTTTTCATTTGCCAAATACTTAACAATAAGTTAGGTGGCCTTAGCGGGTACTGTAACTTTCAATATATCACCAAGGGTGATTAGCATTTATAGATGGCCACATTATGTGACAAAAAATCGCTCGAACCAGTCACGAGTGCTAGATGCAACGCATTAGTTTCGTTATGCAAATGTAGTGAAAGGATATGGACTTGCGATTTCCATGCCACCATCGGACGAGTGTGAAAGTGAACCTATAAAATTATTGATGTTCCACTGATTTATTATTTTTGTTTCTATTTTTTTAAAAGATATATTAATCACTATTAAGAGATGAAAACTTTCCGTGAGTTGATTGATTGATTTTGTCTTCATATACTATTACAACTACAGTCTTTTAATTCTAGTGGAGAGTTTTGGCAAATACACAAGTGTTTAAAAATGCATGAAATTAATATTATCATATCTTATTTCTTGCGATATAGGCTAGCTTGATTAAGGTCACTTTGCACATTTAATCAAAATATTGAAATTTGCGTACTGTAATTGTGATAAGATTTAGTAATAATTCTAGGTCATTGCACACTTTTTATCATATGGAACTAAAAATACAAGATATTGTATAGATAATATTATAAGTTTGCCAAAACACTTTGTAAATTCACTCAAGAGAGAGTACGTAGGGAGTCCAAAATAAGACTATGTGTATGTGTGTGTGCATCTTATTCTAAATATAGCATTCATAGAGTTGCTAAATAAAGCTATAAGCAGTGAACGGAAATAAACATGGAAGCATTCCTAGCTTTAAAAGATGACCCAACGCAAATTGTGCCCCGGTGGGCGGGGCTTACCGATCGTGCCGCTCACGCTTTTAGTTCGTCCGCAGTAGGCAACAGCGGCGGTCGACTAATATTTACTGTTTTTCGCATGTTAAATATTTAAAAATGCCTTCTTGTGCAGTGAAGTGGTGCATAAATAAATCACATTTGCATAACAAGAATGTTGGAATTAGTTTTCACGTGTAAATACATCGCTATTCATTATATTTCTATTAAAAATGAAGTATGCCACGAAATCTATAGGGATGATGTTATGCCAACCAAACAATTAACTTTTTTACCTGACAATAATGGCAAATATAATTTAAAAAAAAAATGGCGTGTATTTTTTTTTCTATGGGGACGGCACTATGCAAAATATACCAAGTTATTGTAGGTACATAAAAGTTCCTTTAACAGCATGGAGAAAATAGATATCGTTGCTGTATCTTTATCTTTTCTAATATATTTTTGACCGTTCCAAAAAGATATATTTTTAATACAATAAAAGATGGTTCTTTAACACGAATTGCCGTAGGATTTGACTGGTAGAAATCATCACGCGAAAAAGCATTCATACTTCTATGCGATATCCTTCTTTCGAATTTGGTCAAAATATAAATCCAAAATGGCGGCTGCGAAATCTTTCATATTTTTCATCATGGGTTTAGTTTTCGAGGATGCTTAAGTCGATTGTGAGGCTAAAATAATACAAGACGGCAAAAATAAAAAAAATGTTTTTGTTTAAATCATACGTGAGAAGGAACTTTGTTCCTGACGGTGGTACCCTGATCACACACGTTTATTTATGCTTCTATATTTTCTTTCATATTACTTTAATACCATCACTATCATAATTAATTATTGCGTTGCTCCATATTGCATAAAGAATCCCGGGCGACGCGATTGGTGGACGCAGTGGCGTCGTAGAAATGTCGTTAGCGGCCTATACGTTAGATGATAATTTAAACCCAAACTTTAAGTAAATAAGGTCTATTTTTTACTGTGCATCATGAGTTGTAATAATATTGTTTGTGTACTTTGGCTAGTTTGACGAATCAGTGGCGGGGTTTCGATGTGTGAGTTTGTTTGGGATTTTGTGTCAGGATGCGCGTTAAGTTCCTTCGAAGTAATGCTTCCATGTTTATTTCCGTTCACTGGCTATAAGGCAGAAGCAAAGCTTCACAGACACAACATATTACCGTTCATTATTATTATTACTTGGCGAGCATCCAAACATCTTAGGGCATGTCGTAAGATGAACTAAGAACATGTTTGCATTATACTTTGGCGGCAAAAATAACAACAAAGATAAAGTAGGATGCAACTTTATTGTTATTCTGTTCTTAGTTATTAAGGCCTAGCTTAAATACTAGAAAGTAGCTTATAATAACAATACAGCACAATACGTATATCAACTCATTCAAAACACAATGTGTAAGTCATATGGCATTGTTGTTCTGGCAACGTGAGTGCCAGATTAGAAATTTTGGCAACATATTCGTGATTACGACCGCTCTTAAATGGCTATTAAGTGCGGTTGACTTGGCACTTCAAGCTGATTTGCGATTGTTTAGAACTAATAAGCCATTGGAAGGTGTCGCCAAACCACGTCCGCGTAGTGTCGTTAAATTTACGTGTAAAGGGTACTGGAAAATGTAGACTGTTTACAGTGAATTTCCGAATAGTTTTCTAGGAATTTTCCACACAAAATATTGAGTACATTGTAGTATTTTGTATACAAAAAAATGTCTGTTGAAATACGATTTTTAAATAGGTTTTCAGTTACATCTGCAGTGCGAACGTCACAGTTTATTTTTGTTCGCAGAAAATACGGAGAGCAAACCTTAATGGTTGTAGTGATTGTTTTATATGAAACAATTTTGTGGTAACGTGGCCTTAACATCTGAAGGGACCTTCATGTGAACGTTGAACCGTGGTCTTTGTCAACTAGTGTTCCTAGTACCTACGTACGTGTCGGGGACGCACGTCAACAAGTGTTGTTTACCAAATAGAAAAATTGATTTCACTAGTCAATTTCAATGGTGGAGATTTGCGTTTTTATTCTAGGCTATCTTAGTTGCGGTTAAAATATTGTAGGTCGCAGGTTGAAACATTCTAGAATATGTTTTCTCCATGTCGGAAGACAACATTTTTTCACGGTAATCCCGCATTTCGGCACTTTTAGGGGGAACCCTAAAAGTGCCGAAATGCGGGACCCTATTACCAAGACTCCGCGGTCCGTCTGTCTGTCTGTCTGGCGCCAGGCTGTATCTCATGAACCGTGATAACTAGACAGTTGAAATTTTCACAGATGATGTATTTCTGTTGCCGCTATAACAACTAATACTAAAACAGAATAAAATAAATATTTATGTGGGGCTCCCATACAACAAACGTTTTTGCGATAATGGTACGGAATTACCCTTCGTGCGAGAGTCCGACTCGCACTTGGCCTGTTTTTGTAAAATATTAGTTATGAGTTTTTTTTTTTAATAATAAAACGTTTCCCCACACTAGGAATTTCTTCCTGTATCGTGGGTGCATTTACAGACATATAAACTCACATACACAACACCCAGAGCCGGAACAACTATCTGTAGGTTATACAAATATTTGTTCCGTGCGGGAATCGAACCCGCGACACGCAGCGCAGCAGTCAATCCCTCAACCACTGCGCCAACCGTGCAGACTAACAAACTGTAGTTAATCTGTAAACTCATATATCAGGTTCAACTCAGTTTTCCTTATCGTATAAGCCGTGTATACAAAAAGTGCAATACGGTAAACCGGTAAAAGTTGCTACATTTACCGGAACATTTTTACGCCGATTTCCGTATGATTTTCCCGCTCATATATGTTGAGGTAGGCAACTATAATTAGTTATAATTAATTATTAGTTGCTACGTGAATCTCAGTTTTTATTATCTTCTGCATAACATATTTGATAGAAATAACCTTATGTTCGTTGAATGTAAATGGAAAAACCTGAATTATTTTGTTCAAACTTTGGCATGTACTTTTTAGGGAATTTTATTGCGCGTGTATTTTAACCTTCCTAATGATTTTATGATGCAATGCTAATATAAATGAAAATACGCTTCAGAATATGTACACAATCGATTACTAAGCCAATCGACAGGAAACTCTTTGATGTTTAATGAAGCTTGAAATCTGTTGTTAGCGACTGAACGGTTTTCAGGGGCAAATGCGACACGATTTTAAATGTGTCTTAACATATTATTCTGAAATAATAGGAAGTGATAGGTGTAACTGTTTGACATTGAACTAGATCCTAATCTTAGTGCTTGGCGGTGCTAATATTTTAAGTAAATGCTATTTCATACAGTTTTTTTTCATGGCAACACGACCATGTTCTATTTAATCATAAAGAATAATCTGTACTCTGTATCAACTGGCATGTTTCAGTTTGATTATTTATTTACAGATTTTTAACTGCAAAGAATTTATTAACTGAATTAAATCATAGTAGATACCTATTTTACAGTAAATCATGGCTACCGTACAAAAAAGTTATGATTTATTATTATCACACTAATATTATTAAGGCGAATGTTTGTGAGTGTGTGTGTGTGTTTGCTACTTTTTCAAGCTCAAACGGCTAGAAGGATCTGGATGAAATTTGGCACAGAGTTAGATAATAGTCTGGAATAGCACTTAGGATATTTTTTATCGCGGCAATAAATGTTCCCTTGGGATAATTTTCGACATTCACGCGGGCGAAGCCGCTGGAAGAAGCTCCAGATCTGTCCAGCCGTTTGAGCATGAAGAAGTAACAAACATACAAACACACACACAAAGACTCACAAACTTTCGTCTTTATAATATTAATAATATATTATATAGTGTGAATGATTGATTCAAAACGACTGACTAATAAAATAACAAAACAAACCTATTTACAAAGGGGAGAGGGCAAAGGACTCATTGGGCATCAAAAATCGTCCACATCGATGTCAATGGGAAACATGAACAGAAGGCTGGCAGCATTGCTACCAAACATGATTTATGTGGTTTCGTATTCTCGCACAGGTGCATTATGTTTGTTTATCCTTTCCAATATACAAGTGGATGATGGTCGGAGATTGTGTGAAAGTCGCTACTCGTACATTATGCTCTCATCATTCCCCAGTCAATAAACTGCGTGCATTAGCGTTCAACATGTAAACATTTTGTGACGTCACAGCTCACGATAAAATCTAGACAATGGTGTTTTCCCAGATGTTCGCGCCCCGTTAACAGGATGATTAAAAAATGATGCCACCGGACTGAAATAGAACGCGCGGAGAAAGTTGACACGGCGCCCGTCTGTTTCTCTCGTTTTGACATGATGAAAACTCACACAGGCAGTTTTGGGTCAAACACGTAATAGTCCCGAATACCAAACAATAAATAAAGATTCAACACCGCAAGTATTTACGCGAAATGTTTCCTTGGAGTTGTCATAAATCTGTTACGAATCAACTTTTCAGCCTGAAAAATGTAAGTTGAAAGACGTGTTAATTTCGCACGGAATGTTGCTTTAATGCTTTTCATCTACTTATTTATTCTTAATGACCTACTTAACTCGAGATTTTAAATAGTGTGTCAGTTTGATAAACCTAATACATTACCATGTGTGTTGTCTACTAAGCTGTTCTATTATTCTCATCGTGGCGTCGGCGTCGTAAAGTATCACACAGATGTTCGCGTCAATACCAGCACACCGTAAGGATGGTACAGTTATGCAATTAGCCAAGAGAATGGCGTACACAGTAATGTCCTTCTCGGTCAACGGGCTGTGTTACTTACTGCTATTAACATATACTACGAATGTTGTGAAGCAAGTCTTCGGACAATTCGGCCAGGGGTACGAATGTAGGATCATCTTGGTTAGCTGCATTGCCATCAAAAAATCTAAGATTAAATGAGCAACTGTTTTGGCTACTACTACTGACATTGGTTTGGCTTCTAGATTTCTAGAGGATATTCTTTGATCTGACAGAAATAAGAGTAAAATAAATTCACTTTAAAGTTCTGTGTAGTATTTCAACTAACAAATACAAAACGTTTCTTACAAATACATAATTACTATTACCTAAATAATACAAAAAAAGTAAGAAACGAAAACAAGACAGATTAATTTCGGGTACCGAGGAAGTATTGAATTTCGCCCTACTTCGGCTTTTAGTTTCCTATTAGAAATATAATTCAGTAGTTTTGACAATAAAAAAAATATAAATGGTTTAATTGTAATAAATTATTTGAGTTTATTACTTTTCTCCTCACCTCCCAGATAGGCCAAACGATAAAATCTTCTGTTTATTAGCATGTTAACACATCTTCTGGTACCACACAATATCGCATAATTCTACAAAGTACCTCGCTTGTAGACACGGGTGCCAGTAAGTGGAGACGTGTAATCGTTAGCCGTCGACGAAGTAATTAGGCAGCTCGGCCTAACTGCAAGAAAGTGAAATGCGAGGCTGCTGCGAATGTGAGAATGTTTCCCATAGCTCTCCGTTGATCTGTAACCGTAACACGCGTCTACACACTTCTGTTGATGTATTTGTTTTGGCGGGTTTGTTGATCAGGAAGTTTTCATTGGTAGACAAGGCCTAAGCAGTTGTAAAGTCAAATACATGATATATAGATTTTGCACCGTTTCTACAAGACTGTCTGTTTTGGAAATTAACTATGGGTATACCCTTACGTCTATATCTTCATGAGTTCATTTCCTTCTTTGCTGTTAAGGTCATGGTTATTATAAACTTTGTTTGGTTATTATAAACGTTATACATTTAATTATATCTTGTCAAAAAAATTTAGGCGTGGGTGTTGGCTTAGGCGGTACTTCTGATAGATGAGACATTGCTGGTAAAAAAAAGTTGATTAGTGTAACCAGACTGAGAGTTAAAGGTACAGAATCGGGCCTACTCCCCAACTTCGTCAACGAAGTATCGGACCCGTCCGGAATTTATCAGTATTCGTCGATCTGATAAAACAAATGTTAAGTTAAATTTTTCGGACGGGTAAAAACACATCGGGAGTAGGGACAACTGTCAAATTGTGTTGTCAATAATTCTAAGTTCGGGCCCCATACGGAGTAGGAAACACGCAACGAAGGCCGAAACTACGGACTTCGTGCCTACGGAGTAGACCGCAATACAAAACACCTTGATCGAGGTTTAAGCAATAAATTCAGCGTATCCACCGCAGGAGACTATCAAGTTGCGTAACTAGGTTTGGTACGATACGATGTGAAGCTTGCTACATTTACAACCACTGTTCCCAAGTTCTCAACAACAATAACTGCTGAATTCCTGGTTCTATAGTAGTTAAAGCTCAATCTTGTCCACATTCAGGCAACTGTCTTGAAAACTGGATAAGAAGGACTCAACTCTAGAAACTCTAGAAGAATATTTGACTGACTTAATTTTTTCAATACCAAGTCCAGCTGCTCGTTTTAGAATTCATTTCTACTAATCTAGTTTCAATTCCTTAAATATAATCTAATCTATTTAAAAACTGTGACTGTGTCTATATAACGATGTTTCTTTAAATACAACTGTATTTTCATTGTTGTTTGCTCAACCTCAATTTCATGAATGAACTCGCAGCGTGATATAAATCATATTTTCTTTGGATTTGGACTACATCTCATTCATAAACGATGTTATATGTTCTGAAATCACAAATAGAATTTATTAGCACGCTAGTTTTGTAAGTAATCGGTAGCATATGTGCAGAATTATGTCATCTACGAAACCCCATTTATATTAACTGATGATGTTAATAACTTTATTTATTTAGTTAAATAAATAATTCTTTAATAAAGTAACTATTAAATAATTTTAAATATAATGTTTGTTTGTAAAAGGTCTTTGAAGTACAGAGTTACAGACCATATTACAAAAATTCTTCAGATTATTGTTGAATGTCAATAATGTCCTTTTATTTTCGTTGGATCCCACTTTTGAATCCCACTTTAATATTTTTGGCGTTGGATCCCACAAAACATTATTATGTATTTCCGTTGGATCCCAAATTTAAAAAATGCAAGAAAATGACGTTTTTTTTGTCGTTGAATCCCAAAAACTATTTTCGTTGGATCCCAAATGCTTAAAAAAATCTGAATTCGGGTATGTTCAACCACAAAATTGTTTATAATACAATGAGATTATATTTTATATTGACTTGTGTTACCACATTACAGTCCATATTTTGCCTACATACAAGAGATCCAAAACGAATCAGCTGGCACAGCTCCGGGATACTGACGAAATGCATTTGGAGTCGGATGTTGCGACCTCTTTATATATATTTATGAGTTTTTACTCGTTTTTAGGGTTCCGAAGTCAACCAGGAACCCTTATAGTTTCGCTATGTCCGTCTGTCCGTCCGCAGCTTAGCTCAGAGACTCATATGCAATTTTTTATCAAGTATAAAGGTTCACGTCTTCACGATTTCTGTGGCATATACGTATACGAGAGTATAATCGCGGGAAAACACTAGTGACACACAAAGGCAGAAATAAAATCTTTAGTATATTTAAATATAGGTACTAAAGTTTTTATTTTTCGTTTTGTAAATTCTGTCAAATAAAGTGCTATTTTGTTCCGAAAGCTCAGATTTCGTTACTCTTTGTACCTGTTTTCCTTGAGAACATTACACTGGCTTTGCGCTAATAATACCGATATGCGATATCTTGTAGAATGTAGGTACAGAGACTAGTATATCTGTAATTATTATTATTATGTGCCTGCCTCCTGCCTATATTAGTAAGTATATGGGAGGTATGTCAGGTATGTGCAACCCTATTGTTCTATAGAAGGCAGACAATATAATAATGTTAGTACCTTGTCATGTGTAACCATTTACATCACACGGTTCTTGAAATGTCGATAGATTGATGGCAAACGATCGCGGAAACTAACCATAGTGTAGCGTGAAATAACTCTCTCTTTATTCAAAATGATTCATTTTGTTCACATGCGATTACGCGTTATTCGAAGGACCCTACCAAATCATTCTTTTTTTTGCCAGTTTAGCAAAACAGCAGTCTAATTGCGTAAGTGAATTCTGCAAAGCAAACAAGTCGATTCTTTCCCAAAAACGACTTTACGTATTGCATATTAATACATAAAGTCGTTTTTGGGAAAGAATCGACTTGTTTGCATTGCAGAATTCACTTACGCAATTAGGCTGCAGTTCTTCTCCATGGCAAACTCCACTTTCTACCTTTACGTGTTTGTACTTCGTTTTTCTATCGAAATCTGTCTAGTTCGTCCTGCCATCTCCTTCGTGGTCCACCGCAATCACGTCTCGCTATCGCAGGTTCCAGCTCTGTGCTACTTTGGTCCACTATCTGTCCACATGACCAAAGAATAACTATAAAGCTAATAAACAAACTAGAACATAATATTCTGTAGCGGTCGAATTCTATGATAAAGATTAGGTAGTAAACAAAATAACTTTTTCATACATTTTCACATCTCATTCACGTCATTGTGCTATTGTGTCGGCATTCCCCGAACGGTAATGTAACAATGTAGGTATAGGCGAGTGTACACAACAATTCGCGTGTTTATCTTTACATGACGGAAATGGGCGAGCCGAAACCGAATAGAATTACTATTTGGACTGCGAAGTCCACGCCTGGGCGGTACATAGGCCTTTGTTAGAGAAGGAAATAGAGACCATAGTCATTGCGTGGCAAATAGGTTAGTGTTAAGCTGAAGCAGAATGTTATTCAACCCAGGTAATGTCAGGCAGCACTACATTACTTGCTCTTCCCAGGGGTTTCTCCCGAAGCTTATCCTGTTGGAGTTTAATACTATTCAACACAATATGCCTTCTCTGTCTAACCATAAATTAAAAATAAAAATCATAAAATATTTTATTTTTATTTTACATAAGCCTACATGGGCACTTATAAAACGTCGACAAAAGGTGCACGGTTCGGGTTAGTCGTTTTCTGTGGAGAAGAACCGCCAAGAAACTCCATGGTTACTCTTTAAAAAAAAAAATGTGATTACAATATTTCCATGTTACAGCATTAGTACTTGGATATGGGGGGACAACGTAGGCCCGACAATAAGTCGTACGAAATTAAAAAAAAAACAAACAAAAAAAATAATGTAAAACGAAATGAAAAGTTAACAAATCTTAACAATCATCTAGAAAGCCTATAATTATAAAGTTTGTTATGTGAGCCCTTGTCAACACTTGAAACTGCAATGCTAGCTGGTCACGGTACTGTATTCCGTCAATCTTAGTAGGGACCACATGTGCTACACACACCTTTCCGATATATATAAAATAAAGGTTAGTTAAACTGTTATTATACAAACCCTTAAACCGTTATTTTCTTTGGTGTCCACCTTATTAACCCCAACATATCCTACTAGACCCTTGAATTAATTTCTGCATAAAAAAAGAAGCAGCTAAGAGATAAAGTCGAAATCTCTTTCACATACAGCTTTTTTATACAGATTACCTCTTTCAAACTTATATTCTGCTTTATAAAATTAGTTTAAAATATCGATGTACTTGAGAAGTTGAGATAAATAAGTTAATTTTAAGTAAATCTACATAGACATATCTATCTATCAGTGAATAGGCACTTCATGATAGTGCGATAACATTTTTCTAAGCTATCCAGCACGTATCATGTCTTTACTTACGTGAGTTTCACTTGAGAAGTTACTGATACTACATAATTACAGTCTTATGCGCAAGACACATAAAACCCGTAACGAACTTGTGAAATATTTAAGTACCAGGCTCACATCACGTTTGAAGATGTTCCAAAGCATTTATTTTTAGTACAATGTCCCGTATTGGTAAACCATTTTCAATGTTTACATTTTAGGAAGTATGACGAATTGTATTAGAAGGACAGAGCCCGTAAATAATGCTAGGCAAACATTAAAACAATCGTCGACTGTCCTAGTACTAGGTATTGTCTGATAGTTGGAAGTAGTCGTAAATTCGAGGTCAGTCGTCATACTTAATTGGTAGATAGACCTTTATCTGTTGATACTAGTCATGCAATGGCTGCAACCTACGCTTTACGCGCTCATTTTGAATAAAACTCTATTAAATCTAATTTCAGTCTAAATAGTGGGTGTAGATCTGAAGAAGCTGATCATAGACCCAAGAAGAGTATTCGATAGTAAATACGATATAAGTAGATCCGTATGCCTAACATTGTTTTCGAGTTGTAAATTAGTAGGACCAAGTTTAAGTTTAGTGAAAAACCATATAACAATTTTTTTGATACTTCTGATACACCTCATCAGTCTTCGCAAAAACTTCTCGGAGAATTTGAATTAAGAATCTGCAAATCAGTGCTTAACTAATCTTAGTTTAAACTGTTTTCTATACAAATAAATAAAAGTAAAGTATCTGTATGTAATATCAAAATAACAACGTTTTATTGAATGTATGTGAAAGTATATACGGTACTAATAACTAATACGCTATTTTATAGATTTTTGTCTGTCTGTTTGTGCCGGGTATTCTCCGAAACGGCAGGACCGATTAGGCGGGACTTTCACTGGTAGATAGCTGATGATATAAGGAGTAAGACAGTTACTGAGGAAAAAAACATTTTTTTTTACTAGTTTGACATGGACGAAGTCGCGGGCAACAGCTAGTTATAAATAAGGGTCTTTAAATATAACATGCACAATTGTCAAAAATAACTTGCTATTTAGTACCGTGTTATTTATTTGTACCGTCATGTCTACATTCTGCATAATCAACAAGTCGATTGTCAACGGATGTTTGCTAAGTCAAGGTATCTGTGGTCACTCACTGCGGGTGTACTACGCATTGCGAACATATGAATGGAATTGTCATGATTACACATATAGCCGTAGCATATTTCTTACAAACAAATCGATTGTAATCTTCATAGAAAAATCGATGTACTATTATCGGTCATCGTCTTCAAGCTACTCAACAGTAATAAACGCACGTTCTTATTTCATGCCAGCTTTTGCCCGCAACTTTACCTGTGTGAAAAGCGGTTATTATCCGAGGGAATATACTCATCATCACCTTCTTTCTGTCCTGCTCCCATATAACATGGGCTTGGCGCAACACTTCTTCTATTCTGTCCTGTCAACTGACTCCCTTACTTGATGTAAAGTATCCTAATTCCTAAATCCAATATGACTAGGACGTGGCTGGAGCTGGATCACTGTGTTGGAAATTTTCTCACAGGGTAACTTTATAAGTAAATTATTTTCCTTCAAGCTCGTTGCCTCGTTTTTATGTCAGTGTTCTACATCTGACTGCGAATATGTACAATCTGCACATCATATCTTATGGGAGTGTACTCTTTGGCAGAATGAACGCAATATTATGTTGAATAATTTACAGGCTGCATCTGGAGTTGTTTACTATACGGACCTTGTGGCAACTAGAACAAATTTCCGTGCGTTCAAGTGTTTTTGCTATACCTATTATTGGAATCAAATATAACAACTCACAGTGTTAGGACCCATTAATATTAATGATAATTTTTATCCGTGGCTCTAGCTAGGCAACTGTGCTCATCCCAGTTGTAAACGACCCTTTGTGCCTATTGGCCTTGTTTGTTCTGTCTTCTGCTTGGTATGGAGGGAAGTGGAAATTTGTATTTTTTCCTACTCCTCCGTTATTCTTTTCTGATTAATTTCGTTACGGGATCCAACACAGTTAAAATCATTCGCCGGGACTTCGTCGAGCTTCATTGCTTCAGCGCTTTTCTGGTGGTCGCCACTGTTGATTCTGGCTTTCAGGAGTTGCAGTGGTTTGGGAAGAGTGCGGTGGGAATGTCCCAAAAAAAATATCCTAAATCCAGATCCACCAGTGTGCCAAGTTTTATACGAATTCTATCAGCCGTGAAGCTGTGAAAAGGTAACTAACAAAAAGACAGACAGAGTTTTTTTATGGATTTCGCTTACTTATTAACTCAGTAAATCTAAGAGACGGAGACAACAGTGACTCATCTGTTGTCGTCAATCAGTCATCATAAAAGTTTATTGTATTTCTAATTTATTACCGCCCCCGATTCCGATAGCAAATGACCTCTTTTGAATTAATGCTTTATAAATTAATTAAGTAGGTACCTATTTCGTAATATTTGAGCATGCTCAGAATTGAATTTATTTACAAATCGATGATATAAAAAGTATTACACCCATTTGAGTAAGTTAAACCCAAATAAGTATTTATTGTATCGTTTTCGTTTCTGTAGGTAAATGAAACAATAAAGTTTGAACTAAATATGGCAATGACCATTTCATTGCAATATTACATTGCAAAAGTGAAGGGTGCATAAATATGGACAAATGTGCACGGACTACGAGTGACAAAATTAATTGTATGTTATTCAATACTTACTAAATAGATTACCGGCTGAAAGAGATTTTATTTTAATTGTGATATCAAATAAACAACGGATTAAAATTACAGAGATATGAATTGTAATTAGTATGATACATGCAATAGAAATGATTTCGTCCTTTACGTATGGACGAAATCATTTCTAGAACCAGATGATATCTTTCTGCTAATATATATTTCTCAGAAAAAATATTGAGAGTATCTTGTACTACAAGCCAAAACCAGATTATTCGTAGAGGTATTTTATAGCAATGGAGGCATTTCATGGCAACCTGTTATTACGTTCACTCGAAAATATTAGTCCCAGTCTATGTAACATCATAATAATAGCAGGTAGATATACCATCACAGTCTAAGCAAAAACTACAATGACAGGCAACAAAAACCAGTGAATGTCCGGGCGCTGCCGCTGTTCGCACGTTGAACTTTTGAATGTTTCATACAAAAACGTTCCCATCAATCAAATATTTAATTAAGATTGTTCAACAGACACTATTCACATAATTTCGATTTTATTCGGCATTTTAGACGTCGCAGACGCAGACAGGCTGTTAATATTTTTCTGGTGAACGATGGATTTTGTTGGACAATTTGATCTTGTAACGACATAAAATGAAGAAAGAAAACATATTTAGAAATAGCCGAGGTAGAAGAAGAAAGAAGAAGCCCTCTGAGATGCAAAGACTGTTGTAAATCATGCTAACTTCTGGATATCCTGCTAAAGATGGAACAGACATATTCATAAGACAGAAAAAGTATTTGAAGAACGAAGTGAAGACTTACGAAATCAAACCAATCATAAAACAAAGATTTTCTAAATAGTCGGAAATTGAATAACCTTTTGTGCTACAACAAAAGGCACCAACCGATGAACTAGATTATTCTAAATGCGAGCTAATTTCCGTGACAGACATTGCGTATAAAATCGGCTGACAGCTCCTGCATGCAGTATTACAAAAAGTCTATAAACTACAGTTATCTCTGTCAGCGAAATGACCTCTATAAGTACGTTACTCTTTTTAACGTTATCCACTTCTGTATTCTTTTTATTTTCTCGAATGAATTAAGCAATCGATACAACATGTTAGGTAACGTTAACAAGTGTTAATTTGTAATTTATTTCGGTAGCAATCTTCGTCGATATCAGCCATGTCTCTATTTCTTCATCTACCTTTACATTATCTATTACACACTACTTATGTCATTCAGTAACGGCTATCTCTTCTGCAATTATGTGTATCGAATTAATTTTATCAGAATCCTCTCCAATTGCCTAATAAGGTAAATGTTTGGATTTCAAGCTGTGAATGTTGCGTGACCTCAAAACAATTGACACGGAAATAATTTGTATTAGTTAGTCACACACAAGACCAATTAGTAAAATTGGACAATGTTTCAGAGCATTTGAAATACTTTGATTGAATCGTTTAGTACTTGATTTGTGGTCAAGGTTCAATTAAGGCTACTGAAGAGTTGGATTTAATTCCTCAAATAATATTTTCTGCTACAACGACAAAAGTGTGTGGAGGCAATTTCGAGATGTTATTCCGATTCATAATATTTATTGAATTTCATACTGTTCTCGGATATCAATCCAGTAGCTCTTTGTTATACGAGAAGTGTGTAGTATAGTAGCTCGTTCATAATGCTCGCGCTAAAACGAATTGTTTTGTTTGAGTGTGTAACCTAATTAGCATATCACAACAAAGGAGTCTTCTGTTGCTCGGTTCTCATTAACTTACACTTTCATTGTAGATAGATAAGGTATCATTGTTGATTTGATATATATTGTTACAGGTATATATTTGTGCTAATGAGTGGTCATGGATGGACAGTTTGTGCCCACTTTCCGGTAATAGTGTATTAGCAATGTGGTGTGAATGTGTGTGTCGTCTATCACCTAAGACATCTCAGACTCGACAAAATTGTTTAGTTTATCTGCATAGACGTGCGAAAGTCTCGAATTCTCGACACTTATCTACTAATCGAAAGTGGTGATAAATTCTAATTGAAGAGATTCATAGGTCAGTTAGATTCTATCACCAATTTAAGTAATCCATTTTCCTCACGAGACGTTAACGACTTATGAAAGTAAACTATGTTGGGTATTTTTCTTCCATTTTCTTTAGCTTTCCATATCGTTTGTTTCCACATCCAAGTATGTGCGGTGCATACATTAAGTAAGAGTACATTTTTGTCATTAGTTCCCACAAAGGTGTATAAACGTCAACTTATATTGGCAAATAGCAGCATTGTTGAGGTTTTTGCACAGTTTCATAGGTGAGTATCAGTCACAATAACACGCCGCGTTACATGCTCGCTCGTATGTGAACAATGGTGCCGCCTGTGCCAAGTGCCGCCAACCGCCATGCCGGTTGCCACCATGCCGCCACTTGCCACCGTTGCAATAGAACTTTCCATTTTCTTAACACCTTAAACGATTGCTAGTTGGTTGTTACGCCAGATTACAGAATCATGTCAGGTGTCGGGTTTGTTTACTTACTTGTGAGGACTTATTTCGCTGTCACAATATTGTTTTACATTAGCTCTGATGTTGTCTTTGCTGAAAGTGAAAACAGTGATATTTTGCTTAGAGCTGGTTCTTATGTATTTTTTTGTTTGTCTTTCTATATTGTGATCGATTTGTGCGAAAACAAAAATACCTTTATTGCGTTGCGTTTGATAAAATCGCAACTAAATACGTCATGTAACATTACCTAAAGTTTTTCTACGAAGTTTTAACTCTCCAAGCAATGTTGCGTTAGTAGACGGTTTGGCTACATAATTATTTTGATAGCTCGTGGTAGTTTCAGTTGTTTAGAACATTCGAGCTACTCAAATCTTGTTGAAAGTAGATATCATGACCGTATATCTTGACCTAGCCGAATCTAGCTTTAGGTGAAAGTAATAATTTGTTTAGTTTCATATTTGTGCGTTTATTGCTTTCATATATTTTAAAGGTGCCTAATAAAATAAATTTATTGCTTATATAGTAGCATGAATTAATTTAGTACCTGACCATATAAATTTTGGTGCTAAATACGGGCATCATTTTAGTCCGATGCATGTCGAAAGTCATAGGGATATTAGGAATATTGCCATGATCTTGGCGAGCATTTTACTTAATGGTGCAAACTCGCAGAATTTAGTTGCTAGTAATATATACAGCTTTGCTTTTTGAAAAATTGATTCTCATTAAATTCAATAACATTAATCATTTGGAAACCTAAGAAAATTAATAACAATAATAATCTTAGTTTTACTGCGATGCAGTATACTTCGATATGTTAAGTTTATTGATTGATTCAATAAGCCATTGGTGAATTTCTTGCTTGTAATTAATTATATTGCTAGTCCAACTTGTTTGATAGGAAATTGGAATCGTTAAAATGGAAAATGCTAGAAGTATTATGGTTTTCGTAACAAGCACTTTGCTTGCATGGAGTTATGTGAATATATACAGCGATAACAAATTGTAAGAAGTCAGTTAAAATGTAGGGATCGCAATGCGATTCAGTTTGTTTCATTGATTCATAGGCGAAAAGGTATTTACGGTTTTGCGGTAAGGCCTTTATTTACAGAATGTTTTCAATGTTCATGGTAGGGTGGTATAAAGCAATGTGAAGAGTAGCCAGTTTTTTTTTCTAAGCAATGCAAGCATATGTACCATCTGAAAACGTGTATTTATTTTTGTTGACACAATTATTCCCTTTTTCTTTATAGTCTACTCTTCGTTATGTAAGTTAGTGCGCGTCTAGGACGCAGGCCTCACAGAAATGGCGTCGGGCGCGGACATGGCACGGGCGGCTTCCTATACCATTCAAATTTAAAACAAAATGCATAGAAATAAAGTGCAATTTAGAACACACGGTATGTCGTCATAACCACATCCGAGCAACGACATACCGTGTGTCCTGTGTGGCCTGCGCCTAGTCTGGAATTAATAATAATAATAATTATTGTTTTTTCTACTCCTACAAATCTCAATACAAATAGCGATGAATTTATTTATGTGGATATTATTTGTTACAGTAGTAGTGTATTATGTTTCGGTTTTATTCCTGAAAAAATATAGAAACATTAACGTTTATCGAATTTCGAAAAAGGGTTCAACAAACTTTGTTATAGTTCTTATCAAGCATTATGTGAGTATTTTCAATTACACTTAATAGAAATTGCATTGCCAAGGTGAAGTACTTCCATTACAATGTACAGAGTATTTTCAAGGTATCTTATAATGCCTTTTTTCATGTTTTTCCCCAGTGGAGGGTTATCCTGGTTACTGTTTAAATCGATGTTCTTTTTTCAATTTGTGAAAAAAATCAACTACCAAATGAAAACTGTTCCAAATCCTTCTACACTTTAATCATACGTTGCCGCAGAAATTTATTTATTTCAACAACAGGTTATCTCAAGAAGAGGTCTTAAGTATAATTACAAAATAATAAGGCCGCCAGTATCAGTCACAATACCCCCTGTGCTAGTTGGTACTGTATTTATATTTATTTATTTATATATTTATTTGCGTAAAACATGGTATACAAAGGTCTTATAGTACAAACATAGAGCAGACATGTTTTGCCAAGATTTAACATAGCATGCAAATATTTGTTACAACAATTTCCTTACCAAATTATTACCATATTACAACAACGCTATTTTCTTTCTAGGAATTGTTTTATACTATAAAAGTTGTTATCAATTAACCATTCATACAATTTATTCTTAAAAGCATATCTCGAGTTTAACATTTTCAGATTACCAGGTAATTTGTTATAAATTCGTACACACATAGTTAAGCAGCTTTTATTGTACTTAGCAAGCCTGGGAGTACTGTTAAGTACGAGTCTGTGAGGATCTCGTCGGCTTCGAGAATTTATATCGTTTGCTAATTTAAATAACTCCTTATGTTTCCAAACAAACATGCATATTTCATTAATATAGAGACAAGGTAGCGGTAACAAGCCAAGTTTCTTAAATACTGGCTGACATGATTCCTCAGGATGAAGTCCGTATAGAGCCCTAATGCATTTTTTTTGAGCAACAAATGTTCTATTCTGGTCGGTACTGTTACCCCATATTATAAGTCCATAACGTAATATGGATTCCACATACGCGTGGTAAGCTAATATAGCTGTTGTACTTTTTTTTACTTGTCTAAGAGCATACACAAATTTATTTATCTTGCTTGAAACATTGTCTACATGCACTTTCCAATGTAGGTTTTCATCAATAGTAACTCCTAGGAACTTGGTATGTGTTACTGGTTTAATTTTGGGTATATGTAATTTGAAGTTAAATTTATGATTATTCGATTTATTGAATTGTATATAAACAGATTTGTCAAGGTTTATTTTCAAGTTGTGCACATAAAGCCAGTTAATTAAAATGTCAATTGTATTGTTAATGTCAGTTTCGTGGTCGTAAATTGTATTATTTTTTTTATTGGATGTCACAATAATAGAGATGTCATCAGCAAACAATATGCACTTATGTTTTGTTATTTTAATGATGTCATTTATATATATCAAGAACAAGATCGGCCCCAGTATGCTACCCTGTGGGACACCAAACTTATTACATCTAAATTTCGATGAGTATAGCGTTACTTCTTTATCTTCGTTAATGTTTGTTATGGTAACGCATTGTTGCCTGTTATCAAGGTAAGATTTTATCCACTGTAAGGTTGGCCCTCTAATCCCGATTGCTTCTAACTTTTGCAGTAGTAGATCGTGTGAAACTAGGTCGAAGGCTTTCGACAAATCAAAGAATAATCCTGTGGTTAGATTGTTATCATTGATGTTAGTCAATATAACATTTATGAGGGCATAGATTGCTAATGATGTAGACTGCCCCTTTTGGAAGCCATGCTGTTCTTTATTTATAATATTGAACTTTGTACAGTAATTCGCAATTCTTTTGTACATACATTTTTCATATATTTTAGATAAGATGGGTATTAGGGTGATAGGGCGGTAATTGTTCAGGTCATGTCTGTCTCCTTTTTTGAAAAGTGGTCTAACAATGGAAAGCTTCAAAGCTTCTGGAAAAATTCCCTCATAGAATGACAAATTGATCAAGTGTGTTAGCACTTCAACAATTTCGTCGACACTGATTTTAATGATTTTTGTGCTGATTTCATCGTGCCCTTCAGAATTTGTATTGTTTAAAAGCAGTATTTCCTGCTTAACTTCAGTTATCGACATCGGTTTGAGGAACATAGAGCCAATAGTTACATTATTGCTAGAGTTACCTGTGACGTTCGGCGGCATTGATTTGTTTGTTGAATCGATGTAATGGTTATTAAAGGCAGACGCTATTTCTATTGGATTGGTAATAAGTGTGTTTTTATATTTGATACTGTCTATATTATGTCTGGCGTTTGTATTATTTAGCTCGTCTTTTATAACATTCCACGTAGCTTTGCATTTGTTATCGTTTTTAGCTATGTATTTGATATTTGCGTTTTTCTTGGAATTAAAGATACATTTTTTAAGGAGATTAGCATATTTAAGGTATTTAGTCTTATTAATCACAGTTTTGTTTTTATAAAATTGATGGCGCAGTAACCGTTTTGTTTTACAACTTTTTTTTAAGCCCATGCTTATCCAACTTTGTTTCTTTTTGTTATTTAAATTTACTTTTACTTTTAATTTAGGGAAACAAAGATTGTAAAATAGGCAAAACGTTTCATGAAAATGATTGAATGCTGAGTTTGCGTTGTTAGCCGTGTGTATTTCAGACCAAGAAAGATTACCCAAGCATTCCTTAAACTTGAGGATATTATCTGAACTATAATCTCTTTTGTATGTATAATATATTGCTTGATTTACGGTTTTATGTTTTAAAGGAATAGTTAACATTTGTGCTGTATCGTGGTCAGACAAATGAAGTGGCAAAACTGAAGCAGTAGCGTCGTGAATGTTACTCAAAATGTGATCTATACATGATGACTTACGTGTTGGTACATCAATGTGAAATTTCAGTTTATAATTGTATGCTAGTTCCTGCAATTGAGCAGTAATATTACCTTTTTTAAGGGTGTTAATATTCAAATCACCCGCTAAAACTACTTTCACTTTTGATTTATATTGTTGTAGTAAATTATGCATGAGGCTATTTAATATGATTAAAAATTGGTTCGGGTCTGATTGAGGTGTTCTGTAGACACAAATTATAATCAATTTTAGGTTTATAAGTTCAATTCCGCAAACCTCGAAAGTGTTTTGCGTGGCGTAGCTTTTTATAAATGGCAACTCTTTGAATGATAAGTTTTTTTTAGCAAAAATGCAGGTACCACCTCTTTGTTTTTCTCTACAGTAGTTAGAAGCCATCTCATAACCGTGAATTTTAATGTAGCTTTCGCAGTCTCTTTTGATAAAGGTTTCAGAAAAGCATATTACGTCTGGGTCGTTATGTTCTTCTTGTAGTTCTTGTAAAGTTAATTCGAGAATTTCCTTTTTAGATATGATACTGGCAATATTTTGGTGGAGTACTTTAAGATTATGGGTTACTGGAGGTGATATTTTGGGCAAGAAAAAACGTGCTATTTCTTTTTATCTTCGGAAAATAGTACGGAATAGTTCCTCTTTGAGTTTTTTCTACGAGATGTGTAAAGTTTAACGTTTGTGGTGTTGAACTCTTGCGTCGAAAATAAAAGGGAATTGTTTCTTTCTTGGGTTCATTTATATGGGCTTTTAATTTAAGGCTTGGTTTGTTACTCGCTATCCTTTTAATAAGTTCTCTTGGGTTTAGATAGTTCTCGCTGTAGTCATAATAATCTATAAGGTAATTAATTTTGTTACAGGGGGCTATAAAATCAAGCGTACTTAAATCGGATTAATATTTCGAACGTATACGTAGGCACATCAACAATGCTAATGGCAAGGTCGTGGTCAGTCATTCGACGAGTATAAAATGAAAGATAATAGTTTTTGTCCAAATTGCTGTGTCCGTAATTTTGCACCGATGACGATAACGCTGACCATTGTGTGGCCGCGACTATTATGGTGATGGTCAGTACATCTACATGCAAATAAACGTACACCGCGAGACACAAAGCCATGTGAAAAATATTCTAGATCATTCTCGGCTGTTTCGATATTTACAATTACCGTGTTTTTTACGACTTTCGAGAAAAGTTAAGGAAAATGTAAAACATTTCAGCGAAATTCTTACTCGTCTTTGGAATTTAAATGGATGTTTGAATCATTAACTGTTCACGAAGTCTAGGATTCACATGATTAAATCTGTTATTTGTACTCGTCTCGGGGCCTAAATATTTTCTCTATTGGTCATAATTGTTTTTGCAGAAATCAGAGACTAACCCTGCATTATCGACAAACTAATTTAAAAGTAAACGTTCGCCTTTTAAAAGTGTACCTTCACCGCGATTTCCTTTTTCCATTCTAGCAACATTATCACACTATTGACCTTAAAAGCATACGCAATTAATGTTACCAGCATTATGTGGAGCTGGCCTACTTACTGCAGACATTTGCGAATTCCAATATTATGTATCAAAATATTACTCAGACTGTGTTTTGTTCTTTGTGTCGGTGACCTCTCAAAGGTACGTCTTATATTTATTTACTTTTATGAGGTAATGTGAAACGCGTTGATGTTTAAAAGTTGTAAGCCGTGGTTTATACTACATTGGATTTTGTACTGCAGTTTATTTGCAGTATTATGTTGGGGTGAAACGGGAACATCCCACTGGTATCAAGGGTTGCCACATTTTGGTTAAAAAAATCAGGACAGTCGGAAGTTCATTAGAGGTGATTGGACTTAGGTCCAATTTAGATTGTCAAAAAGACTGCAGGATCTTTTTCCTTAAATCAACTTCCCGGAAACCCTTACTTTTTCCTTTCCCTTCGCTTAAAAAAATGATTTCAGTAAAGGGGTTGCCTGAAACCATTTTTTTTTGTATATATATTTTATTGAATTATGTCTCCCTGCATATTTATTATTGTTACGGGCCGCGTCCAATAATATCGCGTAATTTTTATATTTATTTGTGAACTCTATAAAAGACATGTTTAGCGAAATTTGCAATTCTGCTTTTATTAAATCTACTAAGCAATGATTTCTGACATTAGACCATTGTAATTAGTTAAAATACACGCTCAACCGGCTCAACACAAGCATTTGAAGGAGGTATGCTCAAAGTACGAGATAGGTACAAGACAAAATAATACTTTAAATGTTTGCTCCTTGCCAGTTTTAAATATTTGTACCATTTTTTTATAAGAGTTCATAATAGTAGTAGAATTGAGTGATTGTCACAAGTTATCAAAAATCGGGGCAAAATTATCAGGCCGGACTATATCATCGAAATCGGGACTGTCCCGGCAGAATCGGGACGGGTGGTAACTCTACTTGATACTATAAAAAAACGTGTAGTGTAATGCCTTGTGACGTGTGATCCCAGCATTATACTGCAAGAAACGTGCAGTACAATGTAGTGTGAACCACGGCGTACCTTTAAGTAATTCCAAGTATTTTATCTATACTGTACCCCAGTTCGTTAATATGCGTTGATTAAATTCAAATTAGACGACTTTCCAAGGAATTGTTTGTGCGAAATGTGTGAGTATTTGTTGTTATCATTATTTGACGATTTCTATGGCCAAATTAATTAACTAGTTTGTCAAGTGTCATCGTCCTATAGAACGATGACGATGAATTGTTATTTATAATATATTTTATAAAATATTTCAATAGAAAGCAATAGAATTGTATTAAAGTGGCAATATAAGCTTACTGAAAAAATGTAGACTTTTTTTTTCGATTGTTTAATGGCTGATAATAACTTTACTAATGTTACTTCATAAGGTATAGGTAACTTGTTTATATAACAGGCCTGTATTACATATTTAAGACTATTGGGAAAGTCTGGTTAATATTTCGTTGTAATTATTTCGGTCGGCGGTTCATGGCCGTTTGTTGCCAATATACACATAAATGGTATTTAATTGCAAGTGCTTGTACACTAAGTACACTTTCTTTCGCTCAATATTACAACATGTACAATATGAACCTACTTAATGTAGATAAGAATCAATTGTGTTGTATCCTATTGGTGTTTTCTTACGACTTTTATTTGCAGAAGTTCCACTTGAAATTTTAAAATGAAAGCTGCCTCAAGCATATATTTATAAAAAACCAGCCAAGTGCGAGTCGGACTCGCGCACGAAGGTTTCCGTACCATTATCGCAAAAAACGGCAAAAAAAAACACGTTTGTTGTATAGGAGCCCCACTTAAATATTAATTTTATTTTATTTTTTGTATTTGTTGTTATAGCGGCAACAGAAATACATCATCTGTGAAAATTTCAGCTGTCTAGCTAACACGGTTCATGAGATACAGCCCGGTGACAGACGGACAGACAGGCGGATAGCGGAGTCTTAGTAATAGGGTCCCGTTTTTACCCTTTGGGTACGGAACCCTAAAAATGATCGTTCATTTAATTAAAGTTCCCTAGAGCAAATACTTTGGAGCTGAAGCATTAAGATCGACTTACATGTCGAATTCGTATCAATTATAAAGAGCGCTTCTTTGTACAATGTCATGGTACCTGTCTATGTAGGTACTTATTATGAGTATCACTATTTGTGTATGTCAAAATCGTGTTTAATGTGTGTCCACGTGTGAACATTAGAAAACTAATATTTATATTGACTTTGAGGAGAACAATAGTCATTAGAAAATATAAACTTGACTATCGCAGTCCAAGGATGGACTTAGGCATCTCCATAGTTGTGACAGATAAATGAATTTGTAAAATAGTGATAGACACACTAAAATGTTCGAAATATCAAATCATAGAGTGCAATAACCTAGAAAATATGTGATATATATGCAAGTACTGACTTGAGGTTACTATATATATTTATTTTCAAAGAGGGCTACGACCCTGTGATCCATATGACATAAATATTCTGAATTTTGTTAAATAACCTACCGTTATGTTTGGCTAGGTGTCTTTTCAATGACTAATATTACTACCTACATTATGTAATTTTTATTACATAATATAATATTTTTAGTAATTAATTTAAGTGTCAGAAGAGGGCTTTTAACAAGAAATCTTGTTTCAATGTGATGATATCATATGTATTTAAAATTCAGGAAAGCGCTAACTGTGCTGTCAGTTGACAGTTCGTCACCGATAGTACTTTTTGTATTTTTGTAATAGCCGGTATTGTGACTAACCAATACGGTGGCAGTTTTATAAAACAAGTTTGACGGAAATTATAAAATACCTGCATATAAAACAGTTTCGCACAATTAGTCAACAAGGAAGAAACGTAAAATCGGAAACATAATTACGATAATGTTCCATAAAGACGATGACATTTACGCCGTAGGCATTGTGCTACGCTGCGTCTACGAACGTCTACGCGGCATCTACGAATTCCTACGTTGGAAGTTGCGTATTCCAAAGACACTCAAAGCAAGGATATATTCCCTCATCATCATCATCGCCTATTAATGTTCCCACTGCTGGGACACAGGCCTCCTCTCTGTGAAAGGGAATGGGCCGTAATCCACCACGCGGGCCCAGTGCGGGTTGGTGGATGTCACATGTCTTCAAATTTTTGGTTCTAGGACATGCCGGTTTCCTCACGATGTTTTCCTTCACCGTTTTGAGAGCAGTGGTGATGACATAATTTACACAAAGTAAAGCGCCTGCCTGGGCTCGAACCCACGACCTACAACTTGTAAGTCGCGGCCGATATCACTGGGCCACCACTGCTCCTCATCCCCCAAATTACGGTCAATTTTCGACTAAAAGTGTTTCTGTACTTACGTTAAACGAGGAGGGAAATGCATTAAAATTCATATAAATTATTCCAATAACTGCTTTAATGAAGTGATCAGATGTGCGTATTTTCGTCATGCTCTAAATTTCTCGATTGAGGTCAATACCGGTTTGGCGATTATATTGCTGTATCGAGGATGTTACGATGTAACTACGTACGTAACCGTTCAGCTAACACGGATTTAGTATGCGCGGGAGGTTATTTATAATTAATTACTTGTTTATTAATCATGGCTGCGCTGCTTAGACTTGGCACAGTGACACAGCAAGCAACACTTTCTTTTAACTTAGCATGCCGAATATTTACGAGTTACTAACTAACTAATCTTAGGTAATAGCTACCTATCCTCATAGGCGGAAAATTTTGCGTTGTTGTTTATTGATCAATTTCGTTGCGTTCCGAGACAGTTGGATCATTTATCCGGCATTTTGACAAGTTCATTAGGTACCTCAGTGGTTCTTTGGTGGTCGCCAATGTTGATTCTAGCATTCAAGGCTTTTTCTGAACGGTCACTATAGGTGCATTTAAATGGATGCCTGACTGGGAAATATTTAATTTACTTAATGAGCAATTTTTATATGTAACAGACAAAGAAGATTAGGTGAGTAATAGAGAAATATTTGAATAAGTACTCAGTTGTTATTATAAACAGCTGTGAAGGATAGTAATGTTGTTTTACATTCTATTCGCGCTAATGTCAGTACAGCTATAAGAAAGTGGTTCTCAAGAAAAGCGCAATGATGTCATTGTTGAACTAAGAATTTTATTTTTCTGTGTTTTTAGGGTTCCGTACCCAAAGGGTAAAAACTCGGCGTCTTAGTAATAGGGTCCCTATTACTAAGACTCCGCGATCCGTCTGTCTGTCTGTCTGTCCGTCTGTCACCAGGCTGTATCTCATGAACCGTAATAGCTAGACAGCTGAAATATTCACAGATGATGTATTTCTGTTGCTACTATAACAACAAATACAAAAACATAATAAAATAAATATTTAAGTGGGGCTCCCATACAACAAACGTGTTTTTTTGCCGTTTTTTGCGAAAATGGTACGAAACCCTTCGTGCGCGAGTCCAACTCGCACTTGGCCGGTTTTTTAAAACTAGCGCGTTTAATGTTAATTTTTGTGTACATACTATAGTTTCTTTTTTAAATTACCTCGATAGTTATATTCTAGGTATCTATTGATTGGGTTTTTGCAACTACATTTTAATACAGTAGGTACATATCTACTGATTTTATTCACTGTGATTATTTTTGCACAGAACCAGTAAATACATAAACGAAATGGGAATCCTCAATTTTGAAGTTGATTAATATTCGTCTATGTTATTGATTGCAGAAGATTCCGTTCGATCGTCACTCTAAACGTCTCCAATACGACTAGCAAACAAACTTATCTACCAACAATATTTAAACAACGCGATAAAAATGTGGTTTACTTTGTGACTAACAGAGATACATACTATTCAAGTCTGTACTTACTTATTTAAAATTCTAAAGCTAGTCGCATTTTGTTGACACCTACACACTTCTTTCATGTTGGTCACCTAAATGCAAATGTGAAAATGTCCACTACCTTTTATGCGCACTGAGCAAGTCGGCACACGAAAAGTGGAACAACTCCTCTGTTTGTCATTTGTGTAGGAGTGGGTAATGTCCTTTAAAACACGCTCATTTGCAACGGATTTAGAAAAAAATCTAGAAGTTTCGTTACTATTTATAGAAACCATTTGTTCGAGTTTGCGACAAAGTTAATTGATTTGTATGTTAAGTGCAGATTGAATTTATTTCTCGATTTTAATTGCGTAGGTATAACCATATTCGACATGATCTGGTGAGGGCTACAAAATCCACTGGATACAAAAATCACAAGTCCGGTCGATGTGGTGATGCTTGAGGGCTATGTCCAGCAGTGGACGTCTTTCGGCTGAAAAGCTGATGACGATGATTGTCAAAACCACATGATATATTAATAGTAGTTTAATTCAATGTAATTTCGATTGACAAAAATAAACTAAAGTAGATAATCATGTAAAAGGGGACTCCAACTTATCGTCCTTTAACGGAAATCCTCCATTGAGAGATAACCATAGCATATGCATAAACAGATTATTTTTTTACATAATAATAAAAATCCCACTCGTCACTAATCGCTTCCGTTTCCAATTAAACACATGTTAAGTACCCATAGTTATTATAAGTAGCACTAATGTTGTTAGTTACAGTAGGGTGTTTAATTACAAGCAATTTGGTATTTACTGTGTTTTAATTGATATAATCTTTGTTGCAGGTAATATCTTCATAAGTTTTCTAAGTTAATTGGGTATGTATTATTTTAATGAAGAGTATTGAAACCTTCAGTTTGAGTTAACTGTACTTACCTACTTCGCTTCAACCCACGGCCTCGTTAAGGAAATGATTTTTCACTAATTAGAGGAAGGAAGTAAAGAGGAAGTATTTATTTATTATATTATTTATTGTACACCACAAAAAGTATATATACAGGACATACAATCATACAAGCAAGTGTACAATGGGCGGTCTTATCGCACAGGGCAATCTCTTACAGACAACCTTTGGATGGACTGAACGAGAGGAGAGGAATTTCGGGTTGTCACATCACATCACACTTTTTCAGCCTATTAATGTTCCCACTGCTGGGACACAGACCTCCTCTCTGTGAGAGGGAATGGGCCGTAATCCACCACGCGAGGCCCAGTGCGGGTTGGTGGATGTCACATGTCTTCAAATTTTTGGTTTTAGGACATGCCGGTTTCCTCACGATGTTTTCGTTCACCGTTTGAGAGCAGTGGTGATGAAATAATTTTACACAGAGTTAACCGCCTGCCTGGGCTCGAACCCACGACCTACAGCTTGTAAGTCGCGGCCGGTACCACTGGGCACCACTGGTCTCATTTCGGGTTGTAGCAGAAAGTAATTAAATAATTTTCCACACAAGTTGGTACGGATATTTATCCTTTAATAAAGACCTTATAGGGTTCTCTTAATTCTATATCCAATGATCAATTAAAATTGAATAGCCTAACTAAACAATCGTAATATTGTGGTTTGTGGTGTTTGATGCATCAACAACAAATAAGGAACCGACTTTCTTAACACCACGAGTCACGACGATACGCATTCAATTTTATTTTATTTGTTTGTGACGTAGCTATGTACAAACATATAATCTACCAGTTTTCTCTTTACATTAGTTATAATTCAGCAAATAAACAGTTAATTACGTGTTACGACTTACGTTATGTAAAGTGGTGCGGACTCTCGAATAATTCGAATAGAATTGTCGACGCTAATGCTATTCGAATTATGCGACTAACTATGGAGGTATGCGGTACAGGGTGGAAATATCCGCATCCCTCATTAAAAAGGGATGATACTTCGTTATGTCTGATGGGTAAGTGCTCGATGGTTGTTTTCGGGCCGTTGCATATGTTATTTAGGTTAATTGGCACCCAAGATACAAGCTAGCCTAGTTTATTTATAAAACATGGTACACAAAGGTGTTACATGAGTTAATGGTGAGATCATACATGTTTTGCTTAAGACTAAAGCATGCAAAATGATTAACACAACTTATGTTCAAAATATTCCTTAATGCTATAAAAATTATAACCATTCAGCCACTTAAACAAATGAACTTTAAACTGTCTGCTATTTAGTATTTTAAGTTTACATGGTAATTTGTTACATATTTGTACAGCCATAGCTAATCAGCTTTTGCTTTATTTTGTTAATTGAGGGGTTTCATCTAAAACAAGTCTAAATTTGTCACGCCGATTCCTAGAGCATACATCTGCTGCTGTTCTGAAAAGCTCTTTGTGTTTCCGTACAAACATACATGTTTCATATAGATATAGTGAGGGTAGTGGTAGCAAACCGAGTTTTTTAAATATTGGTTGACAAGATTCGTCCGGTGGAATGCCCTGAATGGCTCGAACACATTTCTTTTGAGCGATAAATGCTCTGTTATGGTCGGTACTATTTCTCCATACAATTAGTCCATTTCGCAGTTTGAGGTTTGGGGGTAACATTTTTCGTAATTAGATAAATTATTATAAACTAGCTTCTGCCAGCGGCTTCGCCCGCGTGAAAAGTGTTTTTCTTATCCCAAGGGAACATTATACCGGGATGAAAAGTAGCCTATGTGCTATTTCAGACTATAATCTAACTCTGTGCCAAATTTTATCCAGGTCCGTTCAGCCGTTCTGGCGTGATTGAGTAACAAACATACATCCATCCATCCAAACTTTCGCATTTATCATATTGTTACTAGTTTCTGCCAGCGGCTTCGCCCGCGTGAAAAGTGGTTTTCTTATCCCAAGGGAACATTATGCCGGGATGAAAAGCAACCTATGTGCTATTCCAGACTATAATCTAACGCTGTGCCAAATTTCATCCAGGTCCGTTCAACCGTTCTGACGTGATTGAGTAAAAACATACATCCATCCAAACTTGCGCATTTATAATAATAAGTAAGATTATAAATTATCGTTATGAAATGCCAAATTTAGCCGAAAACTTTGATTGCGTGGTGTAGGATTCGTGTGACGTCAGTTCTTTTTGTAGTTCGTTTGTGGCAAAGCAGCATAGATACCGCTACATAACTTTCTTTTCCACGTGTCGAGGATACGTAATATTTAGTTTGTTGCGAAATCTTGGCAAACTGATAATGTACATTATTTATTGTGTGTCGTGTCCCATATTTTGTGAGCAACAGATGTTTGCTTTAAAAGATATCAATATACATAATAACCGTGCGAGACGAAATTCGGTTTCATTGGGAAATGGTTCAAGGTGTGTAATGTATTGTTGTCTAGAAAGAAGATTTATGGATTGGACTTATAAAAAGGGGACTTTATTGAACCGTTAATTTTTATTACAGACATTTTATTGTCTTTGCCCTGTGGTGGGACAACTGAGGCCGAAAATAAATAAATTTCACTTAAACTGTTATTTATTATTATTCATTATGAATCTAGTCAAGTCAAATCGGGCAATGTAATGAGTACTGATTTAAACTTCTATATTTATCACATTGTCTGGTCATTATGAATATTGCTACGTAACGGTTGGGATATTCTATAATTATGGTCAATGAATTAGTTCAAGAGCGAGCGAAGCGAGCTCGGGTGCTTAGGGCACCCCGACACGGATAGGTTAGGTTCAAAGGAGATGGCGGGAGCTGAAGTAAGCGAGCAAAGCGAGTGAACTCAGCTCCCGTCATCTCCTTCATGTTAGGTTACTTTAGACCCTGCAGACAGAAATCGGAGCCGTCGACTTTGTTGCTTAAATAGTAATCATACTTACCTATTCTATATTAAGATCAATGTCAACATTAAAATAGTATTATATACATATAATATTATACACATCTTTTTATTACCCGGCCCAATAAGTTATGGGCATTATTCAGAAAGCCCGGCCAACATAATTATTTCAATAGTTTTTATCGCATTGCTTACTCATATTGGGCATTTTTCAAACTGCCCGGGCATTATGAATAATGCCGTATTACTTGGTCCCACATCTACCGGATGGGCAAAAAATCGTGGATCAAACGAAACAAGGCGATAGTTGGGGTTTTTTGCAGGCGGTCCTTAAGTACCAAAAAAAAATTCTTTTACTGCAAATATCGGGGTACAATCGCCCCGTTTAATTTGATCCACGGTTTTTTGCGCATCCTGTATACAGGGTGTCCCAGAAATCGACGTCAAGCCGTAAATGGGTGATAGACCAAGTTATAACAGTTCTCAGAAAAATACGAAAAAAAATCTATCTCATGTTTTTAAAAAATTATGGTCACTTTAAAAATTTACTAAAAAAATCAATCCCTGTAATGGTTCTTTAACTCCAATTGCTACAAATCCCATAATTTATCAAATTTTTTTATTATTATGTAATCTTGAATAATGCTTGTGTAGATTTTTGCCTAAAATTCAAAGCCAACTCCTCCTACTTGGAAGAAAATTAAACTTTTTCAAAACCAAATTATTCAAATTTACTATTTCGCCCAACTTTAACTGACTGTACTGAAAAAAAAATGTACTACGCTAGTTTGGCAAGTAACATGAAAAATTGGCGCACTTAATAAGGATTCAAAAATGGTGTAACGCTTGCTAGATTACGTTTTCAATAATTGGTCAATTTTTTTTTTGTAAATAGTGTCGGTTTTTACCCAAAATGTCCATACTTCCTTAAAATGACTTTAGCTTACCTAAAGCTTTGCTAAACTCCGTTTCTAGTTCGATAGAGACGGAGAGAGTCATTTTACGAAGTGTGAGCGAGACAGAGAGTGACGCCACCTTTATCAGTGACACAACCTTTATCATGAAACGGAGATTGAGTTGTCTTTGTAAATAGGGGAAGATTTGCCCGGAAAATAACCAGATCTTTTTTAAGAAGATGTCGTGCTTGCATTGCCGTCGAAGGAAGGCAGTTTGAACATTTATTGTAATAAAAAAAAATTAAATCTGATAATTTGTTTTTTTTTTCTAAGATGAGAAAACTGGTCCTGACTTAAAGTAAAAAGGTTGAGTTACTATCATAACTTTGCTCTAAAATTACGTAAAATTTCGATTTCTTATCTCGCTCACACTTCGTAAAATGACTCTCTCCGTCTCTATCGAATTAGAAACGGAGTTTAGCAAATTTTTTTTGCTTTAGGTAAGCTAAAGTCATTTTAAGGAAGTATGGACATTTTGGGTAAAAACCGAAACTATTTACAAAAAAAAAATTGACCAATTATTGAAAACGTAATCTAGCAAGTGTTACACCATTTTTGAATCCTTATTAAATGCGCCAATTTTTCATGTTACTTGCCAAACTAGCGTAGTACATTTTTTTTTCAGTACAGTCAGTTAAAGTTGGGCGAAATAGTAAATTTGAATAATTTGGTTTTGAAAAAGTTTAATTTTCTTCCAAGTAGGAGGAGTTGGCTTTAAATTTTAGGCAAAAATCTACACAAGCATTATTCAAGATTACATAATAATAAAAAAATTAGATAAATTATGGGATTTGTAGCAATTGGAGTTAAAGAACCATTACAGGGATTAATTTTTTTAGTAAATTTTTAAAGTGACCATAAATTTTTAAAAACATGAGATAGATTTTTTTTCGTATTTTTCTGAGAACTGTTATAACTTGGTCTATCACCCATTTACGGCTTGACGTCGATTTCTGGGACACCCTGTATGTATAGCTAAAAATAATAGTTACAATTAAAGTAAAAATTTTAAAAGGATTTAACTAAGGCACCCATGTGATTTAGTAAAACCCTTGATGACTTGTAAACGATGATATATTTATTTAATACAAATTCGAACTAAGTAATTTTAAACAAGTTCAACTACCGATAAACGTAAACACGTCACTTATCTAACGAATAACGACAAGCAAAATATATTCGTATGACAACCACTTCAAGCTTGCCCTTTCAAAATATTACAAAACTTAAATGAACTTAAATTAAGAAAGTAATATTAAAGTTACTCCAATTCAGGTTCGTAAATATTACTGATATTGTGACATTATATTTCATCATAAAGAAAACATAGGTAAATGTGAACATACGAATAATGCCCTTGAACGCCAGATCAAAAAATATATGACAAAATCTATCCTTATAAAGTGAGAAAATTGGCCTTGTCTTGAATGCAAGAGCAACAACAAAGTAACAGCTTGATGTAACAACCGAGATCAATGGCCACATACTACAAGTATATCGGACAAATGCAAATCAATTACGCGAATCCGATCAGTGTTGCTTGTCTACACACGTACGAGGAGTAAGTACCTACTGTACACATGAAGATACAAACTGTACACACGCAGATACCGTTGCTTTATTACGAACATGCACTTGTTCTGTATTAATAGCCTTTACGACGCTACGGTCACCGCGACGCGCGTTCTCCTCTATAAATGTATCTGATTGATGTATTTCAACTGATTTATGTTATCAAATGTTTCGGAACTTTCCTTAATGAATGACTTGTTGTCTTAAGGGTACACTAGTCGACGGCACGAACTATTTTGTGCGCGGGGTTAAAATGCATTTTATATCAACCGACAACACGTGTGGAAGAGATAGATGCTGTGATGAGCAGTAGGAAGCTAGTTCGCGTACGAATACACACTTTTGCAAATTTGTAGCGAAATGGATAATGATTTAGGACGAAACCGAGCGCGCGAAATTTTATAAACCGACCTTTGGCAGTCTAGATATCATGAAAAAACGACTAAATCTATCTGTTCAAAATAAAATTATTTGCATTGTTGAACTACTAATCTATCCCTGTATTGAAACCGTTTTGCAATTTTTCGTCTTCTCATGGTATTTATTTGCGCCCAAAACTACGTTAAAATTAGTGTCGAAATGTGGAACTTTCGACGCTCATAACTTTCAAATATTTTCTTTTTTAACTTTTTTGCTTCCATACAGGGCTAGATAATGATGAGACAAATTGATATCACTTTTTGTTTTGAACGTACATCGTCAAACAGTGGAATAATCCCTAGACTACGTTTGTATGGAAGAATTTTCGACTAGTGTAACCTTAATGTTTACTACTTCTCAAAAGTTTTTTTATTATTAGTAAAGCTTTTTGTTGTGTTTCGAGAACTGTTGGAAAGTTTTTCGTATAGATTGATGTTAATAGTTTTCTGAATCTGAATAATGTTTCGCGAATGTTACGTGTCAAAATAAGTAGGTTATGCATTTTGATTCAAGACAAGCATTTCAAATCTAAGCTGCGAATTACATTACAAATTCACGTGCGGTTCGTAGCCTATGTTTGTAAAACAGGTTTGATTATTAACTTGTTAATTTGGTATATTAGAAAAATCACCAAAAAAAAAAAAATGATTAAATATCTGTAACCCAGGCTTTGGGGTATACCAGTATCCTAAATCAAGACTCGTTGTCAAGCGTTTCTAAGCCGCTGAGGTCTGACAACTTGAGATGACTGTCATAGATATCTGGAGATGGGATTAAAACTTGTTCTATAATCGATGCAGTAGTCAATTAATGAGTATGGCATCGTTGCTTAACTTTTGAATCTGCGACATCGTACAGTAAATTAGTGCTGCGCAATGGACCTCCAAAATTAATCAATATCATTAATAAATATCACATTACCGTTTTTGAATCGATTTCAAAATTTTGTAATTTAATGAGCGGGTAATATTGAAGCAGACAGCAGCATTTCCATAAATTAATTTATGTCAGACGATCGTACCATTTCTATGCCCATGGCAACGGGTCGTGTTGCATATCACGCGAATGAAGCCGCGGGACATTCGTAGTAATAGTGCTAAACAGAGCTATGTATGTATTTCTGTCAATAACGATAGCAAGCACCTACTTTACTATTTAAGTGATAACTATGTTTTGTAAAGTGGCGATTAACCTCTCTTGAATGACTCTAGAAAGTATATATTATCATATTTAGATGTCATTCTTTGCACATCAAGCTGGGGCCACACTTAGTAATAAATCAAAACCAGATCCAAGGTGAAATGCATCGAAGAAAACCAGTTATTATGATGTGGGTCACATCATATCGTAAGCTATATGCAATATGGCTCCGATTAAAAGTCATCAAGCATATCTGCTCTCATCTGTTCTCTATCAAGTAGAATACAAAACGTTCCCATACGTTATTTCAAGAATAAAGTCATATTAACAGTGCCACATAAAAAATCCGGGCATGCAACATCATCCCGAATTAGTGCCCGCAAATAATCATACCAAAAACTATTATGCGAATTCGAATAATCGTCACACAAACGATTATTCGAAATACATCCGGCACGGCATCGATGGTGTTTGATTCATTTAAACACCGAAAGTGATTGTGCAACGAGGAAATATTGGCAGCACGTGTTGAAGATATCGAAGAATCGACGAGGTTTTGAACACGCGAACATTGTTAACTGTAAACCTAATCGTTGCATGTGATATGGCTTCACGGTACTTCAGACTAAAAAAGTACATGATAATTATGTTTTGCGTTTCGTGGCACCATTTATTGGTCCAGTGGTCGCGTGCTCGGCTGTCAAACGCTATATCTTTCTGCATTTCTTTTCCGCACGGTAATTGGAAATTCTCAATCCTCATGCTCAACTTCTTTATGAAATATGTCGGTCGGTTGCTGACTAAAACCAAGTACCTATCGCATCATAACTCACAACATGCACGTAAATATACTCGTATCACATTCATAACTTTGCTTTATTTTCAATTACCCTGGTTTAAAATTAAGTAGGTATAGTCAGAGAAAGTTTTCAGCGGCTGAAGTTAGCTGAGTTTTTCAAATAATGTCGATAGTTATATAAAAAATATCGATATGAATCTCTACCTGACCCAATAACGTACAGTCAAGTAAAGTTGATTCATGACTCATTCAGCCGATAATTCGTTTGAAAACTTCAAAACATTAAGTTTTCTTGTTAGAAATCACCCATGGTGCACTTTAGTTTTATACAATATAAAAACTGAGTCAATGCCAGGTCATGCAATTTTGAGCCATTTTGTCATTGCAATAGATTCTAATATGAATTAAAAAGTATTTTGTTGATAAAGCCGAAATTATTATATAATATTTTTGAATTTAGAATTAATTAATGTCGTCCAGCATTTTTTTGTTATAGAAAGAAGTACAGAACAACATTTAATTTCAAAAACTATTCTAGTTGTCACTTTCTTATTAAATTGATAACATATTTGTTGTTAAGGAAATATATATTTATGCAATTTTCAACCTAATTGTATTAGAATGTCTTTAGAGTAAAATAGGCTTAAGATGGATCACTTAATGAATCAACTTGCTTGACTCTAAAATAAAGTGTGAGTAGTGATAGGCTCAAGAATCTCATATAGCATTACCCATTGTAATATTTTAAGAGAGTATATCTTAACATAAAGTGTCATTAGTATAGTCAGTGCGTATAATGTGAAATTATTATTTGTTTGTTGCGGTGTGTTTATTCTTCCAAGCTCTCTTCACTCACGACATGAATGGAATGCCAACGATATCAACACAAGGTGCATTGATATCGATGGAGGCACGCACAATAATGTATTGAGTTTCGCTGCCTTGCATACGTTTTAAATATTTTACGAGGTGGTCAACATTGTAGGTTGTATCTCTTTGTGACCGATGATGATATAAGGCTCGTCCCAATTAGGTCTTATTGTAGTTCATTGCGTTGTAAGTATATCCATTTATCAGGTGCGATCCTTGTCTATATCTGGGATTACCTTGTATGAAATATGATGTGTATTTCTAGTTGCATTTCAGCATGTATTAACTTTTCTCTTGCCTTACGTAACTAAGCAACACAATCCATTCATAGTTAAGAACGTTTCATTTCGTTTTTCACCTTGAAAAAAGTTCTAGCTACTCTTTTGTCAAGTTCGCTAATTTGCTTGAATTAAACCATTGTTGTTAAGAATAAATGTGGGAACTGATAATAATCGCGTTCCTGTTCGCTGATAAACATAATTGCGTAGTAGAGAGAGTAATTCATATCTCACTAGTCATTATGCTTCTTGGGTATATGCGACATTGAGATGGATTTCGCCTTCATAAGAATAACTAATTAATTTCCTCTTTATAATTCAAAATAGTCTTCATGTAAGTACGTATAGAAATATCATTTTATAAAAGTACCGGAGTCGCTCCATATAAAATGCTGTGTAATTGTAAATGGTTATTAAAAGTTTGGCAGATTTATTTATTGTTTTTGAGCATTCATCTTTAGCCACCAAGGCATAGCAGACCGTTAAACAGTTTTGGATGATAATTACAGCCTTAAATTGGCTTTTCGCCGGCGCTGTCCATCAATGCACAACACAAAACATCCTGGAAAACGAAGAAATTCTCAGAAAACAAAACACTTATTTTAAACTGAAAAAATATTGTAGAATTCACGACGCATTTGTCACTGGTTGTTTAACAAGCGTCGAGTTACTCAACCCACCATTCAGACGAACCCAAGGTGAGATTATGCTTTGCATTTTTTATTAGCACTGCCTTGCCCTGAAACGCTTTGTGACGTGCTTCGATGCGATATAATGACTTTCTATAACGTTTCTATACCTTAATGGCGGACGTTAGAATAGATTATTATCATTAAATCCATGTTTGCTCACTCTGATCCGCCCACCCATGTGGAATTCTCCGCTCGATTATCTTTCAACCATATCCCATAACAATAGGATGTTGGTTTCCTTTTTTATATCATCAATGCACAAATTTAAAGATTTTTAGGTTGGTTTTTAACCGAATTTCCTAAAGGAAGAGCTTCTATGTTTGACTATATTAACTAACGTTTCGTAAGAACTGACCTCGTTCCGGTATTGCTATTCGATACCTTTTATTTTAGATGTCTAGAGATCTAGATATGAGATTTGAGTTGATTTGAGACTGTGAGTTGACTTCAGATTTCTGCATGACTAAATCGAGTAAAAGAAATCACTTTGGAAACGTGCAGTATTTGTAGTGAAAACAATGTTAGTTATTGGATTGGATGTTATTAATTCCTCATTTCTTGTCTAAAGTTTAAGATTTCGATAAAGTGATCTTGTTTGTTTGCGTAAGAGCTAAGCAGAATTTTAAGTAAAGCAGTAGATAACTTTATCTAGAACATACCAAGAAACTGGCATACTTGTTCTAAATTAACATCCTGCGCCTGCGACGCAATCGTTTACGAGTCTCAAGAACGACAACATGACCGTGTCGTAATAATAATGTTCGCGTACAAATGTTACAATAATATTATTTGTATCGCTCTTGAATACAAGTTACCATGTTATAAGCTTCCGAATGTACGCTACTGTTTCTAGAAACGGAACGATTTTCCCACTGGCATTAGATACCACATTTGCACGCTCACTATGGAGCGACTCTATGATATAATTGTGCTATTGTTGCTTCGTGTTGTATAATAATCAGCTGTAATAATATAGGTACTTCGCAATAAATATACACTTAAGACAAATTACGTCACAAATTACCAGTTAAGACGACTTGAAGCACTAACGCCAACGACCTTGAGGGAACAAAACGCGCACTCGTTTCACACCCGCGTGACCCAAAATTTAGTAGTTTTTTGTACTTTCCTTATTATTCTAAGACTTAAAAAAAAAACCTCAGATCAAAATGTAGATAATTAAATTATCTTTGAGATGGTCTTGATTTCATTAAAATACGCCCAGCGGTTTTGGTGTGATTGTCGAATTTTTGTCCGTTTTAGACATAACTTTACAAATTAATTACACTATGTTATACAAATAAAACTCACAATTTGCTTAGATCAAATTATTAAGAAAATAGTCTAATATAACATATATTTTTTCCAAAACATTACGACTAGCCGTTTAGACGTGATTCTCATTTAAAAATCAGCTACTCAAGGGAATCGGCGCCTTAATGAAGCTACCTTAATCGGCTCCGCGCTCGGATTCAACGAAACCTCAAAAGCGGAAGGGACGGCAAGAGGATAAGTGGGAAATTGGACTAATGCGTTAAACGCGTCATTTTATTTATGTAAGCTGAGGAAATTAGAGCACATTGAAGCTATTTACTGAACACATTTATTATCGCTACATTTGTCGGGAAGTAATTAATCGAATCTTTAATGTGCGAATCATTGCAAATTAACTGACATTCAAATTGAATTGAAAAACGTTTATGACGACTGAGATAAATACAGGTTTGCATTGGAACACTTCCTTTTGTTGCACCTATTTAAAAATGGAATTGATATTCAGGAAGTGTATCAAACAAACAAAAATAATTAAAATAATGGTATCTGGTAACTTCGGTGTGGGTTTTATCTTGCACGCTCTGTGCATTATGTGCCGTGACGTCATTCGTATGTATTGTTCAGTTGATGTAGGCAGACATGCTCATGTAACACTAGAACTAGGTATTATGTCCTTCAGCATTCTATTAGATACCGGTGCTGGTGTTATTGTTGTTGTGAAAGGTGTCTACCTACTGACTAGCAGTTCAATTAATACTACACAGACAGACAAGTTTTATGACAAAACAATGTAAGCAATTTTCTGCTTTAGTTGGCCGATGACCAGTATCAAAAATAAAAAAATAAACTGGATATGAAGACTATAAATATTAAAAAGAAAGAACGTGCAATCAAAAAGAAGACAACGCCTACTACTTTAGCAAAACTTTGAAAGATGACGAGGAAAACCAGTATAAAACAACCTGCGATCCGGTTCTTAAATTGTTGTAGATAATAGTACAATATGACAACAATATTAAAAAAAAATACAAAGATTTACGTTAAGACCGCGTGTCATTGGTCCGTTTTCGGAATTCGCCGGTTCGATACACTATAAGCTATTATTATCTAGAAACGACATTCGCAGAAACCGGTAAACTGGTTTCCGAAGTGGGCCCTGTGGAACCACATCTATCTAAACTGAGGCATCGCCTTCGGCTGGCAACATCGCCAAAATCACAGATTTACATACTGATGCATTTATACAAGCTATTTGCTTTGCTTGTATATCTAAGCTGAATTTTAATGTTTCACTTTTTTATCCCTTATTTATACATAGTCCTTAAGATACGCAATTATAGGCACTGTCTGAGAAATTAATAAAATTGTCGAGGTTATCAATTTGGATGGAGAGTGGTATGCAAGATTTCATTTCTACACAGACGTAGACATTATTAATCTTTTCTTTATAAGTTGAGGCCTTAAAAACTAGTTGAACTTGAAACTTAAAGTCTCTTTATATTACTTTAGAGTGGGACGTACAATTTGCGACTTTAGAGGACACTTAGGCAAATGACAATAATATATCTAAGTGAACATTACGTCATTACTTATTTGATTTAAGACGAAGCTTCAAATCAAAATGTAGATAATTAAATTGTCTTTGAGATGGTGTCGACTTCATTTAAATACGCCCAGTGGTTTTGGTGTGATTCTCGTGTTTTTGTCCGTTTTAGACATAACTTTACAAATTAATTACACTATGTTATACGAATAAAACTCAAACATTTCTCAGATCAAATTATTAAGAAAATGGTCTAATGTAACATTATGTTTTTTCCAAAAACATATGACAAGCCGTTTAGACGTGATTCTTATTTTAAAATCAGCTACTCAAGAGTATCTGCGCCTTAAGTTACTCAACTTATATAAGGTTATTTTTAGCCATACTTATCTTCTATATCTCCTTAGCATAAGGAGTTTTCCTTACACTTATAGAGGAATTTAAGTGTCGTACATAACTGCGATAATAATTTGGATTAAGATCTAGTGAGTGCTATTTTCTCCTTGTTCTAACACCCCTTATCTAGTACTTCGTAAATGGCACTTAAATGCAAAAGTGTTATCCTGTATCCCTTGGGAACCTATATTTTGCACTGGACACACCAAGCATGTTATATTTTGCGTCAGCGTCATCTACAAACACAGCAGGGAGAGTCTGCCTCTCCGATATATATAGACATGTTATTAAAAGAAAAATGGCGGCTTAACTGAGGGCCTAGGCTGGAAAGATCAATTTGTATCCGTCAAGGAGCAGATTAACTATTCACCGCAGCATCTCACGAAGGCCTTGCCTCCTACTTGTAATTAACATGCTAGGATACCACTAGGTATGCATTGTTTATGGGTACAGGTACTCATATAAACCACTCTAAAAATGTAATAAAAATAAATCCTGAGTAAGAGGTGCTTTTGACTAAATAATAACAGCCGCACGGGTCGATCACCAAGGTTAAGCAACGCTTGACGAGGTCGGTCCGTGGATGGGTGACCATTTCAACATACCTAAACTCCATTTGCGATAACATTAGACGTTTAAATTAGCCTATTTTACAGCCCGTTCAACCGATTTTGACTTCTATTGCGTTGGTGATACGACAAATGGTAGCTGTAATAAACAGTTGGTTTTTGTAACAGGTTTATGCTTTTTATGTCTTCCTTATGTTTACGGTATAGGACTCAAAATCGGTTGAACGGACTGTAAAAAGATTTGGAAACGTGTCTAATGTCAAATGGAGTATAGTTTCCTCCGTGCCTCGGAAAGCACGTTAAGCCGTTGGTCCCGGCTGTCATTTGAAGATCTTTGACAGTCGTTACGGGTAGTCAGAAGCTTGAGATCTGACACCAGTCTTGCCAAGGGGTACCGTGTTACCCAGTTACTGGGTTGTGGAGGTCTGATAGGCAGTCGCTCCATGTAAAACACTGGTACTTAGCTGAATCCGGTAAGACTGGAAGCCGACCTAAATATAGCTTGGAAAAGGCTAGGCAGGTGATGATGAATAAATCCTGAGTAAAAAGTCAATAAACATTTCTTTGTAAGCAATAATTTCTGTTCCAAAATATTATTTTGATCTGAAACCCGTTTGATCAACATATTTACGATGTACTTTGCATAAAATTCGCTAATTTTCTCCTCATAAATACGCGTGATGTAACTTGGAAATAAACATGAGAACTTGAGGTCAATTATACCATTTATATAGACACGTCTAGACGAGACAAGAAGACAATAATTTATTTGATGGATTTAAAAAAGTAGGTAATAGGCTGACTTTATAGTTTGCACTAGCTGTTGCCCGCGGCTTCGCTCCCGTGGGACACCCCACAGGATCTGTTTTCGGGATAAAAAAAAATAGCCTATGTCACTCAAGAATACTGTAGCTTTCTATTGGAGAAATATTTTTTTAAATCGGTCCAGTAGTTTCGGAGCCTATTCGGTACAAACAAAAAAATCTTTCCTCTTTATAATATTAGTATAGATGTACTTTATCCAGCATAGCGCATAGCTCCCTTTACACAGTGGACTTAGTGTGAGTTTTTAAACGTAAGTACGTAAAAATAAACGTTCTCTTAAGTCAATTCGCTCTTAATCTATTTTAGTGCAAACTTTTAGTTTACGTTAATATGACCGAGTTTAAAAATTCGCACAGGCTGTAGCCGCAGCGAAGCGTCGACAACGATTTAGTAAAAAAAATAAGTAGCAAGGATAAGATTATCTACGTTCGATATAAGAATTAAGCATTAATTGGTAGGTATAGAGAATCAGACAAGATTCAGAACTGATGCAACAACAGTAATTCTATAATGTCATCATGGTTGAAGATATTTTCTCTTGGCTCCGACCCCGGTGGGAAACATTACGTGTAGTATAAGTATGTTCAACCTTACTTCCATCACTTCATTACCGAGGATCGCACCTCTAATGATCATTAAAAAGCAGAAGCCTTCGTCTAGTGCGGCACTGCAAAAACTGGTACCTGTTCCGAGAATTTACGCCATCACTAAACGTCAAAATCAAATACTAGTTTTCTATCTTATTATAGTCGTTATTTCACCGTTTTCTTTTTAGACATTATTGACAGATTTTATCTGTCAATAATATTCTAACAATTCCTTAAAGTCATCTTGGCCATGTTTTTATCAACTAAGTTTTTGGTTTAAAATATGGTAATAATTTGTTGGTGTTAAGTATACATAAATCTTCAGAGATTTGACATGGTTTATACCGACTTCAAAGAGGACTTTTAGAGGAGGCCTTTGTCGGAAGACAAGTTGTAACCGAACTACCATTTGCCGATAATCAATAGATATTAAAATTGTTAGTATATTAGTTAAACTCTAGTTAATAGTCAAAATGTGTTTTTTAGATAGTAGTCATAAGTAAATTAATTTTAGGCACACGAAACTACTCTGTGTAAAACTTGTTAACAACAATAAAGGCTTTTTTATTTTTTTAATTTTTATTTATTTTATACCGACTTCAAAAAAACGGAGGTATGTAATTAATTCAACACGTACGTATGTAATATTGTTGGCATTGCCCAATATTCACATATGTTACTCTAATTGGGCTTCTAAACATGTGTGCTAAATTTCATAAGTGTATGTTTGTATGTATGTTGTTAGAGGTTGCAAACCTTTAAGTTTAATATAAACTACATCTTGTCTACTGCTTAACGTGTCCTAGCAACCGTAGTAATAAAAGTCGGAAAATTATAATTTTCTGTTGCACTACAAATAAGTATTTTCTTTCTGCAACCGTATCCCATTCTCTAATATGGTAGCAGAGCGTGAGGAAGCATGTTATGTTTGCCCACGCATTTCTCCGAAACTACTTATCGGATCGTGAGTATTCTTTTTTTATTGGATTAGGTATCTTGCACTTGAACTTTTTGGTTTATTTATATATACTTACTAATTACGTCTTTGGCTCTTAGTGTACGGATTATAATAGCAGAAATACGTTCATACGAGTATACGTAGACGTAGACTTTTGTGTTACAATGCCCTGTGACAAAGAGGGGAAAGGTTGGCCCAGTTGGCAAAGATAGACTTGTCTGATACATATATGCAAATATCCAAGATCTAATCAGATTAAAGGCTAAGGTGTCAACAGCTTAGGAAACCAAAGGTCAGCGAAGGTTTAAGGTTGGATTAAGGAATACTACTGAGGCAATAAACGGCGAAGCAGATAGGTTTCCGTATAAATTAATTGTTCCGCTCGTCAATCTAATTAGAAATTAGTGTTCGTGCATTCTTTCCGATAAATCAGTTCGTGGCGTTTCATCGGTAGCATTATTTTGAATTGGTTGTTTTTTTTTGTTTTATTGTAAAGGGGCTTGGGTCTGGCCTGCCAGACTCCTGACTCTTACGTTCATGGTCAGGTACGTATTCTATCAGGTAGATAGTTACCTAATAACAATGAATACAGTACTCTATAGAAACGTTTTTTTGCGCAGGATCGCCTGGACGAGCTAACTTTATCTTTTTCAACTTCGAATTATTCTTTAGAGCTTAAAAGTTACCAAAGGGTTGTTTGTATAAGTATGTCACCGAATTATTGTAAACACCGTAAGTTTTTAATAAATTGCGTGACATTGTAAATTCTATCTTCTCGATAAGGCACGGTTCTATTTTAAACTATCGAATTTGGATGGGATTTATTGTATTTGAAATGATTAATTACAAACTTACGGTGTCTGCATTAATTCAGTTTCATATACCTCTAACTATAGCAAGATTTTTCAATTTCACTGAAAAGTTTCCAATGAATTAAATTTGTACGCGAAAGATATACATATTAGGTATACCTACAAATGTCCTACGATAATGTTTCAGACGAATGTTTCGAATCACTGAACTTTACACAACTGTAAATTATAGACAAAGACAAAGACAAAGACAAAGATATTTTATTTCAAGTAGGCCACCAAGCGGCACTTTTGAACGTTAAAATAATAATAATTGATTCTACCGTGCATTCGGAAAGTAGCTTGTAATGGAGAAGAATGCACAAGAAACTCCATACATACTCTTTTAAAAAAAAAAATACAATATTTAGGTACATAAGTACATACCTTGATGAATGAAATTGAGTTTATACAATTACAAATATACTTATACAGTCTTCAGAAGGTCCAACAATAATTCAAAACAGTAATGTTCCGCATATCACTTGTTTTTGCGGCCTAGTGGCTGTGGAGCTGGACTAGCATTTAGCCAAGCATTTTTATCAGTGATGTAATCCCCCAACTTATAATATGCCAGCCTGCATAGTGTGCGTTTTATGCAAGTTTTAAATTTCGTCTCATTCAGTTCAAGAATGTGAGGAGGAATTTTATTGTAACATTTTGTACAGTACCCCATGAAAGATGAGGCTACTTTAGCCAGTCTGAAACCTGGTTGAACTAATTGGTCCCTATTTCTAGTAACATAATCATGTCTGTCGCCGTTTTTACTAAAAAGATGTAAATTCTTTCTCACGTACATGATGTTTTCATAAATATATTGACAAGGAACCGTCATGATGTTAATGTCCTTAAACAGTTCCCTTAGAGAATCGCGCCGGCGAAGATTGTATATCGCTCTGATGGCTCGTTTTTGCAGAATAAAAATTGACTCAATGTCTGCAGCCCTTCCCCATAGTAAGATACCGTAAGACATTATACTATGAAAATAACTAAAATAGACCAGTCTGGCGGTATCCACATCCGTTAACCGACGAATCCTTCCAACAGCATAAGCCGCCGAACTCAGCCGCCCCGCAAGGGATACCAAATGAGGACCCCATTGCAACCCCGAGTCTAGCGTGATCCCCAGGAAAACCGTTTTATCGACGAATTCTAGCTTCTCCTTGTTTAATATAATGTCACAATCAGTACTTTTGACATTCGGCAAGGAAAATTTTACGCACTTGGTTTTTTTACCATTTAAAACTAAATTATTGGCAGTGAACCAATCCTGAACCTGCCGTAGCGCGTTATTTACGTCGTCAACCTGACAAGTACGTCTATTTATTTTAAAAATTAAAGATGTGTCATCAGCAAATAACACCATGTTAAGTTTGTTTTCCAATAAACGGGGTAAATCGTTAATGTACACTAAAAATAAGAAAGGACCTAAAATTGAGCCCTGGGGTACACCCATTTTAACGTTTAACCCGGACGAATTCACACCGTTTATTTGAACTAATTGCTGTCTATCATTCAAATAAGATTTAACCAAACTTAACGCTGATTGACCTAGCCCGTAATGCTCAAGTTTCAGAAGTAATGTTTCATGATTAACGCAATCAAACGCCTTCGACAGGTCGCAGAAGATACCTATGGCATCCTGCGAATCTTCCCACGCATCAAAGATGTGTTTTAATAGAGCGACACCAGCGTCAGTTGTACAACGTCCTCTGGTGAAACCATACTGTCTATCATGCAAGATGTTATTCGTATTAAAATGAATGAGCATTTGATTTAGCATTATCCTCTCAAAAACCTTGCTGAAAACCGGCAACACGGATACTGGTCTATAATTATTTGTGTCTTTACTGTCCCCGGATTTAAAAAGTGGTATAACCTTACTATATTTCATTAGATCCGGAAAAACGCCTTGATCCACACACAAATTGAAAATCAACGCTAAGTACGGCGCTATAGTCTGAATTATGGAGGTACAAGCTTTGATGGACATTCCCCACAGATCTTCAGTCGGTTTGATCTTGATTTGCTTAAAAGCTTTTATTACTGTCATGGGGTTTATATGTGAAAAGTTAAATACAATCGGGCAGGCTGAAACGTTCGCGTTTAATAATCCAAAAGCAAGCGAGGGCGAAGAATTTAAAGTTTCAGTAGTTTTAATTGGGATGTTGGTAAAGAAATTAACAAATTCTTGCGCAACTTTTTTGTTATCTCTAATAAGTCCGTGTGTGGTCTCAAGCGTGTAATCACTACTATTTCTTTTATTCCTATTCGTTTCATTGTTTATAATCTTCCAAACCGTCTTGATTTTATTTTCTGCTAATTTAACCTTATTGCTAATGTACAAGACCTTAGCTGCCTTGCAAGTATTTTTAAAAATTCTTGAGTAAGTAGCAACATACTTATTAAACGTTTCAGTGTTAATACAGGGCTTAAGGCCATATAGCTCGTAAAGTCTTTCCCTACTTTTTCTAAGTCCTGTAGTCGCCCAGTCACTGAATAAAAACTTAGGGCATATAGTTTTAGTTTTCTTCTTAAAAGTGTTATTGAACTCTTTTTGAACCACTGAGAAAACTTCATCATACAAAATATTACCATCATTCACTGTGAGGTCCTGGTTGCTTAACTTACTGATTAAAGTGCTGTTAAATTTATTTAATTTACCGGATGTTATTGGTCTTGATTGAATCTGCACTTGTTTTATTAGCATAATGGACTCAAAGGCTACCAGTAGCCCACTATGATCCGAAGGCAGATAATTTATAATGGCCTTGTCCAAGTAGTTGCAGCTACAAAAAACATTATCAATACATGTAGCAGAAGTCAGTGTAGTTCGGGTTGGTTCCATAAACACATGTGACAAATTAAATGATTTAAAGAGATTTACTAACCTACTGCTGTCTGAATTATCTTCTAGAATATTAATATTAAAGTCACCACAGACAATTATTAGTTTATTACCCATTGCAAGTTTTGCCAAAACATCTTCCATCACTGACTCGAATATAGAGTAGTTCTTATAATTAGGGGGTCTGTAAACGCACACTATGACATGCTTATCCAGCTCAACACAGGACAGTTCAACACTATGTTCAACTGATAGGTCTACTATATCTTTACGAGGTTTTGATTTAATACCATTTTTAATTAATATAAGTGAACCCCCACGCAACATAATATTTCTGTTAAAACAACTGCCCACAGTATAATTTTCATAATTGATTAACATTGCATAATCTTTCAGCCAATGCTCAGTGAAACAAACAATTTCATACTTATATTTTTCTAAAAACAGTTCGATTTCCAATTCCTTCGAAGAAAAACCCTGAATATTCTGATGGAATAATTTCAGAGAATTCTGCTCAGACCTTTTTTTCAAATTAAATTTTTGCGAGCAAGAAGGTACCTTTTTGATGGTGGATATACTCGTAACTACTCCGTTATTGGTACCCTCCCTTGTCCTATCAACTAGTTTAAAGAATAAATATTAATAGCATTTTTGCTAACGTTATTCAAGGTATTGACCATATTTAAATTAGTACTATTACTAATATCAATAATAACTGGATACTTCGACATACTACTTATGTCTGAGTTTAATGTATAAGATAATAGCCGAGCTATTTGATGTCTTACCCTAAGAGGCAGATACAAAGTATCGCCTGTCGACTTTAATTTACCAACAAAAATGTTGATGTCAAAAAAAACTAGTTTATCACTATAGTGACTCACAAGAAAGTGCAGATGCTTATTAAGCATGTGAATGTGATTATTTTGTCTATTTGACAATTTATCCAAGTAAGGGAAGGCACACAAAATAATTTTATTGTAATTTAACTTTAACATCTCTTTTACACACTCAGTGATGTCATCTTTTTTTACTTTTATACTGTTACCTACAAAAACAGTTATTTTGGTATCTGGTTTGTATATATTCTTTGTCACAGATTCCATTATTTGCTTGTATGATGACCCGGGCATGCAATAATTAAAAGTGGAATGACTCTGATTGCCATTCATTAATTTACCTAAACCTTTTCCAACACCATCCGAAAACATAACCGAATGAAAACCTTCTTTTCTATGACTAGATGAAAAGCCAGCACTTTCAGGCCGGTCTAATTGAGGCAAATCTTGTGCTACATTAGAACTGTCTTGTGCGAAGACAGTGTCTTGAGACACCCTCTCAGCTTGGACCGGGTCCTCCGCAGCATCAGGCTGGACTGCAATTTGATTTGAAACTGTCTGGCAGTTACATTGACACATCACTAACTCATTTGCGGAAAAATTATTTCGTGGAACATGCTCTAAATATTGTTTATGATGATAGATGAGACGCATTTATTGCGTATTGTTTTATAGTCGCTTACAAAACGAGTTTTAATACTTCTGTTCACGGTTCCCGACAATTACATTGTTGGATGTTGCATACTCACACTATTAAGTAATTTTTGAGATTTAGGAAGTACTTAATTAATAAAATGTGTACAAATGTATTGTAATTTTTATGCATATGAATGATATAATGCAAGGTAAAGTAGATCTGATATTATAATCAACATTTACAATCACAATTAGGTAGGTTACTCCTAGATATCTATAAAATCATAAGGGTTCCAAAACAAAGACATCACAAAAAGTAGAGTGTACCTCACCTCTTCTCCTCTACTATTATTAACAATCAAAAATTTCAATTTATGGTATGTATATGTATTTAGGGTAAGTGTAAACAAAAATCTCTGCTACATATTATAAAATATATGCCAACATTTATAAATGTTTTTGTACTCAAAAAGAGGATGATTAGATAAAAAAATATACCGTAAAATTATAGATGATATGGTTAAGGTTCTAATATTGTTTTGTAACAATCCCAAAAAATTACTCCACGTCCTTTTAGCTAAGGTAAGACAGAACATGATTTAAACCTAAAGCTGCCAAAACATAACGATTACTGAGTTCACATGGCACATAATCCGCGAAATATTGTTGGCTAACATTAACAACCATACCTAATTCGACATTAGTAGGTTTCATACGTAACCAAACACCCGATGACCGATCACGGAACATATTGAACATAGGCCACTCATTTACGAAACAAATATTACTCAATTGTTATAAACTGATAATGTTGCTCCGATATAGCAATAGAGCTCGGTACAATGCTTTACCCTAAACTAAGGAAACTTTTTCGAAATAAACTGCGTGCATTTCTCTCTAAGCTTCACCATTATTGCAATCTTCCTTAATGCCTGTCGGAACTTTATGAAAAAGTTTAATTTCTTCTCCGTCAGTGTTTATTTTTGCAGTTAGCTTGTATTCTGCAGTGTTACTTTGCCTTTCATCTTTTGTATTTCCATAATAATACTCTGCCTCGTTCGATACTGAATGATGATAGTTTTTAACAATAATAACTTCACGTCTCGTCAATTTAGCTTGTATAGCCAAGTCTTAAAATGCTTTTGTACAATTTTATCTTTTATGCAAAGGAGATAAAATTCATATTCGTCAGTGTGTTGGTATGTGTGAACATTACATATTATATTGTGATTGATTTATGTATGATTGTCATCTTTCTATTGTTCTATAAAGATTTATAATTTGTTTGTGTAACCAACAGCTGTATTTTTATTTGCTTATTGCAACATAGAAACAAACAACGAATATGATTGAGCGTTACTTTAGTAATGTTATAGTTCCAAACATAATTAGGCTTAGTTTAAAATATCGGAAGTATGATTTTGTAGCAAGTTGAGATTCACAATGTTTGTAAAAGCTAAATAGACTGTTAGGAATGGCATAACAAAATTACATTTATCATATTCAGGACTTTAGATTTTGCTACCTTACTAGGTAACTAACTAGTGCCTAACTAGTCATGTAACTGTAACACTAGCTAAACTTCTTATTCAATCAACTTCTGCTACATTCTGAAATTACGTTTTTGCTACAACTCCAATCGGCATGAAAATCCGATAATTACACGTAAGAGTATCGTTAATGAATCCGTAATCTTAAGCTCATACATACGAGGCTTGTTTCCTACATTAATGTAACAACTTAATTAGAATAATAACGATGGAGCAATCATGCATGCAGTCGTTCCGTATGGATGACTCAGCCTCGGTCCCGTTTCCTAGTATAACAAATACATAATACACCGTATTGGACACTCATCTGATTCGTCACTATTATTGTACGTACCTTTAACTATTGACCTTTATATATTCTCTTATTCGTCACACCCAACACAACAATTCATCTAAAACTGTGAGAATTCGCTTAAACATAAGCAGCTTCCTTAAACAATTGAATGTCACTAAAACTTGTAGTAAATGTTGTTGACCATACGTTATTAGTGCACAGATTGCACAATGCCTCTGGCTGGGGCATTTCTCGGCAGGAATGAGCAGTCGTTTAGATTGGTCTATCGCAAGTTGCACTCACGCCTACGGGTCAGGGAAAAACAATGCAGTATCTAGATGGTATATCAGAAGGCGAAAGTGGGATGTGTTTAATATTGCTAAGAAGAACGCACTGACGTGTAGTTGTTTACATAACAGGATTATCAAAGTTTGAAATATATCTGAGAAAGTGTAAAAAATACCAATTCGAAAGAAGATGATATTACGGCCAAGGTAGGTCAAGGCCTTGATCCTCCGATGTACGGGATTCGTGAGAAGATTATCAAAAAAATGCAGCATCCGTCAACACAATCATTATTATAGGTCATGTTAATTTTACTTACATCGATGATGAACATTTTGCAGCAGATGTTGAAAACGCACAACATAACCATTAACCAGGTCTAGTAAATAGAACACAATCTGTTACTGAAATACATATTTGTGGAGCAGTAGTGAGACAGACGGGTAAAGAGAGCGAGACACGTCCGTTGCCAAACATTGAGCATTCGGTAGAAAGTGACCCGTCGTGACAAAGGTCGGAAGTGATTTCCAATAGTAACGACCCTTGACGAGTCGCTCACCGAAACTCGAGAGGTCGAGACAATTCGCATTCAGCGGTTTCTCTTATCTGTGTCGCATTTGTTAGTGTGTTATGTAAGAATTCGGCACTTTGCGTATATGACTACATTAACATCGTCTATTTTGTTTGTGGGAGAGTCGGCTCCAGCTGTGCACATTTAAATAGTTAATGTGTTGAAATGCCTCAGCTAACTATTCATCTGTTACAGATTTGAAAATTGCAAGTTCTAAGTGCCTGGTTTCCGACAGTTTGGTCAAATTAAGCTTGTATTCGTTGGCTAATTGAATTGTAAGCAAGTGGAGTTTTATTTTGTTCATCAGAGTCATTTAGATCCTCCGTTTTACTTGCTCTACATTCTTAAAAGAAACAAATGGTCTGAAATTATTTAGCCAAAATATTTGTTTATCCGTTATTAAAATAAAATACAATAACTGATTGATGAAGTTAAAACAAAAGATCAGCAGAACAACACATCAACACCGCAAACATCTTGCAATTAATTATTTGAATATCCGTATCGCACGTCGAAAGTTCCACTAATTTGTGTCAATGTGCATAAAAGTGAAAAGATATAATATATGAAATGATTTAACGGAAATTTCTAAACGGTTGGAGCGTGTCGCGTTCACCATGTGTTTTAGTATTGATAATACGTAATTATAACATCGGCGACTGAAAAGTGTGTCAGCCCGCGACCCGGCGACATGTTTGTCCCAATGTGTTTCCAAATCCACGCGATATTCGAGAGAAATGCATTCAACATTTTATTGCTTGTCGTAAATATAAACCGGTAGTGTTTCTTCTATTAATAGTGTTTTTAATATTTTCTATAAGTATCACGCTCCCACGTGTAAAGCAATTAGCGATAGCAGCCAAAAATACACGGAGGCCTCTCTCCGTGTTAATAATAGCTGCATTCATTAAGTTTTGTTTCGGCTATTTAAGAGTTACGCAATGGTAATTCATTACAATTCGTTACTACTTCCTTACTCGTATCAATGAAGCTGCTACTTAGATACAATCGTTGCACACTTTGAGAATCAATTCTGTATTTCGAATTAGTAAGTGCATAGTTATTTCCAGGTGTATTGGCATCTAATAAATCAGCGATGTTTTAAACAAGACGCCTTCTGTTGTATGTTCTCTCACAATTTTTGCAATTCCTAACGTTTGTTTAAAGAAACCAAATTCGCGCTTTTCCCGACTTTGATGTTAGCGGTCGGTGGCAATATGTTTCGTTGTGTTACGTGAACGCGCGCAAATGACGATTCTGAAATAATGTTATTTAGGATCCTAGGTTGCATCCGAAGTTCGGCCTTGCGGCGGATATTCTTGACGGACATAAAAATCGGACATTCACCCTCGTTAAATCAACGTTTCAAGTTTATTATGAAAATTATTCATTCAGGAAACCTGTCCTCGAAACCCGTTTGTTTCTATTTCACCTATAATTATGTAAGTATTACATTGACTACATAAAAAGTCAAGAAATTATCGTAATCTTATTAAGATGATAAGACAGAATGAGGTTGAAAACTGACATGATATAAGTAGATATTATAGGATCAGGGAAAGGCAGGAAGGTGTAAGAAAACAATTTTTTTTCCTTGATATATTTGATAACATTCTACCATAACATACCATTCACCATATATGAATATATATATATATATTCATAAGACAACGTCTCTATATCCGTATGTTGCACGTGTAGATGTTGCAAAAGTTTAAAAGGTCAGAGTACCGATAAACTCCAAATACGGGTTCTTCCTTTCATACACGATATCAGATATTTCAATAATTGATTAGTCATTCCTTGTAATACTCATCAGATAAGATACAAGTAATGCATAATATTAAAGATAAGACATAATAGACCCAATGTCTTGCCGATCGTAGCAAACACATCATGCAATCCATATGTGTCATACTCATACTTTAACATTTTATCTGAGCCTCTCCTATTCTCTTGACCTCAAACTATATCCGCCATTTCTAATATTAAACTAAGTTTTGCTTGATTCACTTTCTATACTTAAATTCTAGGCAAAGACAGTAACATATTTGATTATTTCATATTTATTGTGTGGTGAAAGGGGGTCGGCTATGTAAAGTAAATAGCTTTAAATATAGGCATGGATCATGAATCCTCGATATCTAAAAGTTTCTAGTGTTTCAAATAACAATATAATATGAAAATGGTAAATTTATGAAGAAAACACTCAAAAAGAAAGTTCTAACAAATGAATCGATGAATAAAACAAAACCTTAAAGTCAAGAATATATTCAAAATCCGACTCAACAGATACTATACATAGTTCATCGTGGCATGGAAGAAGTAAAAGTGACCTGCGGTTCGCCAGATACTGCTGAATGAAGCGAATATTATGCGAACAATGGAGCTAAGGCACTAAACTGCCTTTAAGAGGCTTAGAATATCTTTTTGAATACAACCTGGGGAAATATACTAGGATATTGAGTCTGACACTAGCGAACCTATCTTGAAATATTGATTGGATGGATTACTTTAATGCACTATTCCCAAACCACTGCAACTCCTGAAATCCAGAATCAGAATCGAAATAGTCGCGACCACCAAAAAAGCGCCAAGGCAATTAATTTCGACGAAGTACCGGAGAATGAATTTAGCTGTCTTGGATCCCGCAACGAAATTATTCAGAAAAGAATAACGGAAGAATAGGTAAATACAATTTTCACTTCCTTCAATACCAAGCAGGAGACTGTTAAAGTTCGCGCTGTACCTCCCCCCAACTTAGAGGAAAATAGGTTGAAATGTTTGCCGCGCGTTCTGTAATTTATGAATACCCTGTACATTTAACACAGAGTAGTATGGCAACAAGACAGACATGGACCTTTAATTTTTTTTAACGGAACATATCTTAATCATTGAAAAATAATCCATTTTATAAGAAAAACCACGAACTTAGTAGAGCTAATCTCTATCAATAAAATTTTATCTAAACAACAGACTACCCGCATAATCATGCAAGTTTATAATATCCATTGTAACATAATTACAGGATCCTTGTCCTACTGGGTAGGTACTTGTAACATACACGGTGGTCATTGAAGAGTATCGGATCGTGACAGACAAACCCATAATCTCTATAAACATACCTACTACCTACACAATATGTATTAATCGTATAAATCAACGTGTAGATATATATATTTACTTTAGACAAAAAAAAATATCACGGCTTGATGTTTTTAAAAGAATAAAAAAAGAACTGAATAAAAAACACAAGGATCTTCGTAATGTAACTTAAGTTGTATACTTGATTATAGTTCAATTCTTTAGAGGTCATCTACTTTCAACAGGATCTCGATAGAAACAAAACAAATTTCCATGAAGTTTTTTTTCTTAATTTTTATGAACAGTTAGTACATAAGTATTTATAGATTTAATCTAATAATTACTTTATTTATTTGTAAGGAATTATTTATCAAAAGAAAGAGTCGAATATTTGGCACTATATATTGATTAATATTTTATTTTTAAACTGTTCAACAAACTTTCAAACAGCGCCATCTATCCTCACTTTAAGAACTTTTACCAGTCTCGGGCCGCTTGCAAGTATTAACAAATACCTCGAGATGGCGCTACATGTATATCGTGTGAATGATTTAGAAGTAAACAACTAGATGGCGCTACTTCGACTGAAACCGGAATGATAACTGCTGCGTTCGCGCACCTTACTGGTCATTTTATAAATTTACTATTGGTTAAGATTCGTATTAAAAAAAAGTATGGGTTTTCCCTCAAATAAATTGACTGTCTGAATGGTGCTGGCAGCAAGGTTGGATCATAGTGCGATCCAATCCATTCATCTTCTATGCAAAGAGTCACACAATACGACTTATATCTACACTAGCAACAAAAATTAATCGTGACTGGAGAATAAATTAGGGTCAATCAAGTCAATTAATGAAGGACACGATAGATAGATGTGCAGCAGTGGTGGCCCAGTGGTATTGGCCGCGACTTACCTATTAGTTGTTGGTCGTGGGTTCAAACTCAGGCAGGCGCTTTATTTGTGTAAATTATTTCATCACCACTGCTCTCAAAACGGTGAAGGAAAACGTCGTGAGGAAACCGGCATGTCCTAGAACCAAAACTTCGAAGACATGTGACATTCACCAACCCGCACTGGGCACGCGTGGTGGATTACGGCCCATCCCCTCTCACAGAGAGGAGGCTTGTGTTCCAGCAGTGGGAACATTAATAGACTGATGATGATGACGATAGATAGATAGATAAAACATTTATTTAGTATACACAAAAGACACCTAAATCCTAATCCTTGCAATCTCTCCATCTGATAAGCTACATTGGATTTGCAGTGTAGGAATTCCTTCAGGAGCTTAGTTTCTGCAATTCGTCAAATGCTTAATAACAAACAAGTACCTAATATTAAAGATTCACGTACCCTCTTTTCATTATAATTTTATCGACCTGTTTTCCTATGTCCGACAACGCAAAACATTCTAAGGAGTCAATTCTCAACGTTTTCTGAGTCACCTGCATTGACAACATTTAAATTTTTTGAGGGTTTATCCATTGCAATCATTACGCTGAATTGACGGCTGAAGTTACTTTTCTTCCTCTTAGGTGACTCAAACCATTTCGCGTAAGCACCTAATTTAGGTATATAAAAGTACTACCTACGTGCCCAGCATACCATAAGGGACCTATCTACAATATTTCCAAAAACTGATTCTGATTTTGTTTTCTTTTTTTTTATGGAATTTTAACTCATGATGAGGTATAGTAGTTACACGGCCTCGTCTTTAAGATTCTCAGTTCCTATTCTACCACTTAAAAGTTGTAGACGAACCTAGACTAAACTTTAATAAAGCGTTTCAGTTATCCGCATCGCCTATAAATCAACACACACCAACAAATTTATGGCAAAAGCCAATAAATATAATTTGTATATCAATTTAATTAAGTCGAAGTGATGCCTGCCTACCTACATCAAGTACAGACACATCCAGAAATAAATTATATCAAGAACCATCCATCTTTCTGGTTTTGTAAGACCAAAAACGCGTTGGCCGTGTAAAATCGACTGCCCCTTGTGCGCTGGATCTTGTTTCATTTTTTTTCCTCGTTGAAGATGTATCAGACGCATTATCCTGGAGGTTTGGTATCGGGTGCGGCGGAGGGAGGGGGGGAGGAGCTGGTACGCTGCGCCCGACGCGTGCGCATAACTCGAGCGTGACGTCACACGCGGGCCCGGTAAAAAACGCCATGAACCCGGCCCGTCAAGGCCTCCGAGACTCCAGCATTTACATGTTATTATACATACTAATGCGATTTGCTCACGTTTCGGTATGCTACAAGGGCATAGTTGCATGCCTAGGAGACTCATTTGCATTTTTGAAGTTCATAAAGAACTGCGGGAATGCTTTAAAGCAAAAAAGTTAAACAATAACATCGCTATTCGGAATATTAAACTATAAATTATATTTATAAAATTAAGTTGGAGTTCATTCCTAGATCCTATTTTGATAAAGATGAGATTTGAAGTCATTAAGACCTAGAATTCTGTACATTGTATTGATGCGTGGGTTTCGCACCAATAAAAATCCAATATAATATGAGGAAAATTATGACCGACGACGTGTCCGTTAGCTGCACGAGATCAATTTCCTTATACCACGATCTGAGACAGTTACAAGCCCTATATAGATCACTATCAGTCAATTTAGATATCGATATGATAGTAATATAGAAATAATGCACGTTTTTTAGCATCGGCCGTTAGATAAACGGTGCTGTGATTGAAAATCCCACGTTAGTCGTAATTTTTTTCAGATGTTTTCCTGGTCAAGTGTAGGAGTCGGTTTCACGGATAATCGTCCGTTTGATTCGATTCGGCTTCATCACGAAGGCCCACCTAACCCACTTTTTAGGCAACACGCAAGGGGCAAAGATTCTTCTACTGTTATGGTAGCCATTCAATGACACACAAAAACAACAAAGTAAGCAGGAGTTATAAGAAATTCAATCACGGTAATTCCGCCATTTATGAGAGCCCAGCATTCATGTTGAATTTTAATTTCCTTGACCCGACGTTTAAAAACCGTTATACACTCCGTCAGTCATACACGAAATTCGTTGTGATGCTAAAGGTATTTTTTTTGTCTTTGCAGGTGGCAGTGTGGGGCAACAGTTCGGTGGCAGAAATAGTTTGTGAGCCGCTGAACGAGCTGGGAGCAGTGCTAGCTGGCCTACCGAGCGGACCATTATCGGCTCCTCAGGCCCTCCCTCTCGGCGGAACTGTCCCGCTCCCTGATTCGCCACCTCCAGCTCCACCTGTAGCACTGCTCTTCCTCGGGGGCTCCAAAGCTCCAGTAGAACCCAGAGCATCAGCAACGGTGTTGGAAGGTGAAGTGCTGGTTGTGGAATACCAACCGCCGCAATGGGACGGTCGGGATCTGGAGACATTTATTGCTTGGGAAAAGATTTATGGTTAGTAACTATTATTAAAATCGAGGTTTATTGTAATTTCTAAGTCAACACCACATAACATGTTTGAGTCTCAAGTACTTCACGAAAAAATGTGCTGTACGTTAGCTTTCTTCAAGGAACCTCCCTGCTCGGTACATCGATAAGCTGCAAACGAAACGTTTTCATTCAGTATTCCGCGGGCAGACGCAGCGATGTTTGTAGAAAGCGGTTTGGCAATAAGACGCATACGCATGCTATTGTCCGGTAAGCTTTCCTAGAAGGCGCTTTTATGCATTAGGTATGCAGCCGCCGTGACTACCATACTATATCACATGAATTGAATCGGTATGAAGTGATTAGAGACGTGACATGCCCAATTATATTTTTATAGATCTAATCTTTGCCAAAACAATTGATGAAACTGAATTTTATTTGTAAGTATATGAAATGAGCCTTAATAAATCTTAATACCTAATGAGGTTCAAGGAATTTAAAGTTCTCGGTCATTAGGATGAACTTTAAATGCAAGGTGATTCATTTTACCGATGTGCAAGGTGACCTCACTGACTCCCACGTACATTTTTGTAGCGCCTCTATACCGTGTTATGCAGATGTTTCATAAAGTAACACGGTCAATAACCGTCAATTATATCAAACTGGTGCACACAAACGTAATACAGTTTGCATGACAAGTACTTTCTCTTTTATTACAGCTTCAACACTGTTTTCGGCGGTGGAGTTGTACGGGAAACCACTGCTACGAGCCGCTGTCATCACAAAAGAGGAATACCATCTTCTCTTCTACTTTTTGGAATCAGTATCAGAAGCCAGCGAAGCCCTTACAGAACGCATGAGAAAATACATTGATTCTGGTTTACTGAAAAACGAATGCAAGCAAGAAGATGACGGAACTGCTGCACTTTTAGAAAAATCTATAATCGAAGACGAACCCAAAAGCATACTAACTGAACTCATTCAGGAAGGCGTGATTACTCAGCATGATGTTGACACATCTTCAGTGATAACGACTTCGGAATTCAACGACTCAAATACGACGGACAATCGAAAAGTAGATGACGACAATAGATCTAGCGTTTCTTCTGTCAGTCTTCGTAAAGTAATTGTCGACATACCAATAGATTGCGATGAATCAGTGGCGGACAGTTCTATTGTAGAAACTAGCGATAATGTGACGACTGTCACCATCAGAAGCGGTGGTCAATGTTGCGCTGATCACAGGATATCAGCTGATGTTAGCGAGAACGTGTGGGCAAACGTTCGGTGGGATTTTCTTAACCCAACAGATTTTGGATACGATCAAATTCCGAGCGTTAAGAGAAGTCGTTCTGAATCAGCCATAACCCCCGTCTCTCAAAGGAAAAACGAAGACCTTTATGAGAGACTTCACGCACATGATGTCGAAGCTGAATCATGCGGAAGTATAACACCCTACGAATCAATAGAGGATTTATATGACTGTATTAAGAATGCCCAGTACAGCAGTGCGGCCGCTGAGGAGTCCTCGCCCTCGACCGAGAGCCAGTCGGAGCCCCAATATCCGGATTATTATGAGAAGGCGAGCACCACACGACAAAGTTCCGCGAGTAGCGAAAAAAGCGGAGCCTCATCCGCGTTTCCGTTTTCGAAATGCGGTTCGAGCGATACGGACGCGTTTACATCGTGTGAGTCGACTAGTGGGATAAGTACTTTTGCTACGAAAAGCATCCCGGAGTCGCTCAAGTGTCGCGAGTTACCTCCTCCGCCGGCGGAAGGAGTTTCTGGTGAGAGCGCTATCCTGCTGAAGCAGTTGTTCATGGGCGAGCTGATGGACGCGTACGGCGAGTTCCTGGCGGCATACCCGTACGCGCGCGCCCTTCTGCGGCGCAAGGTGCGGCGTGACGAGCACTTCGCAGCCCTGGCTGACATTCGACGAGGCGCTGCCAAGTATACCATTAGCGACTACCTCGAATTACCGGTAAGTACATACAGCTATCAACGGTACATTACATACATTTGAATTAATGCCCTCACGTATTGTACGGTGACATATTGTGTTACGAAAGTTGGTAGGATAATGTTGCTTCATTGCACTTGACCTTACGGAGAGTTCGTATCGGAGCGAGGAGTGTAATGAACGTGTCAAATGTGCTCATTACGTTTAATCGGTGAAGAAAATGAGAACAATGTAGCGAAGAACGAGGCTTGAGGTAGATTGATTTAGATCGAGAGTAGGTTCAAGCCGGGTGACAATGATCCGCGTGACATGCGCACGCGCAGACCATTCAATGCTAATGGAGCGGAAGAGCGCGCACGTGTAGCTCTCTCTCGTGATTATTACAGACATTGTTTCCCTGAACACTCGATGCCGCAACGGCTTCAGTTTCAAACCACTAAGCTGCCCACTGGAAAAGACGAACCGACACTAAACACCGATCAAGTATATAATACATATAATTTTCCTATAAACTTTAAAAGATAGAACAGAAAGCGAAATAGTTCGTAAGTTGTTAAGCTTATCCTTTTGTAGACATACGTATGTGTAAAATGTATTCGTGATTCTGATTCTATCGACGCGACTCGCACATTCAATGATAGTTACAAAACGCTAACCTAGCTAGGGTTGGCAGACTATATTTATTAACGTTGCATAACTTTTATTGCTTTTGGGAACTGTTGAGGTTCTGTGCCGATATCTATCTGATTTCACGGTAGGATGTTTTCGATTGATAGATTTTTGAATAGTTTTGTGCCTGCATAACTTAGCAGCCCTATAAATCGTGATGTTGCGATTTGCCGCTCGCCACGATTGTGGAGATATGACTTGGTACTAATACTAATACCCATCGCCTTTGCACTCGCATAGTACTATCATCATAGCATATAGATAAAAGCTATGGTTTAGAACTTCCATAAGCAGTGACCGGTTGATTTTGATGATAGTTTTCAAAAATTATTTTTATTTCGAGTAGTATTTAAATCTACAAACAATATCTACTGTTGAAATGGGTAACCTTAAATTTCTGAAGGTTTGATCAAGGCTGATATGTAAATCTACTGTCATGTCTTAGGTTAGTTGTTGTGATAGTTGAATGAAAAAACATTGGCCAATCAAATCACTTAACTAATGATTTGACAAGAGATAAAATTGAATAGGCTTTCAGTAATGGAGGTGTCTTTGGCAATAAACCCAAGCCTGCTGCAGAAGTACAGTTCACCACTTCACACTTGGTTACGTGAATCGGTTACGACTGCAAATTAGCAATTAGAAAATCAACAACATTAAGTCATGCATGACAAATACGGTTCCTAAGAATGCAGGCGACTATAATCACTTCGGAGCAAGCCAACAAATTATGGACGTTACATGAATTCAGTAGAAGATAGCCAAGATGCAAATAATTACAAGAACGAAGATCAAACTACCAAAGAAGGGTTACAAAGATGAGGTTAGATTGTTATTTACACACCTGTAGGAAACATAAATGCTAACGTAAGTAATCTTAAGGCATATAATAAATAGCAAACTAAGGCTTTGTTTATGTACAGTATAAGAAAAGTCATATCGCTGCGTAAGGTAGAGGGTTTACAAGCAGCGTGCGCGCTTCGTGCTGTGAGTATATCGATGGAATTATGAAAAAAAAACTCATATGTTAACCATTTCAAACCATCTGCATGAATTCTATCTAATACAGTCTGTAACAGTCGCCTCAGAGAGAGAGAGAGAGAGAGCTCAGAAGTAGTATAACAAGATTTTATGAAACGCATCGCGTACGCAGATTGACTTTAAGCTTAACTTATAGGTCATTTGTTGGTATTGTGGGATTCTGTAGACGATGTGCTCAAGTATGGGCCAGGAATTACACGTATGGCGAGGCGAAGGGCGTTAATGGAGAACCAGATTTAATTTCAATAGGTTGATATATATCGATGTACACGATATAGTGCGCAGCTGTATCAGAAGAATACATAAATATACTAAGTTTGTAAAATAAAAATAGAGATGTATTTCAAATTATTTATTGATACGAGTAGTAGTCCAGCTAGTCAATATATCGTTAACATATCATACAAAACGTCTTCGTTAAAATAGATTGTAGCATGAATGCAGATTAACCTTAACCGCCCACGCGCGCGGTAACAAATGACTGCACTTAACCGTCCGTAGGAACAAACTTAATCCCATTGAATTTGATACCCGCTGCAGAAGAAGCGAGAAATATTTACACCATAAATATGTTGTTGCTAAAATTATGTATGTTTCCTTATTTGCGTCATAGACATGGCTATGTAAAGATTATTAATTTTATACAGGCAGGATTGTCTAACGATAAATATCGTGGCAATGATGTTGAGTTGGAGCCAGGATGTGCGTTTTACGATAATGAGCAAATATACACACCTTCCTCTCTCGTTTTAAAGGCAGATTAGATATGTAATGACAAGAATTTATCTAAAACCATTGAGTATGAAATAGATACCTAACGGATAATTAAATTTTTAAACCAAGCAATTCCTTTTGCTTCATGGTCTTGAACTGCATCGGAAATGACAATGTAGTTTATTTTAAAATTGTTTTTAATTGTTTTGTTATTTGCTCTACGATCTAAAATATCGTCGTACTTACCAACCAAGACTATGGCCTATCTATATGCAAAAGAACTCGCCGACAGTTTAGAAGTATGAGCTTGATTTTCCAGGTTTACCTAGGTCGCCTTATGATTCTGGATTTTGCACAAGTTACTTATGTTTATTCTTTTTTATCTTATCTGACTCGGTACGCAGAAAAGCTTTGAGAATGTCAAATGAAAGAGCTCTGAATCTCTAGGTCCTATATTTATGTTTTACATTATCCACTGGAATATACTTAAGGGTTTAGAGCTTAGATATATGTCTTTGTAAATTGGCATATTATCTATACCAATATTATAAAGAGGAAAGATTTTTTTGTTTGTTTGTTTGTACCGAATAGGCTCTGAAACTACTGGACCGATTTAAAAAAATCTTTCACCAATAGAAAGCTACATTACTCCTGAGTAACATAGGCTATTGTTAATCCCGAAAACGGGTCCTGTGGGGTAGTCCACGGGAGCAAAGCCGCGGGGAACAGCTAGTGTCTGTATAAATAAGTCGCAAAAATTATCTCATCTAATTTTAAATGCGTGATCGTATTTATAAAAGCAGCAATGGCTACAAAAATCACGGAATTGGTATTAGAAGTGGGAACACATCGCGAGGCGACGCAGGACGCTCCGTGCACAGAATGCTAAGTGACGCCGCGTGTGAGCACTGACATCAGATAGACATTAGATACTGTTATAGGGCCACAGCTTATTGTGTGGCGTGAGCGAAGTGTGGGATCTTCATCTCCCTTCAGATATTCATGTTTTGTTAAATTGCGCTTAGCATTGCCTTATACCGTATACTACAAGCTGCTAAACGGTTGCAAAATTTGCGATGATTATTGTTAGATTTATAACGGCAGAAGCGTCAATGTTATTAACAGATGGATCTTATGCTTTTCATGCCGATCACTTGTAGGCTTGTAGATAAATCAATCATAAATAAAGTTCTGTCTAATGAAAAAAAAAAACGTAAATGATGTGTGTTTTTTCACATTGTTAGGTAAATATTCTACTTTCTGAAAGACGTGGATCTCGATAAAACTAACAATCGGCAGGCGCGTTAGATATTTTCGTTCTAATCTTTTATTTTTCTATTCTAAGCTTTTATTACATCCTAACGATCTCGTAAAATGATGGAAACATCAAAACGGTTTCATTATTCAACACACAATAAACACGGAGGCCAAGGCAACTGTAGAGATGTATTTTGATCAAACGAACTGGCCAGAAAATCAAAACAGAAATCTGTATTAGCGATATAGAATAAAAACCTGCCCTATTTGCATTACTTACCGCCCCTCACTAGTTACCAGTAAATAAATATGTATTGCACTATCAATCTATTACTGTTCTGTCAAAAAGACTAATTGTTTGGCTACTGCCCCCAGCACTTCCCGACACGCCTCCTCGCCGCGAGGCCATGGCCTAACATTCCTAGGCCTCACTCCACCATCTACATACCATCTGAGATTGCGCTGATTACCTTAGAACTAGCAAACTGGTCGTATTGAGAACATTAGGATACGATCTCGATTCTACATCGGTTTTAAATACGCGTCAATGACATTTTAACGCTGTGCCCACTATTTAGAGATGCTATCTTTCTATTATTGCTGCTATCAACAATGTATACAGCTAATAGATAACAGATTACATATTATTATGTCTGACATAAATGTTATGACATAGAATTGCGTCTAATAAATTTTGTCAGTCATTTGCATCCATTTCGAATGTGGAAATGTCTCAAGGCTAAGTAAATAGTCGTCCACATGGTTTTTACATAAAACATATGGTTAGACAGACGCAAAAGCGTTTTTCTTAGCAAATGATACCGTACCACCACCCCTTCGGTCATATTTTTGATCTCGGAAAGTGGCGTCATTCTATACAGAGTTGATGGATACAATGAGTTTGTTTTGGCGAGTTCATTTTTGTATTTTTGACTTTTTTTTTTTTTGGCAAGGCCTACAAAATTAGTCATATTATTAATTGTCTGCAACTGTATTAAACTGAATCTATCTTTGTCATCTCAAACAGTTGAGACTGAGCTGCGTAAAAAAACAACGAAAATCTAAACATAGAGCTCCATTTTTTTCGTCATTTCATAAGTGTGATAGATTTCCAGTTTTCCATCTCACACACAATACCTATACCTACATACATTTTACTATATTAGATAACAATCAATATTATAAATAGAAAATTCAACATGAAGATATTTTAATGGCCACTAAAAGCTCAAGGAAAACAGCGACGTTAAACACTTATGTAAAATGTAGAGATTTGCTTTTGAAATTCTTTCGTATGTCCGGAGCGGACGTTCCATACATACTGAAGGATCGAAATAAACCCAACCATAAGCCATTTAACTCTTAATCCAAGGATACAAAGCTCAATTTTGAATGAGAAAAATAAATGAAAATAAGTTCAAACGATGAGCAGAGAATAGCAATGATCAGTAAAGATTTTGAGACAAATAAGTTTATTTTGGGAAAAGTCAACAAGACAGTGAAACCCATCTTATAATAAAGAAAGTTCATCTAAATATTTTCTCTTATTGTTCGTGGTTTTTATGGTTTCCGTCTGACTGGAAGATTTAATAGCGATGTCCGATAAACAACAACAAGAAATCGGTTCACATCCACATTGCTGCTTCGTTAGTCATACAGTCCTACCTATCTTTAGTGGAAGAAAAAACCTTCTTGGTCAACACACCTTAACGAAAATTCTATATTATTATAAGTATCCACGATACCAAAATAGGTATTACGTAGCCACAAATCGGTTTTTCTTAAAATTCGAATTCTATAGCCGGTGTCTTGCCAAAGGCTCGTTGCCTTTTCTGTCCACATTGCGATGTGATGTGACGTGCTAAGCTTAAAAACATTTTAAACTTGATACAGAAAGATAGCATTACGCAATTAGACAGGTAAACTACGTATGTTACTTGTTTCAACATTTACTTTTCGTAAGAGTACACGAGTTTCTTCAAGAAGATCTGCATAAGCTTATTATTTAAATGTTAAATGCGTAACTTCGATAGTTGTTCGCATTGAAGTCTCTTCTTGGACTCTGTGACTTATGTCTTGCGTAATAACTTCTGTATGATAGATAAACTGGTTGCTGATATTTAAATTGTGTTGATTGCTTTGTTCATTAGGCAATGACTTACAATCAGAGTAATGCATTTACAAGTGTCGAGATTAACTGTTGTTGATTTTGTTTGTTCTACTGCCACAAATACATAATATTAATTGCCAGAAACCATCATCAGCTTCCTGCCTTTGTCCCAAGTTACCTGTCGTCGGTGCAACATGTTTTCTTCGTTCATGCCTGTCAACAGTGTCAATGGTCACACTACCACTGACTCCATTTTCTTTCACATCATTTCCCACGCAATCCAACAATTTTTTATTTGCTTTCTCTAAATCAACATCGAACAGTTTCAAGAAGTAGTAGTAATATTCCTTCGGGAACATTTTCCAGTGAAGAAATCTATTTCTATCGTTTTTACTATCTTACCCTTTTAGAATTTATCGATGAATGACAAATCTTTCCTGTTTAGAAACTTCTTTTTTATCTATTATCTTGGGCATTCATCAGCCTGAAGTGGTTACATAAAAAGCTTGGTCCAAAGGTAGTGCAATAAAATTCTTACTGTCAATGGCGCCAATACTAGCAGGCTTATCTACATCCTATTTGTGTAGTTTATTTCTAAGGGTTTCTTTCTGGGATGTAAGTGCATCGTGATTACGAGTTAGGGACTAAACACACTTATTCAGCTCTGTTCAGCTTTTGTCCATAAAAACAATGTAAATATTTGTATTAATGCATAGGGAAAATCATCTTGCATTTTAAATTCGAACAGGAATCCTTCATCAGACACTGAACAGGAGCATTATGTTTATTACAGATCGGGTGTTTTTGAGAATAATTATATTACAAGCTTCTGCTTGCGGCAGGCGCTTTACTTAGTGTAAATTATTTCATCACCACTGCTCTCAAAACGGTGAAGGAATACATCGTGAGGAAACCGGCATGTCCTAGAACCAAAAATTCGAAGACATGTGACATCCACCAACCCGCACTGGGCCCGCGTGGTGGATTACGGCCCATTCCCTCTCACAGAGAGGAGGCCTGTGTCCCAGCAGTGGGAACATTAATAGGCTGGTGATGTGATGTGATGTGAAGCTTCGAGGCTTCGCCTACGTGAAAAGGTTTTCTTATCCCAAGGGAACATAACTTCGGGATGAAAAGTAGACTATGTGCTATCCTAGACTCTCCTAGCTATCCTAGTCTCTGTCTGTACCAAATTTCATACGGATCCGTCCAGCCGTTCTAGCGTGATTCAGTAACAAACACACACACACATCCATCCAAACTTTTATATTTATAATATTAGTAAGAAGTAAGATAATTGAATGTAATCTAATGTTAGTTTGTTAAGCTCAGATCATTAACGTTCTGTTTTGGTAGCGATTTCTACATCATCCATGTACTTGATGAAGGTTTAAACGCCATAAAATCATCGTATAAATTTAGATTAAACTAGGAATGCCATTCAGCATTTATTTAATACTCTGTATCATAAACATGCATTTAGTGGAGGTGTCAAAAGATGTTCATTAAAATTCATAAGCATACATGTACCAAATTCTGACTCCATTTTATTGAATTTATTACAAAATTATGTTCGTTGAAAATTCATAAAAATAAACCAACCTTCGCCTTTTAAGGGGAGAGTGGCTCTTACGATCGCGGTTTGGATATACCAGCATATAATATCCAAAATAGGAAGTATTAATATACTTTTAGGGACGACATACAAACCAATTGATTACGGTAATAAAACATGTTTTGGCTGTACCGTAGATTTTAGCAAAGGTTTGGTAACTGCTCGAATACAAACGAACAATGCTGCAGTGCCTACCGGTGTACCGTTGTCTTCACCATGAGGATTCATTTTACAAGCAGTCGATAATATATGAATTGGGTTCGACATTAAGAAAGGGGCCACAATCAACGATAAAAGGCACCTCAGAGAAGTTAACATTAACGGTAAAAAAGATAATTAACGTAAAACACAACCAATGGTTTATTACATAATTGATGTTGTCAGCGGCTGAATGCTTAATTCGTTAATGGAGCCCGTCCCTCTATCCTCGGCCCTGGTAATGGCGAAACGTCTAACGGTACCGGAGTACACATTTGTTGATTGATGAACTTAGTTGGTGACGCGGTATATTTACGACGGATGCCTTACGCCTCGGTGGCAACTGATCGTATGTCATGTCACGTCTTAAAAGCCTCTACAACGAAAACACTCTATTTCTGGATAAGACAGCTATAGCTTGTGTTATTGAAATCAATATGCAAAGATCGTGATAGATCGGTTGCACCAACAATGTGAATGAGCATAATTGCATAATTTATCAGTTCTTTGATCTCAATAAGTATTGAATTGGAAAACTAGAAACAGTCTGCAATGCGGGAGACAGCAATTATGAAAACTGTTTTCTGTCACATCTGTGCCGTGGTGGTAAGAAATTAATAAAGTATCAATTTGCTGTATATTAGCAGTGGTGCGTGTGCGACTACCGACAGCCGCCCCTCCCAGTTCTGCTTTCTACACGCGCGATTTCACTGACGGCGCCCGCGCCGCCCGCCGTCGCCTATGACGCTCCCAGCTGCTTTTTGTACTAACACACGCGATTTTCCACAAATACTTACAGTTTTCACACCTGTACGATATCAAGCAGCAGAAACGAACTTTGTATTTTGTTACAGCAAATTCTCATAACAAAATTCTCTACCGTTGTGTATGAATCCTCCATTTCGCATCGTAAATAGCCCTCAGTCACACATTCTTTAGCAGAAATTCCGAAACAATGAACAACATTTTATCTCAATTCTCCCCCGACTGTGCCCGGTAGTATCAATGTCTTAGATAAGGCAATAAATTCTGCGGCCCTTACAATAGGATTCTTCGTACATTGGCTGCGCGTGCTCTTGCTCTGCACTATCGAGCTCGCCGAGGCTTTCTTTGAGACGCCGTGACTCATATCTGACTCAGAACTCAGATGATCTGACTAACGCAAACTATTACTTATTGTTTATTTTGTTAGAGCTTCCATATTAATCAGGATATTATCTAAAGTTGTTGCAATGAATACAAACTTTTACTATAGACAAACTGTACTTAATAAAATTACTGAAAATAGGAATCACGGTTGAATGGAAAATGTGGAAACGAAAACCTTTGTGTGCCAGAAAATAAAGAATTCATTCAGAGAAAATCAATATACTTCGAATTTCAAAGATAATAACGCACATCCTTTAGACCTAATACGTAATAAATAATACAAAAACAATTCTTGTGTATCGATAAATGTTTCTCTAAGCTCAGAGGTCTTAAAACAGGTTGAGCGCCAATGAGTCATGTCTTATAAAATGGTGCTTTTGCGAGCTGAATTCTATCGAATAAACAAGTAAACATAACTTAAAGAAAAGGACAGCGATATGTTGTAGTCAAACTTTGTGCTTAAGGGCGTACAACCGCTTTAGTGCCGTAAAACGGTAACTTTTTAAATCATACTCCTTAGTAACGGCTAGGTTAAAAGGTTTGAAAAAAAATATTTAATATTGTTTCATGTATATTATTTTGAACCCATGGTTTTTTCGTATATCAAATAGTTTTGCTTTAAAAAAATAATTAGCAACACGCTATTTTTTCGCTACTTTTGGATACTCCTCCAAAACATCTTGGATGTTTAAAAATACTTTTACACAGAAAAATTGATGGCTGGAATTTCTTCATAACTAACAAAGCATATGTTAATTCAAATAATATTTTGCAAACAAAACTGTTCAAAAGGAGGTTCAATATTGATATTTTGGCATCGAGCGGGCGCAAGGCCAATACTGCGTTATCATTGGGGCGTATATTTCGCCTTAACTATTCGCTGGATGCTGACATTTAGTTACAACGAATTACGTTATTCAAGTAAACTACGCAGCGGAAACTCACATATTCCGGTCGTGTTATGTCCAACATCCGTTCTATTGTGCCCGTTCAATTCTATTGCCGAGGTAAACGCACGCGAGCCTCAATAAATGCGGTTCGTTTGATTCGAATGGCAGCATCTGAAAAAACGTAAATAGATAATCTCATCATTAACAGTGCAAAAACTAACTAATTTAGGAACTTGCCAGAGTTGCCACACGTGCTTGATGAGGAAGATTTATGAAGTGTTGGAGAAAAAGATATCGTAGAAAAAACTTACCTTCAAACAACCACATGTTTTTGTGCATACAGCGGGATCTTCAAAGTAAATCAAACAATTTGAATACACACCGAATGAAGGACGACCGACACACGTGTCCGCAAACATTTTTGGGCTATGTTTGTACAAAACTGAGGTCTTAATGATCTTTGTTGTTTGTTGATCTATGGCCTACCCTTAAATGTTGTTCCGAATTTACTTGTCGTGTCGTTACGAACCAAATTTATGTAGTGATACTTTGTTGGAGGCCATTTTTTGACCAGCACTCGTAGCGTAGGCGGTTGATGCGTCAATGACCCGCAAAACTTGCGAATCCGCATTTAGCAGGTAGCACAACGGCTTAGTTTTGACTCAAAAAAGCGATTTACTTATTGTTTGGCAAAATTCTATCAGTAACAGCCACTGCCTTGAGTCATCGGTTACAATAGGCTTGCTCCGGGCTTTTGCTTTGCTAGCTACTTAGCTGTTTGCCTTGTTTGGTAAGACACTTTCGGAATGCCGTTCATTAACCAATGTGGCGGTGCTTGTCTCGGAGGAATGAAGACCTAATTAAATTTTTACTAACTGGGTTATAATCCGAGCAATTCTTGTATTGCTCGTCGGAAGGCTTGTCATTTACAACTAGTTCCGTGACCTCGCTCACGCATTCCCGCGCCTGCACCTAACTGTACTTTCCCGTTGACTTAATGCCGACTTTGGACAGAACCTGATCTTAGGCAAGTGTACATTATAGCGCTGAGATGGCGATCGGCTGTTGCAATTTAATTATATTTTGTGTATGCGAAGCGAAGCGGGCGTTGCGTAGATCCCAACGGACCAGCCGAAGACGTAGCCTCTGGGCCCGCGTGCCGCGCATTCCAGCCGAGCGCCGCCGAGGCCGGCCGAAGCAGCCCGAGCGCGCGGTGCCCGCTGCCGACTTCACACCGGAGTATGCGCGAGCGCGGCGAGAACGTCTCGTCTGTCTGCACAAGCTATCTGTCAACAAACTTCTCCGTCGAAAATAGCTGGCAGCTCAACTTTCGAGTGATCCTTTCCAATATTGACTGGTTTATTGTGTAGTGTGAGATCTCATCAGAGAACTAGTATTGTAAGTTCGGCATTGACTCTGTGGAGGAACCGTGTTATTTTTTCTTTTGGATCGCGTGCAACGCTCGCCGTGAGCTGAAGCCGCGGACGTGTGTGAGTGACTGTTCCGTCTACCTACATGGAAAGTAGCCCTTGATGAAGCTAGTGCTCCGATCCTATCCACCGGATTTTGTGATGTCTTATGATTTACGGTAAATAAATCTCTTATGTGAGAGTGTTATTTTGTGTTAAGCGGGAGACGATTCTATGGCCTCGATACTTCGGCATTGGAGTATTCCGTTAACTTACGATTGTTTTTTGATTCATCATCTTCGATTAAGGTTTTATAAATATGTCAAACGGTTGTTAAGTTTAGTCATTATAAACTGAAGATTGATCAGAACCCAAGCATGCAATCACAGTAGCGTCAGGTATGTGACAACAGACTGAACGATGAAATAAAATAACATAACTTTGAAGAAATACATTATAATATTCAACACCTACCAATTGAATTACTAAAACATACCAAATCACTGCAATAATTTAGTAATAAGTGGGTATGTGACAAATTATGTTTGCTTACCAAATTGTAGTTTGCTTGTATGTAATATAAACAGGCTCTATCATTAGTTTATAATAATTTCTTAAAGTGATTATTTACAGTCGAATCAACTTGAACCCAAGAAATCCTTTTACACGTTTTCTAATCGATAGATAGTAATAACTAAAGTAGAATGTAAAGTAGATCATGGCATCGATAAAGATCAAATTTTTGTTTTTATCAGCAATATAAACAACTTTCTCCAAACTATATAAATTGGCCCCATGACTAATAATATTAAATCCTAGAAAAATAACGTCATCGTGAGGTCCATAATTTTCTTAGTAATCTCATTCAGACAGGTTTTAGCGCGCCAATCAGAATGTAAAAACGTTTTCCAACGGAAATATTCGACAAGGCACAGGCTCAGTCATGCTAAAAACCGGTAATGCCATAAAGGTAAAAGGTTACTTAGCATTAACAATAAATCTCCGATCCTCCTCAATGCTAGACATCGTCACGTTCTAGAAACACCTGTCCGATTGGGAATTTCGTAAAGCACAAACTATTCCGTTTAAATTTTTACCTTGATTGAATATGTCCTTCAAATCTTGTTTCTCTCAGAATACTACCGACCGATCTTTTCAAACTTCCAAATATCAACTTATTTGTTTATCCTCGTCATTAATTCTAGATACACTTATATTTAAATGATTTAAATATATAATTGGCCGTTGCTAATACTGTAATGTTGTAGTATTTCGTTGTAATATTACTATATATTATCATCTGATATATATGGTTCAGTATAGATTCCAATGTAATCTAAATGAATAACTAGTTTGATAAGGCATAATTATATGGTTTACTTTTTGGTCAACTGTCTACTAATATTACAAACGTATCGACGGATTAACTTTTAAACCTTCAAACACAGTTTTGTCGAAAGGCTAAGGCTAATAGAAACGCTTTGATACTTATTGGTAGTGCCTAAATCGTCGATATAACAAGAGAAACTCATAAGCATTTGCATTGTTTGAATCACATATATGGTCAGTTCACACAGTCCAAGCATTAACGATCCGTATATAGGGTATATTGTTATATCAACCTGAATGTTGACACTAAACTTTAAAACATGTTACAGCATTATAATTTCCATCGCTGGGAGACATAACGTCTCTGGTCTATAATTTGGACTTCCTCTCGTGCAGCACTCGCATGCACATCATCATCTGCGTCGTCGTTAGTGTTAATCACTTCTTATTCGTAACCAGTTGTTGTTGCCTCTGATTTCTATCCCTAGCGTAAACATCCGCGACCGCCTGCAAGGCTTGTTTGGCGACTAACGCTTTCTATTCCCGGACCAAACCGCCGGATCCGGAAGAATTCTGATTATAACCTCGTTACTATCACACCATATGACGCCGCGTTTCAATTCTTTACCTACTACTATTCAAATTTTGTCGCTACTAATGTCATCATTATAATCTACTTAGTGTTGCTATCGTTGCATACGTAATAAGTATTCAGAATTTGTAGCGTGCACCTTTTCTTGCTATACTTTCCATATTCGTATTTTGCTTCTGTAAGCGGTGTCTCGTCTCGAATTCTGCTTAGAATTTGTATTATTACAATCTTAGTTCCAAGATTTGCTTTAAATGAATTTACTTTGTTTATGATCAGTGTAAACAATGTGGTTCTCGGAAGGCTGCAGTATTGTTTGCCAAAGCGCTTCACAGGCTTCGCAAACATCCCAAAGGGTAACGTCACAAGCAGTATGAATGGAAATAGGTCGTAGTACCTGGTCTAGTAAATAGGGTTAGTGAAGTAGGGCTTCACAAGTGCACGTGTGTGGATGCCTCGAGACTGGCCATGTTTACTCACTCGTGAACGTTCTTACCCATTACTAGATTATATAGGATTTCTTTAAGCTATTTTATAGAATCACATATATAATAAGATTAAGGTTATTATGACCTTAAATTAGATTTCCGACATGCGTTTATTGACTAATAACATCTCGGATTCAAATGAAGGCAGCCTTGTCACGGAAGTTACTATGCTTAGAGTAATAAATGCTTTATTGACAAAACAACTGTAAACAAATTACTTATTAATACAACGATAGAAACTGTTAAATAGGCCGCATGTAACGAATAAAGCACGTTACATTAAAGCAGTCATTTGAATACAATCAGCCAATTAAAATCACATCATAATGAATTTGCGAGTTGTTTGACGTTTCGAAACTTTCTCTGCTCAATCCTTCTAGAAGGGCATAAGTTAAGTAAGGAGCCTACTTAAAAACATAGCCTACAGTTCTTATCCAATGTTTCTTTTGAAATGAATGAGATCAACACAGTCTTTGCCAAACTGATGCCCGTTGTTATTGAAAATGATTAGCCTTTTTGTACATAGTTCGTCATTGCCACAGTGATTTCTCTAATTAGCTCAGAGGTCATTTAAATTAATTGCGCTGCCAAACGCAATTTATGAACTTTGTCTTGGCGTTGAATTATAACTTCATCTAAAGATGTTTCATAGTTTGTTGATGTTCATGTGTCAACTACTGAGATTTAGTTTTCATAATATTTTTACTACCTTGAATGAATAATTTGAAAAGCTTAAGATATTTTTCGTTAATTTTCAATTAACACTCAGTGCCATCAATTAGTAGAATCATTATATTAAACATTCAGCCGTCGACGTTGCTTGGCGTTAACAACTCTGACATACAGTTGCCAGTTAAGGCAATTGTTCAAATTACGTTATTTTCTTTTTGTCTAATTCACGCTTTAAATCGTAAGTAATGAGCGAACTGCTCCACCTGGCAAGTCATCGTTTTGACGCCTCTTTTGATGCCACTTTTTATAGAAGAGCACTCAGAAGTAATCGATCGTTTTTAGAAGGAAGATTCCACGTTTTTGTTTGGTGACAGAGAAAAGCCGTTTTTATCAATTTCGTTTCCAGCGTCGATGCATTACGGTAAATTGTAGTTATTTGTAATGTTTTAAAAACTTTCACTTCCCAAAATTCTACTGTTGGATTTGAGCAAAGTTACCTTAATGAATTTAAGAAAAAAACCACCAATTTAAACTTTGAAAAATAAATCTAAACACTGTCTGCGAACGTAAGTGGGCGGAGTTAATGATGCAAGATAAGATATAAATTGGCCTCAGTAATTATCAAATTTCACGCGTCTCTCGCTATTTATCGGAGAATAAATATTGTTAGCCTGATTTTATCGTTTACGACACACGCTTGTTTCATAACTAATACACTCATGTACGTGGAAACCAGTGAGTGTGAATAGGCGCAACTTTACATGGTATGTCACTATAAGAGTATGTGTACAGATATCGACATTCGGGAAAAAGGTCATAAGTACATTGTTTATGGTGTTTTTGTGACTCCCAACGGATTAACATCTCGTGACAAACTGGGACTGCATTAGAACGTAGTTAAAAGCGGACAGAAAGAATTTTTATTGCTCTCCGAAAGGGAACATAAAATTTTATTATTTTTTTGGAGAAAGACAAGATAATTAACGGCCATCAGGATATAAATACGGGAGACATTTGTTGGCAATATGTTTTATAACATTTAGTAACGGATCAATAGAACAAAGTGGATATAAATGGTAACAAAGGACAAGTAAATCCGAGATTAACGCAAGAGATTTGTGTAAAGTGCTGGTGTACTGGAATGCATTTCCCTTTACTTTACCGGAGTTCTCTTGAACAATCTAATCTAATGAGCACATAACAAAGTTTGTTTGACCTACAGAAGATGTTGTCCTCCCGTTACGAATAGACATGCTTGGTAAACAAGTGACCTAGAGAAAGCAAGCCAGCTTACGACGAGGAGCATAATTTAACTATTGATGCATAATAATTCCTTGACCTAGTGCTTATTAAGGCTAAAACTGGGGTCGTGGGTACTGGTAATTGATTTGTAATTGGACATAAATTGGACGTTGAAAATTATTCACAAGTTTGTAACACACACATTATTTAAATGCGAACGAGCGCTATTCAAGGCCCTTCCACGGAGAGGAATATGAACGGAACAAATCGTTCCCTATAGAAGATGGCACAATGGGTCTTACAAATTACTTGATTGATTGCAACCTTTTACCCAATAACGTTGGTACTGTGACTGTATTTGTGGCCTTACACGCCATGTATGCGAGATATGTGAGCGATTCAGCTAAAGACAGCAACACTGTTGCGTGTAGAACATTCATAATGTTTATATTGCCTCAATAGAACAGCAAAGAAATTAACTATAGACATTGGACGAGCGTATCAGAGCCAGCGACCGGGTTATAGCGCTCCCATCGACGGAGCCAACAGTTAGAAACATTTAAATAACTCTGTCACGCTGCGGCTAATGTATACGAGTACCAAGTAACGGGCCCGCGCCCTTCATAACATCAAGAGGCTGTGGTGAAGCAACCCGACCACACCATCACTGTTTGACACTCCGTAAACGAAGACAAACTGTTTACATAACTGAAGTGCCTCAAAAATAAATATTCCTTAAAAACACACGAAACCACACGCAAGTTTGTGACAACTGCTAATGCCTAAAACAAATACAGTAAAGTTCTTACCGTGAAGTATGAAGTAAATCAAAAGCCTACTTCGTTTCGGTTCGGTAGCTTAAACTTTATGTCGCGTAGATAACCATCAAATAAGTTGGTGATAATCTAAAATCTGTGAGATTACTGAATATCGTTCCACAGAATGCTTCATGTAGGCGTTAATATATCTGACGGGCTATATATTATGTCTATTTTGAATATTTTAGTGTAAAGTAAACTCAAATAAACTTGAGGGCTTTGGCTTTCACTCACGTCTCGTCATTAGAGTAAACGACTCCGTGTTCCGCGATTACTCGTTTTCTTTTAAGTGGCACAAATTTGCAAAAAAATAAAATAAAAACATAAACTAGTAGCAATAAGCCGTATTTTGAACAAAGTATTTTTTTCACGGTAAGTAATGTCAACAGGTTTTCAGTAGATTTCGAAATTATAAAATTCTTACATGCAGACGCCGTATATAATATGAGGCGTGGTGTTCACTTAAAGTAATTTCCCGATGATGTGCATAGCGAGTGATAGTGATGTCGTGCGGGTCAACGAGACGGGCAGCAGCGGTGGGCTGAGGCACTGAGCAGCGAGCGTGACGTCTGCCACCCGATAGCCCATCTCACGAACGACCCACTTCCGACTCAAGGTCACCGCCTGACCCTCTAAACTTTGTAAAATTTCCTCAACCTACACCTGAAATGGGAGCATAGTTATATAACTTCCACTGAAACATTACGCCGGCCAATGAACTCACCCACTCACCCCTATAAGGCAATTGGTCGGGGCCATTCTTCGACCGTCAAAATACTGACATGGCTTGACATGATGCAAAGAAATAAAAAACCCACGGAATGAGAAGAAATTTATTATTCTGAATGCGTCATCGATCATGCACAGATGCTTGTGGGTCCATTTCGGGATACCAGAGTTTGCATTTGTTTGAGTTTGTTTTGGATTGCTCTGAACACATTCTTATGCTTTTGAGTTCAGCAAAATCTAACAATGAATTTTAACTAGATTTTAAACTAGAAACTCAGTAAAAAAGGGCCTTTCCGCATTGTGTAATTACTATTTAGGTGGGTGGATGTATAAACATGGTCGTGCGGCGGCCACGCGACAGATCTGTAGATAGGGCGCCAATCAGAGCGTGTGCCCGCGGTATCACGGGCTTTCTGATACACAACACAACACACTTTCTAATCTACGCCTTTGTCACTGCGCTCGACTATTGGCTAACTTGTCTTTATGCCAGACTTTCGCCAATTGTTTTCACGCTACATTAGATTTCTTCACGGTTTTCTTGGCTACGAAATCCAATATATTATTTTGGACGGTTGCATCATAATTCCACATCACCCTCAATACATTTGGCTAGCATCAACTACACGTTCAAGTCCATCAAGCAAGATTATAAACGATTTTTTTTGTTCTCTGAGAGATTACGTTTAATCTAAACTGCGGTTAATCAGAAAGGGGTCCAGATTATATTGCCAGCTTACGGGGAGTTATTTTCCAACGACGAATTCGATCCTCGGTATCCTCGGTCCCAACGCTCCGTGAAATAGGAGAGCGGATTGACAAGAAGCTTAGCCGCAGTGGCTCTCTTGATAAGGTGACGTGTATGCGTGTATTTTAGAAGTGCGCGGGGATGTGGTGATGTGCGCGGGGGGACGGGGGTGGTGTGCAGGACCGGTCCGCGTACCGGTTTGCGTCGACGTCGCCGACTTAGGACTAACCGTTTTATTAGCTGAGCCATGCTCCACAAACGATAGCTACCGACTACCGAGCAACGAGCAGCCCTAGAGCGCGCGACAACCACCTTGTTCTAGCAGTTACAATTCAAACAGTCATTATCGACGTCCGTCGCATGTAGTATGAACTTGAATTTAGACTTACCTAACACTCGAACATGTTTAGCTTTCGATCACAATACCAGGTGGCCTACTTCGTTACCTTGTATAAGCGGCGCATTCACAATCGTCATAAAAAGAAGTAAACAATCGTCTCTTGACACAGGTGTAAAAGTGAAAATACAAGAATATTTCGTTTACGATTTGGCTGAGTGAAGTCGCGCGTGTTTTCGCAATTGCCTGTTCATAAGTCACAACATTTTAAGCCCTTCGTAGAATACTGTCACGCCCGTAATCTCATTAGTGCTAGCTGCTACGAACTGGTGGCTACGATCTGACCCACTTTGAATAGCTCTTCTACAGAAATATGCAAATACACATTACTTACAGATGTTTCAAACTATTTTCATTCGAATATTTAATAATAAGCAGGTCTAATTGCGTGTAACGTGACTATCTGATAGTTTCATGTTACTGTTTAGTCTAGAGAAGTTATTTGCAGTGGCATATTAGTTCTTTAGAAAAACTTGCAATTTCGTTTTTAATAAGCCTCACCAAATCATTGTAATACTATGGAGCCAGTTGTTATATAAAAGTAAACCGGAAAACTGTATTGAGAATGAACTTTTAAATAAAGAAAGAAGTCTTCCTGAGTTTTGTTTCTATTTTCTCTTTCAGTGTTGGCCTTGTGTGTTTCTCTTTGAACGCGTCGTCGATGGCAACCTGCCACCACAATGTTTTGGACAGTGGCACACTTTCAAGTGTTTCCAACGCGCCGCATCGTGTGATTAAGTCTCAGCTTTATTTAATTACAATATTAACTCGGTAACTGGGTTAACGAACTTAATAGAAGTATTCATAAACGTGTGAATAAAAACACTCAGCTGAACTTCTTTCGACACCTATTGTTTCCACATCAGTAGTACTATGAGTATACATATCATATTATTGTGATTTGTGATGCACGCGTTTGCTTTAGGAAGGTAATAGAGTTGAATGCAAATGTGAGCGCGTTTTGCCATTTCCGTCCGTCACGGTACGCACACTGTGTGAATGAATCACAAACAAAGCTATTTCGAGAGTCACTATCGTTCAGTCTAGTGACAATACCGAGGCAGATCGGTCAACGATCCAAATTGCCCGCACCCGAGCGCGCGCCTGTGTTCGCATGTTGAGAGGCCATGGAGAGTCTACCCGCTACGGCTGCAAAACAGCCGTCACAGAAGTAATGTTTGGTTGTAGGCGTTTCATCGTGCGGGATAAATCGAGCTGCTCAATATGGGTTTACAAGGCTTGAGAGACTGGTTGTCTGAGGAGCACAGTGGGTGATATTTGGAGACATGTTCGAGTCATTGGTGTCTCGGCTGACGTCGCCGCCGGTGTCTCGGCGCAGGCACACGGTGCACGCGGCGCGGGAGGTGTGCAGCGAGCCCGAAGAGGATGCGGCACCACCTCAGCAACGCCGCTCGCGCACCGCCAAGCAGCTGCTGGACAAACGACGCAAGGCGCGGCTGTCATGCGCGGACCTCACCGCCACCGTCAATGCGGAGCCCGAGCGCTCGCGCATGGACGCTCTGAAGGCCTTCCTGCCTCTGCGACAGTCCAAGTCACTCGGACGTCTTGATGGTCTCAAAGAGGTGAGTGTTTCATTCTAGGATCTTAGTTATGTCTTGTTAAGTCTTATAGGTGCTAAGTTTATAATCAAATATTTGATGTTGGGGTTTACGAAACAGTGGTGACACAAGACGCATTATGCCTTTTATCTGCTTCACAAATTCTAGGAATGTTCTCATTGCTACAACTAGCATAACTTTTTCTTAAAAAAACACTTTACGCTAGAACGATGGAGTTACGGTAATCAAATTGCGACACTAGAGAACGCCACAAGTTGTGACCTTCGCGTCGCTCCCATGCGCGTGCGCTGGCCTCGTACACCTGTTACGACCCCCCCCCTCTTCTGCTCTACCCTCACCTCCAAAACTCATGCACAGCTTGCACAACCAATAACACCTAAGATTACGTCTTGACCATTTTGTAAATAGCACAATAGACGCAGCCCGCTGAGTGCGACGCACCCAACTCTGAAACACGTCCATGGTAACATCCATCGGGTTGCGAAACTGACGGCGGAGGGCGTTCTTATGAACTATGACATCACACCGCCTCGGATAAGACAATACAAACAATACAAGGGACTCGACATTTGACGGCATGACTCGCTGAATCTCTGACATGAATCATAATGCAATATGAGATTCAAGGAGCATGGTTTCAAGTGTAATAAGTCAGCTCTCAGATTCCACTCTAGAGATAAGCTCGAACATGTTTTTATTCGGCCATTATTGTACTTAGAAATTTAATAACATATTAAGTATCCAGAAACACGTTCTGCAACAATAATTCGGCGTGTTTTAAATAATTAATTATGTAGATGATTCTCGCGATTCGTGTATATATTTTATTTGTTAAACAAATTCGGAAACGATTCCATTTGTGATGTTAATTTCTGCTAACCTGATCTGCATTTCCTTATAAAGGTTTTGAGGTTGATGGTCCATGGCCTACAAACGTATGTATCGAGGACAAAGCTAAATAATAATAAATCAAAGTAAGCTTTGACAAGTTTGACACCTTCTTAAAACTATGCAAGATGAATTTGTAGAAAATAAGAAGATCCCACTGCTAAAATCAGCAATTTTTTTTTTTTGATGAAACTTAAGTTTTTTTAATGATACTTAATAGTAGAAGATTGCCAGCTCTAAATTAGCCCCAATCTATGGGTGGACAGTTTACGAGTTTACACCTGGTACACCATAAATTGCGACTGAGAGCTGGCTGATGTTGCATACGTACCCGCAATAGAGGATTAATTCCTAATTCAGGGCAAAGGTTAAAAACACAAATTGCGGCTAGATATTGCCAGGAAAACCTGCTGTAATTAATTCTTCTATCATGTATCTTTCATAAAAAATAAATATAATCAAAAACAAATGACTGCAGATTTTTGAGGCGGGATTTCGTTTTTCTAGGGGTCTTGCATGAGCATTTCTCCAAGCAAAAAAAAAAAAGGGGTCTTTAAGTCTCTTGACTTAAAGACCCCTTTTTTTTTGAATAGGTTACTTCTAGGCAAGCGTGCTCCATCATCGCTTACCATCAGGTGAGATGGTGGTCAAGCGCGAGCCTATATAATATAAAAAAAAAAATATATAAAATAAAATTACCGTGATATCGTGCTAAAATAACATTCAGTTCGTAGATCTTTGAAGTTGCATTCATAGTGACAGTTGCGTTATTGCGTAGCATTTGTCGCCGGAGCCGCGTAGCAGCGCCGCGCCGTAGCGTCACTATTCTGATAATTTTATGATAATTCCCAAAATATCTTCTGTTGACTTTAAAGGCACATAAGATATGATTTACTATTTCCTTGTTTGTTTTGGCAGACCAAAATAATACCGTATAACATGCGTAGTCGTTAACAGAATGATGAATTACAATATGGAATTAACCGTCTTAGCTTCGAATGATTAAACTTAATATATTCAAAATATGTCGAATGCTGAAGGTCTGACAAACAGTATTAACATATTCATAATTGCATTGTCAATCAGCGGTGGGAACTGGCGAGATTAGAGCGATTGGTTGGCGAGGACAGGCGCGTAAAGTTCAATTTGAGCAGTTTGAGTTGGAGCAGAAAGCACGCGGGCACCGTTACGACACACGCGCGAACCTTCCGATACTTTGCAGATAGTACAAGAATGCGAGATAGGCAGGTAGGGGCAGGTATGCTCAGCCCGCAGCCTTGATGGCAGGTACACTCACACACCCACGCAGACGCGGCTGTCTTGTCTCCACGCGCGCCTGCCGGTGTGCGCGCTGTTTGCTCGTGTGATTTACAGACAAATGCCACGACTCCACTCGCGCATCTGTTCGTCCGTGTCTTTGTCCATCTCTATTGCGCTAACGCCTTTTGTCTGCTGCCTCGAATAGGGAACATCTGCATTTAAAAGTTCTTATTAAATGATGATGTATGTTAGTACTTACACGTTCCTCCATCGACTGATAATTACAGCGTCCGCGCAGCTACGCTTGATGCTTTTGATAGCTTTGTTTGCGTTTCGATGTATATCGCGACTCGTATAACGGCTATTAAGAGCATTTTATTATTAAAATAATAGCACACCATTAATTTTATTTCATTTTAGTAGGTGAACTCATTTGTCATATTTTCATTTGGTATCAAGGTAAATTGACAAAAAAAATGCATTAATAAATAAAAGTACGTACAATATAATCAAATATTAAATGACGAATCTAAAGCAACTTAATTATAATTGTTAATTAGCTTTATTATTAACCTTCATATTCAACCTTCAATTTAAACCAGTGTTTCTTATTTGAGGTTACCTATAATTGCCTATCTTATCTGCACTAAGACAATACCTACTATATTATGATAGCAAAATTATGCAAGAACTGCTTATGTATGCAAAGAGATACATAGCGAGGTGTGTGAGGACAAACTGTCACACAAATTCTTGTCACGCTTGCCAGATTTTTTGCAAGTGTAATACCAGATTCTGGACACTGATTGGTATTTTCTCGAAGCAATGTTAACGGAACTGTAACTACTCGTCACCGCCGCCCGATGAGATCAATTAAGCGATTGTGAACGATAGACAGCGATTGTATGAACCCATGAGTGAGGTACTACGTTCACTCAACTCACACGCCGTAAATGGCGATAGAATAGTGCCAGTATGGTCAATTGTAACTCGTTTAAATCATTATTTATAAGTCGTTATTTACATCTCATCATTCCCATGGGGTCCAACACCCGCACATAAAAAGTTTTAACACAAACTGATATTTAGCTTTTTGTAGACCAACTTGTAAATTGGAAACAAATTTATTTATTTATTTATTTGGTTAACCAACAACTGCTTACACAATACGTTTACAGTTTCTTTGTACCTGCATTTGTAAGTGTAACAATTAATTATAGGCTAACACCACATGCACACATTGTGGTTATACACATTATTACGTTATTTTTACTTAAAATTTAAGAACAATTTTAAAAAGAAATAAAAAATACAGTGTTTTAAATTAAAATTAAAACAATACCAGATATTAAATTATAAAATAATATACAACATATACAATTAAAAGCATTCCATTAAATTATACAAACAAATGAAACAATACAAGCTGTAAAATGTAAATTATAGAATTTTTATTACAGCAAACGATACTATGATTTTTGCAACATCTATTTTAATCATAGAGATACGGCGAAAGATTTTTTTCTGTCACTATTATTGTAACTAATGACCTATTCAGAACTTGTTTAGAATCTGAGCTCGGCAGGTTTGTTCTCTATTGACATAAAATAATGCCGCACGTGTGCTGAATTGCTGATAGATATAATTAAAGCGTATCGACGTCCTACTTTTCGTTATAATCATAGAAGTATTGTTAGAACACGATATATAATAACTCATAGGTACATTGGGTTGAGCGTTTTAAAAGAATAATGAACACAATTTTATGGACACACCATATTATTTTTATAACAACGTCCGAGATTTACATAGTAATTTAGTATTAAATAAAAACAAAGAATCGGTCAAAATCAATCATATTCCATCCCAAACATGGTGTCTGATAAACACCGGTTGTGCCTGATTCATCTTTTTGTTTAAACGTAATTTGTCTGCAATTTGACGTTCATTAGGTATCTGAAAATTGAAAATAATTAAATCAAATTATTTGCCATTTAAAGTTTTTAAGAACATTCATTTCATTTTCCTTGCTTGTAATTTTTTCTACTATAATAATATTATCAACTATTTCAGTAGCTTTGCTTTAGCGAGGAGCTCGTGGCTAAATAATAACAGCCGCACGGGTCGATCATCAAGGTTAAGCAACGCTTGACGAGGTCGGTCCGTGGATGGGTGACCATTTCAACATACCGAGTTTCCTCCGTGCCTCGGAAAGCACGCTAAGCCGTTGGTCCCGGCTGACATTTGAAGATCTTTGACAGTCGTTACGGGTAGTCAGAAGCTTGAGATCTGACACCAGTCTTGCCAAGGGGTACCGTGTTACCCAGTTACTGGGTTGTTGAGGTCAGATAGGCAGTCGCTCCATATAAAACACTGGTACTCAGCTGAATCTGGTAAGACTGGAAGCCGACCCCAATATAGTTAGGAAAAAGGCTTGGCAGATGATATTTCAGTAGCTTTGCTAAGCTTAACCACATGCTTTGCCAAGATGAGAAGAGGAAGACTGTCCTACCGTGATACAGTTTCGACTAGTACGGAGGACAGTGTGAATCGAATGCTACAACCTAAATAACAATATCAGTGTAAGTAATTATCAGTGGGTGGTTAGTGACTCAATACGTACTAAATAATTATCAGTGTGATGTAAATACTAAACGAGCAACACTTATAAAATGTTCGAAAGGTGAGAAATATCGCATTGAAAGCTATTGTTTAAATACAGGAATCTCTTTGTTTATGTATGTAATGTCTACCTACAAAATGTCAAAAACACCTAATTATATGGTTGTACTATTTTATGATGCAAATAAAGTTATATTATATTAAATAAAGTTATATTATATTAAGATGTCAGGCACAGATTCACTGAAAATATATATATTTTTTTGTGATATTTTTATTTAAAGAATACCCTCTACTTATGTAGATTAGTGGTAGCCATATTATCAGGTATAAGTATACATAAAATATAATGTAGTGGTTGCTTGAGCGAGCGGAGCGGGCAGCGGACAGCGTCGTCATTTGTTAGATCCGGACAAAACATCGCCTTCGAAGAATTGCCTCATCTGCGATACGTGTCTTGTTTTATTTACATTTTGTTTATTTTATCTGTTACATCGTTAGCTTGTTGCTTTGTTTCTTTACGTTATGCGCCAATATTATATTATGGCTCCGATATATCTAGTCGATTAGATTTATTTCCACCACACCTTTGTTACTCAGCGGCAAACCGGATCAGAATTATGATGGCGCTCAGTTTTATGCGAGTCTTTAACTAAAATTGGAAGACCAACCATGTTGGTTATAAAGTTGATTTAATTGCGCAACTATTAGAAACCATAAGGATTAGATCGGAACCGACAACATTCTTGTCAGATTACGATTATGTCGGGTTTTTGCTATTGAGTTATTGAGCTTCTCTGTTTAACAGCAAATGGCGTGCTCTTGGTATTGTTGTTGGGAAAAAGCCAAATTTGAGATATTATTTAGAGTGTAGATAAGCGCCTTGAGATTGAACGTTTGATTTACAGCGGCCATTACACTTGCCAAAACGTTATACATTAATTTATAACATTTACGTGGGTAGTGAATTTTAGAATCACGATTATGGTTACTGTGAGTTTTAGTGGTGCACATAAAATTGTTTTATGGGAACTATGCAGGTAATGGAGCAATTCATAGAGAGTTTTCACCTAGATCGTTAAACTTACAGTAGACTCGTATAACTGGCAAACTTTAGTCTTAAATTGTTTGTTTTAATTAAAATGCCTATTGTAAGTAAAAGTTCATTACCAAACTGGTTCTGTTTTCTTTAGAAATGCGACAGTGGTATTGGCAAAAACTTAAGGAGCGTGCAATTACAAAGTCGTACAAATAACAGATCTGTCTAGCCGTGTGGGGTTCGGAGGAAGAGGGCATTCTTAAAGGTCTCTTGTTTTTCCTTTTAGAGTAGTTGTTGACATTTTAAGTATAGTTATAGTAACATTGGTAGTAAGAATAACTATAACCTGATACTCGTCCTCCTTGTTCTTCAATTTCACGTTTCTCGCAACTTCAGATGTATCAAATCTTATCCATGACTAAGATACCATATTGAATGCCTCTGGAATTCTATCTTGGACATAAACAATCAGTTGCTGATCAATCTGAATTCCCTTCCAATGATTACAGTGGACTGTATTTGGATTGCAACAATTGATTGTTGATCTTTGTATTTTGTTATTCTCTTGCTACAATGTCTTTAAATTTTGGTATCTCCATGTAGGAATTCCTTTCAAGTAAATCAATTTCAGGATGAACATTATCCGAAGTGGTTTGTTCCTTGCCGTGCGGGTCAAATTAATCCTTTCTTTTTGTTCTCATCAAATGAAATTCTTCAAGATTTTGACAGGCTAATGATAATTTTAAATGCAATGCTTTCATCAACCTGTCAACATTTTAACTTGCAACTTAGATGGAATTTTTTTCATTTCAATATTACATGTTAGTAAATAAATCACTTGCAAAAGTTTATGTAAATCATTGGTTAAGTCAATAATTTTAAATGCTGTATTTTGACATTTTAATCGTGATTCTTATATGGAGCCTTCAACGCCCATCTTAAATTAAAAGCGGTTAGGCAACTTTGTCGCTTTTTATTTTATTCAGATCTTTGGAAGACCATGAAAAGTCTATTTTCAATTGGTGAATTGTGGTAAGGTGTTGATTGGTAGTCTACCACTAGGCATTTTCAAAAAGATATATCCATTTTCCAATCCCCAGTTTATTTTTGTATAGGGCTGCATGTCCTGCAGTGCCCAAAGGCCCGGCCCTCATCCAAAGATCTATGACAATCGTCACAGGCAGTGCTTAGGAACCGGTACTTCCCACTAGTTGAATTTAAAACTGAAATCAACTCGCCTCGAAAGTTCTTGGCACTTTTATAACTGTACCGAATGGAATATATCTTGAGATTTTTAACTTTTTTGTTAGTACTAGAGTAGTTAGTTAGGTACTTATTTCGTTTCACAGCTGCGAGTCTGCGACACACATAGACTGTGACTAGTGAGGTTATTACTCTCAAGCGCGATCTATCTGAGCGTCGACGTCTGCGTAACTTGAACGTAACGTACTAAGTTATGAGTGCGTTACGTCCATTGTGTGCTTAGTGCTTAAGCATTGACATCATCTCCACACGTTAAGTGATGTACTATCAGTTACAACAGAAGAAAGTACCTTTTGTAATATGAAAATGTAAATATTACACACGTACTAAGTTACATGGGCGACTGTTATTTTGTAGTACCTAAGTATCTCTTTTTATTTCTGTATGTGTATTTTAAATATATAATTGTGTACCGTATGTAATAGTAACTTATTTAATATCGATTTAAAAATAAATGGTATTACTTAACCAACACAATTAGTCAATTAAATACAAATTAATGCTATTGATAAAGTAAACGTAAAGTGATTGTGGATTCCTGCAAAGTTACATAACCACATAATTCGCTAATAAATTTCATTCTCTGAGAAACAATAAATAAATTCTGAAATCAACCAAAAAGCGTTGTCATGGCACCGATCACACAACTTTCTATTGTTTCATATAATTCCTACGTAATAATTTACTGCACCGAGAGGCAATCGTCCACTTGATTGTAATTAAATAATGATAGGTGTTAAAATAATGGCCGATCGAGATGGCTGGTGAATGGGTGATGTAACAATGAGTGTCAATCTGGGACTCTGTGTGCATTGCGCGGGCACAGGTCTGAGCCGCGGCTGACACGCCCATTCTTACGTCGACGTACCAGACAGGTGTCGGCAAGCGCACGTACAAACGTACCCAAGCTTTTTATTTCACTTTTGCAACTGCAGTACGTGACAAAATATTTAGTAAAAAATATATTTCTTTAAGACGATTACATGTGTTTACACACTTTTTACCATTAGAAATCACAATTCTGCTACAATGCATAGATACAGCTCACGTAACTTGTCAACATATATCAAACTGATTTGTTTTAATTGGAAATTAAAGAAAATAAATTACTGCATTGTATCGAGCTACGATCGTTGCTTAGAAAAGTCCAATGAACTGGGCAGATACCCTTAAGTTAGCTTTATATGGAATGCCTTGCGTAAGGGCAAAGACACCATCGATCCACAACTCACCATGTGTTGATGTCCCCTCATCCCATAAATTATGGCCATCGTTATCTAACAACTTATATGGACATAAATTCCGAACAGTTCAATGTCCAGGTTACAAGTATCAATAACGGTTACATATACATCTTATCACTGATCTTGTAATGAACATAATTGCTAATGTACGCAGAAAAAATGATACAGAAATAAGATTGTATCAAATGACATTTCATTTAAGGCGCCGATTCCCTTGAGTAGCTGATTTTAAAATGAGAATCACGTCTAAACGGCGGGTCATAATTTTTTGTAAAAAATATATGTTACATTAAACCATTTTTTTAATAATTTGATCTAAGAAAATGTTGAGTTTTATTCGTATAACATAGTGTAATTAATTTGTAAAGCTATGTCTAAAACGGACAAAAACACGACGATCGCGTCAAAACCGCTGGGCGTATTTTAATGAAATCAACACCATCTCAAAGACAATTTAATTATCTACATTTTGATCTGAGGCTTTTTTTTAAGTCATAGAATAATAAGGAAAGTACAAAAATCTACTAAATTTTGGGTCGCGCAGGTGTCAAACGAGTGCGCGTTTTGTTCCCTCAAGATCGTTGGCGTTAGTCGTCGTCTTAATGTTAAAACCATCAATTTGAGCCTCCTAAATAGGCGGATTATCTAGCGTTTGATTACGCACGCGGTTTTTAAAATAGCAGAGTAATTCCAGTGGTTTATTGCTGGCTAGTTCAAAGCGCTATGCCATCAAACGTTAATCGTTTCCATCGTATATACTTGGATGAATCGTTTATTTTCTCTCGGCGTCTGACTCATACACACGTCGTTTTTTCCCATAATATACGTACCTGTTTGTATATTTTATTATAATGACCATGGTTTTATTAAACAAGACTTCTGAGAACTGTCGAACGCGTCGAACTTTCCTCTTGTGCAAAGTTGATGTTTATTTTGTGGGTACTTGCACAACTTTTCCGTTACGCAACTGTGGGCGATGGAAAAGCGGCGGTTTTCATTTGTTACACAAGGTGGTTGACAAGTGACGTCACATGTCGTTACTGACAACTTGTATGGGACTCACCTATGGTTTCTGCACCTATTGTGGTGTATTAAATACCGATTGGGCTGCTAACTTACTGACACTAACAAATACAATATTGGTCCAGCTTTTTGATATTTGAATGATAGCATCATTAATCAATTAAAGTTCGTTGTTAAATAGGTGATTTATTTTCACCCCTCATTAAAAATTCTAATGGATTTTCTCAGATCCGTACATGATTAAAACCAATAGGGAATATTACCCAAAACTAAGCGAGGAGATTTCGCCACGTAAATAAAGCGTAAACAAAACAAGTTTACGGCAAAAGGACATGGCCAGATTCTGCCCTCCGAATCAATCAGAATACATAAGTGTACAGTAATTATGAATATGTGAAAATTACTTGTAAAATAAATAAAAATTAACCGCAAAGATTACATTTGTCTAGAACAGGCGACAAGAAAATGTGTGTGTGAATTGAAAAGTTAAGGTTTTAAGATTATCGCAGACACCATTTTTTGAGCTGCCAAGCGTCATGTCATAATGCTGAAAGCATCGACAGTATATTCCAGAGTGTGTATCCGAACTTATTAGTCATTTTGACGTTTCTACGCGCGTGCACTGCACTGGTGCAATGTAGTCTGTGGTGCAGTCTTGCGTTGATCTTATGACGATGTTATCTTTTTTATAGTGTCTCTCGCTTCTTTTCTGATCATAAAGCTTAAACTATTGTAAAGCCAGACCTCTAAGCTTTAATACGACGTAATGTATGTCAATGTGCATGAATATTTTTTGTTAGGGCACAGCTCCATACAAATTCTGGCCATGTCTTTTCTGTTTTTCTTTATGTAGTTTAATCCATGTAAAAGTAAACACAAAACCAAAAGGTTAAAACAAGCACATGAGGTATTTCAAACACAGGATAATCTCAAAAACCATCACCTAACCATAGACGGTATAAAAGCCTTTTTTTATCCTTGATGCAGTGTGCCACCTAGCGGAAGAAATCGGCAGTAAGGGCCCTATTACAATCATGTGTCATACGTAAATATTATGGTACAGAATTAAATATTACAGTTAACTACTGTAAATAACAGTTAATTTCAATTCTTTTTTTCTATTGTTAGGCTTTTATAAGCGATAACAATAATGTACACAGTCAGAGTCCCATGTTAGCTTATTCATTAGCGGTCACGTGACAGCCCTGCGCGTGGGCGCGTCACGTGCGCCTGCGCAGCCCGCTGCGGTGCGCTTGCGCCATGCTCGGAAGTAGACTGTATCAACATGACGCTAGCTAGTCGTACACCCACGACACTACCTTGCCAATTTTATTATAGAACTACCACCCTGACTTACGTCACTCTAGTAACTCCTAAAAACACGTGGAGTCAATGTAATGTAAGGCTTTAAAGCGTGATTTCTTTTCTATAATGCCCTTTTTAATGGTAACGGATATCCCCTGTTGGTGTTAGGCACTTTCTTCATACTAAATGAGGCACTTTCTTCGTGGATTTCCTGAGGCACAGCTAGTTAGCAACAGATATATTTTGGTTAGTAATTTCAGAGAGTAAATATACCTATTTCGTTTCATGCAACAACGAGTCGCAGGCGCTATTATCTTGACGCGACAGCAACTAACAATCATGATTGTTGAACAACATTGTTATACTCAGGCATCCCGCAAACAATGGCTGCATGAGTTAACAAGAACTAAAATAACGCCTATGAACGTTCCATTGTGAAAAACGTATCTTCCCATCGGCCACACTTTTCCCGTACTTTCTGTAACTGTGCGAGATTTTCTTTCAACCTGTGCCTTAGTTTCTAATGATTGAGTCGCTAAGCCCTCATGCAGCTGTAAGTACAACTTTGTTTCGGTACAACTTGGTCGCCTTTACTGCAATTACGCAGTGAAAGTATTTTTAACCGACTTTCGAAAAAGGAGGAGGTTCTATGTTCGACTTCTTGTATGTTTTTTTTTTTTTTTTTTTTATTTTTTTTATGTATGTTCACAGATATCTCCGTCAATTGTGAACCGATTTTGAAAATTCTTTTTTTGTTTGAAAGAGTATGTTCCGAAATTGGTCCCATTTTAATTTGTTGAAGATCTGATAAAGAACTTCGGAGATATACAACAGAACTCTTCAATAAATAACGGAAAATCTCTCGGGACTGCTGCAATCGGATGTCTGTTTATTGTTTATACCATTTCATAACATAACATCACGCCAGTACGCTCTAAAGGGGTAAGCAGATCTCTGATTTGATCGGTTTTGTTCAAGTTTCATGATATTCGGGTAATCTATTCTGGCGTTATAGGAAACTTACTAAACAACTTGCCTATTAGGTAGGTACAACTAAAAAGTGAAAAATAAAAAACTTTTTTACAAAAAAATACTACCGACTTCCAATAAGAAAACTACAAAGTGAAAAATAATTTTATTTTTGGAAGTCGGTGTCCATAACGAAAGAAAACATACAAGAAGTCGAACATAGAACCTCCTCCTTTTTCGAAAGTCGGTTAAAAATGGTACCTACGAAAGACACCGACTTCCAAAAATAAAATTATTTTTCACTTTGTAGTTTTCTTATTGGAAGTCGGTAGTATTTTTTTGTAAAAAAGTTTTTTATTAATTTCTTATCTCACGTCGATCTAGTCTTTATTACGCTTTACCGTCATTGCTGATATGTAATTACCGTTTATGGTGGTCTGTGATCAGATTACTCGTATTACTGTAACCGTCGTGTAAAACGTTATAAGAGTTAGATAGATATAGGATTACCTATTAGCCCCGGGGCACCGCAAACTGATTGCAGGCATTTTATTATATCTCAACTGTGATCGTTGTTCATTCAATTTGCTATTAAGCATTAATACAAGCGCTTCCCTGTATGATGCATTTAAGTGCGTCGTAATTGTAACAGTACCGTGGGGTTAATTCGTATTAGTTATCCGATAGCGAGGCGGGACCATCAGTGCAGGCCGACAGGCGATCCTAGTGATTGGACTGGAAGATATTATAACGCTGCGGGCTCCGCTCATCACTAAACGGGACTCGCATTCCGCAGTTCGCTAACTGAGCGACCCCTTTGAAGAGTCGCTTCGATGTCTAACTAATATAATCGATACTAGCATATGGCGGGGCCCAATCTACACATGTTTTATTAAAAACGAAAGTTGCGTTATTGGAGAAATGCATTTTTTGCGTTTGTTTTTAATTGCCGTTTAATCTATCGGCTGCACGCGAGGCTAAAACTAGTTTGTTAGTTAAATTTTGTTTACTTTCGTTTCTACTTCTAGTAAGTAGGCTGTGTAATCTTCGATCTGTATGTACCGAGCGGAAGATGGCGGTGTTATTCGTATTTAGTTTAACTTGGCATTAATCAACAATCTCGTTCGTAAAGTCTTTACGACTCATGTGTGGTGTTAACTGAGGTTTGCATAATTAACTTACGCATTAATTTTATCATAAAATCCGACTGTAATTAATTTAGAATATGTTCTTACTAAATCAAAGCCTATGTCGGTTTCTGTATAAATTGTGGTAGTGTATGAGTCTATTTCAATATTTATAATATACATATAATGGCGTCCGCAGCAACATCAGAACGTGATTGGTTTCATAATGCTATATTCTGAGTTGCCCAACACAAACACCATAACAATCCGAAGTGAGTACTCGAATATATTACCATATATGACTTGTCATTGTCACATTTTAGGGCTATAACATTAACACTTAAAAAACGGATTATTGTTATTAAAGACGAATATTTACTACATGCCTATTTTAGTAATTTATAGAGTTTGAGTGTGACATCATCGATGTTACCAAATCAGTAGAGAACACACCCAAGTCTACGTCTGGCCTACGTTTATTTTTATAAATGAAATCTAAAAATATATTTCTAGAACAAGTTACATTGGTATACGTTGCTCTTTTTAAGTAAACACTGGGACAAAACATGACTATCATAACTTTAATTTCTTGATCTCTTTTTGAGTCCATCAGAGGCCTTTGTTGCAGTGAGCTACGTACTTTATCATGCACGAAGTATCTCCGCAACTTATGAATTTACATGTTTACGAGCGTTCTCAGCTGGTGGCCCGCCGCGATTTGTCCTGCAAAATGGTAACCACATGACAGCTGGTTAACCGACCGCCATTAACCAAAGAAGGCCGGTTAACCATTAATACCGATGCCAATTCCTACAGAGCGTATTTTATCATCGATTTATCCTGCCCAGTGGGCACTGAGTTATCTGCCCTCCCTCAGAAACCTTTGAAACATAATAGTGTGGCGTGTTTTATTGGTGCCATGATATTAATGAACTGCTTTTTCAGTATCAATGTTTAATGCCAATGGTGAGTTAGGTTAGTGCGGGTGTGCAACTGTGCGGGTGTGCAACTGTGCATGCGCGGGAGTTGCAGGAAGATGTTCGTACTTTTCAGAAAATAACGATAAACGATTGATTTAACATAAGAAAATTGCATGATATGATAGCTTAGCTTTACAAGCTTGTAAAAAGCTTCGTTTAATAAATGCCATTGAAGTAGATTTACCAATAACATAATATTTACTGAAGAGAGATTATCACGTTTGCCTCCACATAACACAACAAATCCACAGCCGTCAATCAATCCACAATACACCAACACATAAAGAAGCCAAGAAACGTGATACCCAATCATGATATCCACAAACGCCTGTAGATTTGATTGGAAACAACAATTATCGTAAGTATCAATCTAATCAGATACAAAGGCAGTTGCGGCAGAGGTCGGAGGGTCGCGTTGCATCAACGCTGCACTTTCGATGAGCGCTTGTTGCGCTTGCGCCAGTGAAAGGCTCATCCTCGAGGTTCGAGCCGCAGGTGCATCTACTCAATAGCCTGCAGCCAACCGTTATGCGGTCATCTTACTGCAACAACATTTGTTTGTTCGCTGAGTTTTTCTGCCCACACAAGTTGTTGAACGGAAGCTTTGGTTCATGATATTGAGAAATTAGTTTATTGAAATTAAAGTAGCGATAAAGCTTCTCTGGCATCTCTAACAAATGAAAGACTTGGCTAATTCGTTATAGTCAAAACTGTCACATACTTTAAACATAATAATTATGTAAAAGAATGCCTACACAGTAAAAATGTCCGGACCCCAAACATATAGCTGCGGCTCGCTCTAATGTCGCGTACATTATTTTAATGACGGTCATTAGTCTACTTTCAGAGGCAATGTAATGATTACACCTCGAACTCGATATATGGATATACCTCTTACGGAATAGCATTTATTTTGTAATCTGAAGTCGTCGTTTATTCGTATGGCACGTTAACAGTCAGACACATTCCTTAGCTGTAATTTGAATTATTTTCAAGCCATAGTTTACACGGAACCATGCATGCATAGCAGGATATATTCCAATTATTCCGCCTCTTGATTTATACCTTCTTTGTGCTTACTTATCTGAATGGAGCATAATTTCTAATACCTAGCTAAAAAGTATATTATAATGGTCTATTGTACTTGTACCCTAGGCAGCGTTGTGGTCGGGCCTGCAGCCTGCCGCTCAATTGCTGTAGTAACCGTGTTCGTAGTTCGTGCCCGTTGTCTCTCATTACACAAGAAGTTTATTATTGGCTGTCTGTTGTTTCATTAGTGCCGTTCTGTCATTACGAGGCGTCTCCGAGGTGCAACATGGAAAATTGTCACGGGCGAATGCGGCGTACGTAACGGGAAATGCACCGCGCAAATTATAACGTCCGCATTGATGTTTCCACTTTCATACTCAGAGCCTATGTAAAAGGACGGCTTTTTGCAGCTGTACTGCTATTCATTTGCAGTTTGCACGACTGCATCGCATTAGAGTCGTTTTCTCTCCGCGGAATGCATTTTTGCTGTTAGCTTGATGATGGTCTGCCTTTACTTTTCAAGCGCCTGATCGTTCACGTGCGATCATGAAATTGATATCGGCAACGAGATGCGATTCGTGAACGTCATCATGAATCATGATCTATAACCATGTAACTGTATTATCTGTTACCGGCTTTTTTGTAAACTATTACACAATAACTTTTACTTCTTACTATTACACACTTTTGAAAATAAATACCGACATTGTTAGTTTAGCGATAGAAATCTCACGATAAAGTAATGTAATAAGCGCGCAATTTTTTCTTGCTCGTTATATTTTATTGCAGCCTACTAGTTCTGCTTACAATATTGTGGCAATATTGTATCTGCTTAGAACCTTGCGTGTATTTTTATGAGATAAATGAGGCTATTAGAGCGTACGACACTTAGATTTTATATAAAAGTGTTAATAGTTACCGCGCTATTAATTCCATTAAGCAAATAATTAGTCACTGAGAGTTGCTGGATAAGATCAGGTAATGTGTGGTTTCCTCAGTTGCGTGTTATCGCGAGTCAAGATGGTGTGAACTCGTTGAGGACGGGTGTCGCGTCCACGTAGCATGAAGTGGCATGAACAACGAACAATGCTTGTCTGTCTCTACAAGGAGCCGCCACTGAAAGTGCAACTCACGAATTATGTTTCACTAGAAATGACTGTTGTTGTTTTTAAACATTTTGAAGGCAAAAGCGTGGTAAACTTACGATATCTTCAGCAGGGTTTTTCTTACCCAAGTTGTCAAATACCGGTGTATATAGGTAGTTAATTTTGGAGTTCATTATAAGTTAGACACTATTGTTCGCGTTAAATTGTGGTTTAATATTCACTCCTCATAATATATTTTTCCACTCGCATGAGTTTTATTTACTTGGAGCCATAACATAAACTCTACATATCTTATTGATTAGTTTTCTCATAGTTAGCTGGCGGTGTGGTTGCAATAACAGTCGCCATAAAATACTTTTATATATTTTTCTGTCTGTCTGTAGATCTACGATATCTGTGCTGTGTATGATACTCGTGCAGTATCGCGGAGGCGGTCGGATGATTTAAATAACCTGGCTATTTCAATACGCGGCCGTCGCGTTTATGACTTAATTTTTCATCTATTTTTGAGCACAGCAAACGTAAATAAACGTTTTAAACCTAAGATCTGGGATTATAAAAAATGAGTTTGGTTGGGATTCTGGTATAGGTTTAGTTGTCTTTGTTGTAAGCACAACAAAGCTTTAATATAGCGCTTTTATTAGTAACATTTCTGAAAAAAGTAATCTGCTTGGTATTTTAGATTTGCGATTAGCAAGAAACCACGCCTCGGAAGCGTCGCCTTTTACGACTCTTCTAGTCGCGCCATCTTTAAGTCTCGAGTCTCAACATCTTCGCGGTGTAACAAAGGAAGAATCTGCTTCATAGTTCGCGCGTGTAATCAGTTAGTCTTATAAGAGTTAATCAGATATCCTCGTATAAGGTGATAGCCGTACATGTTGGTGGCTGAGGAATGCTAACAGGCAATTAGCAAGTAAGCGATGAACAGATAGTGATATGTACTACTTGTCTTAGTATTGACTGCTGTGCAAGTTAACACTTTTGTTTGCATTGTGATTTGGAAAGTTTGTTAGATGATTTATGTTATTATGCACGCACAATGCAAGTGTTTTAACTTTTAGATTTACATAACTATCATCGTAAATTTAAAATTAAATATCAGCAATGATGTTTTATAACCACTGTCTCTTGACAAACACTTAAATTGCGCGAATTCACAAGCAACGAACTCGTATCAAAATACTTAATACGACGCCTATTACTCGATTCAGGTGTCGTGAGGCTCTCACATGTATCCGTACGTAAGCATTGCCGTCGAGTGCGATAGAAAGCGATCAACTTACAATTGAATATCGCGTAAAGCGTGAAGTCACAGGTGACACGTGTCGTGCGATCAAGTGATCAATCCGCTTTCACGCTTCACAACAGCGCTTGACGAATGCTCAAGGAAAGTCCATGATTGTTAGTATCCCGTGCGGACTGTAATTGGATCTAAACTGCCCGATAACCGGCCGCGCAAGGGATTACTGACTGTCTACTTTCAAGATCCGAACAGATATTTGAATCTCTTCCTCAGTATTTATATTACAAAGACGCAAGATTATAATCCTGGGAAAAGCTCGTTCAAAAGATACTTAAAATGTTTTGCCCTTCCATTTTTTTCTCGTTAAGAATATGCAGATTATGGGTTCCTTTAATCAGATTAAAAGACAGGCGCATGTCCCGGATGAGCGACTGCCGTAATAGTTATAATTTGAGTATCAGTTCCTGTGATAAATACTCTTCCATATTAATTGCAGTGTACTGAAATCCAGAGCTTTAATATATTATGTTCTTTAGGGCTTTATATAGTCATGTGGCAATATGTCGTATATAGAGCTACGTTGTTTTATAAACTGTCGTAGGGCCGAGATACAGTCTGTTGCAATATTTCAGGAGGCTTTTGCACAGAGGCCAGTAATTAGTGGTAATCGATCTCTCAGTTTACGCCTGTTCGTATATGGTATGGGCGGGGCGGCGACGCGGGCGCAGCGTTCGAGTGCATTCACTCGCGCACTCCTGCGCAGCTAATTTCTCTATCTTTAGCACGGTGTAACTGACCGCCAGCCCTGCTACTGACTAAAGAGAAACTGCATTAGATGCGTCCGGTTTATGTGCACACGTCAAATAGCCAATACTTCCTCCACTTAAGCAGGAACTCTGAAATGAAAGGTACTTAGGTATTTGATGTTACTTAAGATAGATAAAGTTCCCGTATTGAGTTAGCCGAGATCGAAAGTACTAGATCTGGTAATAACATACTTGTGATTATCTTAGTAACCGTTAGTAATAGGCAGAGAGAATTTCCTTTAAAACTAGATGTTGTTGCAATTTCGCTGCAGCGTAACGGTTCCTGGAACCGGTGACGTATAGTACGTTTACTCGGTTAATTTTTCACTAAATGACATCCGTATCACTAGCAAGCTATTAAGCAAGCTAGATATTTTAGAGAAAACTCGTGAAATTCTGGTTTAAACCTGAAATGGTTGTCTGACTAATGCATTTCTACGTACATTAAAGAACATTACGACGTTGATATTAATGTTAAAATTGCCCACTCTTATTATAATTTGAGTCGTCACAGCTCGTTATGAAAACAAAATTATCGTCCACACGATTGGCATCTGTCACAGCCACGTCTATTAAGTACATGAGAATTGTCAAACACTGCATATCCACAGTTCTACACATGCAGAACTTTCGCTTCGGCGAGAGTTTCCAGTAAACACACCTCGTAACACCACAGATAATTATAGACCTTAATATTTACCTGTTTAACGTCCAAAGTGCCGACACTTACGTTCATTAGCTCGGCTTAAATCGATTTTCTATTTATGGCTTGATAGAAAACTGATTTCAATCAAGAGTGTTGGACGTAAAAGTGCTATTCAGGTTTCTTTTTTACCTTTTTAGTGTTTAAACCATTAAGCCGGTTGAATAGCCGATTGTAAATTACAAATCCGTCGACTTTGTGTAATTGTCTGGCGTTTGTTCGGTGGTATTATTTGGAAAATGATGAAAGACTTAATGGGGTTCGGCCTTATTATTTTGGGTGTCAAAATCGAAGGTATAATTTTCACGCATTTTCAAAGTATTTATTTTGTCAAGAGCAAATTCAGCGTTAGAGCAGTGGTGGCCCAGTGGTAACGGCCGCGACTTACGTGTCGTGAGTTCGAACCCAGGCAGGCGATGTACTTTGTGTAAATTATTTCATCACCACTGCTCTTAAAACGGTGAAGGAAAACATCGTGAGGAAACCGGCATGTCTTAGAACCAAAAATTCGAAGACAAGTGACATCTACCAGCACTGGGCCCGCGAGGTGGATTAAGGCCATTCCCTCTCTCACAGAGAAGATGCCTGTCTCCCAGCAGTGGGATCATTATAAGGCGATGGTGATGATGAAAGCCAGCGTTAATTCTTGTCAAGTTGGGCCTAAATTAAAATTAATGTTATTGTCAGTGAAAGTCTATGTTAAGTATTTACAAGTGCAGAGTGACCGTGAGTTGGCGCATGCCAGGTGGTTGTCGGATTTAGTCCAAACACGTAAAAAACTTATTACATCACATAACGTTTCACGCTCTCTCTCATTTTATCTAGTCAGACGTATATCATAATAGCACGCGTATAGCACAAGTGTTTAAAACATCACGAAACTTGGGTAAAAGAGTACTAGGCATATTATATGCTATTATATCATATGTTTCGTAAGCTAGACATAAATCGTCCTCAACTGATACAACGAGTTTCAGACAGCTATCAGGTTTAGTAAAACTTAGAAAAAGTTGTATGTTATATTAGCAGGGGTTACGTTATGTACAGCTCAATGGACTTGGCTTCTTGTTCGGGCAGATTTACAAGCAATAGAAGTGAAAATGGAATTCTTGTCGTAATGATGGCTATGGTGTGTGTGGTGCGACTGAAATGTTTGTTAAACATGTTTGGAATAGTTGTCGAGTTTGTATATAGTCTGATAGGCTGTTAAAGTGAGATTGAGCACAAGTAATGCAATTAGAAAAATAAACACCTGAAAAAGTTTTAATCTATATATATAAAAATTGAGATATAGAGCAGTGGAGGCCCAGTGGTATCGGCCGCGACTTACAAGTTGTAGGTTTTGGGTTCAAGCCCAGGCAGGCGCTTTACTTTGTGTAAATTATTTCATCACCACTGTCCTCAAAACGGTGAAGGAAAACATCGTGAGGAAACCGGCATGTTCTAGAACCAAAAATTTGAAGACATGTGACATCCACCAACCCGCACTGGGCCCGCGTGATGGATTACGGCCCATTTCCTCTCACAGAGAGGAGGCCTGTGTCCCAGCAGTGGGAACATTAATAGGCTGATGATGTGATGTGATGTGATATAAAAATTAATCCCTATTTCCCTTGGTCACGGCATAACTTAAGAATGACTTTACCGATTCCATTCATCTTTTTTTAGTAAGTTTTCTAATACTTTGCAGAAGGTCTTACGGAAACAAAAATTAAGAAAAATAAAAATTAAACGTTATTAGTATGCAGGGTAGGGTAGATAAGTAGGATAGGTAGGTTAAATAGGGTAGTAGTTTAACAGGAATACGAATATTTATTGAAACATCATTTAAAAAAATTAAATATAACGATTTACTCCGTTTAGACATATGAAACATTGCTGCTTCTGCATTAATAAAGGCTTTTCCCATGTGTGTAAATATGAGAAATTCGATTTCAATTCGTTCTATTAATAACTGAAAAACAAGTGTTTTTAAAGATTTTGAGGTATATAAATGCGCACATTATGAGAGCAGAGTCGTTACCAAAAGCCCGCCGGTGTAACAACCAGTTGTTCGCGACGAAGCGTCATCAACCATACTAAATGGTTCATAAAAAGTTAAAGTTTGTATGTGTAGACATGTCTGCTCACCACGGCGCGCCATCTGATACTAAAATGAATTTTAGAGGCCCGTCTATATTTATACTAAAATTTTACCTACATTTTTTGAGATAGTAGTATAATGTTTTTAGTATTTGTCAGTATGTCATAGGGTTCAATAGTTCACCCTTAACAGAGTAAAATCATTAGAAAGCATACTGATAAGAGTTATCATAGTAAAAAACATAAATTTCTGTCATACGATACGTCTGTGCTCGGCGACGGATTAGTTCCGAATGGCCCGTCAGATGGAGCACCACGATATATATAGTTTTGGAGTTTTTTGAAAATATTATAGTAATTAAAATCATGTTTTTAAGGGCTTATCCTATGTACTGGACATGTAATCAGTACATAATGATGAAACTATGTGAAGACCACATAGTTTCTGCTATGTAAATAAGAATATTGACTTGATATCTCAAACACCAAATATATGGTTTCAGGTCATTTTAGGGTATATGGGGGACCTAGACCGAGACAGGAAGCCTATATACACCTCATAGTTAGCGAAGTCTTTTATATAAAGCCCATTTACTTGAGATATCAAGTCAGTATATAATAGAAAAACTGCTGTTTGTCTGGTTTTGGTAATCGCTTTCGGTTTTAGGTGCCCTAAGTACCTAGAAACATATAGGTGTACTGGTAAAAGTACTACCATTGGAAAGCTTGCTAAAAGGGCTTCCAGGCGGTTTCTAGATGGGAAGAATCGCTTGGATAGTCAACGAGATAGGCAGCCGTGAAAAATGTAAACAACGTAAAACGTTGAAATTTGTAGACCCTTCAGGTGGAATAACTCCATGAAGGGAATAGATGTACTCATGGTGTAAGTACTTTCGGATGGCTTGCTGGACTAGCTACCAAGCCATCACTTTGGAGCGAAAATCGCTCAAGTAGTTTAAGTACAATTCCAGAAAATAGGTTTCTGGAAATGTAATTTTTAGTCAGTTTTTGGCATTCCCTGGGACTATACACCCCTGGGAATTCCGAAAATAAGGAATTTTTGGGGACCTCCCGATGGCCCGTTAAATGCACCATCGTGTCGTCCCAATCTTATTAGTGTTATTATACCTAGTTTCTCTGGTAGCTGGGCGCAAAGAAAGTGACCAGCTGCCAAATTTGTACATAGCGAGGCACCTTATGTGCATATGACCTAGATAGACTTACATAAGCACTGGAAATGTAAAGTGTGGTCTATTGGCTACCAGAATCCCCATAATAGGCGGTGATTGTCTGGTAAGCCTAAGTAGGAGGTCCTAAAGTCGGTGAAATGACTTAGGAATTTATAGATTCATTACATAGGGGATGATATCCCATAGAAGATTCCCGAAAATAAGCTTTTTCTAGACGTCAACAGACAGCCTGCTATTGGCACCAGCAGGTCAACCCAACCTATAGATATCCTTAGGCTAGGTTAAAAGCTATTAAGGTTTTAACTGGGAAATAAAGGGAATTGTCCTTTAATTTCATGTAAATAGTCTAGGGAAGCTATCAATACCTGGAAATTAGGTATATTGATTAGATACATAGATAGGGGGCGTTACTGTGTTACAGTACGAAGAAATCCAGCTATTGATGGCACCATGGAAGGGGTGCGGTAACCCTATTTACCAAATATGTATAAGGGTTTTTTACATAATTAAAAATTATTTTCGGCGAGAATTTGCGGGGCTCTCAATAATGGCACGATGCGAGGGTATAAAGAACCCCCGGGCCCAAATAGAATTTGTAGTCATCCAAAGCTAGTCGCTTGTACTTGTCTTAGTAAATAAGAAGTAATTCTTATATAGAATCACGTCTCAGAAATTGTTGAGAGCCCTAGAATCGTGCCGTGTACTGAATAACTTAGTGTTTCATTTAATTCATCAACTTCAACCCTTATGAAGACATCCCTTTTCGATCCTGTCGAGCTGAACCTCGGAACCTGGACACCAGGAGTGCTGATCCAGAAGTAGGCAACCCAGAATCTGGAAATAACTCAAGTACAGCCAACACATCGTTGAATCGTTAGAGTCGTTTTGCAACCCTTCGTCACTGCTGCAGCCAGGCATCCAAGAACCTTTATTTTCGTTGATGTGGATGGGGCGTTCAGCGGCAATGGCCAGAAGGTTTACGCCCTTCTTTTCTCGGGGCCAATGAACACGCTACGTCCTGCACATTTAATGGTCCTTGCGAGCCGAATTTTGGAGCCTGGAGAGCCCCAGGACGTCGGGAACAGCAGATCCAGAAAAAACAACTGGGTGCCTGCATATTAAGTCGGCTACGTGCAACACAACGTTGACCCGTTTGAGCCGAAATTCGAAGTCTGGAGCGCCCCAGGACGTCAGGAAGAAATAGTGGTGGAATTAATTTTTCGAATTTTGGAGAAATTAATTTCACAAATAAACCAAAAATCGACGTGCACTGCAGGGAACAAGTCCTACGTGCCCTATTTGCCGCTGGATCCAAGAGGTAAAATTCTGGAGACAGTTATTGAAAATACCCTATTTTTTCAATAATTGTAAGAAGATAGAAAAAATTTTCTGTGAGCCGCAAAATGCTGTATGAAGACTGATGCGCATCCTTGAAGCCCCAAGAATAGTTCCTGAAGACTTATCGCTGAAAACTACCCTTATGTTTTTAGCGATTTGTTTAAAAAACGAGCGCCCGTCAGAAAAATACAAGACGTGCGTTTTAGAAGGCTGATGTGCATCCTTGATGATTGAAGAATAATTCCTGAAGCCTTATGACTGAAAACAACCCCTAGGTTTTCAGGAAAATTTTGAAGACTGAATTTTCGTCAGTGAATGGAAGAAACGTACTCTGAAGACTTAGATACGTTTCGGATGTACTGACTACGCGGTTCCTGAAGCACTATCACTGAAAATAACTTTGACGTTTCGGTGATTTATTTGAAGATTGAATTTTCTTCAATCGAGCAAGATACGTGCTCTGAAGATTGATGCACGGCTCTGATGCTTTGGACAAGCAGTTCATGAAGCATCACCACCGAAAAGTAACCTTGACTTTTCGGTGATTTAGAATTTGATTGAATCATAGTCAATCAAATAGAACATACACGTTTATGGGAAAAATAAACTTGTATAGCAAATGCCTGAAGTTTCCTGAAGACTTATCACTGACCGTAAGTTTTTAGTGATTTTTTATTTGAAGATTGAATTATAGTCAATCGAAGTGGAGGTTAACTTCTGGAGATCGTCGGTTTGAACGCTGAAGCCCGGAACTGGGACTTATCTTTGAAAACTAACTTCGAGTTTTCAAAAGAAAATATTTCAACAACAATGCCGATAACCAGAACCAAAGGCAAGAAGCCGGAGGCATGGACCGTGGAGTTGGATCAGCCAGCTGGCATCAGACATGAGCTGCCGCCGGGTTCACCTTCCACAACCGAAGGGACCGAGCCGGCGGACGAGCAGCGCCATCTAGCGCCTCAAACTGAAAGCACTCCGACGCATCAACCAATAGAAACTGATCAAGCGGTTTCTACCAGATTAACCAGATTAGAAGGAGCTTCAGACACAACATTGAAACCTTCTCAGAAAGAGAAGATTTCCGAAGAAGACAGACGTACAGCGATGCCGATGACTACCCGGGGTGACGCCCGTATCGAACATAGCCGTCCGCCGTCAACTAGAGTGACTCAGTCACGAAAAAATATAGATAAAGCTCGCGAAGACTTACTCAAAATTAAGTTGGAGCTTGCACAACTTGCACTTCAGAGAGCGGAGGAAGAGGGTTCCGAAGCTGAATACTTGGATGACAGAAACTCGAATGACGAGTACGTGCGTTCATGGCTAGAAGAGGCACCAGAACCTCAGCCTGAGAAGGAGGATAACGTCGTGGAAGGGGGAACCAGAAATTCTATGCATAGACCCCTGACTGCGACCGCCACCAAATCGCAAATAGAAGGTCAGCATCCTAAAGAAAAAGAAGTGCGAAAACCTCCAGTTGCAGCGTCAGCTGAGTGTACAGGAGGTCAGAGGGATAGTCTCCGTCCATTCCTGACGGAGTTGACGTCCGCTATAGCGTCGCTAGCCGACAGAAAAATAGAACAGCGGGACCAACCGAACCCCTCTGCGTCGAAATTCGTCATGACATTGCCGAATTTCAATGGTTCTCATACTGAATGGCTATCATTTCGGGCCATATATGAGACAACTCGAGCGTATTTTACGGACGTCGAGAATACAGCGAGGCTGAGGAGAAGCTTACATGGACGTGCAATGGAAACCGTCAGCTCAGAACTCATCGGACATGCCAGGCCCGATGACATCATGAAGGAACTCGAGCTGCAGTTCGGCCGTCCAGACTCCATAGCGCAAGCTGAAACAGATAGATTACGCGGACTGCCGCGCTGCAGTGAGTCACCAAGAGACATCTGCGCGTTTGCAAGTCGCGTAAGAGGTGCTGTAGTCACGCTCCGCGCGTTAAAAAAGGGTCATTACCTTATGAACGCGGAGCTTATGCGATTGTTAACAGAGAAGTTACCCAATTCGCTACGAGCACAATGGTACCGATCATATTCGGAGAAGTACCAATCGGTGCCAGATATTTCATTGTTCAGTGATTTTATATCTGAACAGGCACACTTCTGTAGTCCATTCGCCCCACCCGAAGGCATCGCTTCGGCCGAGGCGAACACCAACAGACGCGTCACACAAAGGACGCATATAGCTACGGACCAACCGGTAGGAAAATGCCGTGTTTGCGACGTGGGACATCACTACGCCACTGGATGTGCACAATTCAGGGGCGTAGCTGTCGAGAAACGATGGGAGCTAGCGAAAAAACACAATCTATGTTATCGCTGCCTTCAACTTCGACAAGGCAACCACACTTGTAAGAAAAAACAATGTGGCCAAGACGGGTGCAGAGATACGCACCATCGGCTTCTTCATAGGAAGAAGCAACAGCAGAGGGAAGCCAACAAGAAGCCCGATGTTCCTGAATCCCGGAAGGATCCTCAGGAAACGGTGGCCAGTTTCGGGTCACCATCGAGCCAGGCGTACCTCAAGATAGTGCCGGTCCGGGTAATCGGACCGGCGGGAGAGGTGGCAACATATGCTCTCCTAGACGATGGGTCCACCGTTTCGCTGATGGATGAAGACATCGCGAGGCAAGTCGGGGCAGAGGGCCCTGTGGACCCGCTCAAGATCGGTGCGATAGGCAACACCATGCTCACCACCCCATGCTCAAGAAGAGTCAAGGTGACGCTGGTTAGCCCGCAAGACAGAAGGGTACAGTTCAAAGCACGTACTATACCTAAACTCAGCTTGGCAAAACAAACAGTGAGCGATAGGGTTGTCGCACGCTGCAAGCATTTAACCGACTTGAGAAAAGAGTTGATGTACAACAATGGCGTGCCAAAAGTACTCGTCGGCCAAGACAACTGGCATTTGTTATTGGCCAGCGAGATTCGCAGAGGTCCAAGACACCAACCAATTGCGTCACTTACAGCGATGGGTTGGACACTACATGGCGCGCACAGTAGTTTACTACGACAACAAGTACATCATGTCAATAGAATAACAACTGATGATAATTTGGATCATCAGTTGCGCGAACATTTCGCGATAGAATCGTTGTGCATAAACCCACAGCGACCCGCCTCTGACCCAGCAAGAAGGGCAGAGGACATTTTGAATCGATCAACTGTCCAATTAGAGAATGGACACATCGAAACCGCCATGCTTTGGCGTAATGAGCATGCTGAGATGCCAGATAGCTTTGAGACAGCTCTGAAGAGGCTCGTCTCAACAGAAAAGAAGCTGGACAAGAACCAGGAACTTCGAAGAAGATACTCAGACCAGATGGACTCGCTAATTGCGAAAGGGTACGCTGAAAGGGCACCCGCAATTAGCACGCCGGGCAAAACTTGGTACCTCCCGCACTTCGATGTCTTCAACCCAATGAAGCCAGACAAACTTCGCATCGTACATGACGCTGCCGCCAAATCGAGAGGAATGTCACTGAATGACTTCCTGTTAACTGGGCCCGACCTATTACAGTCGCTGCCAGGCGTAATGATGCGGTTTCGCCGTCACTGCGTTGCAATAACCGGTGACATAGCGGAGATGTTCATGCAAGTGAAGGTGCGGAGCCAAGACCGAGACGCGCTTCGCTACCTGTGGAGGGGAAACCGCAGAGAAGGAGCGCCAGAAGAATATAGAATGACGTCCATCATTTTCGGCGCAGCCAGTTCGCCTTGCACAGCAATTTTTGCAAAGAACTGGAACGCAAACAAATATATAGAAAAGCACCCTGAAGCTGTGAATGCTATACTACGTAGTCATTATATGGATGACTACCTAGATAGTTATAGAACTATCGAGAAGGCGGCAGAAGTCGCTAGTATGGTGCGAAAAATACACCTACAGGCGAGGTTTGAACTCAAGAAATGGGTTTCAAATAGCTCGCAGCTCCTAGAAAAGATGGACCCATCGCATATACAAACTGAGATGGTATCCATTGGAGATATAGATACGTCGGAAAAGATACTCGGCCTCATATGGAGGCCAGGCGAAGACACGCTGGGTTTCAACCTCACACTCGCGCGTCTGCCTGAGGGTATCTTGGACCGAGAGGCGCCCACCAAGCGAGAGGCGCTCAGAATAGTAGCGTCGCTATACGACCCACTCGGACTCGCCTCACCAGTAACCATCAAGGCGAAGCAAATATTGCAAGAAGCATGGAGGCGAGGCGTCGACTGGGATCAGAGGCTAGATGTTGACCTAGCATTACAATGGAAAATTTGGGTACAACATTTACGCCAACTAAAAAACGTTAGCGTACCAAGATGCTATCCTGGATATAGCGACGCTATAGAAATGCAGGTGCATGTGTTCACTGATGCAAGCGAGATGGCATATGCTACCGCTGTATACTGGCGGGCCACGACCGTGGAAGGCAAGCACTTAATAAGCCTTGTTATGGCGAAAGCGCGGGTGGCCCCACTGAAACTGCTTTCGATACCGAGACTCGAACTTCAGGCCGCGGTATTGGGAACCCGCGTAGCCGCAGCAGTGATGAGTGAACACGACTGCAAGCCCACGTCAGTAACGTATTGGTCAGATAGCAAGACCGTACTGACCTGGATTAGAAGAGGAGCGAGAGTATACAAACCTTTCGTTGCTCACCGAATAGCTGCTATTGAAGACAATAGCAAAGTCGAAGATTGGCGGTGGATACCCACCAAGATGAACATCGCTGATGCAGCAACCCGTGACGTGCCACTGCGGTTCAACTCGGACCACGAGTGGTACTGCGGGCCGAGATTTTTGTCTCTTGGGCCCGAATTATGGCCCACAGAGAAACCTCCGACTATAGACGACACGGGAGAAGAAAAAACTTTCGTTGTCACAGAAGGGGACAAGAAGAGCTTCATAGAAGCCGTTCCAGAGCCAGGCAGATTCTCCAGATGGGAGCGACTGCTTCGTGCGACCGCCACAGTTCTGCGTTTTATATCTCTTTGCAAAAATAGAACAGAGATAACGTCCTATAAACGGACGAGAAAAAACGCTGAAAAGGACCCAGACTGGCGCCAGAAGCCTGCTGTACCTGCACAGAAGCAGAAGCAGGCATGCAGAGCACCAACCCAGGTCAACAGACAAATTATAGAAGCAGAATTTCTCCAAGAAGCTGAGAAAATACTTGTCCAGGTCGCACAACAACAATCGTTCGCTTCAGAGTTAGCGAACGTTGAAGAAATAAATAAAAATAGCTCGCTGCGACCTTTACAAATTCAGGTCGTTGACGGCGTGCTGCGACTAAGAAGTCGCATAGCAGCTACGCAAGAGGTAGCTGAAGAAGTGATGCGCCCGCCTATATTACATGGCGACCATCACATAACGCAGTTGTACATAGACTGGACACATCGCAGTCTACAACATAGTGGCACCGAACTCACAATTAATGAGGTACGGCAGCACTACTGGGTCGTGAAGATGCGACCAACAGCGAAGAAGGTGATAGCAAGATGCCTGCATTGCCGTATACGCAAGGCACAGCCACCAGTACCTGCGACCGGCGACCACCCGAAAACGCGCCTCGCTCACCATAAGAGGCCGTTTACATATACCGGGCTCGACTATTTCGGCCCGCTATCCGTCACCGTCGGTCGGCAGCATCAGAAGAGATACGTAGCACTATTTACGTGTCTCACATCAAGGGCGGTGCACCTTGAAATCGCCGCCAGCCTTAGCGCAGACTCCGCCATATTGGCGCTGCGCCGATTCGCCGCGCGCAGAGGATGCCCAGCTGAGATACACTCAGACAATGGCACCAACATGCACGGCGCCGACAGAGAGCTGCGAGACGCCTTCAAAACAGAGGCAAGTCGCAGAGGCATCGTATGGCGCTTCATAACGCCATCAGCGCCATTCATGGGAGGCGCCTGGGAGCGCCTAGTTCGTTGTGTTAAAAACACACTATGCAATGTACTTACAGAGAAACACCCCACCGAAGAGGTGTTGTCCACACTGATTTGTGAGGCAGAGTACATTGTAAATAGCCGACCATTGACACACGTGTCGGTAGATGGTGATGATGACGAATCCATCACACCGAATCACCTCTTGCTCGGTGGGTCAGCCAGACTACCTACACCTGGCACGTTCACTGAGCAAGATATAGACAGCAGGAAAATATGGCGACGATCACAGATCCTCGCTGATATGTTCTGGAGTCGCTGGGTCAGAGAGTACCTGCCGGAGCTCCAAAACCGGCGGGAGCCACATAGTAGTGGGCCCAGATTTAAAGTGGGTGACCCTGTCCTGATAGCCGACGGCCAGCTGCCCCGCAATACGTGGCCGCGAGGCCGCATTGTGGCCGTGTATCCAGGAATCGACGGAGAAATCCGGACTGCTGAGGTACGCACACTTGGCGGTACCTTGAAGCGTCCGGTGAAGAAACTCGTCCCACTGCCCCAGTAACCAGAGATGCCGGAGCGGCGACCGTCCTCTCGGTGGGCCTGGCCGGCAGCCGAGAAATGCCGTCCGTCGCTCACCGAAGGAATGCAGCGCCGCGCCGACAACACTTCGAGTCGACACAGCACTGCACGGCGGGAGATATGTTCGCGACGAAGCGTCATCAACCATACTAAATGGTTCATAAAAAGTTAAAGTTTGTATGTGTAGACATGTCTGCTCACCACGGCGCGCCATCTGATACTAAAATGAATTTTAGAGGCCCGTCTATATTTATACTAAAATTTTACCTACATTTTTTGAGATAGTAGTATAATGTTTTTAGTATTTGTCAGTATGTCATAGGGTTCAATAGTTCACCCTTAACAGAGTAAAATCATTAGAAAGCATACTGATAAGAGTTATCATAGTAAAAAACATAAATTTCTGTCATACGATACGTCTGTGCTCGGCGACGGATTAGTTCCGAATGGCCCGTCAGATGGAGCACCACGATATATATAGTTTTGGAGTTTTTTGAAAATATTATAGTAATTAAAATCATGTTTTTAAGGGCTTATCCTATGTACTGGACATGTAATCAGTACATAATGATGAAACTATGTGAAGACCACATAGTTTCTGCTATGTAAATAAGAATATTGACTTGATATCTCAAACACCAAATATATGGTTTCAGGTCATTTTAGGGTATATGGGGGACCTAGACCGAGACAGGAAGCCTATATACACCTCATAGTTAGCGAAGTCTTTTATATAAAGCCCATTTACTTGAGATATCAAGTCAGTATATAATAGAAAAACTGCTGTTTGTCTGGTTTTGGTAATCGCTTTCGGTTTTAGGTGCCCTAAGTACCTAGAAACATATAGGTGTACTGGTAAAAGTACTACCATTGGAAAGCTTGCTAAAAGGGCTTCCAGGCGGTTTCTAGATGGGAAGAATCGCTTGGATAGTCAACGAGATAGGCAGCCGTGAAAAATGTAAACAACGTAAAACGTTGAAATTTGTAGACCCTTCAGGTGGAATAACTCCATGAAGGGAATAGATGTACTCATGGTGTAAGTACTTTCGGATGGCTTGCTGGACTAGCTACCAAGCCATCACTTTGGAGCGAAAATCGCTCAAGTAGTTTAAGTACAATTCCAGAAAATAGGTTTCTGGAAATGTAATTTTTAGTCAGTTTTTGGCATTCCCTGGGACTATACACCCCTGGGAATTCCGAAAATAAGGAATTTTTGGGGACCTCCCGATGGCCCGTTAAATGCACCATCGTGTCGTCCCAATCTTATTAGTGTTATTATACCTAGTTTCTCTGGTAGCTGGGCGCAAAGAAAGTGACCAGCTGCCAAATTTGTACATAGCGAGGCACCTTATGTGCATATGACCTAGATAGACTTACATAAGCACTGGAAATGTAAAGTGTGGTCTATTGGCTACCAGAATCCCCATAATAGGCGGTGATTGTCTGGTAAGCCTAAGTAGGAGGTCCTAAAGTCGGTGAAATGACTTAGGAATTTATAGATTCATTACATAGGGGATGATATCCCATAGAAGATTCCCGAAAATAAGCTTTTTCTAGACGTCAACAGACAGCCTGCTATTGGCACCAGCAGGTCAACCCAACCTATAGATATCCTTAGGCTAGGTTAAAAGCTATTAAGGTTTTAACTGGGAAATAAAGGGAATTGTCCTTTAATTTCATGTAAATAGTCTAGGGAAGCTATCAATACCTGGAAATTAGGTATATTGATTAGATACATAGATAGGGGGCGTTACTGTGTTACAGTACGAAGAAATCCAGCTATTGATGGCACCATGGAAGGGGTGCGGTAACCCTATTTACCAAATATGTATAAGGGTTTTTTACATAATTAAAAATTATTTTCGGCGAGAATTTGCGGGGCTCTCAATAATGGCACGATGCGAGGGTATAAAGAACCCCCGGGCCCAAATAGAATTTGTAGTCATCCAAAGCTAGTCGCTTGTACTTGTCTTAGTAAATAAGAAGTAATTCTTATATAGAATCACGTCTCAGAAATTGTTGAGAGCCCTAGAATCGTGCCGTGTACTGAATAACTTAGTGTTTCATTTAATTCATCAACTTCAACCCTTATGAAGACATCCCTTTTCGATCCTGTCGAGCTGAACCTCGGAACCTGGACACCAGGAGTGCTGATCCAGAAGTAGGCAACCCAGAATCTGGAAATAACTCAAGTACAGCCAACACATCGTTGAATCGTTAGAGTCGATTTGCAACCCTTCGTCACTGCTGCAGCCAGGCATCCAAGAACCTTTATTTTCGTTGATGTGGATGGGGCGTTCAGCGGCAATGGCCAGAAGGTTTACGCCCTTCTTTTCTCGGGGCCAATGAACACGCTACGTCCTGCACACCAGTATAACCTTAAAACATCCGTACTGTAATTAAGCTCTGGAGGTCAAATAGCAGTCATTTTACATAAAACATCGATACTATTGATATGTTCAGCAGCCTGGTTGGACTGGCAGCCGACCCTAACCTAGTTGATAAAAGGCTAGCTGGATAATTACGTGAGCAAAAAAAATCATATAGAGTTACGCTTTATTGTGCGCGATAAGAATGTTAGGCCCTAGGTTTGTTATCCGGCAGGCTTATTACGTATAAAACAGCAATTAGCAATAATTGCACAGTCATTACGCGATCAATCGCTTTATGTCTGTACTTAGAAATTTGGGAGTGGCAATCGACCAACAACAAGAGAAAAAGTAATTACAAATAATAATAATTACGGTCAAATTTTCTGTCCATAATCGCGATTATCCTGCGTTCAAATGATCATTTTAGTTAACTAATTGTTCAACAGAGGCAACACTGTCGAAAAATTGCTGTGGTGTGGCTATCGCTGATACATAATTCGGGTTCGCGATTGAAGATTAAATTTGCGTAAAAATCGCTATTGTTTGCTCTTGCAAGATACGTAATAGTGATATTTATTTATTTAGATTCATGCACAAATAGGTACAAAGGCGGATTTAATGCCTTAGGCATTCTCTTCCAGTCAACAGATATAAGGTTTCTACATTTAATTTTTAAATTGCAGCCCGGAGCCTGGACTTTTTCCTGGTTCACGGCAATAGACTTACTTGTTCCAAACTAAAACAATGTAGGTGGACTACTTCTCTTCCTTTCTCTTCCGGGAATGCAAGCATGACCTTAAGTGTATTTGAAAAAAATATAAAAAAGCGACTGCTTAAGAAGCGAACTAAAGAGACGTAACAAGAAGAAAATCATGCTGTGCAGCCGGAGGATCAATCCGGTTTTAGTCAACCAGCTCGCGAATATGTATCGTCCTAGTTAGCTTTAAGAAGCAGTCGGGTTTTTTGATTTTTTAAATTAACATTTCTATACTAATAAATATTATAAAGAGGAAAGATTTTTTTGTTTGTTTGTTTGTACCGAATAGGCTCCGAAACAACTGGACAAATTTAAAAATTCTTTCACCTATGGAAAGCTACATTATTCCCGAGTAACATAGGCTATTTTTTAACCCTGAAAACGGGTCCTGTGGGGTGGTTCACGGGAGCGAAGCCGCGGGCAACAGCTAGTTAGATATATTTTTCTTGAATTAGGTACATTTAAACATATAAGTAATATATGTTTCTGAAAGCACCTTAAAACCCTTTTGATACCCCACACGATGGGTTTGGAAGAAAAAAATATTAGGCGTTCAAAAACCGCCATTTTACAATTTTGCTATTATAATGTAGATAATGACAATCGCAAGGTTAAGACGAATCGATTGACGTAAGAATCATCAAAATCAGCCAACGCGTTTGGTCTTTAGAAATCCACATAGGAACAAACATACATACATAAATAGACTGATAACCACATTACCCTCCTCCGTCGGATAAAAAGAATAAAAATTACTTAAATTTAATTTATTTGTCATTAACAAGTTCACTGTCCATATAACAATAGAATGAATCATTTATATGATTCATTGGACAGGGAAACTGTTAACAGCGACACCTATCTTCAAAGTTTCAAACTATTTAACATTCCTGGGACAGGAAAGACGAAACACTCCTTGCTTACAAAGTCAAAGGTCGTTTAGACATCTCATAACACCATCAACAATTCAACAGCCTTACTTCATCGAAAACTAGTTCAAAAACTAATTAGAAGCCTATAAGGTGGTTTTTATGTAATAAATTAATATAATTTCGAGTCATTGCACATGTCGGTGGGTCAATTAATGTCACGCGGCTTGCAATCAGCGGCGGATGTTGTCGCAATGTCGCCACCAGCTTGCGAAACCGATCAGTGTTTAGATTGGCGATCAGATCGCGTCGATAGTCGAGATGAAATAATTATGTACCTGGTAACACGTGTACTGCCTTATCGAGATTCATACTCATTATGAGGTGGACATTAATTATTCATTTACTAATCATGTTTGTTTTGTTCTTTTCAGGTAAGGATTTAGTTTTGTGGAGGAGTTGTGGTAAGACTAAGTTAGCCATAAAATTTGTTGGTCGTTTACATAAAAATAGAATAGGATCTTAGCATAAAAAGCTTAATTCTTTGCATGCTGGGCTTTTCACGGATTTATAGTAGACTTTCAAGCAAACACAGACCTTGGCCATAAATAGTGTGTGATACTAAGCAACTAAGTCCCAGTTTTTTGTCAATAGTTACCTTAACCAATAGTTTAATATGTTGTATGTCTAACACATGATCAATTAATTAATTAATTAATCATTTGTGAGTCTAACAATTGAAGAAAAAACGCATTTTACCGAAATTTCAAACAATGGTTTGAACCTATGATGGATGGTACTCCACCTATGGCGGTTAGCATATTTAACCATTGGAGGAGTTAACCACGGATAAAAAAACTGAGTTTATGTATGAAACCTCTAGATAAATCTATAAAAATACCCATGCAGTACTAATGCACAAACTTATATAGCAAGCTTACAAGATTATTGAGCCTATCTATTCGACATGCAACATCTCAATACACCTTGATACATTAATCAAAGAAGTCGGAGTAATTAGTAGCCACGTGTCATATTAAGTTATCTAGCAGCACACAACAACGGCTGCTTGCATCCATCCATCTGTGAGAATGCGTATCGTGCTCTCATTACCGATCCTATTACAGAATAGGTACATTCGAACAAGCAATTTTGTACCTACCATTGGTAGAAGTTTTTTTATTCGTTCCACTGCTTGTCAAAGGCCTCCCCCAAGTCCTTCCTGACAAGTTTTTTTTTAATATTAAAGACAATAATATTTAAAAAAAAATTACGTTAATACTGCCAAAATTATATGTTTTGTGTACCTGGTAACTATTTAAGCTTATGCGCTAATAGAACAGGCATACCTACATAAGAGAGTATTGATAAATCAGTACACCTAAAATACTTAAAAATACCGTTGTTTTTTACAAGTAAGGCTACAGGCACATTACTGTGTCGTGTCGTGGCGCGAGACACACCAATCAAACGAATCTGTTCAAGCCTACGACATATCACAACGACTTTTGATTAACTGTCTGTACCTTAGAAGGCGTCACGCACGACGAAACGACACAAAACAATAATGTGAGCCTGGCTTTAGCAGCTTGTCTACCAAATAGTTCCTTCGACTGTACATCCCTCCGCCTCCTCACTGTACATGCTGTAGGAGTTAGGAACGTAATTAATATAGAGAGAGGTTATTATTTCGATACCGATGCGGCTCGAGCCCACTTCAAAAGATATAATAGTAATTTCCAACCCGGCTCCATGCATTATCAGAGAAAGTTCTCTTAAAGTAATGCTCGATAAGCGTTTTTTATAGTTCAGGTTACGTGTTTATTTTCTAATTTGACAGCACTAAGGAATTTTATTTATTTGTATGGATAAGGATAAACAACAGCTTTCTCTAATTCTTTGCATCTCTCAACAGTTGGAGCTATCGTAAAATATCGTTGAATGCACTTTCGGTTACAATATAGTCCCGGAGCCAGGGAAGCAATAGATTAGGTACAACGACATGGGCATACATAAAATGGTACAACGACATCTTCTGTTATGAAGTAGGACGAAAACATAAACAAAAATTATTTAAAAAATTAAAAGCGTAGTAATTACAAAGTTACGACTTACGAAATTACTGGAAAAGCGCGCGTAGTTTTTGCGCTGAGCGCAAACATGTCGCCGGGTGGCATGCGCATGCTGCCGAGGTTTAGTAACACAAACATGCTGTTAATTACGTGAATTATCAACCAACTGTCCCCAACAGTGATGAAATGTGAATAAAAAATACATTGCGTAACGCGCCATTTTAAACTCTTTTACGCTTTGTTTTTCTTGATTATTTTTAGTTAAATTAGCGTGAAGACTGGCATTATTGTTGCTCTAGTTTATGATATATTAGTAGCATAACTTATATCCAAAGAATCTTTTACTAATCGATTAGACAAGCCTGCATAACAACAGACCGCTCAGGTGCATATAAACATTGGAAAGAGGACAGCTCGATAATTATGAATATTTTTCCAAAGCTCCATCCATTTTACCGAATCGAATAGTATCTCCAAGATTATCTACGGCTCTTCTGGATGCGGAGGTTCTGCGTAATCGAGACGCGGCCGCCCAACGCCCAGCAGCTTATTACGAAAGATGCGTAGAATCGAAAAATAAATAATTGGGCCCTAAAAGTGAAAGCCGTAAGTTACGACTACTAATGCGCTTATCTAATTCGCCCCACTCAATCACGAGCACTCGAGACAAAACGACGCGAGACACTCACTACCTAATATATTTTAAATATCACTTGTCATTAGTATTATGCATTATCTATTACCCGCATTATGTAACAATCGTGAGACTCATTATGCCCTCTGGCACTCACTTATAGTTCACTATACATACACATGTCAAACATATTATTTCTCGTAAATTAATACCAACAAACAATTTTATGCCCTATTGATAAATGAATAGTGCCTAGATCTCTGTATAGGCAATGTGTTGTTGTGATGTACCTGTAGCGCTATTTAACATAATAATATATATAATAGCATGTGACTTGTGATTTTAGTGTTCCGTGAGCTATTGTTGGGTGATTATGTGTAATTAATATACTTGCCGCAATTACTGGAGTACTTAGCAAATTAGCTGTTAGAATACTAATGTAGGTTCATTAGTTTAAATTTAGTCAAGTTTTGTCAATAGAAGCAGGTGGAATTTTTAATGAGAGCTGTCAATGCGAAATACGCGAACTTAAAGAACGGATTTATTTACATATTGAAATGTAAATAAGTAGCCTTTCATAATAAATCATTACTTCTTCACGTCATCGACCATATTTGCATAATTCATACTTCTAAGAACGCAATATTTTTTAATCACGTCCAAAATTTTTTTACAATAATATGATGAAAGGTTTAATCGATTACTTATTACAGGATTAGAAAGTTAATATGGTTAGTATCTTAAAAGTGATTTATTTTCTCAATGATTCATAAATAAGAATTTGAATCTCATCTCAATTCGAAGCATCACAGATAAAGTAATTTACTCGGACATTAGCTCCTAAACCACAATATTTCTTTCATATCAGAGAGACTGCTTGTAGGTACCATAATTTATTTTTGGAATATTCTAATGCAGTGCAATTGCGTCATACGGAGATTAGTTCAGAAATAATTTGGTGGGTGTACTTACCTGTGACGTCAGACGAGCCATCTCTCACGATAACCCGATGGCGGCTAACGAGGCTCATTAATCTCGGTGCAGTCAAAGGGAATCACTTTCACTCTGTACTCGATATATGAAACAAAAGTTCAACAACTTTTATAATGAAGTGAAACGTTGCTTGGTGAGCAAACATATCAGATTTATGTTCTTGTTTCTGCCATGTTCTTTCAAAATAATCGCAGTTTTTAAATTGAATATCGTTCGGTTATTTTGACTGGCCTTTAACCCGATTTATCACCTCAAATTAACTTTTAGGTAATCTCACCAAAAAGAAATGTTCAATAACATTTCGTATAAGACTAGCGATCAGCCCAGGTTTTGCCCACAATTATAATATAACTAGCTTCAGCCAGCGGCTTCGCCTGCGTTAATGTAGAAAATTATCCCGAAGGAACTTATTCCCGGGATAAAAAGTATCCTATGTGCTATTCCTGACTATAATTTATCTCTGTGCCAAATTTCATCCAGATCCGTCCACCCGTTTGAGCTTGAAGAAGAAATAAACAAACACACACACAAACTTTCGCCTTTACTCAAAATATTAGTGTGAAGCATAGGTCTATCTGAAAAAAACTTAGGTTTAAACCTTTCAAATGGTGAAAGAATTTTTGATAACCTTCTACATGTAAATAATTTCACAAAATTCGCACTCTCACTTTACAATATTGTGTTTAAATGTTTATTGCGAAAATCAATTGATCAATATAGTCGTAAAAAAAACTTTTTTACAAAAAAATACTACCGACTTCCAAATAAGAAAACTACAAAGTGAAAAATAACTTTATTTTTGGAAGTCGGTGTCTTTCGTAGGTACCATTTTTTTGCGTTATGGACACCGACTTCCAAAAATAAAGTTATTTTTCACTTTGTAGTTCTCTTATTTGGAAGTCGGTAGTATTTTTTTGTAAAAAAGTTTTTTTATTTTTCACTTTTTCGTTGTACCTACCTAATAGGCAAGTTGTTTAGTAAGTTTCCTATAACGCCAGAATAGATTACCCGAATATCATGAAACTTGAACAAAACCGATCAAATGAGAGATCAGGGGGTGACCATAAGCTATTAGAGCGGTATCAATTTGAGATCGAGTAAGTGACAGATGTATACAAGTCATATACATCTGTCCCTTATTCGATCTCAAATTAATACCGCTCTAAGAGCTTATGGTCACCCCCCTGCTTACCCCTTAAGAGCGTGATCTTATGTCATGAAATGGTATAAACAATAAACAGACATGCGATTGCAGCAGTCCCGAGAGATTTGCCGTTATTTATTGAAGAGTTCTGTTGTATATCTTCGAAGTTCTTCATCAGATCTTCACTTAATTAAAATGGGACCAATTTCGGCACATACTCTTTCAAACACAAAAAGAATTTTCAAAATCGGTCCACAATTGACGGTGATATCGGTGAACATACATAAAAAAAACATACAAGAAGTCGAACATAGAACCTCCTCCTTTTTCGAAAGTCGGTTAAAAAATAGGTTAATATCTTAATGATGACTTAAGGAAAGTCGTTTAAACTTATTACGTAAGATAAGGACAACAAAGTAAATTCGCACTTTTTCAGCGACTTGTCAACATGCTTTCAACATGCTCTCCTTTTCGTTGAATCGTGTGAAAATGACATTATAGTAAATATCAAAAACCGTTTAATATTGACCTTTATTCGCACAGAAATGTTTTAATGATTCATTCGTGCGTTGAAAAACTTATTGAAATTAAATACCTATCTTTATTATATTATATAATGTATTGCGGCATGGTGGAGGTTGATATCGGACGAAATGATCTGATTCACAGAATCCTTAATGAACGAGAGGTCGGAAATTATTTAACTACCTTTATCAGAAGCTAAATCATCATTCTTATGTAAGCGATGAGGCATTTCTATCTCATAGTTGCGTTATTTGCTAATATAACTGTAAGCACGTGCGAGCTTAAACGTATGCGTCATTATTTTTACCATCCTCTTAGTATTTTCGTATATAATTAGTTTTCCCTTATTTTATTTCATAACCACGTCTCTGATAATAAGATATATTTTTTTAATCTTTGCCCCACACTAAGATTTTTTGCCAGTATCGTAGGTGCGTTTACAAAAATTTAAACTCATATACAAGACACCCAGATCTGTAGGCCATACAAATATTTGTTCCGTGCGGGAATCGAACCCGCGTCCCGCAGCAGCCGATCACTCGACCACTACGCCAACCGTGTCGTCAATAAGGCCATTCCTATAAATTCTCATACCTATTCGAAAGAAAGATTTCCTTAGAAAGCATCATTCTGGTAGCCACTTTCCACACAACTTATTCGTATTTACCTACCTTCGTAAACATAATTATTCAATTATCTAATAGGGTAGTATATAAATAAAATAATTAATTGAATATTAAATACAGTCATTATCTTAATAAGAAAATTTATTGTAATAGATTTTAAAACTTAATTTTAGCGTATGAGAGAAAGTTAGCAGTATTCGCAGAAGTCTCATGAATACTGATGAAAAATTACGTAAGATAAATTAAAAGTTAAACTTCTCCTAAACAGTTAAGTAATAAAGCATGATTAATACTGCTGTAATGTACATCTTGAATGTTTCTTAATTAAATGCAAAAACACCTTACGGTTTTATACATTCCAAGAACAAGAACTGTGTTACTGCTACTAAAGATTTCCAATACTAATATCTATCTCTTATGGCGTTCAAGCAGCGTCTAAGTAACTGCTACGCCGCGTAGGCCTTACGTAGGCGCCTACGAAGCGTCTACGCAGCGTAGGCAGCATTGTATGGAAATACTCATTGGACTTTGTGGAGTTCGCTTAAAATTATATTTTATTTAATGAGGATTGCCTAAGTACCTGACACTTTACCAAATCGGCTAATCCCTTGCCCAACTGAGAATTGAAACTCGAATCACATTATTATCCTAGTGCTTTGGAATTACAAATTAAACTGTATTGAAAATCATTAGCAGTTAATCAAGGCCAAGAGCAGGCTCATTTGTTAATGAAAAAAATGTTCTAACGCTACCTGTATTACCACTGATAACAATCACTATTCCGGCAATTTGCATACAAATACTCGTAACTATAAATCACTTAAGCAAACTTTTAACGAAACAAAAAACGCACATGCGAATTACGAACACGTGCTTATCATTATAGTAGTTGCCAGCCAGACTGGCACATTAGCTGAAACATTTGCAAATTAAGATGGCAACTTAGCGAGATGGGCAGGATAACGGGCTATATCTAGAAAGTCATCTTCTAATGGTCCTAACGGCAATCAAGACGGCTTTAGTTATGTCAAGATGTTATTATTATTAAGTATTTTGTGACGGTACCCTAAGTTCTGCCAAAAAAGGAATTACAACAGCGAAGCAGCTAAGATTTATTTGGTGATAGGTAAAGTTGTAACGGGTTTTAAAGAATTTAGAATATTCTTGGAATTTAATTAGGTATTTACTTTCTAAGCGCTGTGACCCCGAAGTGGGTCTTGGCCTATGACAACAAAAACTGCGCGGTCGCTTGCAAATTCGAACATGATCAACCAAAGTTCTTCTTCGTATAACATGACGGTTATTTTTTCACAATAACTTCGCAACGTACATGATTAAACTCCGCTGTAACTACAGTTATTCATAAAAGCAAATATTCAATACATTAGTTTTTGTGGACATCAGTGCATTAACCTTCCATTGAAACGGTGCTATGAAAGCGTCACGTCTAAACTACGCATTATGTAATTCTCATAATTTAATTTAAATCTGACATTTACGGGACTAACGTGTTCAGTTTAATCTTATCAGTTTGTAAAGATTTTATTTAATTAACAAACAAAGTTGGAAGATAAATTAGATTTAAATGTTCCGAATGATCTACGACTTATCCATTGCAATCAGCGCGCGCGCATTCACGTTGTTGTCGGCATCTGCTGTCGTAGGTATCGTTTACTGTTATTGTCGGAGCTGATGAAGATTGCTACTATCTTTGCATTATATAGAGTTAATCTTTCTAGTATTATATAGCAGCATAGCCAGCATTGTGTGAGTACCATGTACTTCAGAGCTATCATTGTCTAGATACCTACGTCTTCTATTGACTTGAATGACTCCGGTGGTTGAGAGTATGTCATGCCCACTCAAATGTCTCGCCGATGGTGGCGCGTGTGTCGGATCATTTAGCTCCCTTCAAAATGGTTGAGCTGAATGGTGCTGATACATGTGTCATGTTCGTGAACGGGCGCTGTCGGTTGGGACTGGTCATCTCTTAGCTGCCATGGTTTATTTTAATTGATTCTAATTTTATTTCTGAATTGTCTTTTTATATTTACTATGGACACTTTTAACTTTCTACATCGTTCTCACATAATGTGTAATCTCAACATGAATGATGTAACAAATGATTTGTAATAATTACCTAATTGAAAAAGAGTGTCCATGGAGTTTCTTGCCCGTTCTTCTCCATAGAGATCTACGCCTTGGAATGGGCATCTACAGTACTTTCACAGTTATTATGTCTTGTGACTGGGACTGTAGCACCATAATTTTGTAATATTTTATTTTGTCTTTTGACAATTCAAAAGTGCCTGTAACTGGCCTACTTGAAATAAAGTGCTTTGACTTTGACTTTGACTTTGACATCTTGATCGTCCGTCCACACTTACGTAACTGACTTATTTAACTCGCAATTCTAATCGTAATCACACAACATTTATTACAATGAAGCTGACAGATCGATAAAGAGTATAAAAGCGCTACTTGACTCTATCTAAATATCTAACTTCTCCAATCATGAAACTGATTAAATAACCAAACCGAATGACAATTTAGTTTTTTGTTCATATTCACATTATAATACAATAAACAGTAAGCGGTACATTCCTCCAGAAAACAATAGAATTAACTATTAATAATTTCTTCAGCGGAGTCTTATTCGCTTTGTGTATTCATGAGCTAATTACTCTATTCAAAGTTATTCCAACGTCATAACCATCGGTCAACGTCGATATCCCCTTCTAAAGTGTCGTGCTAGAGTGCGTAGGATCGTGACCGAACTCCTCAAATGGTCATATCGCTGTCTGTCGGTGTGGCCACCGGCGGGACTCCATCGCTCGTCACTATAGCACTTCCCTATCGTGATGGTAGTAGAGCATAATTTCGGGTGACAACTGACCTTGACGACTGATACACGCGTGTATGTGTAAACAATCGATAGTACAGTCGCGGGCGACGTTGGCGATGCAACCCATCGCGCATGGCTAATGCGCGCGCGCTACCTCGCCGCATAGCGATGAGGGTGTGCTGCCAGCACTGCCCGCTAAGCTCCTCGACTATCAAATATTATTCGCCGCAGTATGTTATTTTATAGCCTCATTTGTATTCAATACTTCCTTTATTAAAACACCAAATCTGTTGAAACGACTTGCGTTGTGTCGACATCGAAACTAAGCTGTATTAAGCAGCGCGTTTTAATAATAATTATATTTTATTCCCAGACATTAAATCATATAAAATCATGCACTCTCGCATCGGATAATTCGTATTTATAGGAGAAAGTGTGTGCAATAGGTGTAATACAAGCTTCAGTAGGTATATGACTGACTTTTCTTACGTGAGAACGATTGGAACATGTTTATAAGATGTTGGTGCACTGCACCTGCATTACATTACATCATATATACAGATTCTGAAACTTAGGCAAAATAACCCAATTTTACTTCGTTTTTAGGGTATCGTACTCGAAGAGTTCAAATGGAGCCCTATTGCTGTCACTCACGTGTCTGTCTGTCTGTCTGTCCGTCCGTTATCTCTCACACAGATTTTACAGCCAAACGGTTGACCCAAAGCCATACAAATTGTCAAAACATATTTTAAATGTTTTTTGGACGCGAAAATAATATTTTGACCGGGCCCATAGAGTGGGGTAACGTTGCTTAAAGCTCATTGTGTAGATAAATTCTTTGTGTTTTTGTTTTAAAAGATATAGGAAAACAAAGGAATGAGAAGCCACGAAAGTCAGCTTTTTTACAATATTTTGTTTCGATTTTTTTTTCAACTTCCCATTGACCTTAGAATTTGGTGTTAATATTTATTATGACTTATATTTTACTAACAAATACCAATATATTGATAAATCAGTTTGTTTTTTAAAAACCCTCATTTTTCCTATAGAATATAGAACCAACTTGATTTTGCGGTTTGGTACGGAACTCAAAATGTGCGGAGTACGCACATTTTGAGTTCCGTACGCACTTGACCTGTTTATTACTTATTTTGAAATAGAGAGAAAATAAATCTGAAACTACAATAAAGCAATCAGGGCCAGCAAAATATTGTTGTGCGGCAGTGGAACAGCAAAATGGTACAATAAACAAAAAGACAAAAGAAAGACTATGATCATCAAAAGGTATTAACATCGGGAGGGCACGCCCCGCACATTGTAATTGTGAATCTCATCAAAGGCGGTATCATGACTTATTAAACTACATACTTGCAGACGTCGCCTTTGTTCACAACAAAAGGAGCATTGCAAATATTCAGAGAGGTTACTGGAACAGCACTTAAATAGTAAGATATTAGTGATTCAGATTAAAGATAGTGACTCATCACTTAGCTTTACAGGGAAGGAACCGAAAACAGCACTAATTTATAGCCGAGTTTTTTTTTTTTTTTTTTTTTAGTTTTAAACAATAGAATGGAGACGGGACGATAGAAGCTGAGTCTGAGTGCTTAGAGAATAGTGTGAGTCTGTCTGAGGCCGATCACGCACAGTCGTCGGAATAGAAGCGGTTCATTCACATAATGGACGTGGTACGGCAAATTGGATAATGCCTCACAAATAACTGCACCGGACTCATTAGACCGACCGGCCTATTTTATGGCATCTTATCAGCAATTTAAGAAGCAAATGCGGTATTAGCATAATATCAAGGAGGTTTGCTACGTAAAACTGTGCACCTATTGTAAAAAAGTGACTTACATTTTAGTTTTTGTGCGTTAAGGCGCCTCCCCGAGCAATACGCCGCGCTAGTCGTTTTTATGCAGTTTGTAAGAGCTATCTACTCTTTATTTAAAAAGAAATATCAATTAATAAAAATATATTAAATTTCTACATAATGTTGATTCTAAAATTGTAGTACACTTTTTTTTTAAAGAGGTATATGTTTCACTAATCTCCTTCCAACAAAACCATAAAAATGAGAAATAATTATTGATATCATGCGTCTCCTCGTAAAGTGTTCATTATTTATTGTTTATACTAACACTAATGGATAGACAATTTGATAACGAATATTTTGTAAGTTTTATTTTTTTCAATTCGATTTCATAAAGACATTTTTTTTTGTGCGTATTCACTACCGTAATTCATGCGCCACCAGTGCCGCTAGGCCAATAGGAATGCTCATATCTCATGCTGATTTTTTGGTCAGGGTACGGCCTTAATAAAACTGTATAATATGTATGGAATACTGAACTGTATACTGTGTATTATAAATTATTGGGTATTCGTTTCTGAAAAATCATACATAGTGACACTTTATTATAATTTTCATATTATAAATGTTGGCTAAATTCAGAGGTTTCTTCGCGACAATTTTCGTGATAGTGATATTTCTTAACGCATCGTGACACCGCGGTGTTTCGCGGCAGCATTGCATTGTAAATTGTGATGTACTTACAACTACTCTGTTATGTCGAAAGTTTTCTTTGCAAATCATGAATTTAAGCAGATTTCATACTATTTTATTAAACCAACTAACCAAGACATCAATTTCATGAATGAAACCTGCTCAGGCTTGCAGTTATCGTACCATTTCAATAGTATGGTTTGAGTAACAGTGAAATCTACAAGTGGAACTCGTAAAATTTTATGTCTGTTATTCCCTTTTAGACGTGCAGAACTAAGTAGCATAGGAAAGTGTTATTCTTGTTTATGGCATCCGGCTCTACATTACACCTTCACTGATGCAGCAGGACTTATTGGAAAATATCCCAGTTCTCTTCACTTTGTAGAAACATATAATTTACTCCTCACACACTAAATATAGAGAGTGCACGTGCTGAATAACGTTGCGTTATTGTGACCTAAAAACAGGGTAAAATCGTCTACTAGCTTTGTAAGCGTTTTGATTACAAACTATGTACGTCGCTACTCAAGGAAGCGCGGGGGTGACAAAATGTAAATGCCGCGAATTTGCATTAATAGCCAATTGTCGATTCAGCGCGTTCAGTGCGCGAGTAGCGAGTAGGCACTTCACCTGACGGGTTTGGATATGACACATGTTCGAGTACATGTATGTGAGTGAATATGCACGCGATTAGAATCTTAATAGAGCCGATGCGAAGATATGCGGACCATCGTTAATATTGAACCGACGGTGTAACACGGTTTTAAACCTTATTCAGGATATAAAATCTTCAGACTTCAACAGATTTTCCTTTTAATGTCTAGCTTTCCCGTGGGAATACACTGCCACTCGGTATAATCATAAGACCTATCCAACCTCCACAAGAGAATTAAAAAAAACTTGGTATGCTCATATTAATTAAATTGAAAATAATTGAAATGCTATTGAGTCTCATAAAACGTAACCGTTCCCTACATTTTTACAGAATAGCTAAGTTCTTTGTTATTGTTCCAAATCATCAATTTATAAATAAAAACTTTCTTACAATTGCTATTGAATTGTAACCAATTCGAATTGCCTTCTGATTGCTTGGAAAAATTAAAAACGTCGGTTTTAAAATTACGATGAACAGTTTTTAAATGGGAAGAAGGAAAATACGAAACTATAAAAGGCGAACGATCGTCGTGTTCCCCATTGGAGCGTGGTTAGTGGCAGTTAATCGAATTACTGACGACAGACCGACGGCAATGATATAATTTAACTGGTTTAATTCAATCGGACACAGTCGGGGTCGATGAATTCGGGTTACTCTGTCAGAAACACGACTCCTTCACATTGTTGTTGTTTATTTAGGTCGAATGGCAGAGAGCAAATTAAATAATTATAGTTGTAATAGTACGGTTGCAAATGTTCATCATTTGATTAAACGCAACATGACATGTCCTAGATAGAGCAAATTTTTCGTGATATCGCAACACGATTTATTGTAGAGTGTAATATATCCGATGATTAGAGCTGTCATCTCACATGACACTATTCGAATTAGTATAAATCGATTACTCAATAATTGTTATCCAACTGGCTTAGGTGACAAGCGAATAGCAACCGATACCTAGGGTCAGTGGCGCAACACGACGGAAGTTTCGATAACGCGATTATTAGTGGTAGAATTATGATAAACATCGAAGCTATGGCAATTAATGTGGATTGTGGGGTATGGGCTATAATTGGCTCGCCAGGTTGCTTATTTCCTGTTTTCCAATAAATCTATGAGACCGCCCCTTCATGCAAAGTGGACGTTGAAAATCACTAACGGATAAGCTAAGAGGGATATCTCCTTCATTGACTGTCCTAGAAGTGAAACCCAGCTTATATTGGTATAGAGCAAACTGATCTTAATAATATAGTTGCTATTTCATATTCTATTACTAGCCTAGTTAACAGTATCCATTTGTATTTAAATCCCCTTGACTTAGAAAGTTAAATTAGTCAATTTCAGTTCAGTTAGTAGGTAATCTCTTACAAATGTGAACGGGATTCTAATGACCACAGACAGCACTTAGTAAGAGGAGCTGTCCAAGTTCGCGTCATCTGGTGCGAGATCAGCGACATGTACATGGTTATGATTGATAAGTCATGTGACATACTCCACTTAAAATGGCCGCCGGCGAATTGGACGCTGTGCGCGTGCTCCCCGGCCACAGCCAGCACGAAACTCTTTCATATGCTCTTACATTTACTATTACATTGATACGATACACCCACGATTTATCCTCTGTCTGTCATGCGTAAATAACTCTGACCTACACCATCTATTGTATCGCGTATGGTTTTAATGTTGGAAGCCAGTTTCTGCAATAGCCAGTTTCTAGGACAACCAACTGTTTGATGAGTCGAAAGATATCAAAAGTCAACTTAGACATCAATATCCCAGTTATAAATTAAGGCATTGTTGTAAAGATCGAGTGTTTACTTTTACTTTTTTTATTGACACGATTTCTATAACCTATATCGGTTTTATGTGGAAATAAATTATAGCGTCCTCGTAAAGTCTAACAAAGAGCATCTTGTTCTATTGTCGATTGAATAAAACGGGCTGTTTGAGCTATAAAAAATGTTGACAATGAAAACGATGAATTAAGACTATCGAATATCGATCAAATAGTTTTTGGAATACAGCATAGTATTGTATAGTAAACATAGTATAGTGTATGTGATTTTATTCACATATCCGAATTTGAAACATGTTTAAACACTATTGTCCGCTGATGAAGGTGACTTCATCGCAGTCACTGGACGGTCATATCACAAACGCCATGTTTTGTATTATTATACGTATACCCTTGTTTTTCAAATTAGTTTCCAAAATAATAAAGTGTTGTGTACAGCTATTGTCTAGTTTATTTTTCTGTTTCTCTATTTTATTAGTAGCAGTAACATCCGATCTAGCGTAGATGGATAGTGTGTGTGGTGAAGCTAATTTTGAGGCAATAGTCAGTAAGAATGTCTCAAAGTATCACGGTAAAATTTATTTATTTATTTATATAAACTTTATTGTACACCAAAGTAAAATAATAAAACATTGCGGCCTTATACCGTTCTGCGATCTATTCCAGGCAACACAGGCAATCATCAAGTCATTTAAAAATACTTAAAGATAAAATTATTTATCTATATGTATTTTTAAGTGAAATAATTAAATAAACGCTTATCAATTCAACTTTATGCCACGCACGGCTTTACTTAATGCTAAGAAAAAAGGTCGTAAGATGGAAAAACGCACGGGTCACGCTCAGGTCCGGTCTCTCCGTGAGGCCATGGTGGAGCGCTTGAGCTTGTCCTTGGAGGCAGTCTCCGAATGGGGCGATGCCAATTTGGTCAAGTTCAATGCCACTAACACACTCGTCTTTTCTCTGCTAAAAAGAACTAATTTCACCCGGCTTCATCACTCCGAGGTAACCGTACCGATCACGGACCATCTTGAGCTTCTTGGCGTAACATTGACATCGACACTCAATTTTGGTCCATACATTGATTGATGGATCCTTGCGAAGGTGAGACGGTACTTCACGCTAGAACAGCTGCTTAAGTTGTATCAAGCGCAAGTTTGATCTTGCATGGAGTACTGTTCTCATCTCTGGGACGGATTTGCCAAATATCAGCCTGATGCACTAGAGTCGATCGAAAAATGGGCCAAGAGGCTCATCGGAAATGGGGCACTGGTCGAGTCAAAGCTTCAGAGCCTTGAACATCGTCGCCAAGTTGCCTGCTTGTCGGTTTTTATCGGTTGCATTTCGCGGAGTGTGCGATGAAATCCCATGGTCTTATTCCGACTAGCCTGTTTCATCATAGGACTACAAGACGTACGGCGATGCGCCATCGGTACATGGTGGACATCCCACCCATACGCAATAAACGTTTTGGAAATACTTTTATTATGCGTACAGCTAAGGAGTGGCATTCTCTGCCGGAGTCAGTGTTTCCCAAAAGCTGCAACCTCGGGGTCTTTAGTCAAGAGTGAATAGGTTACTTCTAGGCAAGCGTGCTACACCGTCGACTACATCATCGCTTACCAGCAAGTAAGATAATGGTCAAGCGCGAGCCTGTCAATAATAAAAAAATACGTACATAAAAGTACTTTGGTCAACTTTAAAGAAAACGAAGCATGTAAAACTAATAATAAAACATTCAAGATTTCTAAAACAACCCACTAAACAAAATAAAAACCAATTATTTAAATTAAGGCGGGCGGGCGGTGCATCACGCAAGTACTCATTTGGGCGGGCGATGCGTATGCGCATGCGGGTGGCGGCGTCGCGTCGCCGGCGCAGGCGCAGGCACAACCCGCGCGCAGTATCACCCGCACCGCGCCACGGGACGCACGCCCGTAGCCCTTCCACCACAGTACAGTGACAATTGTTCCAAACATAAACAAGGGTCCTACGTGACCCCGCGAGTGATGTTCCCGTGTCAGTGACTAGTTGACTACTACTTGCCTACACAAAGGACTTATGATGCATGTGAGTGCAACCGTTTGCTACTGAGGATTATACTTAGAAGATGCTTAAGTTATATTATTATACAGTGTTGATTTCTTGACGACTTGTTGCATGTTGTATGCTAATATATTTTAATACAAATTTTATTGTATGGTGTATTGTCAACTAAACAATGGCGGTTTGAATCAAACTCTATTATTTACGACAAGGCCGGTCACAATCGATTTATTTTAGCTACAGTGTGATTCAATAGTGTCGACAATGCGCCAAGTTTCTAAGCATCCTGTTTTTGTAATGCATCTGGCGACCTTAATTGCGCCAGGGTCCGACTTAATGCTAGCTATTAAGCCACCTGTCTACCATGGTATTTTCCTTGACGTACTACGATCTACGATATATTATTATTTTCCTGTAATTGTTATCTCCTTGGATCAGAGAGGTTATTGATATGTTTGATGTTCAAATGGTAAGTAATGTTGACAGATCAATGCTATAAATCGTTTGTATCTTGATCTAGTACTAATTTATGTCCAAGGTTCTATTTTTTTCGATTACTATCATAATCCTTATCATCTTTTAATATCTAGAGTACCCATAGGTATGCTAAAAGATATTTCACATTCAAAACTCGATGTCTAAGTATTTGTAAATGCAATAATTGTTTGCAAAACATTGCTCTTAGTACATAATAATGTATCAGTGTGAATGAAAAAATTCGAGTACATTCGCGAAGTTGGCAGCCAGACAGACGATTAATATCATGTAATACAATGCCCAACAATGCATGCATAATTCACTCGGAATTATGAGTCTGATCAGATATGAATCAAATTAATTTGTTTGACTGTACTGTACGGAATGCCAGTAGCAGATTTATTGCACAGCCCAATATTTATACCTTATGTTGCAAACAGACATTACTTATTTGTTTATTCAAACAGTAGTTAATAGTTTTGGTATGTATTAAGGTTTTCAATAGCTAATGTACCTTCCAGCTTTTGACTAATTCACAGATCTTATTAAAACACACACTCTTGGTACGATACTAACCGATAAAACAAGGAAATGCAATGATATAGTTTAAGATAGAAACATGAAGTGTTCAGAGGCATTAGTGCGATCTTTTTAACATGCTCGATCGTGTTAACGTAAAAGTTCTCATTATTGTCATTGATGGCGCTTTTTCAAATGTAGTACAAATTGTAGTTAACGTAAACGCAATCTTAAAAAAATCGCAATAATGCAATGAAACTCATAAACACTGATAAAAAGGTACCTACTTAATATCTAAAACCCAAACAACAGATTGTTTTATCCAAGTAAACATAGACAAACTATTAGAAAATAATCGTAGTCTAGACGAAGGTAACACAATTTTTTTTGGAGATTGATGTGCCTTATCTCAACAATCTGTCCCTACTTCAAAAGAGAGTAACAACCAATTTCGTTGTAAAACAACGTGGTCCTAAACAGTCAACAAATGCCGGAGAATAACAACAAAACAAAAGCGATGGACGACTTCCTTGTTTAGAACGCCGCTAATAAACAGAACACCCATTGAAGGGAGCCCTCCATTCTTACCTGAACCCCGAAAACTTGATAATTACGTAATGAATAGAGCCCACGTCAGGCTCGAGGCAAATCGGTCCCGTTTCTCCGTGTTATACCATAATTTGAGAGCCCCGCATTACATAAGTAATTGGAAAGGTCTCAACGCATGGGCCATCGAAGATACGATAGATTGAAACTTATTTCATAATTATTATTCCGTAATTATCCAGTTTGAACCAGATTTATGGGCCCGTAACCCAAAACTCCATTTAGTTGTACTACGTAACTAGTGATTGATCGATATAGTTAATTTAATTATCTCTGTGCATCGATTTACGTTTTGTTTTACGGTAGTGAATAAAACATTATTTATTTAATGCGAATTGCAGAACACGCTCTATACTGCGTTTTATTCGTTTCGAGTGCCGGATCACGTAAAGTTTATATTCGTAACAAAACGTTGATGTTTTCTCTACTTTTGCTGAATAAATAAAACATTGTCTCTGGAAACTGTCTTTGAGAATGACGCAGCTTTTCTAGTCAATTTCTACTCTGTCACAAGAGGCGTTCGCTACAAAGGTGAAATAGATGTAAACAAGGTTCATATGAATAATGCATTGTTTAGATGCATCTCATTAAACCGTTCATAACTCCAACCGAAAGCGCATCTAATTGTAGCCTACATAATGTTCTGGGATATTAACAAATGCTACAATTATCATGATTAATATCAACTGTTTGAACGAGAACCTAGTTATTAATTAAGTACGTTTACACTATAAAATATTTCATGGTTAATTTTATACTGTTTTCTTTTTTTTGTAAGACTGGCGTGTTCATTGCTACCTATTGTCTAATAATACGCCTTCATACATATTAATAGGCACAACTAGTTAGTGCACCTGTCAATTACAAACACCTGATGACCAGTAAACTTGAAAAAAATCCTCTCGTTGACAGACATAATGGCGTACGAAACAAAATTAACTTAACAAAACACGAACGAATTTATTTAAGTAGTCGCTTCTTATAAACGGCGACGCAGAAGACGCTCAAGATGTCTCGGTGTTATTAGCGGAGTTATGGAGCAAAAACTCATCTGTGCAGGCTGCGGTACGCGCGTGCTTATACGCTTGTAAGGGAAATACTAATTAAAATTATTTTGATACAACATGTGCAAGACGGGATCTCCCAAATGATGCCACGATGATAAATATAGCACAGAGCACACCTGTAGGCGTGTAAGACTGTACGCCACTACAAAACCAGCAATTACGAACTCTTTTGTTTTCCATACAACCTTAACAAATGAAAGTTCATTTTGTACGCTTAGTAGGTCCAAGACAATTTCAATTGTGACACAGTTTCCTTCCTACGTGAATTGCATTTTATGAGATCTGTAGAAAACGAAATAAAATAATTCAGTTTTTGTAGGAAATGCGAACAACAATGTTCATTCTGAATTTCCTTGTTCGTCAAGGATTATTTAACTTAAAGAACTATGAAGTACTTGCTTTGAAATGCAGGCGTCGTAAATCAAAAGAATTAAATATAAAATAACCTATTGCATTGTATGAATAATAATTAATCATAGGAATACATAGGGCGAGTATACGAGAGTGTGTTGCGTCATGCATGGTAATAAGAAGACATTACAAAATTACCCACCATTGTTCTGGGTTCGCGGAACAGTGTTTGTTGGAGCGCCCGCCGATCGGCGGCTAATAGGGCTCGCATCATTGTGCATCTCAGCCAGTTCCCACAACACGAAACGCAAAACCAAACAACACCGTGGAAGCAACACTATGCGAACTTCTATGAAACAGTTTTGTATAGGAAGTGCACGGTGCGGCGGCACGTAATTCGACAGTGATTGCGTTCGCGTTTAAAAAATAGTCACGTACGCAACGCTCCCAAAGGACTCGCTCTAAAAATAATGATCCCACTGCAATCTGTGCAGCATCTCCAATCTAAAGATAACATTGCGCCAACACGTGTTGAGCAGCAAGTTGAGTGACCCCCCGACGTGACGTCAGGACCCGTCCGCATCATTAGTCGACGTCCTGCGGTGATCTGACTGTTCTTTGTACCCTCCACCGTAACATTCAACAAATGCTCGGGTAATTGTTTTCTAACGAGGACATTTACAAAGCCAGGAGTCATTTGAAAAATATTCATGAATACTTGCCAAAGGAACAATAATTCTTGGTTACCATGGGGAAGCAATTACCAGGATTATTTGGTTGTTTTTGTATTTTTATAATAAATCAAATTGCTTGCTAAATATGCGAGGAAGAAGGAAGTTACTGACGCTATCGAGCCGGAATCTCCGTGCGCATAAGATGTGATGCGTCGCGATACGTCGTATAAATAGTGGTGCGGTGGTCGTGAATCAGGTGTGGACGTGACTGGCCGTCCCTTGACGAGGTATCGACGGAGGATGGTCAGTGATCTACAATGAAGGGACACGTCCGCCGCCCGTTCTCGATTCATAGTAAAACGTGACCACCAACAAAACCTCCACGACAAGAACGTTTTTACCACAAAACTAAGGAAACCACTTCCTTGAACATAACAAAAGAGATACTGAATTCCTTCGGGGTCAAATTAGGCGAAAAAAGTAACGGTTCGGTATTTAGATGACTAATAAAGACTAGACATTCCGTTATTCAAAAACGCATTTCTGTCGGAAATAACAGTTTTAATTATACCTACTTACGACCTAGCAGTTACGTGGTAACCTGACAAAGAAATTTGTAAAAAAGCGTCTTTACAATTCCACTTAGTACTCGTATGAAAAATAATGCGACTTTGAGGTCTTCCCTGAAGTAAGTAGTCATTCATCATTCATTTTAGAACGAAAGAGAAAAATTGTTTATTTGCGCCAAGCATGATATATTACCCAAAAAGATATCCACTGATGACCATTAGCCTCCCAAAACATCACTACACTAGATCTACCCATCCTGTGCTTCAATCGAGAGGACTCCCGCCCGACTTAATAGCCCGATAGTTTCAGCTAGTAAAATAGAACGATACAAACGCTGACACATCATTACGTCGCCTCCTCGGGGAGTTAATTGGTAGGTTCGCGTTGTGCGTGCGCGCAGCGTTTCGATCATATTCCGGGAACCACGAAGCGGTGACCATGACTCGCTCCACTGCGCCCTTGGGAATATCCAGGGGAGAAAGGAAACAATTACGCGTTTTGATGCCATAAAATCAGGATTTTTGACAAAACCACATCAAGGTTAGAAATACAAGCGAAGAAATAGGCAGAAACGCACATATATTTAAAAATAACATTTTGTATTTTACCCGACTGCCGAAGGAGGGTAATGTGTTTATCAGTCTATGTATGTATGTATGTTCATTCCTATGTGGCGTTCCAGAGACCAAACGCGTTGGCCGATTTTGATGATTCTTACGTGAATCGATTCGTCTTAACCTAGCGAGTGTCACTGGCTACATTAAAATTGGAAAAAAGAATAATGGCGGATTTTGGGTGCCATATTGTGAGGTCACCTCACAATATGTCCTAGAACCAAAAATTCGAAGACATGTGACATCCACCAACCCGCACTGGGCCCGCGTGGTGGATTACGGCCCATCCCCTCTCATAGAGAGGAGGCCTGTGTCCCAGCAGTGGGAACATTAATAGGCTGATGATGTGTGATGTGATTGTGAGGTGCTAATTTGTTTTTCTCTTCCAAACCCATCGTGTGGGGTATCTACAGTAAATAAAGGGTTTTAAGAGGTGATTTCAAAAATATATAATACTTATATGTTTCAATGTACCTAATTCGAAAAAAAAAAAAATAACTAAAATTTCAAATATCTAAAACCCGACTGCTTGAAAAGCGAACTAAAAAGAAGAAAATTATGCTGAGCAGTCAGAGGATACATCTGGGTTTGTTCAGCCAGATCGCGAACATGACGTGTCCTCCGACTGCACAGCATGATTTTCTTATTTTTTACGTCTTTTTAGTTCGCTTTTTAAGCAGTCGGGTTTTTTGACTTTTGAAATAATTTTCATTGTTTTTTACAAGCTTTTATTAAACTTGCCTTGTTGTTTGGGTCAAATCTTGCATCTGAATTTTAAAACAGTTGTCCCCATTGAATTGAGCTGAAATGTTGCTTACACGTTTGGTTTAGATGACAATGCACGTTAAGCTAAAAATCCTGTTTTGTTTGACTTGTTATATAAATTATGAATAACAAATTGATGATGAGAAACAGTTATGCTTAGTATATTTTAATCAAAAATTACAAAAATCCGCGCTCGCTATTTTATATTACAAAGAATGCAGTCGAAGCCACATTTTAAATTGATTAAAATAGATTTCGTCGTAATTCAACATTTCAGGTCACCTTTACTTCAATATTTTTGGACCGAAGAATCAAATTGCTTTTTTTCTTATTCCTAAATTATAACTACCAATATTAGGCATAGAAGGCCTATATCCTTACTGTTAGTAGTATTTTTATTAAATAATATACCACGCATACACCTTTTTGTAACTGCTACTAGTATTTTGACATTTAAAACGCACGAATCTATGATTCGAAGTATATCTAACCAAACTTTTTATACGCTTATAAATTATATACGTAGTACTGTGTACCGAACAAGATTATATACAGATACGAAACCTATTGGTACGCGCGTGATTGTTCCATCTTGTAATTGAAAATAATTATTGGTGTTTTTATTCATTCAAGGCGATGCTGTGTCCTTATTCAGTATCTATTCGCTTCGTGTGTTGGCACCATGTATAATTTGTAATTACGTAATCGCAAGCGCAGCTGTTTCGATTCACCATTTTCAATAGTAAAACTTGTAAATATCAAGACTCTTGGTTCAAGAGTCGAATTTAATAAAGTTATTACTTCTATTGTTTTGTAACCAAACGCCAATTCGGTAATATGGAGATACTGCACTCCTCCATTCATCATGTTTGCCGACTAATCTAAATACGACTTAGCGTGGTTTACGTAACGTGAAAAGTGGCACATCGATTTTAATATTGACACGCCATGATGCCACTTCCTCGGCGAGTTCAATACTTTCTTATGTTTTATGTAATTTCATTATCATGCGATACAACAATTATATTATCTGTATGCAAATGTGATAGTGCTAAATGAAAAGCATACAATACATTGGTGCTAACTCAGACGGATTTCAACATTTCAATTTCAGTATAAATTGCGTCCTCAATACGAACGTCTAAATAAGAACTCCAAAAGGAGAACTTAATGATTTTTGTATTGAATTTAAATAGGTTAATTTAATTCAGATTAGGATTTAAAATTGCTAGATTGGAAATTTGGTTTTTAAAACTGACTGTTATTTAAGTACAAATTCTTCTTAACAACTGACCTATACGTGTAACTAAATATAACGTTCGAACTTGATTTAGAATGCAAATATCGATAATTCAGTTACTCTACGTGTAAATTGGTGATGTAAATTGAAAAACAATGCAGCGCGTTACGCAAAGAGAAAGCGGGAAACTAAGTTATCGGTACTTTGACCAGGTTCGCGGTAACCACCACATCACTAGTCATCAGCTCATGGAACCCAACGATTAATTAGAAGTACGTGCCAGACTAGTGATGTAACAGATTGACCAAGCCGTGTTGGTTTAGGCAAATAACTTATCTCTACCTCTATCTTATTTAACCTCCACTTTTTATAGACTTGATAACAAAAGTTTAAGGTTACCAAAATAATAATGTCGATACTTAAAAAATCTAAGAGGCAGGTAGCTGTCACCTCCGTCTTATAGCCTTACCCCATGTATCATAAGTTGACGTAAATCCGATCAAATATTTAACGGGATTCGGATTTCATTCTTAACCCAATCGGATTTTCGGTAATAAATTCCTACCTGTCTACCGTGATTATTACGTAAAAATAATATTTTTCCACTTTTATGTTCGTAAACTCGGTTGTTAGGTAATAGATGCAGTAACCGTCACATAAAAGAATATATTAATAAATCTTCACTTTAACTGCTTTATCGCTGCGCTTTGGCCCTTTGAGGGTTATCAGATGTAGTGATGCAACAGACTGGGAAGTAAATATGATGAATCTGAGTCTGAACATGATTGGGAAACTTTTTTCTATTAACTAATCATTCCTGTCACTGTAGAAGGCATTGCGTCATCGGTATGGGTGGACCCAATCAGTGCTGTTACCACATTAGGTGGGAACGCATGAAATGCGTTAAATGTGCGGTCAAGCGGTGACCTGCGGGGGCAGTGCTCAATTAGCCGTCCTATGTCCGTAACCTCCAGGTTCGAGGCGATTCGAGGCAGTTCGAAGCACGTCGTTACGACTCCGCCTGGGGCGATGCACTTTCTCCCATGGACTTATTTAAAATCGTCTCCAAGGCGTGATTGACGGCGAAGCCGCCGCACTATTGTTAAATACATCGTGACGTAACACATCTGATGTGCCGTCACTCAATTTACAAGGGGTTTTGTTAATGTGTAATGATGCGTATTCTTTGTGACTGCCATTTAATTGTTAGGCAATAGATCCGTCCGCTTAGCATATGTCTATGTGCGAGTTATTGCTAAATACGTGATGATTTTCACGCCTCAACCATGCCTGGAACTTATTGAAGCTGTCATTATTTCTGCATCACAATACGATTGATAAGTTTGATATTTACTTTAGTACTTCGCAATAAATCTTTCAAAATATATTCCATAATGCAACTTCTGCAAGTAATTACATGGACAGATAATTGATTCTTAATGATAATGACTAAATATAGGATAACAAAACATCGCTTTTATTTCAAGCGATCCGTCTGCAAGTCATATAGTTTTATATTCCGCTATTATCTCAATATTGTCTCATCTTGAACCACATGAGTGTGTACGTACTTTATTTTATGTTCAGGAACTTTTGTATGTTAAAAGGCATTCCATTTAAATTGGTCAGAACTCGCGCGAGAATAATGTTTTATCGTCGCCATTAATTGTTGAGATCTCGAACGCGATCCAAGTTGGCGTCTCATTTGAAAGATTGTTAAGTTTCATGAGGTTTTTTCCCCGTCGTTGTTTTAAAATGAATGTTGCGGAGGAGAGCTCGGGGTGTGTAAGCAGGCCGTTGACCGCAATCTCCTGCGTGCCGAGATTCGGCCCAGAATGCATTATTCCGAATCACCGCGGCAGTCCTAAATCATTCTCAATCGAAAATTCCACGCTTGATGTCTTCTTTGGTTACAACGCTGCTTTCGATATGATTTATGACCACTCGCCTTCAACTGGTAATTACTTGACATAATTTCATACGTACTTCGTTTGTCGTTATGAAAAGTGGTTCTGTTCTATTTTCGATCACTATAAGTAATGATAAACTAACAAACAAATCAATCTTACAGGATTATTGTTGTTATTATTTACAATTCAAACTTTTCTTCTTACAAAAGACATCAACGCGCTCTACACTTGTATTGCGTATTGTGTGCCCAATATTCCGTAAACCGCGCTCTACTCATAACTTAGCATTATAATTAACACAATTAACAGGCTTTCTGGTACAAACACAAGCTCTCTGTTCTAGTTACCACTTATTCTATTAACAGGAGCCAACGAGTACGTATTTATTTAGGTCATGCTGATGGAATCGAATAAACAATACAGCGCTCATTATTTTTAACGTTATCTTGAAATCGATACCGCGATGCAATTTTTGAACAATAATAATATGCCTATTGTATTACTATTGACATGAATAATATACACATACTAACGTTTGACAGCAATTGATTACCTAACTGAACGAGAAATAACACTGACATCTCTAAGTAGGTGAGTAAATAGAACTTACTCATAGTTCAGTTTCTATCGTTGACCTTTGATAAAGAAATCACTTTTACTGAACGGTATTTTGTCCAAAAGTGAAACGTTATCGGAGATCTTAGGATTGTTTTCATGGAGGATGAGTAGGCGATTCTTGAGGCACGACAATAGAGCGATGTGTCGCGACGACCCCACGCGACCCCGCCCGGTGTCACCCGATGTTGCCCGATGTCTCGCGATAACTTATACTCCTTATTCAGGTTGAACTTTGCAAGCATTCAGCTCAACGTGAGTAGCATTGTGTTCCTTGGCGAGTACCGTAAACTGCAAACGATTTCCCTTTCAGTTTATGAAGCCTGTTCACACACGAATTTTATACATCAAAATAACATTCTGAATTAATTTACATGGGTATGCGTCATAGCATTTATTGTGAAGGAACGTCGAATTTGATCACACACAATTCGATTCAAGGTATCTCAAATTGTTCCCATGTAATTGAATTCGTTAACGAGACCTCCAAAAGGCATTGCCAAACAAAATAACAGTGGAAAACGAATTATAAATTCAAATAGATTCATCTTAGAGTTAACCTTTGCTGCAATAAATGTTTAGGCAAATTATTCACGACCCTATTCGGTGGTATTGCACATCCTTGTTCCGATCTCGAGTCCCGGCTCTCGATGAATCACGAGCATTCACGAGCATTGCATTCCGTGAATCAGTCCGCATGCCGCATTACCGTTAATAACCTTTATGGCATAAAGTTTGCTTTAAAAACCAATGTCAAGCGATAATTCTGTCGTAATTATGGCGCCTCGAGAGCTCATTGTGGGTGAAAATCGCTCGTTTGTTAATAATGTCTGCATTTTTTGCGAAAATATCTTGTTAGCGATACTGAAGAAAGTTTCAGTAATGGCTTATTTATAGCGATCGATTCTATAAATATGTCTTTAAACTGGATTATGCGACTGACGTAAAAGGAATCGGCTTTTTAATGTTATGGTTAGTGAAAGCTTTAATATTCAAAAGATAAATAAAAACATGAAGCTGTACTCATAGCACTGTACCAATTGCCTCGTTGTCTGCTGAACCATCTAATTTGTCTCATTAATTTCATACTGACATTACATAAATCACAATACAACACACGATGACAACTTTCAACTTCCTTTGCGCAATTCTCTGATACGATACGTGACGTTACGTAAGGACAAACGTGTTCGAGACGGAAGACGAAGACCTCCTATCATAGCCCACTTCACTATTGATACAGATACGACTAATAAACATATACGACCTACATTAGGAGTTTATGACATGGCCGACATAAAAACTGGGACATTTTAAAATCTTTCGAAAAGAAAACTACTAGGTGTGTCCACTAAAGCAGGAAACGTAAAGATAACGATAATTTTAAAAAGCAGTTGCGTGAAGGGGGGAGGGTAAGGGCTCGGCGCACGCGCAGGTTATCTCAGTTTAGGACAGTTCACTCGTTATCTACAACTTACCCGAACCCACTTACGGTATAGTAAACATTTGACTTAGAAAGTGCAGTTCCGTGTAACGCGTATAGATAACACTCGCGTGTTTGTAATGCTCTGGATGCGTGCCTTAAAATAATAACCCGAGGAAATGGTGTTCATTGAGAAGCAAACACGCTATCTCCAAACCGAGAAAAGATTTATAATCTTTAAGAATTCTTGTTTTATCTTGAAAACAAAAACATTTGCTCAAAAACGTTAAGCCTCTTTTAAGTATCTAATTGCCCATCTGTAAAAAATGGAGTCTGAATGCGGTGCCAGTTGGTCCAGACTTCTGAAAAAAAGGTCTTTTGTTAAATATATCTTTTGACCTACTACAATCTCGTTTAGGGAATTTCTCAGAAGCATTTTGTGGCTATTCAACGGGATTACGGGACCTTTCTCTAGGAAATGGATGACCGTAAATCCGAAATTAGGAGTAAACGTTTAAATGTTAATGATGAGTCTAAAGCTAATGGCGATTTGATAATTAAATTAAACATTCTCCTTCACTCGTAATGTGTTTTCTGAATGTTAATTACTTTAATTTGTAATACTTATAAAACATGTATTATGGAGATTTAAGGCCTTCGAATAAAACTGAATAAAAATACACATGTTGTTTAGGTTTTTATTTAAACTTCTTAGAAGAGAACAATTTACAAATTAGTTAACTTTGGGATTTATACGTGGGTAGGTGTTAGTTAAATCTCAACAAAGATCGAGTAACGGTGCCAGTGTCAAATTGTCTATTCAAATGAAAATCACTATGTTCGCATCAGCTCGCGGTTGCGCGCACATTAATATATAATTATTTACAGTACAATAACTTCGCGTCACCGCCATATTGTGTAGACATCCTAATGGAGCCGTCAATAACGATCAACTCTATTTTTTGTCATTCCATAATCAAAGCTTGCTCACAAAAAATGGGGAGTAGGTATGTGAAATCCCCGAAAACGATTATTGTTAATACGTCACTCACTGTGATCATTAAACCATAATTATTGAGAATTAACCTACTATTTTTTACTTAAATGTTATTCAGACTATTCTACTAATATTATAAATCCGAAAGTAAATAGCTCTGTCTGCCTATTCGTTTGCTACGTTTTCACGCCTAAACATTTGGACTAATATTGATATATTTTGGTGTAGATATAGTACTTTGGGCGCACGGTAGGCGCAGTAGTTGAGTTATTGACTGCTGCGCTGCGTGTCGCGGGTTCGATTCCCGCACGGAACAAATATTTGTATGACCTACAGATAGTTGTTCCAGCTCTGGGTTTTTTTTGTATGTGAATTTATATGTTTGTAAACGCACCCACGATACAGGAAGAAATTCCTAGTGTGGGGCAACTATCCTATGTCCTTCTTCAAAATGTACTGGATTTTGAAGAAGGACATAGGATACTTTTTTTACCGAGAATACGTTCCCTTGAACGCGAGCGAAGTCGCTGGTAGAAGCTAGTAAAACATAAAACCACAGGATATAATGCCGCTAGTCCGCACGGCTTACCGTCGGGTCTCAAGCAACCATTTCTCAGAAGGTAATGGAAGCGCAGCACGTAACTGAGTCTAATGTTGGTCATTGCGAGTCAAACGCATAATTTTACGAGCCACTGAACACGTCTACACACAAACCAAATCATTTGATACGATTGTTAAGGGGAAATTCATATCGCCGAACGAACAAAACCAAATTACTCCATAGAGTGAGTTCTGTAGTCAAACCAAATACTGTTTAATTATGCAAAGATCGTCTGTAAAATCAAAATTATCCTAAAGTCTCAAATATGTAAATCATACACAATTAAATCTGATTTGTTTTAGCTTTAGCCAATCCATTTCTTAAGCAAACATGTTAGCAAATTATTTGTTAATTCATCAAGGGAATAATTACCAATTTATTGGTTCTAGCAACGATTGCTAATGAACATCGTTTATCACGTTATTTACTTAGCAACGATTACCAATTCTTTCGTGACCTCCACTCGTAAAAGAATGTACGAGTATATTTGTGAACTAGCTGTGCCCGCGGCTTCGCTCCCGTCGTTTACCTGCCAACCCTACCCTACTTACCTTCCTGCCTACCCTACATACCTACATACTACACACCAATTTATTTTTGTAGTGTCATTCTTTCGCGTAGAATCTTAACACCGCGATTCAGAAAATGACTTTAAATGCACAACGCCCTCTATCGAGTAGCGAGTTCAACTGTCCGAGTAACTGAATTGCGTGTGCTGTGATAATTTTACTTCTTGCACTTTAAATTCATCTAACTTTTGATAGAGTGAACCGATTGCGATGAAACCAAAACTAAGTAATTCTTCAAGTTACGCACAATTTTTATGTATAAAAGTTATCTACTTTGGTTTCGTACATTTCACGTGATGCGTGCACAAATAAACAGACAAACAGACAAAAAATCCAAAAATGCTGGAAATGGGTTCTGTTGGTTATCCTTTAACACCCTGGCTATTTTGTTTTTTTTTTTTTTCGATGTGCAAAAATTATTTTTCTACAGATTTATTATATGTATTGATTTACACGCATTACATAAAATTTTGCTTAAGGCCTTATGATTTGAGCTGCTGACAATGACTGGTAGATTCTCACGGTTCCTTCGCCCTCTTATAATAAGGTATCATTGTCGTGGACACGGTTCAGAGAGTCGTCGTGAGGGAGCACCCTAAGGACTCTTGTGCCTCGCGATGAGAATTTAGATTACTCTTTGTTACGACTGATGACTTTAATAAACTCTCGTGTACTGATATGCTTGAACGGATATGAGCATACGCCTCAGGGTACAGGGTATTATGCACGGTTTGTTGTCACCAACTAACGTTACCGTGAAACGGGACTGGGTATCAGTTTCATTAATTAAAATGGGCTTTAGTGCGTGTCTTTGACTTTAACGGACAACGAGCGATGCTGCAGTATTAAGTAATGGCGATAACGAGACTCATGTTTCATAATGATCTGTTAATGTACCTCCAAGAAATGATGAGCGGTCTACACAAATCGTGTTTTGTTCGTAATCAAAAACAGCACAACACTGCTTTTTCTTTTCGTGTGAGGATGTGGCCACCTCTAGTGTCAGAGTTAATTAAGCCGCCTCTGCCAATCCCACAAGCCTCTGACTTGGCTATTTCGGACTTGCATTAACTATATAAGTCCAGGTTTCCTCACGATGTTGTCCTTCACCATTTGTGTTTGTGATGTCCAAGATAAGAAAGTACATATGCATTTGAAAAAGTCACATTGGTACGAGGTCTTAGACGCTAAGAAGTGGTTAGAGTTTTGGGACCGTTTTTTATGTAAAAAACGTTCAAAAGCCTGTTTTGTTTTGATCGACCACCAATATCCTTTATTTTTCTCTAAAGTGCCTACCAAAAACTTATGATGATTTTCTCCTTTTTCAGATCGAGCGGTTAGCGCAGTATGAGCGCCTGGTGGGGGGAGGATGCGCGCGTCGTCGGGCCGCGCGTCTGTCGGACCTGGAGCGCGTGCAGGACCTGTTCCCGCACGACTACCTCGCGCTGCACGACGCCGACGCGCCCGCCGCGCTCGCTTCGCATCATGCGCAGGTAAGACACCATCAAGCTGAACTAATCAGGCACCTGGAGCGCGTGCAGGACCTGTTCCCGCACGACTACCTCGCGTTGCACGACGCCGACGCGCCCGCCGCGCTCGCCTCGCATCATGCGCAGGTAAGACACCATCAATCTGAACCAAACAGGCACCTGGAGCGCATGCAGGACCTGTTCCCGCACGACTACCTCGAACTGCACGACGCCGACGCGCTCGCCGCGCTCTCCTCGCATCATGCGGTTTGTTAGGTTCAGAGACGGAAGTTGCATCATGTTTACATGAGGGCCACCGTACTTACCTATGTATCCATGTAGCTGTAGAAGATTATTATAGTGCCATTAGAGGCAGCACCGGTCTTTTTTCAAACATCTGGCGTATTTCAGTAGATTCATTATCTTCATCAGCCTATAAAAGTCCACTGGGCTTAAATAAAGTACAGTTATACAACTGACTCGGTCCTTCTAACAGAAACCTTACGAAAATCGTAGATCCACTAAGCCTGAGGGCGTCCTACAAAAATATCAGAATACGAGACTAGAATACTAAACAAACTTAGTATCCAATTTAGCATTTAGAATATTTCAGGCACTTTTGATTCGACAAGAATTCAGTCAGTTTCTAGTAACACATATTTTCAATAATAAAACTCAACATTTTCTTCCAGAAACAGAAAAGCCTGCGCAAGCGACCGAGCCTGGACATCAGCGGGACTATCAGCGCAAGCAGCAGTTCCCTGTCTCCTCGCACCTTCATCATGGAAGCTCCAGTCCAGCTCAGCCCGCTCGGCACCACTTCCCCACCGCTCGACCGTCACCTGTTCCTCTTTAGTGACCTTCTCCTCATCGGCAAGGCCAGGGGAACCAACTCCTTCAAGCTAAAGGAAAGCGTGAGACTGGCTGAGGTCTGGATCGCCATGACTGATGGTGATGATACTGGATTTATGCTCGGATGGCCGACGGTCACTGGTGTAGCTAATTACCTCGCCATCTATCCCACGCAAGCTGCTAGAGACACTTGGTATAGGTAAGGGATTTTTAATTCAGGAATCTAATACAGTTGTAGTAGTTGGGTAGTCAGAAGCTTGAGATCTGACACCAGTCTTGCCAAGGGGTACCGTGTTACCCAGTTACTGGGTTGTGGAGGTCAGATAAGCAGTCGCTCCATGTAAAACACTGGTACTTAGCTGAATACGGTAAGACTGGAAACCGACCCCAACAACAATTGGAAAGGCTACGCAGATTGATAATCTATTACAGTTGAGTTTAAAAACGTTTGTATGAACATATGGTCTGATTAATTTGTGTTTTCACAGGAAAATTCAAAATGCTTTAACCGCTCAACTGGCGACTGAACCAAAGTCGACGAACATCCAGATTTTCTACAAGGATGCGACAAGTTCGATAGAATTTGTAAGTATTCATTCTTTACTGTTAGCAGATAGGCTGTACCATCTTATATTGTAGCAAGATAATATTGGAAAAAGTTTTATAAATCCATAAAAGTATAACCAATCGGTATTCAAGTTTTTAATTTAGATTATTTGTACTTATCAATATTTATTTTCAAAAAAGTCTCAGTAATATAGTCAAGATTACAGGAGAGAGCTATGCTCGGATTTTCCTTGCGTGATCGAATCAGAAATGTGGAGATCCGCAAGAAAACCAGCGTTACCGACATAGCCCGAAGAATTGCCAAACTTAAGTGGCAGTGGTCAGGGCACATTGACCGATGTAGCCTAAAAGTTCTGGAATGGCGACCGCGAACCGGATGACAATACGTTGGAAGGCCTCCCACTAGTGGACCGATGACCTGGTTAAGGTTGCGGGAAGGCACTGGATGCGAGACGCACGGGATCGGTCAATGTGGCGACGCCTGGGGCAGCCTGTGTCCAGCAGTGGACGTCTTTCGGCTGAAATGATGATGATGATTACCATAAAAACTAGTTAGAGTTAGCAAAAATTGTTTTTAGAAAGCCATCAATATTGGCATTTTGCCGGTTGACATCCCCTTAATAGGCAAGTTTTGATTATTTTGCTACAAGCCTAATATTAACTGGTTCGATTACGAAATTCTTTCTTGGTATTCAACTTAAAGATTTTTCAAATTATGCCGCGATATATATATATGCAAACGTGCCATTTAAGTTTCTAAAACATGAATACAGTTAATTGACATAATCCATAAATTTGAGAAACTTCCTGAGTAAACTATCTGCAACTTTTGCCACAGTGTAAGACAGTCTCCGTAAGCCCCGAGATGAGCGCGCGCTGCGTGGTGCGCCAGGCGCTGCACGTGCTTCAGAGCGGCAGCGTGGAGCCCGAGCACGAGCCCGAGCACGACGAGCACGAGGGGGATGGGCGGTGGGGCGCCGCCACCGAATTCACGCTCTGTGTGCGCACGGCCAGGGATGCACCACCCACGCCGCTCAGGGGTATTGAGAGACCGCATGCTGTACAGGTAAACTTTTACGAAATTTGATGAACTGCTTTTAGCTTTATTGTCCTTCTTCGTCTTTGTTTCCTCACTGATGAGGATCGCAACCACATACAACGCGTCTCCAAGTTTTGCAGTATTCTGCAGTGTGGACTGCTCGGACATGTTGCCTCCAACAGTCTTCTTGACTGCGTCTGACCATCCTGCCGTTGCTTTTAGCCTGCAGGCACGAAAAGAGCTGTGACGAATTTTGTACCGTCGCTGTCGCTCCGGTCCTCCACCACAGCTCGCCGCTCACCTGTTTCGTGCCCGCAAGCTTAGATCGACTACAGTTTTACCAAGTAGAAAACAAGTATCCTATGTGTTTCCTTACTTATTTTCTGCATTTTTATTTCAGATGTCAAGAATAAGACAAACGTTGTCAAATGAAGACGGGTTTGATCTGGAACACGTTAATGCTAAGAATAATCCTTGCGGACTTGTCTTCGAATTGAGGAAGAAAAATCAGGGATTAAAAAAGTAAGTACCCTATCTCCTGAACCGAATTCGACCATAAATCCAGCGAAGAAATTTCCATCTTGCGATTTGTGCCCGAATCCTGTTGCGGCTGCAACAATCACAACTGAGTCATCATGCCTACTGTAATCTAAGCCTCCAACATGCTTTTCAATTGTAATTTATCTAACACATTGTCTTTGTTTAATTAACAGCGGCAACTCCAGTGCCGGGCGCGGCCTGCGCCTGCTGCGTCGCGGCGGGCGCCTGTTCGGCGTGGCGCTGACGCGACTGTGCGGCGGCGCGCCCCCGCCTGCTCTGCTCCTCGCGCTCCGGCGCCTACGCGCGCTCGCTCCGCTCACTCACGGCGTATTCCGCAGGAGTGCTAACGCTAAAGCGCTCAGACTGCTTAGAGATAAGGTAAGGATTTGATCTCATCTAAGATCTAAGACCGTTTTTTTTTAAACTTTGTACTGATTTTTTCTTTTAATTTTGGGCGTCCATGCAAAATGGGTCCAGTAGTTGGGGTATTGGGTTAAGATTAGATTCGGTATCTAGAATAGTCAATTGGAAATATGGATTAAAAAAATATTCAAAAACTTTAACATTTTTTATGAAACATTTGAAGTTAAAACTTTCACCTTTCATACAACTTTACAAAAATGCGTAAATGCCGACAACTGAACCCTTTTTGCACAATTTGTCTATCGAATTAAATCATTTTGATTGGACATTGTGTTAGTTGCCATTGCCATAATCCAAAGTTGCTTGAAAAAAAAAAATATTAGTAAATTACTAAACGATTCCTTGTATTTGTACAGCTGGACACGCTGGGTCCTTGGGCGGAGGGTTGTCCCGAGCTAGAACGAGCGCCAGTGCTGCTGCTAGCGGCGCTCGTCAAGGAGTTCTTCAGAGCGCTGCCACAGCCCTTACTCTCTGCTGACCTCTACCCCGCTTGGCTGCAAGTTCTAAGTAAGTAACTCTATATTCTTCATCACTAACGCCTAACCTTTTGAGTCGCGTACGGAGTGTTTTTTATTATTGTTAAATTTTTTGTTTTGCCTCTCGCGTCACAAATAAATATGTTTTCTTTCTTTTTGTTTCATAACGCATACTATGTGACAATTCAGTTTGCTTACGATAACAGTAATTTTTAAAATTAACGACTTATTTTATTGTTATTACTTTACTTTAACTGTACCTTTTCTTTGTTACAGCCTTATCACAAAACGAGAAAGTGACAGCCGTACGTTCGTTGCTGCTAAAACTTCCAAAGGCTCACTATACCATGCTGACCTACTTCATATGTCTGCTGCAAGCCATCGCAAAGAAGTCCAACATAAACCTCATGTGTCCCATGAACCTTGGCGTTTGTGTTGGCCCCAGTCTACTGTGGCCCAACACACCCTGTGACAAAGCTCCCAAAGCAGTGCCAATGGTCGTAGAGCTACTTATAGTAAAAGCTGAAGCCTTATTTGGACCTCAAATTGCAGGTCTACTGGGCAATGGCAGCCCTGAAACCTCGAACGCATTACTGGATTCCGGAGCCGAGGAAAGCGACAGTCTTCATTCGGTAGGCATATCATTAGATTCTATGGAACTATCCACACCACGCAAGGAAAAACTGTCGCTAAGCCGAGACTCTGGGCTGACTCTCTCAGAAGACGATTCCAACAGCAACGGAGGAAACAGTCCTGCACCCCGCAATATCTTACACAGTTTGTCGGCACCCACTTGCAACATGCAGCAAGAATCGAAATTAGTAGTACGATACAATATCGACAACCATAACGTTAGTGGTTTGCCGCAAATGGGTCAAAGGCAGAATATTTACTCTAACAAAGCAGAGCTGTATAGCACGGTCAACGACGAATTGTATACAACGCCATATATAGGAGAAAGATATGTACATAACTCCATAAATATTGGCATATCTAATGGTATAGATGAAAGGAATTATGTATCTAAACAAGCATTACAACGATCGACGGCTGATATCTACGACCAGAGCCCAGCAAAATATATAACCGGCTTAGAACCGCAAAAACCACCGAGAAGTAACGTTTCTAAAGCAGCCCGAACTTCAAAAGTCTACAGCATGTTTGCCGACACCCAAGAAGCAAGCAAAAATATCTCAAACAAAAACTTTAACAGAGCTAAAAGCTCAGACAATCTATTAGAATCAAAACAGGAAAATATCGATAGTAAACGCGACCTGGTTTCTAGTCAAGAAAATATTGTGTATAGTAACATACACGATCTAGCCATGTTTACAGAGAATATCCAACGACAGAATCAATATCAAACGCAAGCAGAAACAGTTTCAAATACGAATTATGCCCGAGTGTACACGGGATGGGAAAAAAAGAGTGCCAACTACACCAGCAAAACGAACAATACGGAGAATATCTACGGACAAATGACGAAGAAGCAGGGAGAGACCTCGCAGTCCAAAACTGATGGGAATTTAACACCGGCAGCCACCATTTTTACACGAAATGACTGGACTCGTCAAGCAGCTAGAACAAAGAGCTTAGAAGTCAGCGAAGAACTTGCAAACTCGGAGAAAATGCGTAATGGCAGCTACGAAGCAACTAATTGCTGCCGGAAGAGGCGGTTTGATCCTGCGCATATGTGCACCAAGAGCTGTACTGCTTCAGTGGCCAACAGAGAACAGGACAAACATATCGTCAATCCTTTACAGAATTCATATTCTTACGTCGAGAACATCCACAATAATAATTCAGAAGAGAACAAGAAGACGAGACTACGGAATTACAACACGAATAAATTAAACCAATCAAAATCTTTGGCGAATATTATTCTACACAGCGACTCTAGCAGTAGCGACACGTTATACCAGCCACAGAACTCGTTTAACAGTCGATCCACCGAGTCACCGGCCAGCGAGAATTCCTATGAGAATAATGGTTATACCAGTCAATACATTGATCCCTTATACACGTCAGTCTACAACCGGCGAAGGGATATTTACCACGACATGAAATCACCAAACATGTTCCCTTCTGACATTTACAAAGCGACGCCGACGGCTGTCAAGCCTGAGTACAACAACTCGGAATACGAACATAACAACAACAATAATAATAAGAAGGCTCCCCACATGCCTCCGCCGGTGCCGCCAAGGAAGATGGTGTATCAGAGAGTCTTGAAGAAGTTCCAGCCGGTGCACGTGAACAAAGATGATAAGAACTCGCGGTCCAAGTCTGTGCCGCGACTGTACAGAGAACCCTCCAACGGCGCGGACGCCAAAGGAAACAACATTATAGCTTTAGAGGGCTCCGAGTCAGACACAGAGTCCGAATCTTATGTTTAGACGCTGCTTCAGCACAAAATATTGTACGAGAAATGGAGATATATTTAAATTATTAATAATGCGTACCCTACGTGTCGAAGTAACCATGATCTGTGTTGAACAATTTTTGTTATAAACGTTGAATTAATCTCGATGTTAGGACTATGTTTTGAACCAGTATGCTTACTACTTACTACGTTTTTAGGACGCTATGATTTCATAGTGATAATATAAGAAGTATCTTGTGAATCCCGCCTTGAAAATTATAATATGTGACCATAACCAGAGTTGTTTTGGTGATGTAATTCCAAAGACGTAAGAATAGTTTCAAACTTAATGGTAAATGTAGATGGATGTATCAATGGGATATTACTTTAATTAATTATTTGTCCTTAATTAATCCATTAGTATAGGACGTGTTTATGCCAATCACTCGCTATAAAATTTTATTTAACGTTAGATATTTGTCATAGTGTCCTTAAGGGTCGGTTCACATTAGCGACACGAGCTGAGCACTTCCACCATTGCAGGTACTGTGGTAAAACACAATAAACTTCGCTGATTGGTGGATAAGCTGACATAAGCAGTGCAGGTCAATGTGAGTCGCTTATTATGGTCTATATAAGTATGTGACTAGCGCTGTATCAAGTAAACGATGACTTTGTGTAGTCTTATTATCAGGAAATATTAAAATATATTTGATTATGTAATTAGTGAATGCCTGCCGTGTATATAATGTAGATATATTGTACGTACATTTATAATAAAATATATTAAATGGTTTTACTGATATTTCATTTACGTACCTACGCATTCCACAAAAAATCTAAGTAGATTATAGATAAATTAAATAAATTGGCTGTTTTGATACAGCGCAACTGCTTACCCTGTGGTTTTTTATTTGATCCTTATGGCAGGTTGAATAGACCACACGAATTAATGTACTAAGAAGAACCCTGGACGATGCCTACCTCCAAAGCAGTTTTCTTATTTATTTATTTTGACAATCCCGCCGCACTATTCCCAAACCACGAAAGCCAGAATCTACAGTGGCGACCACAAATAAAGCGCCGAGGCAATGAAGCTCGATGAAGTCCCGGATAATGAATTTAACTGTCTTGGATTCCGCAACGAAATTAATCAGAAAAAAATAACGGAGAAATAGAAAAAAAACAAATTTTCACTTCCCTCCATATCAAGCATGAAACAAAACAAACAATGCCAATAGGCACAAAGGGTCGTTTACAGCTAGGATAAGCCCAGTTACCACGGACAAAAATTATCATTAATATTAATGGGTCCTAAAATTGTGTTATTTAATGTAATATTTGATTCCAATAATAGGTAAAACGCTTGAACGCACAGCAATTTGTTCTAGTTTCCAAAAGGTCCGTATAGTAAAAAACTTTTGAAGCAGCCTGTACATTATCCAACATAATATTGCGTTCATTCTGCCAAAGAATACACTCCCATAAGATATGATTTGTGCAGATTGTACATATTCGCTGCAGATGTAGAACATTGAAATAAAGGCGAGGCAACGAGCTTGAAGGCAAGTAATTTACTTTTAATTTACCTATGAGAAATTGGGAAACATAGTGATCCAGTGATCCAGCCACGTCTTGGCCAGCCGATCGTGAAGGAATGGAAAGAATTGGTGGACGTGTCGGACCTTGATGGAATTATTCCACCTACAGCACGTCACTGCACTTCATGATCGACCGGCAGCCTGCCCGGGGGGGTTGATCGGTACGGGTTTAGATAGGCCATAGGGTTTGCATGTGAACCTGTTATAACTTTGGTATAACAGATCCACATGCATACCCTATGGCTTATCTAAACCCGTACCGATCAAACGGAGAGTGAGAGAGAGTGAAGCCATTCCACCGAAACTTCACAGCAGTCTTACCTGCACGGTATTCCTAGAAGCCATCTTCAAGCAGCTTTACTATAGTGGAAAGCTAAAATTCACAATTGTGGTCTTAAGATCAATGGTGCCTACTTTGTCTTACTTAAATTGTCATATGACCTTAGGTTATAGAAAATGAGATATTCTATTGGCTATATCGATTGTCGAAATGCCAAAATGTTCGGAATTGACTACATAACATTTCGGATGCTCATAGCGCACGAAAATCCAATAGATTGGGCGCATGGTTGGCGCAGTGGTTGAGCGATTGAATGCTGCGCTGCGTGTCGCGGGTTCGATTCCCGCATGGAACCAATATTTGCATGACCTATAGATAGTTGTACCGGCTCTGGGTGTTGGGATGTAGGATGTGATTTTATATGTTTTTAAACGCACCCACGATATATGAAGAAATAAAAAAAAAAAACTTATTGACAATCGCTAACGCCGATAGACTGTCACTTTTTTTGAGGGTATTGTGCTTCATGCTGAACACTTCGATAACATTCGGAAAATGCTCCAAAAGCTTAATGATTTTTCTTAAGATGAATATGGTAAATCTGTTCATCATCCTCCTGTTAAAGTCGTAATCGAAATGTTGGAGACGTTTCACTATTTGATATCTTGGCTATTTTCTTTCATTTGACAAAAAACATGTCACCATAATTTGACGCTAATCGCCTTAACTCACACACGCACAGATTTAGTACAAGAGAAATCTGAATGAAACTTATTTTTGATTCAATGAGCATTTGCATTAGTAAATCTTTTGTTAAATATTTTTGTGCACAATGTAATAAGCAGTAAACTTGCCAAAACATGAAATGCAGAACTTTATGAGAATTAAGCAAAATCAGATTTTTGGGACCTTTGACAGTCAATATTTTTTTCCTCTCATGCGACTTTAATTGACTTTTTAGACAACATTACTACATACATCATCATCAGCCTATTAATGTTCCCACTGCTTGGATATAGGCCTCCTCTCTGTGCGAGGGGATGGGCCATAATCGACCACGCGGGCCCAGTGCGAGTTGGTGGATGTCACATGTCTTCGAATTTTTAGTTCTAGGACATGCCGGTTTCCGCACGATGTTTTCCTTCACCGTTTTTGAGAGCAGTGGTGATGCAATAATTTACACAAAGTAAAGCGCCTGCCTGGGTTCGAACCCACGACCTACAACTTGTAAGTCGCGGCCGATACCACTGGGCCACCACTGCTCTCACAACATTACTACTAGCACAATAAAAATAACTGCGGGGAAAAACTTAACTAAGAATTAAATTTTGCAGATTGGCCTCCAATCACACTATATATATACTCGTATTACGAGTATAAAGGCCAATATTTGTAAGTGTGTTTGTTACTTCTTCAAGCAGTACATTTAGAAGAATGGGAACTAAAGAATATAACCATCGAGGTAATATGTATAACTGAACATTTTATGACACTAGAACAATTAATTTACCCAAATTTCGCTTGGCAGCAAGTTTTTCAAGAAACGTAAAGAGGGGAGGTGCCTGTATATTAACCTGATTAGGACACCCATACGCTGTACTTAATAATACATTTTCAAGTTAAGGTATCATAGAATATTGTGCAATAGAACTAACGGAACATAAGCTGATAATAGTTTGTGTGTACCTCTTACCCAACTCATGTATGTCTACATTTTTTAATAATTTAGAAAAGTTACTGCACCAAATATGTGATAACACTAGTAAGAAAGTTGTTGTATGCGGGGATTTCAATATCAACACATTAAAAAGAAACCGACAAACTTTAGATTTTGAACAAATTCTAGAAAGTCATAACTTAAAACTAGAAATTAAGGTTCCCACTCGACTCATCAGTAGCACTTGCATCGACAACTTTGCTCACAACATTCATAAATCTAAAAGCCAAATAATTGAATTAGGATTATCAGATCATACTGCCCAATTATTGCATTTTCCAGTCAAAAAATTCTGTGTATTAAAATCTTGGCGTATTAAAGTACGCGATTATAGTGAGGAAAATTTGACAAAATTTAAAACTTGTATGAACAGAGACATTGTAATACCTAGACGGAACGTGTTTACGACGAAAAAGAAACTGTCAATTCTTTCGTTCTTACTTATAGAAAAACTCTATGAAAAAGAAAGAGACAACTTTTTAGTCACTGTTGTAACCCATCGGTTAGCAGCTCTAATTAAAGTTTTTCGCTGGTTTCACGCCTTTGTTTCGTTTATATCAGGAAGAATTTTGTTGTTTAATTATCTGCATGAACCATGTCGTGTGTGGCTATCGGTTGCAAGAGTAGAATGAGTGTATTAACAGAATATAATCAAAGGATATCTTTCCACAGGTGAGTTATCGACTAGCATACTGAAATTATTGTGCAGGGAATATATTTCATAGGCTGTCCGGAATAAAGGAATCTAAGTTCTAAATACGTCGAGGACGTATAGTATCATTTAAACCATTCTATTTAGTGAAATAATTAACTTTTATACGTTCGATCATAGAGCTATGACAGTTTACGTACTTACGTTCTGATGTTAGAGATGTGACAAAAGTCACGAGAAAGATTTATCGATACTGTATTATTATTTTACTTACTTTAATTTATTTCATAAAGTTTATTTGCTATTTGTTATTATTACCTAATCTAATATCGATTGTGCACAGGTTTCCTAAGAGTACTTATTTAAGAAATAAGTGGATCAAGAATAAAAAACGAGCTATAACTGGACACCTTCACTATATTCTCGCTTGTGTTCACTGCATTTTAATGAATCATGCTATCGCTATCCCTTGACCCATATATGGACACTGGTTGATGAATCATGTTTATTTCTACATTTTACTTTTTAAAATTAAATTATTATATTTAAACCATTTTGTTATTATTAATATTATTAGTTTTATATACATACTCGTCTGTAAAGTTTCTTTTCAGTCTTGCACAAGAACTAGCATACTATGTATCAATATATTGATCAGTACCTGTTTGTACAGTCCTAGGAGTGTACCAAAAACTGTCACTTTGATCTGATGATGTACTTCGTTTTTGCGCAAGGTATGAATACACATTATTATACAACGCGCACAGAAAAATGATGAAATAGTGGCATTTTACACTTACAATGTATAAGTTCAGTCTTTGTACGAGTACACTATTCACTTTTTAAATAATTATAAAGAATCCCTAAAAAAACGTAGAAAAAATTAGCCGCAGTCAGGGACGATTCTTACAGATATTTGACCAAATTTGTAGATCGCTCCTAAACTGAACTCGATAATATCGATATGACAGTGGCACAGATCTAGTACTGATATATGTCTATAGATAAGTATCTATAGCATCCTCGGTCACACTGTCACAAAAGATGGCATAGACAAAAGTATATCTATCTCTTTTTGCTTATGATGTTATCTGTTAGTGCGAAAGTGAATACCGATATTGAAATTGCGTCTTAAACACGTTCCGTCTAGGTATTACAATGTATCTGTGTATGAATAACTTGACATTCTCTGACATTTACTTGACAAATGATTCAAACGAAGCCTACAATCGTTTCTTGGAGCTTTTCCTGTGTTTCTATAGGTTGTGTTTTCCTTACAAATTAATAACAAAATCGTTATACAAAAAAACTACATGGGTTTCAAAAGGTATCAAAATTTGTAGCAAAATGAAAAGAAAATTGCTATGGCAATATAGAACACACCGGACGGAAATAAACAAACATAAATTCAAGCAATACGCTACGAAATTTAAAAAAAATATTTGTCTTACGCAGAAGGCACAAAATAACCATCGCATCAACACTGCTCAAAATAAATCGAAAGCCACTTGGTCACTTATAAATAACTCTAAATGTAAATTTCCCAAGGAACCAATTAGTGAAATATTAAAAGATAATGTAAGCATTACAGATCCAACGTCGATTGCGAATAATTTTAATGTCTATTTTATTGACCAAGCTGCAAAATCGACGCGTACAAACAATTACAATTATAATAATAAAACACCTTCGAATCAAAACAAGTACACTTACCTAAACTCAATTTTTCTTACCCCCACAACCCCAATAGAAGTGGACAGAGAAATCAAGCAACTTAAAAATACATCGAGTGAGGGTTACGATGGCGTCTGTAATAAAACAAGTGTCACAATCAATTGCAGCTCATCTAAGTTATATAATAAATCTATGCATCTCTACTGGAACTTACCCAGAAAAACTAAAAACACCGGTTGTTATTCCACTCCACAAAAAAGGTGACAAAAGCAATATGGGAAATTATAGACCTATTGCTTTGATACCCATCTTCTCAAAGATATTCGAAAAAACCATTCATAGTCGTCTTTACAATTTTTTTGATAAGTATAATATCTTGGCTAGCGAACAAAAAGGATTTCGCAAGGGTAAGTCCATAACGCTGCAATATATGAACTTACTAACATTGTTTTGAATAATATGGACAAAAGAAATCCAATATGTGCTATTTTCATGGATATGAGTAAAGCCTTTGACAGTGTTGACTTTAACATACTGCTTCAAAAATTAGATTCATATGGCATAAGGGGAAAGGCACTAGACCTCATTCACTTATATCTATGTGATAGAAAGCAGTTAACAGAAATAACTAGAATATGCCTTAAAACGCGGGATGAGAAGACATATAGATCCCAAACTAGAACCATATAACTAGGAGTTCCACAAGGTAGCGTCTTGGGTCCCTTGCTTTTTCTAATTTATATTAATGATCTCCCTAGACACATAAATCATCCCATGATACTTTTTGCAGATGACAGCACTGTAGTAATAAAGTGTGACAGTCAAAATGACTATGAAAATGAAATTAATGAAACATTAAGAACTATAATTAAATGGTTAATTGATAACAATCTAAAAATAAATTTAGAAAAAACAAATATAATGCACTTCCACCAAAGAACCCAACCGAAAAGTATTAATGTAAATTATAACGGGCAGATGGTAGAATCTGTAACAAATACAAAATTTCTAGGAATAAATATTGACTACAGACTTTCATGGACTACCCATTTAGACAATCTCTGCAAAAGAATCAACAAATCCTCATTCGCTCTTTACAAGCTCTCCAAAATAGTTAACAAAGAAGCGATTTTAATGGCCTATCACGGACTGGTGGCACCATTACTGAGATACGGCATTATATTTTGGGGTAATTCGGTAGACAAGGAATTAATATTTAAAGCTCAAAAAAAGTGCATTAGAGCAATGTGCCAAATAAATAGTACAATTAGCTGTCAACCTTACTTTAAAAATCTAAAAATTCTCACATTGCCTTCCCTATACATTTACGAATCAAATATTTTTGTGAAATCAAATCTAAGCTACTATAAGACTGCTGCCAAAAGCTACTATCGAAAATTAAGGGATAAAAAAAGATTAGAGGTACAAATACCTTATGGTAAAACGGCACTATTAAATAAAAGTATTTTATGCATGACATCACTAATATATAATAAATTGCCGGATGACATTAAACAATTACCAATCATCCAGTTTAAAAATAAACTACATTCCTTATTAATAGACAAATGTTATTATGATGTCAAAGATTATTTGTGTGACAAAAATATTGTATTCCAATGACATGAAAGGAAAAATAAGTATCATAATGAATTACGACTAACATGACTTGAAATTGAATTTGTATGTATTTATAATTTGGATTATTTTAATAATGTATCTAGACTAATATGACTGATTGTGTCTTAACTTCTGATTTGTATTTTATTATTGTATGCCTCAACGGCGGGACATAGCTGAACTTATTTTAATTGTTTAAGACCTGTATTTATGATGTATACCTATAGTCCACAATAAAGATGATTTGATTTGTTTTTTTTTTTTTTTTTTTTTTTTATTTATCGATAGGCTCGCGTTTGACCACTATCTCGCCTGATGGTAAGCGATGATGTGGTCGACGGTGAAGCACGCTTGCCTAGAAGTAACCTATTCACTCTTGACTTGAAGACCCCAAGGTTGTAGCTATCAGGAAACAAAGACTCCGGCAGGGAATTCCACTCCTTAGCTGTGCGTACAATGAAAGTATTCGCAAAACGCTTTGTACGTATGGGTGGGATGTCCACCATGTACCGGTGGCGCATTGCCGTGCGTCTTGTTGTCCGGTGATGGAAAGGGCTAGGCGGAATCAAATTGTGCAGTTCCATCGCACACTCCCCGAAATGTAACCGATAAAAAACCGACAGACTGGCCACTTGGCGTCGATTTGATTTGAAGCCAGAACAGCCGAACTGATCTGGATGAAATCTGGCACAGAGATAGATTAAAGTCAGAAATAGCATATAGAATACTTTTTATCTCGGGAATATGTGCCCTCGGGCTTATTTTCAACTTTCACTCAGGCGAAGCCGCTGGCAGAAGCTAGTTACAGATATTTTCCCATTATTATTTCTCACATTTCGATGTGTTCGAAACTGTTTCATTCCTTTAGCACTGCCGATGAAAAAACTGCAATGAGGTAGGTATATTTTAGTACGGTTAACTTTCTGTTCCGCATTTTAAGTACCCAAAATAGATAATATTGCTGTCAAAACCTGAAAACATACCAGAAAATGTAATTTTGAATGTTAAACGGCTCTCTTGAGCACAAAAACATAATTTGACTACCCTTTATACGCATAGATTTAGTACAAAAATAAACACAAAGAAAAATATTATTTAGGCTCTTAACTCGAAAACTAATGGCAATTAGTCAATCTTATGTAGGATATTTTTTGTTCACAATTGAACTAGGAATAAACTTGCTCTGAGCTCAAATTGAAGTAAAAAAAAAAAACGAGAACTAACCAAAATACAGATTTTTGGGCCTTTGTCGCCTATTTTTACTCCTTTGCGTTTTTAATGGACTTTTCAGGCATCGTTACTGCTACCAGAATGAACGTAATTCTGGTGAAAGTACTTCACTAGGATTTTTTTTCGCAGCAAAGCTCTTTATATCCTGGACTAAGAGAGCCATGGACCATTCCATGCTTGGTATAAGATTATTAGACCCAGTTCAAAACGACGAAATCCGAAGGCGTATGAAGGTTTTCGATATCGTATAATGAATTCCGTACGTAAAAATAAAACAAATCATTTATATAGAGAATAATTTAATTTCTTTTATGAAATTCACACAAATTTCTCTTATATCATCATCACAGTCACGAATAAATCAAAACTTAAATAATGCTAATAAACATATAAAACTTGTACAGTTATCAATTAAAATAATTATTAGATAATTCGGCTATTTACAAATAATATTAATAATTCGAAAGGACAAGTCATGATGAGCATGTCATTATTGATGAAAAAAAATAAAAAGAAAGAGTAGATTTACGCCAGAAGAGACAGGAAAGAGTAAAGTCGTAAATACAGTACACATGCACTGCCATAAAAGTATGCACACTAATAAACTCGCATGCCACTGTGTCGTGACAACTTCAGATTGGTGAATGTCAGAATGGCATGCAAGATACTTGCATATTTTTGTGACAATCGCTGGCACCTACCTAATTCATTTGTTTAATAAGTGGAGAAAATATAAAATCACATAATCGAAAAAGCATTTTGTCTTTGTGCTCTCAGCAGCAGAATCAGCTAACCACTAATGTATGAAGTCGGTTAAACATAAGACATCAAAATTATAACTATTAGTCATGTTCCAACAATATTATATCGGCAATTGTATGGGTACAATTTCAATGATTTAATCCTAATCAGTTTACATGATTATAAACATTTAATTAAAATTTGTCTAAAATGTTTCCCTTTCTATGAAGCAAATGATAAGTTACCCTTTAGGTATGCTTAAAGTGAAATGGAGTAACAGCGTTCAGATACATAAAATCTGTATTTGTCAATAATATTAGATATTCGGTTCATGACAGGTGAAATTAAACTATGAAAAGACAGGAGTAAAAAAATGTACTTGCCTAGGTCTCTAACCAGGAAATTAAATAATTATGGCGATTTAATACGACCTTAAAACTAAATACTTCTAAACTAAAAATACCTATTCAGCAGACTTAATGTATGCCCCTTGTATAAGTTTTGAGTCAGTCTGTGCTTTAGGTCCGTGAGATCGTCAGGTTTGTGTCCGTAGAGTTGGCCCCTCTCTTGTTTTCCTCTTCTTCTTCAACGGGGGCTATCTTGTTCCACTCCTGCGTCTCGCCCGTACCGAATAGGATGAAGTAGCAGGCGGACGCAATGTATAGGGAAGCACCTATGATGAATACTGGCCGCCACTCCGCGAATCCATTCTGAAATTATGATTGTAAGGTTAGACAAAGGAAAATAGAAGATCTTCAAATAATTTCAGGATATGAAAGATCAAAACTCAAGGCATTTAAATTAAATCATTTAAACACCTTTGAATTGTCAAGGAGTCGATCAGTCAGAAAGAAGAAGCTAGATGACCATTCACTCTATGGAAGTACGGTGTAGGTTCAGGGTTGGGTAGTATTTAAATGACTTGTAATTGAAATACAAATAGAAATACAATTACTTCTTAAAAATGTAATTTGTAATAGGTATTGAAATTCCTGACGCTGAGGTATTTTGTAGTTAGTATTTCAAATACAAAATGGCTTCAATATACATGTTAACGTAAATACGTTTAGCGATCTTATTAATCCGCGTTCTGCCGAAATTAACGCTCGATAGCGAGATAATAATATGTCAATTATCATTTTCATTTCAAACGGTTATTTTCACGAAACTTCTGTGTATTAATTAAGTTTGTCGATGGATGATCGACTTTTTTTTGTCATTTGTATTTAGTATTTTAAATAAAAATAGTTAAAATACTATATTTAATATTTTAAATACACGACCTACAAATTTTTGTATTTCGTATTTAAAAACATGCAAGATATTGTAATTTGTATTTTAATTCAACCAAATAATGTATTATGGCCAGCTCTGAAGGTTCTCATGGAATCTGAAGCTACTTACTCCGTTCTTGGTGAAGTGCGCAGTAACCAGTGGCGTAACAAAACCAGCAGTGTTGCCTATCCCGTTGGCGATACCATAGAGCGTGCCAGCGAAGTTAGGAGCCAGATCCTGATGGTTCACCAAGTTGGTCAGTGTGGCCGCGCCATTAGATCCCATGGAGAATGTAATCAAGGCAACGGAAAGGATGGGTGCGCAGCCGGTGTAGCCCAGCCCGATGAGAAGCAGACCAGGCACCACGTGGGAAAACAGGCAGAAGAACTTCCTCATGAACGTTGTTGACACTATGTTCTGTTTCACGATCCTAGAAACACAATGAAATAATATTTTAATTATATGATAATGAAAAAGACTTGTCTAAAAATTACTGGTTGCTCATACATGGCATTTAAATGTCATTACATGACTTTTTATTTGCTTTTTCCACACAAGTTAAATCAAATCAATATACTGATTATAAAACAATAATTTAAATGATTTGATAACTCTTGAGCTTGAGGCTTCGGCTTGTATCTCAAAATGGGACCATTCTAAAGATTGCATAATGCATTTGCAAACAAAGGCAGGTATTCTTGCATGCATTTGTGAGCCTTTTAAACAACATGACTGCATAAATGATGTAGCTATAATTATTCTGTTTGTAGGTACCATCCTCTGCAGCCAAACCATTCGAGACTTAGCTAGGCCTCAATTTACGTGTTTTATTTAAATGTGACCAATTTCCATACCTGTCACCAATAGCTCCAAATATAAATGAGAACATCATCCTAGCTAGGTACGGCAGTGAGGACAGTGTCCCGGTTGACGTCAGGTTGAACCCGAGCGCGCTGGACACGAACTTAGGAGCTGCCGTCATGACAAAGTAGAGGCCCCAGTTGCTGCCGTAGTGCAGTACCACCATTGCCAGGAATGGGAACGAGGTCAAAATCTTTCTGAAGGGTGGCACAATCTGGAAATGAAAAAAGAGAATAAGTACATCATTACCTTACCGCCATTGTACATAAAGATTATGTTGTTTGTTAATATTTACAAATAATTTAATTAAGAGATGTGTAAATATTTTGGTGTACAATAAATATTGTTTTTATTCTATTCTGTGATTAATCTGTAACATCCTACTTTAATGGGGTAGACTATAAATATCCTGCAGCCTGATTGCGTAAGTGAATTCGGTAAGGCGAAGGATTTGACCCCATGGTCAAATCCATCGCCTTGCCGAATTCACTTACGCAATAAGGCTGTGGATTGGAACTTAGCGCTACTATTCATTTAATTAAAAAAGGTGCACCCATAAATAAAGAATAACTCTTACAACTGTTACCTACATGTAACGTTATGATGGCTAATCATATATAAACTTCCGAGCAATGAAAAAGTTCCACTCACAAAATGCCGACAAACACCTTAATATCTCCTAAGGCATAGAACCTAGCTTCATAAATTAAAAAGTATAGTGAAACCTATTTTATTATGCAAACTTTAAACTCTTTTAAATACTGGTATTTTTGAAGCCATGGATAAAAAAGTAGAAAAACCAATTTTGGGTTTGAAAATTTCGGAATACATTTGTTTAGTTTTTTTGGTTTTGCTTTTGATTTCATCCTTGTTTTCGCTGTTGTGAAGGAATTCTTAAATTGTAAAGTCTTACGGCTCTCGTACCCATAAATCATGCCTCTATCAACCGAGGATTGTACGAGAATCATCACTATGGTGGAAATGATCTATCTATCTATCTAATTGGGCCAGAATAATGGGCGTGACACATAATACTGTCCGACGAGTGATCCAAAGGTTTAGGGAGACTGGATTAAACCTGAGAAGACCAGGTACTGGCAAGCCAAGGTGCACAACAGTCCGAGAAGATCGTTTCATTGCGGGAGCCATGTTAAGAAAACGACATCAGACGGGAGTTGCGGTTCAACAACAACTTCTGCAAGTTCGAAGGGAGCCAATAAGCGAGTGGACAGTCAGGAGACGTCTTGCCGAATGAGGATTGGAGCCTTACAGGCCAGCAAATGGCCCAAAACTGGAACGGCATCATAAAGTTGCCCGATTGCGATATGCCCGCGAGCATACAGAATGGGGTGAGGACGAATGGGGCAGAGTGATGTTCTCTGATGAGTAAAGATTTATGCTGTACCATCATGATGGGAGGAAAAGAGTATACCGACGACCAGGAGAACGTTTTGCACAAGCATGTTTTGAAGAAAAAATGTCACACGGCGGAGGTACCGTTCACGTGTGGGCTGGTATCTCTGCAGAAGGTCGAACAGCGTTAGTTCCAATCGAGAACGGAAACCTAACTGCTGTGAGATACATCAAAGAGATTCTCAATGAACATGCTGGTCCGTTTTTGACCAATATGGGCGACAATGCAGTGTTCATGCACGATAATGCACGAGCCCACACTGCTCAAGTTGTAAATGAGTATCTTCAGGACGTAGGAATCCACAAAATGGAGTGGCCAGCAAGGAGCCCCGATTTGAATCCTATTAAGCATGCTTGGGACGAGCTTGACAGACGTGTGAGAAAACGAGTTCCACCTCCAATTACTCTTCGTGACTTGAATTACGCGCTCATCGAAGAATGGGAGAACATTCCTCAGCATATGCCGAGGAATCTGGTATTCAGCATGCCCAATCGCGTAGAAGCTGTATTGAGAGCACATGGAGGAAACACCAAGTACTGAGTTATCAAAACCTACGTTTACATGTAATAAAACCCCTACTTAGAGATTTGGTTTTATTTGCCAAATGGCCCCAATTTTTTAAACATTTAATTTAAAATTTGAACACAATATTTACGTTTTTAGTTGGTAATATTCAATGTACTTCAATATTGCAGATGGCGTCATTAACTAGCCTTGCCCGTTTAGGAGTAATTTGGTGCTGTCACTGGAACTTTTTCATTGCTCGCGAGTGTATTATTAGAAGTATAAAAAGTTGGTAGAGAAGGCGATTAAATATCGCCTTCAAGAGTCTGATGACCTGTAGATTAATTGCTCTAACGTATTTTAGACGGAACTAAAAATAAGGTGGCTCAGGTTGTCCTCAACCTCCGATATTTCTTAATCACGATGTCTCCTTGTAGGATAACGATCCTTGGCCAAAACTTTGATAAAAAATCTCACGATTTTAGGTCGTAACATGCAATACACCACGTACTTAGATTGAGGTCAGAGCTAAATACGTGGATCAGGTGATAATATAAAGTTATAAACATTAGTGCTGTAAATAAGTATTTTGCATGCCAAAAAATAAGTATTTTTGCATGCCAAAATGATTTTAGTTTCTTTTTTACACGATTTACATTTTTATTTGTTCCTCAAGGTCACAGTAGGTTTTATTATTAATTATTCTGTGCAGTAGGTAAAGGTCATCTATGTTGTGTGCAAATATTTGGTGACCTCATTAGTTGTCTGTAATATGCACTTAGGAACTGCACTCAAAAAAGTCAAAGAAGTCATACGCCAGGAAATGAGAATGGGGGAAAACCAGCAACGGGTCACGTCTATAAGCGTGAATTTAGAATATTTAGCAAAGCACCTAGCAACTTAGCCTTGACGATGTACGCGAAGATACTTTTCCTTTTTCGTGTATAATTTATTGTGACATTTATTTTATCTAAAAAAGAGACATGGTGGCCAATGAAGGATGTAGCCGAGGACCGGTTGTTGTGACGATTTCTAGACAAGGTCCAGCAAAAATACGACTCATGAACTTACCTTAGAATCTTTAGAGCTCTGTTGAACTTTGTCGCCTATAGCTTCGAGGATGTAGACTTTCTCAGCGTCTGAGATGCGGGGATGTTGCACAGGAGAGTCGTATACCAAGTACCACCATAGAAAGCACCATACTAACGCGATCGCTCCTGAAATAGAAACATGTTTCATGAATTAACTATACAAGTAGGCGCCATGCCTTTGGTATGGACATAATTACATGTGCACACGTGTATATATGTGTTGTGTTTACGTTGTTACATATATAATTATTATCAGATCAAATAGAATAACCGAAACCATTTTAAATAGAGTGTTGAGATTTAACCTGCCTCGTTGATCTAGTAAAAATCATCAATCAATACAAATAATAAATCTGTAGAAAAGTCGTTTTTGTACATCGAAAATATTTACAAAAAAAATTGCCAGGGTGTTTAGGGATAACCAACAGAACCCATTTCTAGCATTTTTGAAATTTTTGTCATTTTGTCTGTTTATTTGTGCACGCATCACGTAAAATGCACGAAACCAATGTAGATAACTGTTATACATAAAAATTGTGCGTAACTTGAAGTATTACTTAGTTTTTGTTTCATCGTAATCGGTTCACTCTATCAAAAGTTAGATGAATTAAAGTGTTCAAGAAGTAAAATTATCACAACACACGCAATTCAAATACTCGAACAGTTAAACTCGATATTCAGTAGATGGCGTTGTGTCATTTTCTGAATGGCGGTGTTAAGATTCTCCGCGAAAGAATGACGACCCTAGAAAAAAAAATGGTAGGTAGGTAGGTAGGTAAGAAGGGTAGGCAGGCAGTTGATGGGAGCGAAGCCGCGGGCACAGCTAGTATGTAATAATAAAGTAAATACAAATATGATACTACAGCCACTCGTCGGGAATCCGCGCGGGATGAAAAATACTGAATTACGGGCTGAGACAGCACCGCAGTTCGCGTACCAAAAATCAGGTCATTGAAAAAATGTACGGAACCCATTTAAAGATGTACGGAATCACGAAGACTGCAAGGTCACAAGGGACCAAGCGCCCTGCCCGAAGGGTGGGGCCGATGTCGGCTTCTTATAAGTAGTGGTCGCAAGCGCTACTGCTAAGCATGATGTCCTGGTTTCGATTCCAGACTCGGGCAAAGTGTTATTGGCTTTTTTTGTCTAACATTTTTCAATTACAGCCGACAGCCGAATTGCGCAAGTGAATTCGGTAAGACGAAGGGTTTGACCGCTAATAAATCGACCAATCACATGCGAGATGAATAACGCGATGTGGATTTCCGTCTGTGTGATTGGTCGATGGATAGCGGTCAAACCCTTTGCGTTGCCGTATTCACTTACGCAATAAGGCTGCCGACCTCCGTATTTATACGCTGTTGATGGCAATAGACTCGCCAAGTCGCCACCTATTACATGGTATTTAAACATAACTGAGGAAATGTAGGTGCACCTCTGCCCAACCCTTTGAGTTATACAGACGTGATGTACGACTACACTATAAATAGTTCCGTTTTCTTGCCATTCGCCGGTCAGACAGCCTTTACCATTTTCTTACCTAAGTAATATTATATTACCGAACTAATTCTCAGAGCAATAACTATTTCAATGACATCTACAAGCCCGTCACGGCTCAATTAGTTATGTAGAAATCAGCACCAACCGCCGCGGAATTTAAATAGAGGCAGCTAACAAGAAAGCCAATTTTGTAACACTGCAAATATCTGAGCTACTCTGTGCTCTTATTTAAGAAATACTCTGGAATATTCGCTTAGATATTTGCGTATGTAAGAAAGTTACCCAACGATCTACGATTTTTATATAGCCTTGATTTAAAACTCCACAGAAAACTTGACATTTATTTTGTCTGCGCACTTCGAATAGCCATTTTTTTTTATATCGCGCCATAATATTTTAGGTGTATTTATGAAATATTCAAGAACAATTATTAGTTCACCATACAAACTTCCACCCCCTTTCCACCCTGTTAATGATGATTTCCAGGTTAAAAATTATCCAATATCCTTCATAGGGTCTCAAAAAATCTCCTTACTAAATTTCATCTGAATCGGTTTAGTGGTTTAGGCGTGAAAAGATAACAAACAGACAAACTTACTTTCGGATTTATAATATTATACTAGCTTCCGCCAGCGGGTTCGCCCGCGTGAAAAGTGTTTTATTATCCCAAGGGAACTTTATACTGGGATAAAATCCTATGTGCTATTCCAGACTATAATCTATCTCTGTGCCAAAATTCATCCATGATTTTTTAATAATATGAAAATGGAACTTTAAGTTGACAAATAAATCAAGAACAAGTTAAATAATAACATTAATATTTAAATCGTTATCCCAAAATGTTACCTTCTTCAGGTTACACAACATGACTTGACATGTCTTATTGCTGACGCACTTCTTACAGTTATGCTTAGAGGTTCGCTGACCCCACAAAAGAAAAGAGCGTGATAATACATTCATGCATGTATTTTAACCCACGCATCAGGCATTGCTAATTTATCATTTTATAACCCGCTTACTAAGCGAAATATACCGGTCTCAGGACTATAAAGTGATAGTTGATCTGTTGTTAAGGAAAAGTACCTATCTAACTTCAATCACATATCTAACTTCAATCAAATGAATCAATACCATGTTGCCATATGGCGATATATACGCCCCAATGTTAACGCAGTACTGGCCGTGCACCCGCTCGATGCCAAAATATCAATATTGAACCTGCTTTTGAACAGTTTTGTTTGCATAATATTATTTGATTTACATATGCTATGTTAGATATGAAGAAATTGCAGCCATCAATTTTTCTGTGTAAAAATATTTTTAAACATCCAAGTCGTTTCGTCAAAAGTAGAGAAAAATAGCGTGTTGTTAATATTTTTTTTAAAGCAAAACTATTTGTTATACGAAAATACCATGTGGTAAAATAATATACATGAAATATATATTTTTTTTTTTTTTTCAAAACTTTTAACCTAGCCGTTACTAAGGAGTATGCTTTAGAAAGTTACCGTTTTACGGCACTAAAGTGGATGTAGGCCCTTAACTGACTTTGGAAGTCAAGAAGCGCCCATTCTTCTTAGTTATTTTTTTTTTACTAAATACGTATTAAAACACATTTTGGTTATTTATTTTCTTAAACTTGCAACTGTATTGTAATCTAGCCGGATAAGGCTATAAAAGAGATTGGCCATGTTTAAGTGCCTACATAAAATGGGGTCTTTCAATCAAGTTACTCGTAATTAGCTATTAAAAGCATTAACTGTACATTCAAGATGCACGTCGATCGTAAAGAGATGCTTACCAGGTACATAAAAGGCGTAATCCCAACCGAAGTTTTCGATTAAAGGTCCTGTTAGCGACCACGTCACCACTGTGCCTATGGCGCCACCTAGCAGCGCGCTCACGAACTTGCCCTTCTCCGCCGGGGGAGCCCAGTGGGCCACTAATGCGTGTAACGCCGGAAACAGGAATCCCTGCAAAAATGGTAATTTTCTTTAAATAATTTATGCATATTGATCAATTCGTTTACCACACCTTCTTTCAATTTGTCATCACAGTCAAACTCATCTTTTTTAATTTCAATTAGGCCATTAAGCGGATCTTTTGAACATCGAAAATTTAAATTTAAAAAATAATAATTGATTCTACTGTCCATTTGCAAAGGTTGTTATGGAGAAGAAGGGACAAGAAACTTCACAATATTCTTTAAATTAATTCAAAAATCAAAAACTAAAAAGAAGTAAACAAAAAGAAAATCAAGCTGTCGGCAGATACACATATTCGCGAGCTGGCTGACCAAAACCAGATGTATTCGGCCGGGGTCGGTATTTTGATTTTTCGAATTAACTTTTTATATTTATTTTTAGTTAACATTTTATTGTATTAGGTACATTTAAACAAATGGATACAAGTGTTGTATATTTTTGAAATCACCTCTTAAAACCCTTTATTTTGATAACCCACGCGACTGGAAGAAAAAAATTTGGGCGCCATATTGTGGGGCCATTTTTCTATTTTCCTATTTTAAATTTAGCCAGTGACACTCGCAAGCTTAAGAAAAATCGATTTACGTAAGAATCATCAAATCGGCCAACGCGTTTGGTCTCTAGAACGCCACATAGGAACAAACATACATACATAGACTGATAAACACATTACCTTCCTTCGGCAAAAGAAAGTATATTACAATATTTACTTACATATGTATATTGATGCATATACGTGAGGACGATGCATCTAGTATAAAACTAATATACTACGTACGGCTAGCTAGCTAGTGTACCTTGGACCACATTAGTTTTATGGGACTCAGTCGATAACAAACAATTTCATCTTTATAATCTCCGGTTTAAACGACTTTATAGCTTCTGTTTAAAGTTCTTCTCACGTAAATGTGCAAAAATATGTACATAATACAAACGACCGTAGTGATGACACAGATTACAGTAATAACACGTAACACACCATGACTTCTAGCTGACGACACTATATTTTGCAGTCGAAACATGGCCCATAGGTCCAGTATGGCCCAGTTTACGTAGCGTATGTTTTTACTATATGTGACGCCTACGCAGCTTCTACGCGCTGCTACGTGACCTTTTAGAATCTGCTACGCAGCTTCCACGCCTTGCTACGCAGCTTCTACGCGCTGTATGTAGCTTCTACGAACTACTACAAATCTGCTACGAACTGCTACGCAGCTAGTACGCTCTGCTACGTAGCTTCTACGCAGATTGCAGTGTAACATCATATCACAATGTAGATTGTGATATGATGTTACACTGCAATCTGCGTGTACGACATACATGTTTGTAATGTAATAGAGTATTTGTACCTACTAAGACTCGTTGCAAAATGGACAGACCCTTGAAAGTACAGTATTGATTTACGTGAGACTATTCTAAATCGCATTCCGTGTGCAATAAATAAAGATATGATCTTCCCACTATTTTTTATGGCTTATTTAGAACACTACTCAGAATGACAGTAATTATTACATAGAATGAACACGACTATGAGAATTATTATGACGTTGATGCCGTTTATCATTTGATGTGACAACGTTATAATTTAATTATTATTACGTACCAGCAAGCCTTCCTAGAGCCTACTCAATTCCCTAGAAATAAAGTACAAAGTTGCACAAACGCAACTTAATAAGTGCATGCAAGTTGTCAGTGAACGCAAAGAGAACATTCTGCAAACTTCTACGTGTGTAAATAAATATGAAATTATTGTATAAAAGATATGATATTATCGCAAAAAAATGTTCTTGTGTTGTCATAAATGTAATTGTTAATTAAATATGCGAAAAACCTCCGTCTCTTAAAATAACTGAATAATATTATTATAGAGTGTTCAGTTGTTGGCGCAGGTATGTTTTTGTGAGTATCATTCATGAACAGGTTCATTTACATTGATATAAATACAATTGACACCTCCATAAAACATAATGGCCGTGGGAAATTGGGAGTCATCTTGATTAGCGTGTTCCTGAGCTAGCGTTCTACTGACGCGATATTTTGAGGCCATTGTAGCATAGATTAGCTGTAGTTTGTAAAATAAAATACCTATTTGATAAATAGGTAAAATGTATAATAAGAATAACATATTTTGGAATTTATTTTTGTGTCTAAGGAATGTTCTCGAAGAAACGACCTAGCTTTATTTTTGTGTTGAAAAACAAAATCAAGCTTTTTACTTACTCCGTGTTTTTAGATAGGAATAGAATAAATGTATCGATTCGTGGAATTCGTAATATTTTCTAGTGTTACAAATACCGGTGTATTGACTCACTAAAACATGTTAAAAAACGCAATTATGTGTCCTATCTGCTTTAGCAAATTGAAAAAAAAACACTGATATACTGCGGTGTCAAGGAAAAACAATCTATTCGTAACTACGTACAGTTAAATGTACTTTTTCTAGTTACACCATACCTAGACGGTTTATAATAGATTTTACGACTATGACAAATTGTCTGTGGTTTTATTACAGTCTTAGCAGACTAAAGGCTTCATAAGTAATTGTTCTTCCGAGAAGATTTTTCGTGAAGGATTTTGTTACCTACAAATTATTATGAAATATTTTTAAGATTATGGAGGTATAAGTATCTAATAAAATCAATAGGTAAAATTCGTAATCAATTTAAAAACAAATAGTCATGTTAACGTCCCGTAGATCTAACTTGAGTTGAATAATTATAGGTAGCAGTAAACATTTCAAAACTAAAAACCTGCATAGATAGAACTACTCGTTTAAATTCAGTTATGCTAATTAATTCCTAAATTATCCGAAACATTATCTTACGAAATCTTGTAAAATCCAAGATAAATTATTTTATCTACACTCACAACGTAATGTTCCAAATATGAATTCAAAAACTATTGTATAAACACGTCCTTTATATTCGTGGATAGGTAAAATTAAAAAAAAAACCATTACAGTGCAACATTTTCCTTCGATTTTCAAACAACTGCATCATATGTACATTGTGATACAAGGGTGGAAAGTAGGTTATTGCAAACGAGCTGTCATTAACAAGCCCGAGCCGAAGGCGAGGGTTTTTAATGACACGAGTTTGCAATAACCTACACACCCGTGTATCACACGACGTTTTTCAATACAGTTGTGAGAAACAGTAAAAGAATTAGATTTGTTTATTCACAAAAAATTAAATTTTCAATATGGCGTTTATATTCAATACTGGTTTTTGCAACTGGACATATTTTTTTACAAAGAAAAAAGCCTATACAGCCTATTCGATTTTTGACAAACGTTGATGTGAAAATAATTAATGTAAAACTGGTAATTAAATATATTAAACAACTATTTAAAAGACTTTTGAGAATTCAATGCTAAAACGTACGGAATCATTAATTTTTCCTCGTAGAAAATCTATCCCATTTTATTCTATGTTTGAAAACTCCTTGCTACTAAACTTTTTTGAATTGACTTATAAATTTAAAACTAAACTGCAAACATAATGATCGAGCTCGTAAACAAAAGTCACGTCCGTGTAACAGAAAGATGCCTATGCGTAAGATTTAACTTTCGAATCATAATTATAGCCTCTGAAAGTACGCCATGTTTAACAACTGTATTGAAAAATAACCTTTTAATTTTTATAGCCAACTTTTAGGTACTTTTTAATTTATTGGCGCTTATGGGCTCAGCTCACTGACTTAACGTAGAAAAGTAGTGTCATTGTCTATGGTTGCGCGCGCTGCGCAGTCATGCGCAATGAGAATCTAAATTGCCCGCCATACCACATATTTGTCCGTTTCCACTTTTGTTTCAAAATCAAAATCAAAATCAAAATCAAATATTTTTATTTTACATAGGCCTACATGGGCACTTATAAAACGTCGACAAAAGGTGCACGGTTCGGGTTAGTCGTTTCCTATGGAGAAGAACCGGCAAGAAACTCCATGGTTACTCTTTTAAATTATTTTGTTTACAATATTTCCATGTTACAGCATTAGTACTTGGATATGGGGGGACAACGTAGGCCCGACAATAAGTCGTACGAAATTGAAAAAAATAAAAAATAATGCACGAAATAAAAAGTTAACAAATGTTAACAATCATCTAGAAAACTAGAAAGCCTACAATGTTCACACATTCACAATAGGTAAAAGAATCTATACAAAGGTAAAAAAAAAACCACAACACTAAATTTAACATGTGGCACAAATACTGTAATCAGTGCTGTAACTATTCTTAGCTAAGGGCTATAATGATGATTGAAAAATATTGTAAAAAGTCTAATTAAAAGAGAAAAAAAAATGAGATTGAGAATAGTTAGAGATATCCATATATTTGTGCCGTTTATGAGTTACCAGGGAAGCCGCATGCGCAGAGGGTGTCAAAGCCAAAATTTTTATCTTCAACGTAGTCCTTGATTTTATAATATGCTTTTTTAACAAGGACACGTTTGATGTAGTTTTTGAACTTTCCATCGGTCAGTTCTATAACTGACTTAGGCAACTTGTTATAAAAGCGTAACTGTTTATAAGAAAAGACTTGCTAGTTTTCGTTAATCTGAATTTGGGTATTACAATTTCGTGCTTACTGCGTGTATTTAAATTATGGAAGTCACTTCTAGTTTTGAAAAGCCCTCGATTTTTGCGGACATACAAAATACATTCCAAAATATAAAGTGAAGGTAGAGTCAGTATATCGATCTCTTTAAATTTTTCTCTGAGGGACTCGCGAGGACCCATTTTATAGATCGCGCGGATTGCCCTCTTTTGCAAGATAAAAATTGAGTCAACGTCTGCTGCTGACCCCCACAGCAGAATGCCATAAGACATAATACTGTGGAAATAAGCATAGTATACTAGTCTAGCTGTGGCTACATCGGTTAACTGCCTTATCTTCCTTACTGCATAGGCAGCCGAACTTAACCTGCCCGAAAGAGTTCTAATGTGCGCGCCCCACTGCAATTTTGAATCGATAGTAATCCCCAAGAATACAGTTTCCGCTATTTTTTCAAGATTTTTGCCGTCAAGATTCAGATTTAGGTCACGTTGAGGTACATTTGGTAAAGAGAACTTTAGACATTTTGTTTTTTTCGCATTCAGTAAAAGATTGTTAGCTGCGAACCATTCCGAGAGAACAACCAGACTTTCATTGACATGTAAGACATCCGTATCTTTCCTATCTATTTTAAAAATTAGCGAAGTATCATCAGCAAATAGAATTATATCCGATAATTTGGCCATCATAAAAGGGAGATCATTAATGAAAACAAGAAAAAGGAAAGGGCCGAGAATTGAACCTTGGGGCACGCCCATTTTGACTAGAGACCCGGAGGACGTCGCCCCATTAACATTTACTTTTTGCTGTCTGTTTGATAAATAGGAAAGCACAAGATCAGCAGCTTGTCCTCGAATTCCGTAGTGTTGTAATTTACAGATCAGTGTGTTGTGGTCGACGCAGTCGAACGCTTTTGACAGATCACAGAAAATGCCAATGGCATCCTGGGACTTCTCCCAAGATTTTTTATTTCAACTATATGATTGAAGATAAAATAGTGTATGCAACGGCATATATTTAGGTATTATATGACCATTGCATAAACTACTATTGCAATAGAATACTTAGGTATACTAATAAAACAAATATCTGACGTTATTGAAAAACGGTTGCCTAATCATCCGTAATTTCGAAAGACAGACAGATAGACACACAATGAACGATTTTTTTTTTTATTATTGTGCAAAGACAACAACATACGATAAAAATGACGGTTTCTAAAGCATAGATAAATAATGATGTGTTTCTTTATTCTGTTTGTGGTGGGTATTAAGACAGCTAAGTACCAAGTAGGTACAATACCTTATCATGTAGAGAAGATTTTTTTTGTATTGATGAAATAATTATTTTAATCGAATAAACCGTTTTCAGGCAAAAATATTTCAAAACTAATAAATTTATCAACACTGAAAAAAAAATTAGCTTACAGTTACCAAAGTTTTTGTTGCTAGTAACGAAATTATTGAGACTAGCGAACTATGTTTTACTGGCAACAAAATAGAGTTTTGCTAATTGGTTTTGTAATATTTTATTAAAGTTTATTTATGGAACTTTACTTATTAGAACTTAAGTTTATTTCACTTTAAAGTTACAAAACTGTCCGTTTGCCCCTTTTTTCAGTGAAATCGTTCAAAATATATAAATAAATAAAACCTAGGAATTATGAAAGTTATGAAGAAGTTGACGAATTCTTACCGCTGCAAGTCCGCTGACGAACCTCACTGCGACGAGCACCATGTAGTGCCACCTCGCTGCCTGAGGGCTCAGCATCGTCAGGATAGCGCTGATAAGCATCGTCACGAACACCAGCTTCCTCGGGCCCCAGAACTCGGCCGCTGTGCCTCCCACCAGGCACGAGATCGAGTACCCCCAGAAGTACCCCGATAACACATATGCCTGCTGCTGGGCGGTCCATGCAAACGTGGTCACACCCTCTGGCTGTGTAACAAAGAGATCTATTATAGCACTTGAATGTGGATGCTTATTTATTTATTTAAACTACATGCATGCATTGGTGGCCCAGTGGCTAAGGCCCTTTCCTGATGGCGCGACGCAAATTGCGTCGATAGGCGATATCGCGCACGTAGATATTTTCTGAGAAAAAATCAAGTAGGTACGTATCGGTCGAAATACATCGCATTGCGTCCATGTGAACATACTTGCAATTTTGCTTAGTAAAAATTGTTAATCGGTGTAATAAAAATCGGATTGCGTCCCGCCATCAGGCAAGGGCCTTGCCTCTCATGCTTGAGGTAAAAATCCGGGCAAGTACTAATGTGATTTTCAATTCATATGTACTTTTGGTATAATACTAAGTTTATTTTGGACTTCGCTGACAACGGTGATAAAAAAGATCGTGAGGAAACCTGCCTGCGTTTGCCTGAACCTTGACGCATCAAAACTATCATGCTGCGATTGCGAAAAAGGAACATATGTATACAAGTCATATACAACCCTTACGCACTCTCGAAATAACCTTGCTCTAAGAGCTTATGGTTAGTCCCTGAACTTCAATCGAATTCGTCAACCTGCATTAAGCAAGGGTGGTGATTAATGCTCCTTCCTTCTCTGTATGAGGATAGGCCTTTGAAATTTCATGCACAAACGTACAATGGCAACAGTAGAGGAAAACCAAAGAAATGATAGATGGATTGGGTAAAATATAATGTAGCTAAAAGAGGTAACTAATAGCAAACACAACTCAAATAAAAAATGACGGTGACCAGAGAGCATGTCTTCTTCTTCCATACAATTAGCTGCTTATGTATATGGAAGAACTACGCCGTACTCCAAATCAACTGGAATTTGGCAAGAGCAGGAGGATGACGAAATATTTCTTGAAACATGCTACACGCCTTTTTCCCATGCACAGAAAATACAGAACACCTCCTGCTACGATCGTTACATATTCCTTTTGCTTCATTTACGTTCATAAGTATAGTTATGAAACATGCTATAGTTTAAACGAATTACAATTACAGAGGTTAGCTTGAAAATTTTCGCCTTTAAATGCCATGCAATATATCATTTCTCAACAAAGACACTTCATACGATCGTTTCCTTAAATACTACTTTTGCTTTAATTACGTTCATACATCTAGTCATGAAACATGCTATAATTTAAACAAATTACTATTACAGAGGTTGGCTCGACAATGTTCGCCATTAAATGCTCCCATTCATGCAACATCTCATTACTTAACAAAGGCATACATCAAAGTTATTTCTACTCGTAGTATATAAACCCGGTAGTTAGTTTGTGTTTTCTGCCAATCTCAGAGCAAAGCCTTTTTATTATTGTTTGCTTTGCTACTGAAGGCGCCTGTGTGTTTGTAGTATTTATCGCTAGCAATAAAATGTTATATCTTTTTGTTTACACTGACTGTAACATAATACCTACAATTTGTAAAGATATTTCTTAGTTTTACATGTAAATTAAATAGTTTAGTGTCCCACGAAAATACTATTATCAAAACACTGTAATTAATAATATCTGAATTATGTTACCTAAGACACCATTCATTAATTCAAAACATCAATAATAACTAACTACATTTTTTTTTATAATTTCACAGTTTCATAACATTTTACAATTAGCAATTTTACATTTGGCATTATTTTATACATTTCTGACATTTTTAATTATTATCTACTTTTAATAAATTTTTGACTATTTAATTTTAATTATTCTATCATTTTATTTTGGGTTTTTATCTGTTTATAATTTTGATGTATGTGTAACTATGGACTGGAATTATGACTGAAATAAATAAATAATAATAATAATAACAATTACAAGTAACATGCAGTAAAAATCAAACCCGACTACGGAAAACAAAACTTGATGGATATTCAAAATTCGATTCGCGTCGATTGATTTTTGTTAGTGGCCCTACCAAAAATCGCACAACGCAGCTAAACTTAAGGGTTCGCGTCACCAACATGCTAATGTGACCTTTAAAGATTTCACTTCTGTCGGCAGTCCCCATCACTGGCAATTATTTTAATTTTGAAAATCCATTGTTGATTTAACAAACACAACGCAAAATATGACAAGTTACTGAAAACATTCATAATAATCAAGAGCCAACAAACGGTTTCATTTTTAGGACACACGTGTGCCTCTGCCTTTTCATTTATAGGGGACACGTGTGCCGTTTCTGTGGCATATTCACGTAGCATTGCATATGGCGAAACCTGAATAAAGTAAATACCTATTTATGAATAATTTACAATGAATACAGACGTCACTTGTGCGGAACAGTTGAATAAAGTCACCCCAAGTGCAGTTATTGTTAAACAATGCGTGCTTTTAATGAAGACATCCAAATACAAACAATGGATTAAATTCCAGTGAACTACTAGGTATGTATAAATTAAATGTCCCCGAAAATCACACACTTGATAATTCATCAACCCTACACTACAGTTGTAGGAAAATTCAATAGAATTTTCTGATCAATTTCCCTAGTGAAAACAAAGCATAGACACAAGCGACAATTTATAATTCTTTCTTATATTGTATTTTTACTGCCTCTTCAACAGAAAAATTAACGGTCTTTTTCAGTACCTGTATTTTTCATAGACTGCATTTTTCTCTGAAAACTGCAAATGATCCTTATGTTTCGTTATTTTGTTTTCTTTTAGTAAAATCACTTGGTGTTTGGTCCACCATCTCTTATTTCTAGCCTATGAAGGTTCAGTACGCAAATTATAGCAAAATAGTTAACAATAGGTTGGTATAGGTTTAAAGTAAGTATTACCTGTCGCATTTCGCGCTTGGTGACCACGGTACTGTTATACAACGAAGTATCGTTTGTCACTATGGCCTCGCACTCGCTTTTCACCCTGTGAATGATAATGAAATAAACTATTGTGTAGATAAATATCAATGGCTGACTGAACTATCTGTTTATAGATACGTGATTGTACTGCAAATATTGAGTTGGTTTAGTATGTATATTGATCTATGTACGATGGACAGCTACCAGATTTAGACAAATGCCAAAGCGAAATATTGCAGTACTCTAAAATTCAAAATAGACTGGCAGATTTTTTATCACTGTACAATTTTGCCAGGCAATAGCAGCTGTAAATCCAAGACACGATTTATGCAAAAAAATATTAATATAAAACAAAATTTGCTGTATTATGATAACTCAAACTCAATTAATCATTATACTAACTCAAGAAAATGTAGGGTGCAGCTATTTTATTCTTCTAATCTCATTTTGAATTGTGACAAAATAATCACGTTGTATATACGTTTTGCTTGTATACTATTTTTCTGTTTTATCGGAGTCCATTGCGTGACTAATTGTTATTTCTCACGCACAGATCCCTGACGTCATTGCGACAAACTCATGAAGATGAACAGCGTAGTATTATGAAATACGCAGGTTACAGACCGCTCCACTTCTTTATATTTACTTAGGTACCCAGGTATCGTTGAACAGCTCCATAAGCTTACAGTCTTATTATAGGCGCATCTATAATAAAATAATTGCAAATGTTGTTGTTGTTGTTGCTACTAAACTACGGACTTAAACGATAAAAAAACACACAAAGAAATAAAGTATTTTTTTCTAGTTAAGTAATCTCATCATAAACACAGCCATAATGAAGGTAAACGGCGAGCCATAAACAGTTGATTATTGACAGAACGAGAACGTGAATGAAAGGAGAATGAGTGAAGTTGAGCGTGAACGCTGTTAATTTTCTTTACGTCATGAACTCATGGCCGTGGAACTCCCAACTTGTTTGCTAACTATGAACGTAAATACGAAGCATTTCATGGAAAAAAATATTTGTACGTTACACTTTGAAGTATGACGTATACATACGAAGTTTTCATATACATTATGCAAATAGGGATGTCTCCTGGGAAGAAAAAATATAATTCTAGTCCGGCAGTGAGATTATCAAATAATATTAGACACGTATTTTTTGGTTTACCATATAAATAAAAAAATTACAAAGTTAAAGCGCATCAAAGTTCAGGAGTGGGGGGCTTGTGACGTCACTAAGGCAGTATAAAGTGTACTAGCGGCGTGACGTTTCACAATATTTAATCGCATTATATCGTCGTCATTTTATGTTTACGTCTCAAAAGAAAAAATACGTGTCGAATATTTTTTATTTATCTACCTGACGGACAAAAACTATTTTTTTTGTAAACTACCCTATTATCTAATGACCTAAACTCCCATGTGGAAACTGACCATATCTCGGTTCTGTTGCCCGGGTATAAGGTATACGTAACTATAATAAAATTATAATTACTGCAGAAAACTTAACACTCTTTATTATAACACATACAATTAAACATACTGCAATTAAATTCAATTAAATCAGTACGCATACGTTTCATCACGTGCAACGTGAACGTACTTACATTATGGCTAATTTACAGGTTAAGAACGTTATAAATAATGCAGTTGCTTTCATAAGGAAAGTGTTAAATTGGCTATTACCGTCATTGTACCGAGGGTCATGGGAATGTCGGCAATCTGGCTGGTAGGCTTGCGTAAAATGTATCGATTTTTTTATTAATAAAATAATCGATATAAATATATCATCGGTTTTGTTAATCTCGGTTTAACTTTATTTCCGAGGTGTTCGATATTCTTTGGTTGCTTACATAGTGAGTTCAACACAGATATCCGAGCATCTGCATTTGTAAAAAAAACTGCATTTTATTTTAATATTTCGAGAAATAAGTACTGTATTGAGGCAAAAATACAGATATATCGATATTTTATACCGATAAATTTCTACTTTAAATAAATATCGATTCTATATTCCTGAAAATGTACCTATATCGATATATTTCTTTCATTTGCCCATCCCTACTAGCTGGTCGCACGTGGCCGACAACGCGTGGCTAACTGATGCGATTTGAAGCATTGGGTATCGCTCACTCACGTGTTTAAAGCATTTTAAATATGTATATTTAATTTTTTACCAAGGCCTGACATCATACGTGGAAGTAAGTACTGAACGTCTGGTTTAAAATCAATTAGACGAAGCAAATACTGAAAATCAAATGAGGTACATTTTTCACTATAAATATCCAACTTTACGTCAGACCCGACATTTCTAAAACTATGTAAACTAAAGAATTTACAGAAACAGATGTTAAAAGTAGGTAAAGGTATCGAGTCTCTTTGGGGAGATCGCAGACGACCGACTTCTCTTACTCGTATTATTATATCTCTGTTAAAACTTTATTATTGTTTGTCAATCATTATTTCTGATTTTACCTTGAACATTTAGATTGTAATTTTGTGAGAAATGACTTTGATATCACAAATAAAGTGGTAATAAATAAAGGCGTTATTGCGACTAAAGTGTCCTTAAGAATGTGAGCGTGGGTGCTTGTAGATGACAATTACATACTAACTACACTAAAGTTCTTTTTAGGGTTCCGTACCCAAAGGGTAAAAACGGGACCCTATTACTAAGACTACGCGGTCCGTCTGTCTTTCTGTATGTCTGTCACCAGGTTGTATCTCATGAGCCGTGATAGCTAGACAGTTGAAATTTTCACAGATGACGTATGTCTGTTGCCGCTATAGCAACAAATAACAGAATAAAATAAATATTGTGGGGCTCCCATACAACAAACGTAATACTTTTGCCGTTTTTTGCGATAATGGTATGGAACCATTCGAGCGCGAGTCCTACTCGCATTTGGCCGGATTTTTTAAAATTATTTTAGATTGGCTCGCGCTAGACCACTATCTCACCTGATGGTAAGCGTTGATGTGGTCGACGGTGTAGCAGTTGTCGCCAAATCCAATTTCGTGTTGTTTTCTATGTACGATAACTTTATATTCGTTCAGCTTTACCTTCAATTTGAATAAGTAATTGTTAGTTTATTTCTTGGAAATGATGAAATCTATGACAACATTTACAGCAGAAATGTACATAATATGAAGGGCACCTAATTAACGTACTTAGTTGAGCCCCCGGAAACTACAGATGTTTTTTACACCGATATATTTTTTGGATTTATAATTGCATTCATAACCGAATCGTTGAAATATGCGCACTTACATACTTCCTCATACTCATTAAAGGCCCAACCCAAACTATCGGCCGATTAAAAGTCTGTAGTTTGTGAGAGCTCTAAGTTTAAACGTAAGATGGTCTAGCTACATTCTCACGATGATTCATGATAGGTAGGTAATAAAAGTTATAGTGTAGTTTAAAATACTTTTTATATTTCTTGTTACCACTACAATGTATTCGGATCTCGAACAAGTCATTCTCTGCAAATACCACAACATTGTTTCAACATTATCGGAAAATTCTATGAAATCCATCGTACTTACTTATCTAGCGTGTGTGGTCAGCAAGTAATCTAAACTAATATTATAAAGAGGTAAAATTGTGTTTTGTTTTTTGGGAGGTTATCTCTGGAACTGTTCTGATCCGATTAAGAAAATTCTTTTACAATGCATGTCCTCGAAAAGAGCGTTTTCCAAGCAGCCAAACTGTGCGGAAAGTGTCACTTTTTTACTAGTGCTTTTTACTTTCCTGTGCTTTTTTAAATTATACCTGAATGATAATCTGTACTTAAATTATTTAAGTACAGATTATCATTCAGGTAAAAGGTAAAACAAAACTAATGCTTCATTTAAGGCGTTTTAAATTACTCTAGATTTAGATTTTGATCAATAAATTAATTTTAAATATTCTTTAAATATTTTTGGCAGAATGAATATTTTTCTCGTGCCTTTTTGCGTTACGATGTGACAGCTATTTGCACATGCGCAGTAGATATTCCCGAGGAACTATGACCTTAGTTAATTTGTCGATATGCTGAGCGCCCTTGAATAAGCGACATTTTATTAATTTCTTACTTGGTTCAGATATATTTTTTTCTTTTTTCACAATGCATAGTAAAATGTTGTATGATACACGTGCGTAAGATGATTTCCGACTCGTGTCAATTTATCCACTAATCGGAAATCACCTACTTTCCGCACTTGTAGCATAAATAACTATTTAATGTTACCTACTTAGAAAAAAAACATTTTAACAAAAATAACAGTTATATGTTTTATATTTTGGTACCTCAAGTTACCATGGAAATCATTTACAGCCAAAGAACATATCATGACGATTCCAATAAGCCCAAGCACGACTAGGATATATTGTTTTATTTCGGAGTTCCAGTACCTTCCGGCTTCATCATCAGATCAGTTTGATGGTACCATTTTCATCAGTACCATTTATTTATAAGTATTTGCTTAATTATAGTTGGTTAACTATTCGAAATATCATAAACCTTTATCAATAAGGAGTTTCACAATTGACGGAGAAATCGGTGAAGAATGAAAAAAACATAGAACCTCTCTCCTTTTTGGGAAGTCGGTTAAAAACTACACTATCAATGAGTATCATAAGTTATATTATCGAAGGCAAAATGTATTTATTTAGATATAAAAAAAATACTTTGTATCTCATTGTAAGTGAACCTATGTATTGTTCTTATGAGAATAAATTCTTTAAACTGATATTTATTTCGAAAAAATGCATGGTTCCTGTAGGATAGGCCAAAAGATAAAACCGTTTCTTTATACGTCTAATTTGACAGAAAAATATGTTTTAAATAATTATGAAAGTAATAGCCAAGTTGTATTATACTTATTAATGTTTGAGTTCAGGTTGTTCATCGAAATTCTCAATTCGAATCTGAGCTCATATGTCCCTACCCTCAACTTATATCTATGTTTTATTAGTATGTCTACGTATAATCACTTTTTTTCATACAGGGCTAGATAATGATGCGACAAATTGATATAATTTTTTATTTTGAACGTACAGCGTCAAACAGTGGAGTAATCCCTAGACTACGTTTGTATGGAAGAATTATCGACTAGAGTAACCTTAAGTTATACCTACAAACATAAATGTAGGTATGGGGCACCTTTTCAGATTTTACGTTTATTCTGCTACACGTTACATAGGACCATAACTGAAACCGATCATCAAGTCAAATTATGATGCTTTGAGAGCGTGTCGGTTCACGGAGATATTACTCGTATTTTTACTAATTCTTCGAAATAGTTGAGTAAAGTTTACAAGCAGGTACAATCACAGCTCACGATGCCAACATTACCAACACGTTGATACCGCGGAAAGTCACGTATGAACAGATAACGTATTGGGTTTAAGGCCTGCAGTTATACACGAACAATAATTATGCTCCTACACTCGCTAACATTATATTACTTATGGACTTATTAATTTATGGAAACTTAACTATAATTTAAAATTTTCTTTTATGATCATTGCACGCCGTGTCATTATGTCTGTGTTTGTGTTGAAAACCGCAAACTATATTTACTGAATAAAAATTTTCATTACAGAATTTGATTTGATTAAGTTTCTCGAGTAGCAAAGTCATGACACTTACGATGTGGTGTGGGATTCATCAGGAACCATCGCTATTATGTTGACGCTCATGTTGACCCTCATCATGTAGTTGACCCAACACGCGAAGAACATCATGATGGCGACGTTGAACCGCGCTGGCACCGCATCTGAAAAGAACAAACCTTTCTGATTAGCATTCCGGTACAAAAGTGATACAACTCGTAATCGACGTATTTTCACAAACGCAAAACGAAGGCATTTTCCTTATTGACTCCAAAATGTCGTAATAATTTTAATGCAATAAGGTTGAACGTAAATATCAAAATTCTCGCGGTCATAACTTAATTCCTAATCGCCCAGCTACGTTCATCTTTGACGTGAGATGAGACGATTTCATCATCGACCTTAGACGAATGCGGAAACACACATGAGTTTTTGAGTTTTGCAAATAGTTGTCTACAAGAATGTACGACCTCGCAGAACCCGTAAGTGTGCGGAACATTAACTTTCGAATACATTGTCAATATCAGACGGACTCGCAGTGACGAACGTGTGCGGTTCATTGCACCGTGCATAATGAGATACCCGCATATTAGAAATATTGATATTATAAACAAACAAAAAACAAGGCGAGGCGAAAGTTACTTTTCTGAGTTTTTGACATATTGAGCGCTTGAACTAGTTACTTGTGCCGAAACCAGTGACATGATGCAAGTGAAATTAATTAATTATCCACACGGATAAATATTTGAGGTATTTAATGTGTCTGTCTACCTACAACTTAATAACAAAATAAAAGATACCAAACGAGTATTGGAAATCAGGTTTTCTCAAACACGTTCTTTGAAAACGTGTCCAGTCTCTATCGCCATTTTTCAGACCGTTTTTTTTTGTGATCATAAAGTAATTGATTGCACAAATCACTTAAAGCTTAATTCTCTAATATTCAAGCTTTTTAATCGAACTATAATGTCTTCGCCACAAATCATTCATACACCGGTATTTCCATGCAATTTTTTACACATTTCGAGCGATTCGTCTATTAGACCATCGCTTTAGACCACGGCTAGTTGAATTAATAAGTATCTGTTGCAAAATATCGTGTTTTCCTATGGCCATGGCCTCGTTGAATAGCCCCGCGTGATCACAACAAAACAACGCTTAGCCACTAGGCATAGGTCATCGATTTGTGTTTTTTGGAGACGAGCGCCCGGCGACCTCCGAGGTCGACGCTTAGGACACGCCTTCCTCACCTATCCGCATACATTATGGTGATGTAATCTTAGTTTCCTTTTTTATAACCTGCGTATCAGAATTCCCATAGAAACAAATTTTAAAGATTTTTTGGTAACCTTTCTGTATATTCAAAATTCTCGAATTAAATAATGTATTTATCCTTTTTAACATTATTTTAGCAGCACTACCAGAATATATATTAAGTAAAATTATATTTATGTGTAATTTGAATAAATTTAATAATAAATCCTGCGGTTGAGATTGGATTGCGGTGAGATTTATATTCGGATTTAATAATTTGATGATTTAAGTATATCTATCAGCTATACAGACGATCACTATTAAAGACTCTTTTAATAAATCTTGTTGCTTTATGATTCCATGGAATGTAGCAGATTGCTTTACCTAACCTTAATCTATATGCAAATTAAGCCCCCTTCCTGCCACTATGCTTTTTCCTCTTGCCAATATTGTTTTATTGCGACACAAGAAATCCTATTATGGAAAGTCAAATCATAATCCCGTGTAGTGACTCAATCAAGTTCTAGAACTTCATGATGGACATGGTTTAACGATGGGTGTGTTAATGGTGACATTACAATGTTAAGTAGTACCGAAGTTCGCAGAAGCATATGACAGAGGGCGGGGTGACCACATTGTCCTGACGAACCTATTGTTATTCAGTGGTCCTATTGTGTCGCTGCGAATAGCCGGTCGTTTACCTAATTGGTTTGTTTGCAAACAGTCATTACTGCCCGTACCTCAGGCTGTACCAGGCGCGAGATGAGATTCGCCAATATTTTTTACATGTACCTACAAACATCATAGCTCCTTATCTCAATATATTGCTTACTTAATGATGACTTAACATTAGATGTTTTTTTATTGAAAACCAATAAGATGACATCGAAGAAACCGAACTTCAGCTTAAGACGCCTATGCAAAGTGATGTTGAAAGTTTTGCAGAGATCAACGACGCTACATTTGAAATTAAGATCGAGCGTCCATGCATTTGCATTGATGCGTCCACCGTGCACCGGTGAGACACCAATAAATGAGCTTTTAACTTCGACAGTAATGCAAATTTGTGATTGTATGAGCTACATGTATGAGCTACCCCGCAGACGCATGCTAATTTAATGAGTCGATCATTTGCGTAACGGTGAGGTCTTAGCTCGTGCTAGGTTTGCATTCTGGAAGAATCCGAATGTCTGCGTAGCGGTGAAAGTGCAAGAATGCAGGCTCTGTTAGGCAGGCGCCGCCGCGCCGCCGCCGCGCGCTGTTGGCGCCAATCGCGCTCTGTTGGCGCCAACCGCGCTAATGACTGACGCTGACCATCCCGTTCCTGCCCCATAACACTTTATTAGGCTCACACGGAATACTTTTATTATTGCGTGCACATTAAATTACTTAAGTGGAGGGACTAGTGCGGATTCTTCCTTAACAGTTTTCTTACAATATGTACTCGTAAGTTTTATTTACAGCAGTGAATTTTATTTATGTAGAACTGGGCGATTATGTGTGCTGCCAACAATAAAAGAGCTTAATACAGATCGTTATCAATATTTAAATTTGCTAAATGTTCCAGTGCGCTAACCTAGCCATAAAGAAGACTAATACCTACCCACGTATTTAGTATAACGATTAGATCAGTCCCTAACTTTCACCTATCACTATTTATAAGCTAGCAGCGGTCAAGGTCTTTGAAAGTAAGTCAAGAGTTTTTTTTCCACATGCCTATCTTCTGTATTAATCTCGAGAACCTAACGGCAGCGGGGACCAAAATACGTATTAAAATAACAAAAGTGACAGATGTCGAACACTGAACTTTCAAATTGATTAAACACTCGCTGCGACTTATTACAGGTATACATACTCTAACGGTATAGCCTACTTACTTATATTTAAAAAGGTTTATTGTTCATTTCGCACTTCGATCGCTATCGAGATGCAAAATTTTGTCTTCGGAGAACCGGTCAGTGTGTTAACATCCTTATTCATTACATCACGCCAAGCAACGGAGAAAAATATGCTTGCAATTATATTTTAATGTCATACTTTTGAAATTAACATTTAAAAATATCACACAAGTAATGTTGTGCTTCGGCTATTCAGAGTTATAAATAAAAGAAGGCAATTAATTTAGCACAAAAGATTTGGGATGTCACAACATTTGAGTAATGAGATCTGCAATGGAAAAAGCGAAACGAAATGAGCAGACAGTAAGTATAATAGAATCTTAGAACATAATAACAGTTTTCTAAACGAGATTCGGGTGTGCAATACCCGTAGCACGTGTAAGACACGGTAATTGCATCGATTTCCTATTTATTCTTATAACCTCCAGGTAAGGCCTCCGCATTAATATACTATCACTTCTCTACTACCTTATTGCTAAACAAAGTGCGTTATTGTTAAAACCTTATAGCACAAAGTTGATTAAGATTTAAAAGAAAGAAAGAAAAAGTGTTTATTTGTGACCCGCACAGGAGACACGAGAAATCAGCTTAAAATTAAACAAAATTAAAAATAAAAACCCCGTGCGAAACCAAAAAGGCTCCTATCTCAGCATGTGCAGCGATATCCAAAAAAGGAAATAACGCTGCGCTGATATTCTGATAAGACCAACTGTTGATGCCACGGACACACTTACGGAAACGGAAAATACTTAAATCATACAATAAAATAGAATATATTTCTGTTCGGTTTTTCCTTCAGATATTGCGTTTTCAGTCTGACGTGAACTTGAACGAGAAAATCATAAATTCAGATTATTCAACACAATATTCAGATTAAACGAGTTGTCAAGTAGATAAAATTAAACATTCATGATTTTACAATTATCGGGTGGTAGCTAAGTAGAAGGAAAATTCGAATCGAAACTGCTGTTTCCTGTCAGTACCGTCCACATAAAAACTAAGTGCTCATTGTTTCGTTTCAAGTGTTTTGTGATGAACTTATCATTTCAGTTTTAGATTACCCGAGTATGATAAATTATGATCGATAGAAATTACTGTCAGAAATAGTAATATGAAGTATTAAAAATAATAATAATAAATAGTTAGTTATTTTTTATTTCTATGTCTAACTTGGATTGCGCATTTGTAAAATAATTTATTGTAAATCAAGATATACCTAGGCAGTATAAATCAATGGTTTTTCATTCTGCGTTCTCGTTTTTATTTTTTAAGGTACCCACAAATAATAAAAAAACAATAGCCTCAATCAATTTTGAAGTGGCTTATGATGGTGACGTTACCTTCGTATAGTGTGAACTTTCCTCGTATACTAATTTACACAAGTCTCAACTAATATTGTTTTGAAAATGATTGCTTGTCAAATAAATATACGTCATAATAACGTTATTAGGCATTATTTTTAATCGTAAATCAGGTGAATAACCGGTTTTGTCTAGAGAAACCTGTTACATAACTGATGAATTGATGAAGCTGTTATTTTTAGGGTTCCGTACCCAAAGGGTAAAAACGGGACCCTATTACTAAGACTCCGCGATCCGTCTGTCTGTCTGTCTGTCCGTCTGTCACCAGGCTGTATCTCATGAACTGTGATAGCTAGACAGCTGAAATTTTGACAGATGATGTATTTATATTGCCGCTATAACAACAAATACTAAAAACTCCCATACAACAAACGTGTTTTTTTTGCCGGAACCCTTCGTGCGCGAGTCCGACTCGCACTTGGCCGGTTTTTACATAAATAACGATTTTGCGATCGTCCGGAACTAGAGGCAAAATCACTGAACTGTGCAGCGACGGAACCAAGCATTTTAAACCTCACCAAGGGCACCGTCGTCAATGAACGAATGAACATAGCCCGTGCATAATGTTGTATACAAAAACACAAGTTTTCTGCGAACCAAACCATTATAACGCTGGTTGTGAAGCTTCGCAAACATTAATCATTTATTCATTACATTCGCTTTGGGAGCCTTATTATTGATTTCATTGAAAACTTATAACTCGTTTTGTTTGAGGATTTAGCTCTCTCTTTCTGACAAGAGCTCTGTTAAATTTAATTTCGCATAACATAAGAGTTGGTATGAAGATTTTTTTTTATGGAAGGAAGGGGAAGGAAAATGAGTTTCTATGAGTAAACAAATAATGTTTGATAGGGTACTTAACAAGTTCACACATCATCACCTAATAGCCTGTAGCCTGTTATTGTTGATTGAACATGACTGGTATAATAACACAGTCATAGGGAAATACTTATAAATTGCAATTTGCTGCAATGGAATTAACTTTTATACTAAGATTAAGTTAGATTAGTTGGTTGGTTACTTTGATCAAACGAGTTAACTTGTGTGCATGTTGTAATGTTCATGTCCTATCTTTATTTATATTTAATTGCACTACACCTTCATTTCAGATTACTAAAATCTTGCTTTTGACAACACGTTTATAAGATTATTATTAGTTATTATTTGATGTATTCAGTAACAGATGACTGAAAACATTTCTTATTTCAGTACACAAAATTATTGTAACTTGCTATAGGTACAGTTTCCGGCATTGAAAACTTTGAATTTAGTCATTAAGAGGAAATGCGGTCTTAGGTACCTAGGATATTCAGTCATCTGACTGAATATCTTAAGTACCTAAGACGAGCCACTGACCGTAAAAACTCATAATTCGAGTATTTCCTACTCCAATATTGGATCAATTTAAAAGATATTCCATTAACTAAAAAAGTAAGATATATATTGTCCTCCTGTTTTCGTTTTTGATGATCCATCTTTAGAAGCATTACCCTCAAAAGATGCTCAAAATTGCGCTGTCAATGGAGACCTAGTGTACAAACCTGCAGCCTAATTGCGTAATTGAATTCTCCAAAGCAAGCAAGTCGATTCTTTCCCAAAAACGACTTTACGTATTGCATATTACACTCTGAAACGGAAAGGTTATGCTCCTTTCCATTACCAATATTTTGACGTAGAATTGATTGTAAAGAATGAACGAAAGGGGAAGAATCGAGTTAAAACTTCACTATTGGTATTGTGTAATGTTCGAGTTTGATGAAACATAACGCAGTAGATGAACTTCAACTCAAAGGAGGATGTTTGTACTTTTTCCAAATTAGTTTCGCAATACCGAAAAAGTTGAAAGAAATGATTCTGATTCTTTGAAGGAATCGACTCGTTTGCTTTGGAGAATTCACTTACGCAATTAGGCAACTAAACTATAAATGCAAAAAGAAAAACATAGAAGCACTATGCGTTTTTATTCAAGTTATGAAATATCTTTTAAAATTTTCCAATATTGGAGGAGGAAATAGGCGAGAACCTAACCTCGAATTATGTCTTTTTACTAAGGAATTTCAGTCTGAGCTCTCTGCCCGCATTTCCTTATAACATTGAATAAGTATAAATTAGGTACCTACTTAGAACTATTTTCACATAAGACTAGTGTGTGAAATCGTTACAAAGTATTATATTCCGACTTATTTTTCTATTTCCATTGTGAATTTTCCGCACCACGCCAATTTTTCCTAAATTAATTTTCATTTACGAGTACCATATCGAAATCAACAATGTTGTTACGATGTGCTACCATCACTCAATTGTGACCGCCACAGTAACAAAGCGGAAAAGTTACGCTATTAAACAATTATTTACGCTACATTTCTGATTCAATAAACACACAAGCGACAAATACCCACATTCCTAAAAAAAAAACCTGTAGGTATTACTAAGATTACTTAATTAAAAATGTAAGTATGTATGCTTAGGAAATATAGATAAAATAAATAATATAAACATCTTTTAGCACGATTCTTGATAGTGGAGTTGAATACATAAAACACGACATATTTGAATAAATATGTACTAAACACTTTTATTTGGTGTGTTATTTCAGCTGTGTACAACATCAGTTGGAGGTACGAAGGGGGGTACTGTTTATATTAAGAAAATACTTATTTCTAAGTCTGTGTGACGATACAACTGTGGAACATACAACCAAGACAACAACAATTGTATTTCAACTCACGCGGCTTTTGAAAATAACGTTTAAATCCGATCTTTTGTAACTGAAAAACGATCATATAAGTGTAGGTTGGTGTCTGCATCTAACCGATTTAATACTGATATTTCCGTAACTTCCTACTACCTAAAACTAATACCTTTTCATTTAGTTTAGGAGCGAGATGAGCAGATGAAATGTTCGACATTGCGGGTAGAGCCTGGATGAGGCTGGCACAGGACCGTGGGGATTGGCACAAGAAATGAGAAACCTATGCTTACCAGTAAACGACGTCAGGCTGTCGATAATGAATATGATTCGTCTTATAAATACAGAACACACTTGTTTAATTAGTTCTCTTGGTTTCATTGTAGCTGCTTATACCTAATAAGTATACCTAATAAGGTCTTATACCTTAGTCTGCATTTAATACCACTTTAATTTTATTATTCGAAAAAACTTCGACCTTAAATAATGTTTTTGTATACAAAGCAAGTCTACAAGCAAAAAGTATCCGAGTCTCTGACGGTCACTAACATTAATTTAACTTTTAACGACACCTCTCGCTTGCGCTTACCAACATAATGGAAAAAACAACAATTTATAGCAATTACTAAACTTTTCTATACAAAACCTACTTTACGGGAATTACCCGCCAAAATCTGATGTCATGGGCTCATTAATTATCTTGTCGTTTATGTTGACGATGGATTTAATTGTAATGTGTCCGTAATGATCATTTATTATTGTTTCACAGTTACCTTCGCTTAGCGTCAATAAATTTTCTGTTAAAACTTTTGTTTTATTCAATGCTTTGTTACTTACCGAATATTTTAACATTGAATTTCATTTTGTCGTATTATGCACGTAACATGGAGAACACAGAACAGCCGCACTGTAAGCACGCACGCACGTCGGCGGAGGTTGCGAATAAAATACTACTAGCGAGTTGCGCGCACGCTTGTCTTTCTGCGACTGCCTTCCTTCGACGATGGTAGATCGTCGCCTGATTTTAGATCCGCACACTGCATTCGAAGGCCTCACCTCGCGTGCCACTTCAAAACATCCGATCGTCAACGGGTATTAGCATCAACGTTGTAACTTAATACCTATGGCGCATACTTCTGTGCTACGGTCGTACCTAGATATCTAGGTAGCCTATCTACTTTAAGAGACAAGACCTGTAAGGTAAATAGACTATAATAAAAAGCTGCTCATGCGAAAACACCAGAGGTGCATCGAGTGTTCTTGTAAGTGTCGAGTGCTTGACATTCATCGTAATCTCATCTTAGTCGAAAGATCGACTAAGATGATAATTTCGTTCCGGAAACCGAGTGTTAGTCTACAAACTAAGAAGTTTGTAGACTAACACTCGGTTTCCTGAACGAAATTATCGAACGCGTCAAAAATTAAACGCTAACGCTAGACAAAGGATGTGATTTATTTATTTAGACTTTATGCACAAAAAGGTAGGCGGCTTAATGCCTTAGGCATTCTCTACCTGTCAACCAAGGGTGGTGAAGAGATAACAAAGCAGGTGCATTCTTTAAACAATTAAAAAAAAAAGTTGTTATTAACATACTAAAATAGGTAAAATACAGGTACCTATATATTGAATATAATATAAATATATATTTATGAAGTAACAGAAAAGAAGAAAATGAGATGACTCTTCTTAGTTGTGTTGAAAATAAACCCGCAATTTCCGCTTGAATGCAAACCGACTTGGAGCCATCCTGATCTCGAGAGGATAAGCGCGTTCGAGAGAAGAATGGACTGAACTGAATATTGAAGGAAGAGTGAACAAAATCAGTAGTATGAGAAGGACAAAGCAAGACGAGATTATTGGAAGAACGCAGATTCCGAGCATGTGAAAAATATAGAAATTGAAATTTAGACATAAGATAGGAAGGAGGGGTGGGAGAATGGTGTGATTATGGTTATAATAATTAATTCAATCAACAATTCACTCCGATTAAAGCACGCTTGCCAGTTAGTTACATAATTTTGCGGACACCGAATGATTTGAGGACCACCATGTTTAGTGCATAAGATTCCTAAGTATCTACTTGGTATGGGTACTTATTGTTGACCTCAAGCAAGAGTCTCAGTTGTAGATCTGAGTGCTGGATAGTACTTACCTATACCTACCCATACAGCCACAATACCTACCATAATAACAATAGAAAATCACAAGGAGGGCAAGTTACCAAGGTAAATATTGTAATTAGGTACTAGCTTTGCAAATCAAACTGAACATTGCTTACTAGTATCGTGACATAAACTACATATCCTGCTGGCATTTACCTACTAAACAGCTGCAAATATGATGATGTTCTCCTTGACGTCCTAGTTCCTATTTGGTTTCGAACATCCAGCCCAGCCCTGGGGTAGAGCGACAGGAGCGGTCGCTCTAGGCGCCAGTTGGCAAGGGGCGCCAATAAGTCAAGGCAAATTTTGGTGGCGCCTTTTCAGAGTTTTATCTGGCAACAGATCAGATTTTAAAAATCCAGGGTGACGCTGATAGATCCGAAGATTGCCTCTAGATAAATCTACAGACTTTTTTAGTGAAAGCTCCAAAGAGTGCTGAAAGACCATAAAAAAACATAAAATTTGATGAAAACAACGTCCTTAATAATCCAACCGAAATAGCAAACACATTTAATAACTATTTTATTGAAAAAGTGAAACCCCTTCCAGGTGCCGGGAAAAATGTAACGTCTTTAATCAATCACCAATTAAATTCAATGTTTCTCGCACCAAGTTCACCCTACCAGATTCATAAAATTATAAACCAACTTAAAAATACCGACAGTGTAGGATACGATGGTTTCTCTACCAAAATAATTAAAGCAGTAAATGGGGATATATGCCATCATTTGAGTCACATTATGAACTTGTCGATAACAACTGGCATATTTCCACAAGATCTGAAACTATCAGTTATAAAACCCTTATTCAAAAAAGGAAGTAAACGGTTAATGGTGAATTATAGGCCTATTGCACTATTATCAATATTTTCAAAAAAATTCGAAAAGTATATCTATGGTGAACTTAATTCATATCTTGAAAAAAATAAAATTTTGTGCAATGAACAAAAGGGCTTTCGACAAAATAAAAGCATAAATATGGCCATTTATGAATTCATCCAAAATGTTACCTGCCACGTTGACAAAAGAGTGCCAGTTTGTGCTATTTATTGCGATATGTCACAGGCGTTTGATTATGTGGATCATAATATATTAATCAGTAAACTTGACGCATACGGCATAAGAGGCAATGTTTTGGATTTAATTCGATCTTATTTAACGAATCGACAACAGTTAACGGTAATAACTAGAGTGAATCCTAAGACAAAAAAGAAGAAACATTCAGCTCCGTGAGGAAATATGTCACATACGGTGTTCCTCAAGGCAGTGTGCTAGGGCCGCCATTGTTTACTATTTATATCAACGACTTTCCAAAGGCTACGATTCAACCTATGACATTATTTGCTGACGACAGTACAGTTTCAATTGCATGTAGGGACATTAATTATTATAAATCTGACATAAATAATTCTCTGACATCTATAATTTCTTGGCTTGATAATAATAATTTAAAAATAAATTTATCAAAAACAAATATAATGCACTTTGGACAAAGATTGCATAATCCATTAAATGTAAATTTGATACATGATAATTACACTATAAATGAAGTAACTAATGCCCGTTTTCTCGGTTTAATTATAGACAGTAAACTAAATTGGAAAGAACACATTGACACACTATGTAAAAAAGTCAGTAGTCAATCATATGCTTTGTACCAACTTGCTCCATCCATCAACACCGATGTCTTACTTTCGGCTTATTATGGACTTGTTGAATCTGTTCTCAGATATGGCATTATCTTTTGGGGCAACTCATCAAATAAAGATATGGCATTTATAATGCAAAAGCGATGCCTACGTGCCATGTTCGGTATCCAAAGTACTGAGAGCTGTAAGCCACTTTTTACAAAACATAAAATAATGACACTTCCGTCACTATATATTTTGGAAATAGCCCTATTTGTCAGAAATAACCCCCATTTATTTCCTCGAATATCGGAAATTATTATACGAAATCGTCGGGATAGTAATAAAATTCATGTACAGCCAGCAAAGACAGCACTACTGTATAAAAGCGTTGTATGTAGAGCGCCAATAATTTATAATAATATCCCTAACTGTGTTAAGAAATTAAATACAGACCACTTTAAGAAAACATTAAAAAGAATACTGACACAAAAAGCCTATTATAATGTTAATGAATTTCTAAATGATAAATCGTTCTGAAGATACTTACTGACTAAATCTATTCCATTTATTTTGAATCGCATTATTATTGACCTATTGTTTTTAATTTACTATTATTAATGTTAATTGTTGATTTATTTATAGTGTTATTCTTTGTATTGTACTTTTAATTATCTTCGACCAAATTTGTACACCAGTCATGGTCAAACATGTTGAGCCAATAAAATTATTTGTAACACCTATAATCATACCATGTATAATTGTATATTATCTACACATGTTTTTGCAAATAAATGAATCTGAATCTGAATCTGACCATGTCGCTCTACTCTGATCAAGGGCTAAGGCCGGCGCTGTGAACATCCTGCTACCACAGATAATATAATACTAGCATACTACTACAAAGGTTGGTTGTAGGCACTGGTGGACCTTCGAGATAGGCCCAGTGCCAATCCAGCAGCCTAATTGCGTAAGTGAATTCGGCAAGGCAAAGAGTTTAACCACCATAAATCGACCAACCAATCATATAGAAGGAAATTCAGATCCCGTCTTTCATCCCGCATGTGATTGGTCGATTTGATAGTGGTCAAACCAATTGCGTTGCCGTATTCACTTACGCAATACGGCTGCTGGACTCCTTTAAGTAGCATCTTATAGCAGAAATCCTCGTAAGTGTGCAGAATATAAACGTAGGGTCCCAATCGACATAATCTGAAAGAGTTATTCCATTTTTTTTATGAATCATCAAAAGGAAACCTTTCCGAAGCTCACAAACAATTCAAAACTGGCTTCTCTCGCACCCTTCGTGCTCTTTAATGTTTAAATTTCTAAAGATACTTGAGGCGCATGAGGGGAGCTCATTAAGTTTTGCCGACCCTACCGGCCACCAATAGGCTTAATCCGACACTGGCTAATTACAGTATTCCTGCTTCAACCGTGTCGGACAAAAGAACTAACGAGTAAGGCCCACTTCCTCCAAAATCTTAACTCAGAGTTAGTTAGTTGCTAACACTATACTTCATACAAGATAGCTTTATCTCTGCGACAGCTGTCAGTATCAATACAGTAACAATAGCGCTTGACAGGCTAACAAAAACGTAACAATAACGTATACGTCAGTTTGACATATTATGCCGCAGAGATCAAGCTATCTTGTAGGAAGTATAGGTTAAATGACAAATATCTAGTATATAATTGGCCAGGTTAGTTTCTAACTCGGAGTTAATAAGATAACCCAAGGCAGGGCAAGCAGGCATAAAAAAACTAAACGAAGCTTCAGTTCTTAAAAGCGGTTTGAAAAATACGAGAAGGTTGGTTAGTTCCCAGGCTGGTTAGTATCACCTGCAGCCTTATTACGTAATGAATTCGGCAAGGCAAAGAGAAAAATCGACCAATCACATGTGCGAGATGAAAGACGCGTTGTGGATTTTCATCTATGTGATTGGTCGATTTTACACACTCAAAAGTCATTGATCCGACTTGTACCTAAAATTATAATTACGTAACTTGAAAACATGATATTTTGATAATTTTGGTCTCAAATGAAACGTATAGGCGTAGAACCATTTTATCCGTTTAAGGGCCGATTTTTCAATAGTCTGATAAATTTTAACTGAGGAATAAAAATTGCCGTTTGACAGCTTTTGTATAGAAAATATGTCAAACGGTCATTTTTAATCCTCAGTTAAAAGTTATTAGGCTATTGAAAAATCGGTCCTAAATCATGTAAATCGGTAAACGCGTTTATGATATACTAGCTCTAGGGCTTCGCCCGCGTACTGAGTTCAAAAAAAAGGAATATCCGCTAGGTCAATCAATATTGTCTGAAAATTTCATTAAAATCGGTCTAGCCGTTCCGGAGTCTATAAGGAACATACATATATACTTTCTCTTTTATATATATATATATATTATTATTATTTATGATGATTTATGATTACGATACATTAACTTATTGCGTCAAATAAAGGTTTTAATTTGGTTTATGAGTTTCATTATACTAGGTAGTAAATAACTACGACTGAACAAGGCTTTAGCCAAAAAGTTTGCCAAGTGAAAGGGTCAAGTACGCCCCTTACTGCGATACGTTAGTTTTGATCGTGTTAGCGACACTGCCTGTACATATTTTTCGTATCGTTTTGAAATATTGGAAAACATTGGTAGAAAGGCTTTAACGACTTTTATTTTTTTGTTATCTGGCGGTGACTTTAGGATAGTATGCGGGTCGCAGACAGAGCTTCCGCGAACAGCCGTCTGAACCACTTAGATAAGGTTGTAGTCTCGTCTAGACATTATAGTACCTAATTGTACGCATTCTTCATAAAAAGCTGGGGATCCTTGCAAAGGTGAGAAGGTACTTCACGCCAGAACAGCTGCTCAGCTTGTATCAAGCGCAAGTTCGATCATGCATGGAGTACTGTTCTCATCTCTGGGACGGCTCTGCCAAATACCAACTTGATGCACTAGAGTCGATCGAAAAGCGGGCCAAGAGGCTCATCGGCCATGAGGCATTGGTTAAGTCAAAGCTCCAGAGCCTTGAACATCGTCGCCGAGTTGCCAGCTTGTCGGTTTTTTATCGATTACATTTTGGGGAATGTGCGATGGAATTGCATAATCTAATTCCGCCCAGCCCGTTTCATCATCGGACTACCAGACGTACGGCGATGCGCCATCGGTACATGGTGGGCATCCCACCCATACGCACTAAACGTTTTGAGAATACTTTTATTATGCGTACAGCTAAGGAGTGGCATTCCCTGCCGGAGTCTGTGTTTCCCGATAGCTACAACCTAGTGGTCTTTAAGTCAAGAGTGAATAGGTTACTTCTAGGCAAGCGTGCTCCATCATCGACCACATCATCGCTTACCATCAGGTGAGATGGTGGTCAAGCGCGAGCCTATATAAGATAAAAAAAGTAAACCTGATATTATAGGATTCGTTATTATGTGAGTCGTTAGCAAGTCCTAGAATAAGACAAAAAATCAGAGATAATTATGTCTCATCCAACAACCCGTACTGGGCCTTCGTGGTGAATTACCGCTCCCTATCCAGAGGCCCGTGTCCTGGCACTCCTAGCAGCAGGTTTATGCTATTAACCGGTTGAATGCCGTAATTACCGAAACAATAAAAAAGCCATTGTGGTCCGTGGATCCACGTTTCGGCCACTCAAGGGGTTAAATTCTGCTCATTTCATGATAACTGGACGATCTGCATATCCTTATCACAAGTATGTTGGAGTCAGCTTCCAATGTAACCGGAAGCACCTGAAAATAATATTTTACTTGGAGCGACCAGTGGTGGCCCAGTAGTATCGGTCGCGACTTACAAGTTGTAGGTCGTGGGTTCGAGCCCAGGCAGGCGCTTTACTTTGTGTAAATTATTTCATCACCACTGCTCTCAAAACGGTGAAGGAAAACATCGTGAGGAAACCGGCATGTCCAAGAACCAAGTATTCGAAGACATGAATGGATGTCAATTCACCAACCCGCAATGGGCCCGCGTGGTGGATTACGGCCCATTCCCTCTCACAGGGTGGCGGCCTGTTGCCCAGCAGTGGGAACATTAATAGGCTGATGATGTGTGTGATGTGTTGGAGCGACTGCCTATCTGACATCCACAACCCAGTAACTGGGTTACACGATACTGGCGAGACAGATTTTTGAATTTTCTAGGCGTCGCCTCGGACCTACCGCACCACCTACAAATGACAGCCGGGACCAATGGCTTAGCGTGCTTTCGGAGGCACGGTAGGGTTCATGGATGACCACCCATCCACGGACCGACCTCGACCACGCCCCGTGCGGCTTTTATTATTTAGCCACGAGCCCCCAATTTCATGATTGATGACATGCTAAATGATTAAGTATTTTAGAGCTATGGACCAACATAAAATTGAAAGTTGATTGATTCTTAGAACTAACAAATGGACGATCTCACTTTGACGTTATTCAAAAAAGAAGGGTAAGAGCATTGATATATAATATATCAATGGGTAAGAGGTTGTTTTTGTCATATCAATAAACATAAGCACCTCTTAGGTGACTACAGTTCAGTTGCATTGAAAACGCAGCCAATTATCACGCCCTGGGTTTGATTGATGAATTATATATTAACGGGCAAGTAACTATTAGGTACCTACTGATGGATAAATAAGGAAAATAAAACTACAAGAACTACACATTGCTTTTTGCAATGTCCTGGTCTACCTTCGTTCTAACTGCAAATAACAAAACATCGCGCCCTTTATTCCTCGAGGTTTTTGCAGAGGTGTATCAACCTATAATACACCCTAATTGATATCAACCAGGCTTCTACTGAGAAATGACATAATAAATTATTAGTATGTACGTAGGTACCTACGTACATACTAATAATTTATTTTTCCTTCATAGGTATGAACAAACATCTGGTAATTGAAGTGCTCTTTTAGGCAAACATAGCCTGTAGCAGAACACTTCGCTCTTCAAAAACGTAAGTTTTATGACAGCATAAAATGTTGAGGATCATCATCATCATATCAGCCGTAAGACGTCCACTGATGGACATAAGCCTCCCCCAAGACTCAAAATATAAAATGTTGAGGATAACAGGATTACAATCAGAATAAAAAATAATAAATAAAATTAAGATTCCAATGAAAATGAAAATTAAATTAAATTAATTTATAAATTAAAATAAAATCACAACCGATATACAAATTAAAATAAAATTAAACATTAACTCATGCCTTTTTCCTTTTTCACTAATTTGAGAAATTCTTAAAGGGAAAATAAAGGCTAGACCACGCAGCAGCCTTCTTCAATTTTAGCTTTAGGAATATTTTGTAAAATATGATTATATCATTTAATTTACATCTGTTTTTGCCATTCTTAACACATTACGACTGCACGGTTGTTGGGTTTTGTTTGCGTCACGTCCACGTTATATTCATTCAATCTGAGACGTTCTTACGCAGGCATCCACTAGGATATAGCTAATTATTATTGCCCAGCAATTAAGGCTCGTTTTATAATTATGTAGCTTGCATTCTTGGTAGCACGGTGCACTCAACCCAGATTTCCTCCGGATTGCTAACCTTGAACCAAGCAATTAAGCCAGCCAGTTCATACTGCAAGATTACATAGAAATAGAAACCCTAGATGAGATCGTAAAAGGATAAACGTAGCTACGATTAATTAGACAGCAGATATAAAACGCAAACCTGTTGGCTACGCTACACAGTAGCAACTAAATAAAATAAACCTAGCCGCTTTATTGTGTTAGTGGCCATCTCGGCTTTTTATGGTACATTGCCTTACCTTGAGTTAATAGGAAGATCCAAGACAGCTAGACAAAAAGATACTAGAAATAGCGAAGTGAAAGTTTTGAGATCGCATTGCAATCCTTCATCAATTAAACTGGAACTGTCTTTTGATGCTCACGACGACATAGACCCCAGTCAAATCAATGTCGTCTTACATAATTTTTTTGTCGAGAAATTTCCATTGTGTCAGTTACATAAGTAAGTATGACGAGAAGACTGAACTTCTTCGTTTTAAAAGGAAATTTGTGTTGCTATATTCCTAATTCTAATGTCGTTTCGGAAAACTCATCGAGTTCAAATGTTTACCTTAGGTATGTTGTAGGTACTTTACCTATTAGCAAGAAAGTGACATAGAACTCGGACGATGATTAGTCAAGCAAATAATATTCCTACTGAAGTATCGGTGGCATGATCTAAATAAAAAGCCATTGCTCTCAAGAGGTTTGCAATGTTGTACACTTTTTGTTCGTTTTCTCGTGAACGGTGGAGACTTAGCTGCATGCGTTGCAAGACCTGTTCTGGATACGGGACAAGATCCCGGTATAAATTTATATCATGTCAGGATTGTAAAAAAAAAACAACCCACAGAATTATTACACGTCCGTGCGAACTTATCGCCAATTTCAACTACCTAATCGATTTTTTATGTAACCCAAAACACCTCGGCGTTTGTACTGTTGGCAAAAAGTTACAATTAGTGGACACATTAGGGTCACCTCTAGTTTTCAGTAGGTACCTACCTAGGTATAGGTGTTTAATATACTTATTTACCTGCACAGGTACCTACATATCTAATGTTAATAGGTATCTAGATTTCTAATTTGGCTGAAAATTAAAGATGCATTCATGATGACCTTTACCTATGGGTGTTAGTGATACCCGTATCACATCATCATGAGATGCAAGGTGATACTTAGTCAAACTACCGTTATCTTAAGTATCCCTTATACTTAAGATAACGGTACCTAATCTATAAAGATCTTAGATTCTGTCCCGTAATGTCAGTGCCATCGCACCGAATCGCACGAATATCTAAACCTTATCAACAAGGCAGAAGCCTAATCTGGTCCATATCAGCATGATAACAGCAAAAGGTCGAATAATAAGAGATTAGTTGCAAAATTTTTTGTTGAGCCACAGTTAAAAAGCAATTGCGCACAAATCTTGCAATTTGCAACGCCTGTCTAAATCTCTTTACCAACCAGATGTAGTTATATGATTTGAAAATAAAATTATAAATCTAATTTATTATTATTATTACATTATCCAAAAAAATTTTGATCATAGCATTACCGGCTAGGTCAATCAGTGTTAAGTTTGCTAAAATCTAATTTGAATGATAGACAGCAATTAGTTCAAGTAAACGGTGTGAATTCGTCGGGGTTAAACGTGAAAATGGGGTTACCCCAGGGCTCAATTTTCCCTTTCTTATTTTTAATATAACGATTTATCCCGTTTATTGGAAAACAAACTAAATATGGTGTTATTTGCTGATGACACATCTTTATTTTTTTAAATAAATTGACGTACTTGTTCCACCTGGACGACGTAATTAACGCACTACGGCAGGTGCAGGATTGGTTCACTGCCAATAATTTAGTTTTAAATGGTAAAAAAACCAAATGCGTAAAATTTTCCTTGCCAAATGTCAAAAGTACTGATTGTGACATTATATTAAACAAGGAGATGCTAGAATTCGTCGATAAAAATGGTTTTCCTGGGGATCACGCTGGACTCAAGGTTGCAGTGGGGTCCTCATTTGGTATCACTTGCGGGGCGGCTGAGTTCGGCAGCTTATGCTGTTGGAAAGTTTCGTCAATTTACTGATATGGTTACCGCTAGGCTAGTCTATTTTAGTTATTTTCATAGTATAATGTCTTACGGTATCTTACTATGGGGATGGGCTGCAGATACTGAGTCAATTTTTATTCTGCAAAAACGAGCCATCAGAGAGATATACAATCTTCGCCGGCGCGATTCTCTAAGGGAACTGTTTAAGGACATTAACATCATGACGGTTCCTTGTCAATATATTTATGAAAACATCATGTACGTGAGAAAGATTTTATTTCTTTTTAGTATAAACCGGAGACAGACATAATTACATTACTAGAAATAGGGACCAATTAGTTCGACCTTACTTAGAAAGAATATAAATGCGTGCCCTTCGGAGTTTAAGTTTCAACATACAACCCCTGGCTTGTAAAAGCTTTTAAAGATCTTAAAATTAAATCAGCACAAGATCTTTGGGGACTATCAGTAAAAGTATATAAATCAATCATTGAAACTATTGCGCCCTATTTAGCTTTCATATTTAACACTAGTGTCGATCAACGAGTTTTTCCGGTTCTTATGAAACACAGTAAAGTAGTTCCATTGTTTAAATCCGGGGATAGCAAAAAAGCCAATAATTATAGACCAGTGTCAATTCTGCCGGTTCTCAGTAAAGTCTTCCAAAAGCTAATGCGCAAGCAATTGTTGCGTCATTTTAACAAACATTCCATCTTTTATGATCAACAGTACGGTTTCACCAAAGGGCGTTGCACAACTTACGCTGGTGTCACCCTCATTAAGAACATCTTTAACGCCTGGGAAGAAGCACAAGACGCCACTGGAATCTTTTGCGACCTCTCGAAAGCGTTCGATTGCGTTAAGCATGAGACACTATTGTTGATACTCGAGCACTATGGGATTAGACATACGGCCCTTGAGTTACTTAGATCATATTTGAAAGCCAGACAATTTAAAGTTCAGGTAAACGGCGTAAACTCTCTAGGGTCTGAAATGACAATGGGCGTTCCTCAAGGCTCTATATTGGGTCCATTCCTCTTTTTAGTTTACATAAACGATTTTCCATTACAGAGTCAAACACAGATAGATTCTGGTAACTTGGAGGTCTGTAGACGCATACTACAACATGCTTATCAAGCTCAACACAGGACAATTCAATGGTGTGTTCAACCAACAGTCTAACAATGTCTTTTCTTTCTTTCGATTTAATAGAGTTTTTAATAACTATTAATTATCCGCCATGTATCATATGTTGTCTGCTGAGATTGCTAACTACACAATAATTTTCATAATTAATGGACTTTACTTGGTGATCTTTTAACCAATGTTCAGTTAGACAAATAATATGAAACTTGTTTTTTTCTAAAAATTATTCAATTTCTAATCATTTGGAAGAGCAACCCTGAATGTTCTGATTTAATCGTTTATTTTTTTATCGTAATATAAGCCTTTAAAATCATTAATTTTAATCTGCGAATAATCGACCAATTTCCAACAATTATAAATTAGGCTCGTTGACAAGAGATTAACATTGAAAAAGGTTCTCAGAAACCCAAAACTGCTGTAACAAGTAGTTAATCGAGATTTTTCTCAAATGTGACAAATTGTCAACCGCTTATCACGCTTGGTGTTGAGAAACTGAAAGTAGAATTAACCGGCGATTATTCGTCGATTACACAGCCCGATAATTGAGAGCTTGGAAACCGGGTGTGAGTTACTCTAAAGTCCACTAATAAATATATTAGTGTCAAAAAACAATAATTTGTCATTATGACAAGTCAACATTTGCAAAATGTTATTTAATTTAAAAATACGATTGTTCTCCTGTTCTGAGAAACTATCAGAGTATGGAAAAGCAAATAACATCTGCTTTCTTAAATTTAATCCTAACAAGGTGTCAATCCCGCCTACTAATCAATACCTTTTGAATGTTCCGATAGGGTGACCATCACTTTTTATTTACAGAAAACTTTCCACCTGCAAGTATTAGAAATTATATCTCAAGGATTCTAAATTAAATTAAAATGAAACGAAACGATAATGATAGTGCTTGTTAGGTACTATGGCAGACTGGTTGAATCGGATTGCCGGGACTTATCCCTCTGGGCCTAAGGAGAAATACGCCACTGCCATTTTTTATCAGTCGGTTAGCTTTTATCTGAAGAATAAATATAGCGGTTTCAGCCAAATTTATTTCTCGGATAAAAGTTATCAGGCTTTCAAAATCAGTCCTTAAACATGTAGGCTACCTTATTATCTACACCTTAAAACCGAATCCAAAATGAGAAAGACTGACCGTTGATCTAGGGCTTGCGACGGAAAATAAAAGTGAGTAATTGACATACCTAACTACGCCGGCGGACGCGGGCATACGCCGGCTGAAGTGATAATGGATTGACCATACTAGTCGTGGAGAGGCGATGGCCGTTGGTTCTCGAGTGGAGATGGAGACCATACGTACTATCCTATGATTGTCTATTGCAAGCTCGGCATCAGGCTAGGTAGCAAATGTCCGATTCATAATCATCATTTTAGCCGAACGACGTCCACTGCTGGACATAGGCCTTCCCCAAGCGTCGCCACACTGATCGGTCCTGTGCGTTTCGCATCCACCTAACGCCCGCAGCCTTGACTAGGTCGTCGCTCCACCTAGAAGTAGGCCTTCCAACGCTGCGCCTTCCGGTACGCGGTCGCCACTCTAGAACTTTTCGGCCCAACGGCCATCTGTTCTGCGAACAATGTGCCCTGCCCACTACCACATAAGTTTGGCAATTCTTCGGGCTATATCGGTAACCTTGGTTCTCTTGCGGATGTCTTCATTTCTGATTCGATCATGCAAGGAAACTCCGAGCATAGCCCTCTCCATTGCTTCTCCTTTGGGTGACTTTAAGCTTTCTGATGAGGCTCATTGTGAGCGACCACATCTCTGTCCCGTAAGTAATCACTGGCAACACGCACTGGCCATAGACTTTCGTCTTGAGACACCGTGGTAAGTTGGGCGCGAAGATACCGCGCAACTTCCCGAACGCTGCCCAGCCGAGTCGGATTCGACGGTTGATGCTCTTTCTCGAAGTTGGCTATACCCAACTGGATCGTTTGTCCCAGGTAGACACAATCGTCCACAACTTCGAGTGTAGAGTCTCCGACTTTGATAGGAGTGGGTGCAACATGGGCATTCAACATTACCATGGTTTTGTCCATGTTCATTTTTAGACCCACTCTTTCTGAGGTAATCGAGCATTGTACTGAGGTCCTCCATGGTGTCAGCCATGACCACTATATCGTCGGCAAACCGAAGGAGAGTGATGTACTCGCCATTGACGATGATGCCTAGCCCTCTCCAGTCCAGAACCTTGAAGACATCCTCCAGTGCAGCAGAGAACAGTTTCAGAGATATATATGACGTCTCCCTGTCTTATTACTCGCTGCAGAAGGATAGGTGCCGAAGTCTGATCCTGAAGTCGGATTGACAATGGTGGCGTTTTTGTACAAACACTTCAGCACCTCGATGTACCGGTAGTCGATTTGGCACCGTTGGAGAGACTGCAGTACAGCCCAAGTCTCGATCGAATCGAAGGCTTTCTCGTAGTCCACAAACACTAAACAGAGAGGTAGGCTATACTCTTCGGTCTTCTGTATAACCTGCCGTAGCGTATGTATGTGGTCTACGGTGCTAAAGCCTTTTCGGAAACCGGCTTGTTCGGGAGGCTGGAAATCGTCAAACCTGCGCGCGAGACGATTCATGATGACTCTTGAAAACAACTTGTAAACATGGCTAAGAAATGAGATGGACCTATAATTCCTCAATCGGGCATTGTCGCCCTTCTTGAAGAAGAGTACCACTACACCCCTGCACCATGCCTGTGGCGTTTTCCCTTCGAGTATGACGGCATCAAACAGCTTCTGAAGGGCTTTAAGTACCGGTTTTCAACCGCCTTCAGTTCGGCCGTAATTCCGTCATCTCCCGGCGCCTTGTTATTCTTAAGTTGTTTCAGAGCCATCCTAATCTCGTAGAGACTGACATCCAGGATGTCTTCGGTATAGTGTCTGGTCAATCTAGCTCTTGGGTCGTTTTCTAGATTCGCAACGGGTTTGCTGATTGTCGTGTACATAGAACTCCTCGATCTCCCTCAGAAGCTCCGGTTTGGCGGATACGATCCTGCCATCGTCGGTCTTCAGTTTCGTGAGCTGGCTCTGCCCAATAGCCAGATCTCTTGCAAACACCTTGGAGCCCTTATTCCACTCAATCACGTCTTCAATACGCTCAATAATAAAGCGGCGGAGGTCGCTTTTCAAGGACTTCGAAATCTGTCCATTGAGCCGCCGATAGTTCCACGCATCGTCTGAAGACTGCAGGATCATTTCACGCCTCTCCTTCATGAGCTTGAGAGTTGGATCGGATAGTTTCTTGTTCTTATTTACACGACGGGCCTTGAAAAACTTAGACCTGACCGTATGGACAGTTTCCACGAACCCATCGTTGTAATCGTCCACGGAGCTACCTACTAGGCACTCGAAACGATTATCTGCTCGACGGAGCGTAGACTTCATCAGTCGAGATCTTTGCAGCTTAATACACACATCAACACGGTCTAGGGATATTTTTAAAAAAGCGAATTACTATCAATGTGTTAATTATTTATATGACATGTATATATTTAAAAGATACGTTATTTAATATTCTACCATTTTTTAATAATGTTTAAGGTACTTCGATTAAAATTTCAGGATTTTATGGAAAAAAAAATGAAGCATAGATGGAAACCGTATAAGAATTAACTTTTAATTTATGAGTAAAAACTGAAAAAAATAGAAAAATCATTTAATTTGTGTTTATAAACTTGAAGTTAGTAGTCTGAGAAAGCGCCCATGATGTTCATAACACATCGGCAACGATTCGGCATGCTCAGAACAAGGTTGTCAATGTCTTGCTGCGGAATATTGTCCCATGTCCTTCTGAGGTGCGCAAAAAGTTGATCTTCTGTAGCCAGATTTTCAGGAACTTCCTTCAGAGCTCTTCTTTGCAGCATATCCCACGCATGCTCAATGGGATTTAGATCTGGCGATTGAGCAGACCAGTCTAAGGCCCTAACATTGTGTGTATGTAACCAAGCTGCTACCGTTCTCGCCGTGTGTGCCCGGGCATTGTCGTGCATGAGCAGGAAATCTTGCCCCATTTGTGTTCTGTGGGGCAAGATTACGGGCCCCAGCACCTGTTGGACGTATCGTTCTGCCGTCATATTGCCCCGCACCCAAACGAGATCCGTCCGTCCTCCAAGACGAATTCCTGCCCAAACCATAATTGTTCCTCCTTGGTATGGGTGAACTTCCTGAGGGTTCTGAAGACGGCTCCATCGTCCAGGAACTCGCCAAACACGCGTCCTTCGTGAATCTGGATGGAAGCCGAACCTGGATTCATCCGTGAACAGCACATTGGACCATTGCTCACGGCCCCAGTCCACGTGGTTCCGAACCCATTCTAATCGTCGTCCACGATTGCCTCTCCGTAAAGGTGGGATCCGGAATGGTCTACGAGAGCGTAGATTGCTTTCATGCAGTCGCCTTCTTACAGTTTGGTCACTCACAAGCACTTGGTGTTCCACTCGCAGCCTTTGGACCAATTGAGTCGCCGTTGCATTTGGTTGAGCTCGCGCAGTAATTTGCAAAAATCGGTCTTGTCTGGGGGTAGTGATGCGACTTGGCCCCCGGTGCCTCTCCGCTACTTTACCTGTGGCACGATAGCGTGTCCACAATCTTGAAATTTCATTTTGGTGGGTCCCTATGGCCTCAGCATCATTACGCTGAACAGACCCAGCTTCCAGCATTCCCACAGCTCGTAACATCTCAGCCCTCGTCAAATGTTGGCGATGCATGGCTACAATACCTCAATTTTAACTTTATCTTTCGTTTAAAAATGAAAAAAAAACTGTAACTAAACGTAATTCGTATTGTTTTCTAAATTTCGCACAAATGAAAATTCCCTCTCCTACACATCAAGACATTTTTATGCCACCGAAACAAAAGAATAATCAAAAATTTGAATTTGGAATTAGTCTGAGATAAATTACAAACAAATCGGTGTATAAAAGATTCCAATGCGGCCAGTACTTTTTAACCGACTTCGCAAAAAGGAGGAGGTTATCAATTCGATTGTATTTTTTTTTTTTTTTTATGTGTGTTACCTCAGAACTTTTTATTGGGTGAACCGATTTTGATGATTCTTTTTTTATTCGAAAGCTGATGTTTGTCATGTGGTCCCATTTAATTTTCATCAAGATTTGATGAAGAACTTCGGAGATATACATCAGAACTCTTCAATAAATGACGGCAAATCACTCGGGATAGCTGCAATCGCATATTTGTTTATTGTTTACACCATTTCATAACATAACATCACACTGGTACGCTTTAAAGGGAAACGCAGGTGTGAACAGTTCACCCTGGTATACTCTCATTCCACCGGTTTTGTTTAAGTTTCACCTAAGCTAACCTAGCCTACAGAACTGGTACATTATGTACCACAACTAAAAAGTGAAAATAAAAATCTTTTTTACAAAAATTACAACCGACTTCCAAACAAAAACACTACAAAGTGAAAAATAACTTCAATTTCGGAAGTCGGTGTCAAAAAACGAAGAAACGAAAACAGGAACACCGACTTCCGAAATTGAAGTTATTTTTCACTTTGTAGTGTTTTTGTTTGGAAGTCGGTTGTAATTTTTGTAAAAAAGATTTTCGAGTTATTTAATTGAGTATGAAATATCCCTAGACCATGATGTTGTGTTTATTTAAGTTCAATGTGCCTCTTACCATACGGTGATCCTTCCGGTTTTTACCACGTTGATCACAGAGACATCATTGAAAACTTGGTTCTTCGTCGACATGATGAAGTCTATCTCTATCTCTTTTTCGTTGCACCATCGGGGCTCTACCAGGTCCATTTCCTTTGCTCACGCTTTTTGAAGAAGGAGTTCATCATATAGAGGCCCTCCTTCTCCATCAAACTGGCCAGAAGGTGACCCCGGTGGTTCCGTCATCCAAGTCCAAATTGCTTTACCTAGTTTCATGTTGAAGTTCCCCATGACCACGGTGAAGCGAGTTTTATGACCATGCATGGCTCTGGAAATGTCCTCATACATAGTCTCTGCTTCGTCGTCGGGGTGAGCCGAGGTCGGGGCGTAGACCTGTACCTTCAGCGAATAGCTTGAGGATATTCTGAGTATAAGGTACGCCACCCTGGTCGACATACTCTCGATCCTCACTACGTTGGCCACAAGGTACCTGTGGACGATAAACCCAACCACCCTGGGACTGCACTGCACTGCACTGGTCACCCTCTCGGAAGTAGAGTAGGTTACCGGATTCAAGGATTATTGAGTGCTCACCCTCTCTACGGACTTCAGATAACCCTGTGATACTAACCCTGTGATACGTAACCCGCTTATCTCTTCCTCGAGTTCGGTTATCTACTCGTGGGTCCAGAGTGTTCGCGTGTTGTATGTTGCCAGGTACAGTCGTCGGTTTTTATTGGGGTAGCCGAGTCCACTCCGGGGATTCCTCGCACCCCTTGCCACGCCATCGCCTCGACCGCTACCGTATTCGTGGGACGGGATTGGAGGGCTGACGGGCACTAGGGGCCATTTCTTTGTTGCGTATTCATTTTCGGTTTGGCGATCGCAGTTTGTTATGAAATGCACAGAGAACGCTGCTGCCTATTCTCTGGTGTGTCCCTTAGTCGCGTCTTTCGGCACCCACGGGGAGATATGGGATGGTGAGATTTTTAAAGTCCGATTCCATACGGAAAAAATGTCCGATTGGCAAAGCTTATTTTAAGATTTCCAACAGTGGACAGCTAAAGGCTGATGACAGTGTGTGTGAACAGTTGAAGTTGTGTAAGGTGGGCCTAAAACCTATTTATGTTTTGTTTAAATTATAAACAATAATTTTGTGTTTCTTTTTAATTTCAATAACATAAAACTATTTACTTTAAGCAAGGCATATTGCCTTGTTTAAAGTAAATAGTTTTAGTTAATAGTAGTTAGTAAAGTAATAGGAGGGATAAAAATAAAACGCAACAACATTTCAATAATTATAATTTAATGCAGTAACCTCAAAGAAACGCTAAGTAAAGGATGTCAACATGACTAGTTAATTATTTAATTAAACATAAAGCCATTAAGTACACACAACGTAATATTGCATAACATTTGTTGTTTTATATTAGGTGGGTTATAACAATGGCGTATATAAAGATTTGGGGCCCGGGGCCAAAGCCGCCGTAATTATCAAAAAAGCGAAAACTTTTAGCCCAGGTAATGATGAAACGGTAATACTAAAAAAAATGTGACAGCAAGCGAAGAGAGCTCGAATATTAGCGTTTAAAAAAGTTAAAAATAATAAGGGGATAAGACTTTATTTTTGACATTCAAAGTTAAAAACAACCGAAATTGATTTAAAGATATTTATTTATTTAAAGATTGAAAACTTAGAATATAAATTAAAATTTTGAGCACACCGCCTCGTGTTCTTTGTGCAGAATATAGAAATAGTAATTAGTCACCTAAAGCATAAAAATTGACAAGGATGCAAGAGAGAGAGAAGAAATTTTAGCACGCTGTCTCGCATAGGTAGATAGAAGAGCTTGTCTCAAGAAATACGGCAGGTGGGTATGCGCAATATCGGCACCGGGCCGTAGCCGTAGCCCTCTTATGGCCTAAGGGTAGGTAAATACGCTACTGGGTTATGGACATAACACTATTTTATACATTGACTTACTGTTTTAAATGCAAAGAGACGATCAAAATAATCAAGAGTCCTGCTAACCGTTAGCAACCTGCATTTTATGAAATTCATGAATGTCTTCAAAACTGCAATTTCTTTAGAGATCTTAAAACTAGAATTTCAATAAAATAGTTTTTTTTTTGAATTAGTACCTATATTTTACATAGATATATTTAATTGTAATTATTATTTATTATAATTAAAGATATCTTGTTTGAAGTTTCCATTGAATATAATGGATTAGTGACCGGTTTGGCTAAAACAAACCGTTTATTTAATAAAATTCAAACACACAACTTATACATTTACAAAAAAAATATTGAACTAAATATTTTCTAATAGAAGCTACTAGAACTATTTTTTATACATTTACTCTTCGTATCTCTGAACAAGATAATAGAAAAACACATAGGTATTGTATTTCTTCCTTACACGCAGGTAAAGCCAAGCCATTTACATATACAAATTATTTTGTCCACAGATCGGTAGGCTGATTACGTATATTTTGCAAGAGCAAAACGATAGCGATTATTGCGCAATAATTGCTCTTCAATACAAAAGTTTTAGAATTTTTGGCGGTTTTTTTTAAATAAGTGCATTTGATAAGCAGCGAGCGATTAGCAAACGATTGTAAAGCCAAGCCAACCTACCATTCCTACACTGCAGGTAATGCCGACTTTTATGACATAAAGCGTTTGATCGCTATCGTTTTGCTCTTGCAAAAGATACGTAATAAGCCTACCGGTTGACATGCACAGTGCAGAGCTTAGCCTTTCTTTAATAATAAATAAATAAATATATATATTTACGTGTGTAGATAGTCCTACACGTACTTCAAACGATGTTTGACGCCGTTCCCTTTACAAGGTCTTTTAAAAACATTCGCCGTATCATGTTTTTTAACAAAAGAGCAATATGTTTACAACAAGATCCACGCTTCGTTAACTTATACATTAAACTTAGGTAGACATAAACAACATCAATTGTGGTCCTCAACTTCCAAAACCAGATACATGGAAGCGAAAGTATCATACAGTAGGTAATTAAGTTTTGTGTAATTGTAGTAAAAGTGACAGTACATTTCCATTATGTTAATTGATGTTAAAATGCCATTCTTAACAGCAATGACTTCGAGACTTTATTAACGAAAAGCTTGATAAGGCTTCCAGACTTTGAATATTTTATTGAAATAATACATTTATTATTAGCTATTAAATTAAATATTTTAGTTTATATTTACCGCACTAAAATTAAGCTCTTTGCAGATTTAGTGCCGACCAGACGTGCGTACTCTATGAGTTCGCTCGTTTGGTTGCCGCTCTTCTTGCCCGCTGCGTGCCTCTTATACGCCTTGTATAGCATCACGGCTCCATGCACCCATATTGGTATATAGTTCAAATCACTTTCCTTAGGAAAATTCTCATCAACACTGTCGAGATCGGGGTCTAGCCGCGAATACGGAGAGGCCTCTAACTTAGGAATACAATCCACTAACGGGAACCATTTGAAAGTCTCTGGACACATCAAATATGAAGGGAAGAAGTTGCCTTTATACCTCATTTTGCAGCAAGAGTGGATATAGTACCCCATGTAGTAATACTCGATTTCTGGACATTCAGTATGCATGTGTCTTGTGAACTCGATCTCTCTAAAATATAAAGAAAAATGTATGTAGGTAAAATATTTTTATAAAAGTATCAAATGACGGGCGATAATGGAATTATGAGCTACAGGAAGAATTCGTTCACATTCGCTCAAAATAGAGCATAGGGAAAAACAGGATAAAAAACCGGCCAAGTGAGAGTCGGACTCGCGCACGAAGGGTTCCGTACCATTATCGCAAAAAACGGCAAAAAATCACGTTGGCTGTATGGGAGCCCCACTCAAATATTTATTTTATTCTGTTTTTAGTATTTGTTGTTATAGCGGCAATAGAAATACATCATCTGTGAAAATTTCTGCTAGTATTGAATAAAAATATATTAACACTTTTATTTTGAATCCTTTTAACCCTTTGACATGAGGATACTTTTTATTATGTTTTAATTTATAGTTTCTTACCTCAAAGCTCCATAGGTTCCTAATGTCAGGTTCATATACTGCGGGTCGTAGAAGAAGTATACAGAGGAGACACACTTGGGCAAGATGTCTATGACTCCGACGGCTATGATCTTTCCTTCCAGCCAGTACTGTTGGTGAAACGACCCATAGCCGCTGGGAGGGCCATTCTCCCTGTGTTCTTCCTACATAACATTTAAAACTTTTTTAATTTCGTCAAGTCAATATTTACCAGATTTACTCGTTGAGTAGCCTAGCCCTCACGAAGCGATGTATTAATTTCTACTTTTGCAAATCTATACTTTATAATATAATATTATAAAGCTGAAGAGTTTGTTTGTTTGTTTGTTTGTTTGAACGCGCTAATCTCAGGAACTAAGGTTGGAATTGAAAAATTCTTTTTGTGTTGGATAGTCCATTTATCGAGGAAGGTTATAGGCTATATAACATCACGCTACAACCAATAGGAGCCGAGCATAAATGAAAAATGTTGCAAAAACGGGCAAAAATATAACTTTTTGAGAGCTTTTGTTGCATGCGCTGGGGTAGGTGTAGGGTAGGTGTAGGGTAGGTGTAGGGTAGGTGTAGGGTAGGTGTAGGGTAGGTGTAGGGTAGGTGTAGGGTAGGTGTAGGGTAGGTGTAGGGTAGGTGTAGGGTAGGTGTAGGGTAGGTGTAGGGTAGGTGTAGGGTAGGTGTAGGGTAGGTGTAGGGTAGGTGTAGGGTAGGTGTAGGGTAGGTGTAGGGTAGGTGTAGGGTAGGTGTAGGGTAGGTGTAGGGTAGGTGTAGGGTAGGTGTAGGGTAGGTGTAGGGTAGGTGTAGGGTAGGTGTAGGGTAGGTGTAGGGTAGGTGTAGGGTAGGTGTAGGGTAGGTGTAGGGTAGGTGTAGGGTAGGTGTAGGGTAGGTGTAGGGTAGGTGTAGGGTAGGTGTAGGGTAGGTGTAGGGTAGGTGTAGGGTAGGTGTAGGGTAGGTGTAGGGTAGGTGTAGGGTAGGTGTAGGGTAGGTGTAGGGTAGGTGTAGGGTAGGTGTAGGGTAGGTGTAGGGTAGGTGTAGGGTAGGTGTAGGGTAGGTGTAGGGTAGGTGTAGGGTAGGTGTAGGGTAGGTGTAGGGTAGGTGTAGGGTAGGTGTAGGGTAGGTGTAGGGTAGGTGTAGGGTAGGTGTAGGGTAGGTGTAGGGTAGGTGTAGGGTAGGTGTAGGGTAGGTGTAGGGTAGGTGTAGGGTAGGTGTAGGGTAGGTACGTAGCCAGTTGGGAGCGGGAGCGAAGCCGCGTGGGACAGCTAGTAAAAAAAATATGTATGCGGCATTGCTGTACAATATCTATACTAATATTATAAAGATGTATAGTTTGTGAGTTTGTGACGTTGTAAGCGGTAATCTCTGGCTCTACTGAACCAATTTTGAAAATTCTTTCACCAGTAGAAAGCTACATTATTCCTGAGTGTCATAGACTATAAAATATTTAAAAAAAAAATAGAGATCCTTATAAAAATTGCAATAATGTAAGCCATGGTAGCAAAATGTCGCCTATAAAATTCATTTATTGGCGTGCGCTGAGAAAACTATTCATGATAGATAAAAATGATTAGGAAGGTGGTAGGTAGGGTAGGCAGGGAAGGCACGGAAGGCAGGGTAGGCAGGGTAGGCTGGTTAGGCAGGGTTGGCAGGGGGTAGGCAGGGTTGGCAGGGTAGGCAGAGTAGGCTGGGTAGGCTGGGTAGGCAGGGTAGGCTGGGTAGGCAGGGTAGCCAGTTGACGGGAGCGCGGGTCAACTAGTTTATAATAATATTCGTAGTTCGCACAATATTTGCAACGATCATCGCGTTCTTGGTAATACCAGTTGTATTCATTCAACTGTCAAAGCCGACAATTGCAGACATAAGCGCAATTGCAGGCTTTGCAGAGACATAATACGTAAACTAAATTGAAGTTGAAATTGTTGTTGTTTTATTTTTTATTTGATGTTGAATTCTTAAATTATCCCTCACTTACACTCGCACACATTAGAAAGGCTATCGATATTTTATTGGTTGATGCATTATAGCGACACCTACCGCGCGGATATGGAATGACAAAGCCTTGTGACTGAGACATATTTTATTTAGATTTACAATAGCCGCAGTTCTTTCAAGTTATCTAGGTACAGGTCCCGTCACGTAAAAAGAACGCTGGCCTTGAACCTGCGCACTGAGCGATTTATCGATCAAACTGGTGGTATGAAGGGGGTGTGACGGGGGAATGCTCCGCTAGTACTTCTGTGCGCGCACGCTATTGGTTCGTCAGTTGACCGATGCTTCCCGCGCTGAGTTCACGCTTCGTTCTCTCCCAAAATACAGTCGCACACACAACTTTCTTTGCACGACGATGGTTTTAAAAATGAAGGAAAGAAAAATTAACTATAGTATCCATTGTTTTATGAAGAAAGAAGTTGAGAAAGGAGCAGTTGATAATTCATAATGATAGGATATTTATATATTTATAATAATGCTCAAGTAAACATTATCTAATTTAAATCCAGCCTCTTCCAAAGTACTAAGCTAGCTAGTAAGTACCTACCTATTATGATTCTACAATAAAACAATTACTCTTATATATTATAAAACAATATCCTAGTACTTTAGAACGCGACTGTACCCATGCGCAGACACATCCCTTCCACTGTCGCTCAGCGTTCTTTTTACGTGACGGGACCTATACAATGTGTTTTTCAAGCTACTGGATTTACTGATTTAGGGATTAACCTGTTATCAGCCTAACACACCAAGCTCCTTAAAAAGACCATGTGACTCACCAACAATGGACTCTGCACTAAAAAGTCCTTAAACTTAGGTTCCGTACATTTGTCTGGCGTATCATCGTGAATTGTTGTTTGATATTTGACATACACATCATGGGTCTCCTTCGCTGTTGCTAGCCACTCGGGACTCGGCGGCGTTGTCCTGACGAGTTTTATCTGAAAATACATAAATAAAAACAATGTAGTCAGGGGAACTTTTGAGATTCACCATGACGTGTTACAAGTAGTAAAAAAACGGCATTACTACAAATTACAATTCATACTAAATGAGATTGTTATCAATTGGGAAAACACGTCTAATTATTAGCCTTAGCAATACTAAGTACATTATTGAAGTACTCCGACTATTTGGTCACTACAAAAAACTGACAATGGGAAGCAAAAAAACGTATGTAGCATTGAGTAAGTACCTCTAGTTTGTGTTTGACATCATCGGGCAACTCGTTTATAAAATCCTCAATTTGTTTCTCCTTGTTTTTTCGGACGTTTATAGCTGCTACATCAATACCCTTCTCTTTTAGTTTTTCTAACTTCCTCTCTCGCCTCAATTGCTTGGCTTTTTTAGATGGCGCCTTAGTAGGATCAGGACCCGATTCTGTAAGATTTTGTTAATATTGTGAGTATTTTTTGTAGTACGTAAGATGCTAGTCATGAGGTGTCAAGATTGATTGCAGTACTTCATGCATTTACAATAGTATATTGGTTTTAAGGAGCTCCGTAACCATAAAATGTACTCTGTGCTGAAAGTTTCGTTTATGTTATTGAGCTCCAGAGCCTTGAACATCGTCGCCGAGTTGCCAGCTTGTCGGTTTTTATCAGTTACATTTCGGGGAGTGTGCGATGGAATTGCATGATCTAATTCCGCCCAGCCCGTTCCATCATCGGACTAACTGAAGTACGACGCGTCATCGGTACATGGTGGATAAATATCCCATCCATACGCACAACACGTTTTGAGGACACTTTTTTTATGCGTACAGCTTAGGAGTGGAATTCCCTGCCGAAGTCTGTGTTTCCCGATAGCTACAATCTAGGGTTAGTTAAGTCAAGAGTGAATAGACTTTTTCTAAGCGTGCTTCACTGTCGACCACATCATCGCATAGTCATATATGTCGTGGTGGCACAGTGGCTTAGACGTCGCCTCTCGTGCTTGAGGTCGTGGGTTCAAATCCGGGCAAGTACCAATGTGACTTTTTTTGACCTAGAATCACGAAATTTGGCAAAAAGTAAGTTCTTACAGCACAAATAATGGAAAAATTCCAAAAATGTTGAAAATTTTGGTACTTACAAGTTTTCGCGAAAATCTAAATTTGCCCATATCATTAAAACTTAGCCACCAATAAAAATATACCAATTTTATTATGGCGGTATAATGGGGGTTCGGAACCCTCGGCGCACGAGTTTGACTTGCACTTGACCGGTTTTTCTTATGTAATACATAATTACTTATTATGTACTTAGTTGTTTTTTTTAGGGTTCCGTACCCAAAGGGTAAAAATGGGACCCTATTACTAAGACTCCGCGATCCGTCTGTCTGTCCGTCTGTCACCAGGCTGTATCTCATGAACAGTGAGAGCTAGACAGTTGAAATTTTCACAGATGATGTATTTCTGTTGCCGCTATAACAAAAAATACTAAAAACAAAATAAAATAAATATTTATGTGTGGCTGCCATACAACAAACGTGTTTTTTTGGCGTTTTTTGCTATAATGGTAACGGCACCCTTCGTGCGTGAGTCCGACTCGCACTTGGTCGGCTTTTTCCTTTTCGAATTCCTATAAAATTCTTTTAAACGCCACTAGACATATAGCTATACTATACAGTATACAGCGGTACCAACCTATACATATTGGCGGTGCATTAGAACACTTCAAAATAGGTGTAAATTGCCAGTCTTTTGCGCAGTAGGTAAGTATTGTATAGTAGTCTTGGAGCCGACACTGACCGCGCGCGTTACTGGCAATGCAAGTACCAAATGATTAATTAGAAATAAAGTCAAATTATTACCTATTTGTGTTTTACTTTTACAATTTATTAAAAACTAATATTCGTAACTGAAACTAACAGATACTTAGGACCGATTTCACAAATGAAACTAATCGCGATTAATTCAACTAAAGTCAGTTTATGCAAATACAGTGTTCTGATTGGTTGAGAATGCTGAGAAACTACCAATCAGAATGCTGTGTTTGCATAAACTGAGTTTAGTTGAACTAATCGCGATAATTTCACCAAAATTGGCCCTTAATCTGAAATAATTTCATAACCATATACAAAACCGCTATAATTTTATTTTATATCCATATTTATCCAGATAAGAAAATTCATATACATAACATACCTGGTGTCTAACCCCTGCCTGACTACCTTTTAAAGACCTTAAATTATTACTATTTTTGTGCTCTCTTTGTGTCATTTAGTTTCATAGACTACCAGCTTCTGCCAGCGGCTTCGCCCAGGTGAAAAGTGTTTTATCATCCCAATGGAACATTATACCATGATAAAAAGTAGCCTATGTGCTATTCCAGACTATAATCTATCTCTGTGCCAAATTTCATCCAGATCCCTTCAGCCATTCTGGCGTGATTGAGTAGCAAATATACATCCATCCAAATTTTGGCAAATATAATATTTGTAAGGTAGAGTAAGAAATAACACAAACCTGTTTTGACTACTTTCTCTTGAGGGGCAATGGAATTAGGTTGTTCTGGCTTAACAACATCTTTATCAACCATAACATCTGAAAAATCAGTTTAATCATATCAGAATTCCAATTCATTCTAACAAATCCTAACCTAGCATGAAAATATTTAATACCTTCAATTTTAAAAATACAGATTAGTTATAAAACCATGAATCATTGCCTAGTGTTCTTATCAGAATATTTTTTCGCAATATTTAAGTAACTTGCATGATATAGGTATGTGACTTTATTAAATTTAATGCATGAACTTACAAAACAAATCATGCATATCATTTTTATGAAGGTTTTCCTGCTATAAAATGGTTTGTAACTGCTCTTTATAGTGATTCATAATAAAGAAAATATAAATTTGGATTTAGTTAAGAGGATGTAAACTTGGAATGGTACCTCCAACACCTTCGCCCGGATTGCAGTCTGAAAGTTGACTATTGTTAATAATATCCACATTGATATCCTGATGCTCCCTCATAGTTTCCACAAACTGTTCCCCTCCCTCTTCAAACCCTTCAGCCAGGACCTCACTCCCACTGCTGCAAGTTGACATCTTCCTGCCCACGTCTCCTGCTGGCTGGGATTGCTCTTGCCCAACTAACAACTTATTGACTCGCTTCAAAACTTTCTTTTGCGACTTTGTCGGTTTGAACTCTAAGGCCCTGCATCTAAGTATCAAATAAAATTGTCAACTAATTATTCCTTTGTTTGTCAACAAATAACCTATTTATTATAGCACCAAGTAATCTGCACCAATACAAACATACCAGTGATAAATCAGTTTACTGTGTAGATAATCAAAGCTCAAGTGTTCGGCAACAATGTTCATTATTCAAAGAAAGCATGAATGCAGTAATTCTACATGGATACAAACCGTATTGTGTACATAGGGCAACAAGTTACGTCCATGGTTGGTTTATAGCAATATTTTCCTGACCGCCTCCATCCTCTATCAATTAAATCTTGATAGTCACTCACAGTCATGGTATGAGCCCACATACCTGTATCAATATAATGACTTAATATTATGGTTATAACAGATCAATCTCAAAAAAATGTTTATAAACTTACCATGGCTATAATTAGTATCAGGACGCTTACAATAGCCACATCTATAGTGTTCATGTTCAGCATAATATTCTACAATACTGCGTAGCATTTTGAGACGCCGTTATCAGTTATTTCCACTAACTTATTTCGCGGAGATATTGTATAAACTAGAATAAAATCCTGGACGGACGGAGGAGTTGACCAAACAGAATCCAAGAAGATAGATGACACTGATTGATGTCAGCTTGACAGCTAATGAAAATGAAAACGTCAAACTTAGTACTTTTTTAACACAGAACCTAGTCTTTTTGCTTGTGTAATTACTTTATAAGATAGATTACAGAATTATTTTTTACATACATACATAAACTCACTCCTATTTCCCATGGGGGTAGGCAAAAACTACAACACGCCACCTGCTAAAATACTTACACAATTCTTTTGAATATATTTTTTGATTATTAAAAACTATTAATAATTATAAAATAATAATGCATTGTACATTTTTCTAAACTTGTAAAACATTTATTCATTAAGTATTTATTGCTATATATTCCATGATTGACCTTTATCATTCAAAACACGTTAAAAAAAAAAATTGATTAGTAATGCCATAATTAATAGTTCTTTTCAACTTGGAGGCATTTTTGCCATTGACGACGCCAACGAAGATCTGACACTCCCTTCTTCAACTTCGGAAATATTCGACATTATTGATGGCAAAGGATTAAGAATATACTTGCGCCGAGGGCTGAAATTTAAAGTCTTTGTTAGACTCTATTGTCCCACACTACCCCTTGATTCTTTAAGGTAGGTATAGGTAAACTAGAGGTTGCGTTTCGCCACCATAATAAATGCAAGATTATCTGCCAAATGCCAAACCAACCCAAGACAATAATATGTTAACAAGCATGTTTTCTCCGTTTACTGCTAGTGGCACTTAGAGCCAAACCTACGAACGCGTTAAGAGCAAAAAATAACTTACATTATTTCTCTCCTCGTGTGGCTCCATGGTTGCACTTCAGTCTCTCCCCAAATCAGAAATACAAGTCCGCTCATAAATAACACTAAAGCATGAAAGCACCATATATGTTTCCAAACAATCGGCAAATTCTAAAACAGACATTTCAAGTTTTTTTAAAAGAACAAGGTAGGTTATTTGGTTAAACGTTGCGCTCAGTGACTTGGCTAGTTGTCCTTGCTTCTAATGAATAATCATATCTTAAAAGAAACCAAATTTTATTCAAGACCACACTTTGATTGACTACCCCGTTGGTCTAAATAGTGGTCTCAAGAGGTATTGTAGAGCTTGTAGTACCAGGTTTAATGCCCGGGTTTAAAACCCGAAGTCTGTATTTGTATCTATTTGGTGGCAATCGGCTCGCCTCAAAATGGGCAAAAAATACGAGCCCGAGCTCGTAAATACGATATACATGGGGCTTTAAATGTAAATGAAGAAATGTGGGTTTACTCGTAGATAAACTTCTGTCTTAACCTTAGAGGAATAAATACTCTTTTTGTTCACCTACTTAGTAAACATGTGATTAATATTATAAGTATTGTTCTACTAAATGATGGTCATTATTTTCAATACAAAGCCGGATTCAACAACTTAATCACTGTAGGTACTACATTCAATATTATAATATCTTTGATTCCGTTTAGAATATACATCCCAGAATTGTAAACAAGCGGATTGTAGCGACACTATCGGATGGTGTAATAATACAGTGTTTTTCTTTGTCCAAAATCAACAGATTCGATTTTTTTTTAATCCATTGGTGCGGTTTTCATCAATATCGAGCACGTGTTAACTTTGAGTGTTTTTCTATATTGCTTAGGTACAGTTTCAGATTTGACCATCCACGCTCACTTAATAAACTCATCTATATATAAAAAAAGAAACTGTTTTAGAGGAGGATTTCACTTGGTGGCGGTAACCTAAAATTGATGATGCTTTAAGTCAAATACCGAATAGCACCAAATCAATAAACCGTAGATATGTACGATACCTCATTTTTTATAGATTTAACAATAGCTTATTTTTGCGTATTTACTAACTGCGAAAGAAAGTCATCTGTAGGATAAAAGACATAATCACGCGAACGAAGTTGCGGGCAGAGTGCTAGACAGTTCTATAGAATGCGAAACATAGCTAACACAAGACATGATTTAAGTACCCATGTCAAGGACTACCCATCGAACATCCTTAATATATATCGCTCGTCACGTAACCATCACTAGGCTACCGTAGCAAACCCACATTATATAAGAATTGCACATACAGGGCATTGTATTTAAATAATGATTGGAAATGTGAGGCTCGGAATGATACTAGGTCGGCAATGACAACACGCACGCACGTCCTACAGCAAGTAGGGCAGGTCAGACCCGAAAGCAATGGACTTTTGTCTTCAACATAGGACTACCAGGATACACGAGTCTTAGTACGAGTGAAAGTATTGGAAAAGAAAGAAAGACGTGTTATAGAGAAGTATGGACGACGAAGAAAATAATTAACTGGGATAAGACTGATCTATGCAAGAGTCCATCAGATCGAGACAGTCCAAAAAGCTGCATTTAAATTTAGTATCCTAATCTTCTGCATTCTTGTATATGCATCTTTTTAGGAATCAGAAATTGCTGCCAGTGAACAAGAGACACTTCAAGAGTTAGGTAAATAAAGACATCAAGATAGAAAAGAGGAATAAAATCGGCCAAGTGCGAGACGGACTCGCGCACGAAGGGTTCCCTACCATTAACGCACAAAACGGCATAAAAATCACGTTTTTTGTATGGGAGCCCCACTTAAATATTTATTTTATTCTGTATTTGTTGTTATAGCGGCAACAGAAATACATCATCTGTGAAAATTTCAACTGTCTAGCTATCACGGTTCATGATATACAGCCTGGTGACAGACGGACAGACAGACAGACGGATCGCGGAGTCTTAGTAATAGGGTCCCGTTTTTACCCTTTAGGTACGGAACCCTAAAAAGATTGCAAACAAAACAAAGCAATGCTGCTAAGGTGCTAAACCACGCCACATTAAATTCTACTACAGAAAAGAATTCTCTAATGTCTACTTACCTTATACTTGTACGTGACTTGCCCAACGAAAAGTGATACTATTATACCCGAAGTGTTGCCAATAATCTTAATAACTGTATTTATAGAATTCACGAATGTGGGCGTAAGATCCTGAAAAAAAAGACCCGTACTTGTATTAGGCAACTAGAGATTCCCAAATTCATCAGTTTTTCTTAATTTGAACAAAACTTACATAACAGAGGTCTAACGTAAGATCCATACCAGCAGCCGTTAAGGCAACTGCGAAAGTTAAGAGGATGGGTCCAGGAATAATGGGCAGCATCCACGAAATACACACCAACAATCCTGGGATTACGTGAGCTAGTCAACAAAATGTATTAATCAATATAAGAAGGCTCTTAATCCGTTCACCAGATGTTCTTTAAGGTTACATTAGTCGATAATTCTTCCATAAAACGTAGTCTAGGGATTACTCCACTGTTTGACGAAGTACGTTCAAAATAAAAACTGATATCAATTCGTCTCATCATTATCTAGCCCTGTATGGAAAAGATTTAAAAAAAGAAAAATATTCTAGGCAAGCGTGCTCCATCATCGACCACATCATCGCTTACCATCAGGTGAGATGGTGGTCAAGCGCGAGCCTATATAAGATAAAAAAAAAATATGAAAGTTATGAGCGTCGAAAGTTCCAATTTCAACACTAATTTTTACGCATCTTTGGGTGGAAATAAATACCACAAGAAGAAGGAAAATTTCAAAACGGCCACCATACAGGGATAGATTAGTAGTTCAACAATGCAAATAATTTTATTTTGAAAACATACATTTAGTCATTTTTTCATGATATCTAGACTCCCAAAGAACTGTTTATAAAATTTCGCGCGCTCGATTTCTTCCTAAATCATCATCCATTTCGCTACAAACTTGCAAAAGTGCTAATTCGTAGGCGAACTACCTTCTTACTGCTCATCACGGCATCTATCTCTTTCGCACGTGTTGTCGGATGAGACAGCAGGTATTTTCCCCGCGCACAAAATAGTTCGTGTCATCGACTAATGTAACCTTAAGGGCGACTATGATCATTCAAGCCAGACTTTACGGATCCCTTTTTGATGACAGAGGATAGTGTAGTGCTGGAGATAACCTTGGGGGCTTGAAGACCTTGTGTCGCAGACTAACAGCAGGGTAAATTACTTGTAGAAAACTCTTTACTCACACACGATAATAAAATATTTCCTAATATGTTTAATTCGACTGACTTCGGGCCTGTGTTTATATTTGTGATAAACTTGTATGAGGATTGTTCCGAAAACTAAACGCAAGAAAAATGGTAGCGCTGTTAGTGCTGAAGCCTGAAGAATGAGAAAAGGGAGAAATACTTAGTTGTTTTCAAATAAACCTATCCACATCAGTATTCATCATATCATCATCATTTCAGCCGAAAGACGTCCAATGCTGGACATAGGCTTCCCCCAAGTGACGCCACATCGACCGGCCCTGTACGTCTCACATACAGCGGATGCCCCACACCCAGTATCATCTGCAATAAAGTATAGTTTATTAAAATTACTTAAAAATAGGTAAAGCCAGACCAGAAAATTGGACCAGACTTACTGAAAGAAATCTCCCCCCTATCATTTTACCGAATTATTGCAAACACCGTTAGTTTATAATAATATTTCTTTCGATTTTTTTTACTTTCTGTAAATTGTTATGATAACAGATCGTTACAAAGACAATAAAGTCCATACAATTTCAAAAGTTTACAAAATATCCGTGTCTTATTGAGAAGTAAGAGTTTTACGACACGATATATAGTACGGTGACAGACATATCTACAAAATAAATATTTTTTTGAACTCACGGTATAAATGCTAAACTTGATGACCTTAGAATAATAAAGAGGACCGTAGAGGCAGAGGGAAGTAATCATCCATGAATATCCAAAATTCAGGATACAAAGAGCCCAAAACGGGACAGATCTTATTATTAGTCGCCATGGCGCTTGAGCATTTGTCATCTAAAATTAAAATACTTAGTTAATTTTCCATGCTAATGAGGATATAAGTAGGTTAGGGCAAACTGGAACTTGGCACCTGATGACATCATCACTTTCTCATGCTTGTTTACGAATGTTTTGCGGATGCGTAAAGACGTCATAACACGCGCTTTAAAAGCCCTTATTCAATAAATTGTGGTGTTTAAATTCCTGTAATACCATCGCGACTTAATCGAAGTGGTAGACCCTAGTGCGTACACCAATAAAGGTTAAGTGTCTGCTTAGGCTACCCTTGTTGAAATTTCAATTCCTTAAGCAGAACCTACTCACTTTTATTGGAAAAATATTACTAATAGTATTAAACAAATACGCCAATTCCTCGTCAGATATAAAAGGGTGTCTCCTTGGGTAATCGGTGACCACAAAGATCCAAACGATGGCCCACGTGATTTGCGTCCCACCGGAGATGTAGAACCCTACCGGCCAGCGCGAGTAGTAGTGCACTGCGGCACACATGAGGAACGTGGAGAAAGTTCCCGTGGTTATACCTGGTGACAAATATACATATATTTGTATACATCTTATTAGTCATGCTGTTTTCCAATGCGACCCCGGCTCGAAACAAAACCGATCCAACGCACCGGTAGTTTTTATACTTTGACACCGGTAAAATATATAATAATAGTGTCATTTTTTATATATCTAAATATTGAAATAGATTAATTAGTAAGATACCGTTTTAGGCTACATGGCTACATGTCATATCACTACAAGCCCGGACAAATTGTATAAACTATCAATATACCTACTTATCCTGTCGAGTAGATAACGGAATAGTCACTTTCCTTTCAATGGACAACTTTGGTCGAAATTAATCCTAAATAAATTCATGACACTTTAATAAATTGGTTGTTGGTTCAGATGGAATCGTAAACAACTTGCAACACCGGTGACGCACTAGGCCACGATAATTTAAGAACACGGCAAAGTAAGAAACTTACCACAGTACGCCCACATGAAATGGTTCCTTTCTATTGGTGGTACCCAGTACCTTAACACCTGGACCATGCTTGGCTGCATGGCTCCCTGTTTAAGAAAAGATAAAACTTGACACACTCTGAACTGACAGTTCTGAATGTGTGCATCTTTCTTTAGGACACAATTATTTAACGGACAATATTAAGAGGAAATATGGGCAGAGAGCGCCGACTGAATTTCCTTAGTAGTAAGTCATAATTCGAGGTTTGGCTCTCGTCTCTTTTCTCCTCCAATATTGGACCAATTTAAAAGATATTCTATAAACTGGTAAAGTAAGATATATACTATGTCCATATGTTTTCCTTTTTAACCGACTTTCGAAAAAGGAGGAGGTTCTATGTTCGACTTCTTGTATGTTTTTTTTTATGTATGTTCACCGATATCTCCGTCAATTCTGGACCGATATTGAAAATTCTTTTTTTATTTGAAAGAGTATGTTCCGAAATTGGTCATATTTTAATTTGGTGAAGATCTGATAAAGAACTTCGAAGATATACAACAGAACTCTTCAATAAATAAAGGCAAATCTCTCGGGACTGCTGCAATCGCATGTCTGTTTATTGTTTATACCATTTCATAACATAACATCACGCCAGTATGCTCTTAAGGGGTAAGCAGATCTCTCATTTGATCGGTTTTGTTCAAGTTTCATGATATTCGGGTAATCTATTCTGGCGTTATAGGAAACTTACTAAAAAACTTGCCTATTAGGTAGGTACAACTGAAAAGTGATAAATAAAAAAACTTTTTTACAAAAAAATACTACCGACTTCCAAATAAGAAAACTACAAAGTGAAAAATAACTTGCTTTTTGGAAGTCGGTGTCCATAACGCAAAGAAATGGTACCTACGAAAGACACCGACTTTTAGTTTTCTTATTTGGAAGTCGGTAGTATTTTTTTGTAAAAAAGTTTTTTATTTCATATATATTTGTTAAATTTGTACACTGTTGACAGCGCAATTTTGAGATTTGTTTGAGGTCTCTAGTGCTTCTTAAGATAATGTATCATCAAAAAGGAAAACATAGGGACATAGTATATATCTTTAATTTTCAGTTTACGGGATATCTTTTAAATTGGTCCAATATTGGAGGAGGAAAGAGACGAGATCCAAACCTCGAATTATGACTTTTTCCTAAGGAAATTCAGTCGGCGCTTTCTGCCCCCGTTTCCTCTTAAACAGCTGGTCCAAGTATGTACTCGTTCCGAAATGATATTATATTTACTTCAGAAACCGGCTCCTACTTAACATAGGTTGACTCACAATCATGCAATGAATCAAATACTGTGAGGTTGTCTTCATAAGACGTTAGTTCATCAGAAGATCCCACTCCTACCCAACCTGGCACTGTCACCAGTGAATAAATTCACAGAACCCGGTAAATACTAACAGCACAAAATCCCATGATGATTCGTACTAAGAACAGCGCCCAAAAGTGGTAGTAAGCGGAGGCAGGTGTGAGCACGGTCATCACTCCTGATATGCTTCCAACGATGCCAACCACCCATGTGGGACCTAGCCTGAAAAGTTTAAAATAAATAGTCTCGCCTGTCGTCTACAAAGTTTCGCTAGTAGAAAAACAAAGGCAGTTACTTCATCGTCATCATACACAGCCCGACTTGCCAAGCCGCGGGGTATATCCCTCTCTTTGTTGGTGTCATCTTGATTTATCCATGCTGTTTTATATTTTAACCAGCTTCTGCCAGTGCCAGTTTCTCATCCCAAGAGAGCATTATACCGGGATAAAAAGTAGAGGTGATATTCCAGACTATAATCTATCTCTGTGACAAATTTCATCTAGATCAGATCAGCCGTTCTGGCGTGGTTATATCCACATATCCAAATTTTCGCATTTGTGATTTACTAGCTTCTAAGAAAGACTTGAAAGTCGGAAATCATCCCAAGGGAACATCTGCTCGGGATAAAAGAAGTCTATGTGCTAATCCAGACTATATAATCCATCTCTGTGACAAATTTCATCTCGATCCGATTGAGTAACATACATTCATCCAAACTTTCGCATCTATGATAAATAAAGTTTGAAAAATAGTGTCTGTATCGAAAAATCTCGAACTGGTCAAGTAAGATTTATGGAACCCTTAATAAGTTTTTTTTATCCTAGATAGGCTTGCGCTTGACCACTATCTCACCTGATGGTAAGCGATGATGTGAATAAGTCTTATCCTTACCTAAACCAATGCCGTACGATTAGTTTATTTTTATGAAATTGCTTACCTATCTCCGACACTGTGGAAAATGGGGAAGCAAATGCAATATCCTATATGATAGGCGGAGAACAATTTCCCTACTTTCGTGTCATCCCAGTTTATTATGTCCACCATCTGAAAATTCATCATCATCATAATCATATCAGCTGAAAGACGTCCACTGCTGGACATTGGCCTCCCCCAAGCGTCGCCACATTGACCGGCCCTGTGCGTCCCGCATCCAGCGGATCCTCGCAACCTTCACCAGGTCAACGTTCTACCTGGTGGGAGGCTTTCCAACGCAACGTCTTCCGGTTCGCGGTCGCCACTCCAGACCTTTTTGCCCCATCGGCCATCCGTTCTGCGAGCAATGTGTCCTGCCCACTGCCACTTAAGTTTGGCAATTCTTCGGGCTATTTCGGTAACCCTGGTTCTCTTGCGAATCTCTACATTTCTGATTCGATCATAGCAAGGAAACTCCGAGCATAGCCCTCTCCATTGCCCTTTGGGTGACTGTAAGCTTTATGATGAGGCCCATTGTGTGCGACACTGTGGTATGTTGGACGAGAAGATACCGCGCAACTTCCCGAACGCTGCCCAGCCGAGTCGGATTCGACGGTTGACCTCTTTCTCGAAGTTGGCCCTACCCAACTGGATCGTTTGTCCTAGGTAGACATAGTCATCCACAACTTCGAGTGTAGAGTCTCCAACCTTGATAGGAGAGGGTATAACATGGGCATTCAACATCACCTTGGTATTGTCCATGTTCATTTTAAGACCCCTCTTTCGGAAGCTCTACTGAGGTCATCGAGCATTATACTGAGGTCCTCCATGGTCTCAGCCATGACCACTATATCGTCGGCAAACCGAAGGTGAACGATGTACTCGCCATTGACGTTGATGTCTAGCCCTCTCCAGTCCAGAACTTTGAAGACATCCTCCTGTGCAGCGGTGAACAGTTTCGGAGATATGACGTCTCCCTATCTCACACCTCGCTGCAGAAGGATAGGTTTCGAGGTCTGATCCTGAAGTCGAACTGTCTTGGTGGCGTTTTTGTACAAACACTTCAACACCTCGATGTACCGGTAGTCGATTTGGCACCGTTGGAGAGACTGCAGTACAGCCCAAGTCTCGATCGAATCGAAGGCTTTCTCGTAGTCCACAAACGCTAAGCAGAGAGGCAGGTTGTACTCTTCGGTCTTCTGTATAACCTGCCGCAGCGTATTGTATGTGGGAAAACTTAGACCCCACCGTATGGACAGCTTCCAGAAACCCATCGCTGTCGTCCACGCAGCTCCCTTGGCACTCGAAACGATTCTGGAGTTCGAGCTGAAAGCTCTCGGGGTTTTGGATCTGGATCTGTGCTAGACGGAGCGTAGACTTCAGCAGTCTAGACCTTTCAAGCTTGATATTAATGTTCAATATGACTCTTACCATGAGGTGATCGCTCCCAGTTTTCACGGAATTGATCACAGAGCAACATTGAACATTTGCTTCTTGGTTGACATGATGAAGTCGATCTCGTTTTTAGTTGCACCATCGGGGCTTTGCCAGGTCCACTTCCTGTGCTCACGCTTTCTAAAGAAGGAGTTCATTATATAGAGGCCCTCCTTCTCCATAAAACTGGCCAGTTGGTGACTCCGATGGTTCCGACGTCCAACTCCAAATTGCCCCACTTGCAGCTCATCCTCGTCTCGTTTGACCAGTTTCGCGTTGAAGTCCACCATGACAACGGTGAGGTGAGTTTTGAAACCGTGCATGGCTACAGAGATATCCTCATACATGGTCTCTATCTCGTCGTCGGGGTGTGCCGAGTTCGGGGCGTAGACCTGTATGACCTTCAGCGAATATCTCGAGGATATTGAGAGTTTAAGGTATGCCACTCTGGTCGACACACTCTCGATCACCACGTTGTTCACAACGGACTTGTGGACGATAAACCCGACACCGCACCCTGGGACTGCCGGTGACCCTCTCGGAAATAGAGCTGGTTACCAGATTTGAGGATTATCGAGTCCTGAAAATTTATATGGAATTCAAATGTGAAGTAAGTTAATATTTCTTTCTTCTGCCTAGTATTGAACCATAAAAACGAAATATTTCGATTGGCATATCTCGTTAGTCACGGCCACGGGCGTCAGGGCTATCATGAGCTCATTTCCAGTGTGCCTAAGGGACAGATGTATTTGTACTTGTATTAATCTGTCCCTTCGCACAATGGAAATAAACTTGCTCTAAGAGCTCATATGGTAGGGCCACAGATTGCGTTTCCAGCAGAGATGTGCGAGTAACGCGTCTGCAAAATATTCCTCGTCCACGACACATTATCTAGAGTTGCTTGATATATAGTTACCAAAAAGACCACATTCACGCAACAATCAGTTTCCACGCAACACCTTTGGTGGAATCGCACCCTTAGACTTGGCGACAGGAATAGGCAGACATGCGTCTCTTACCTTGATAATATGTATGTTGTATTCCTACCACATTAGTACTAATTTTATAATGTTGTATGAGTAGGCACTTGGTAAGAAAGATACATTTAATGCTTAAAATAATAACGCATTTAATGCTAACTTTACTGGCATTGCTTGTTTTATTTTAATCTGTCAATATTATTGTCTCAAGTTCTTTGATTTCAACTACATAGGTCGTTTAATCTATTGTTTTCTTGCTGTTTTTATAAATATCTATTCAATGTTTCCAGGGATTTGTTTCCATTCAACTTTTAGGTACTATATGCCTTGGTGGATTCAAAACAGCTATAACTTTTTAAACCAGCACAATCTACAGTTATGTCCTTATGCGTCAATGTCGTTTATATTGACTGTTTGCTACCTACATATTTAACCGATACTAAATACACAATATAATTCAAATTTATTAGTTAAAGCACATAATTATCGTACCCCAGCTCTTTTGGCACAGGAAAAGCTTTCGTTTCCAGTTGAGCAGTCATCTCTCTTCATTACTTGGGCCATATCGACTATATGAACACTTAGGTTATTACGCACGACGTACATTATGAAATACCCAAGAAATATCATTATGCCCACCTAGAAAACAAAAGAATAAGATGAAAAGGAAGTATTTACCAAACTATATATCATAAAGTATTCACTTACTATTGCCCGTATCCTAATTTTACACATAACCAAAGTCCAAAAATGTTTGTAAAATGTCAATGTAAATAGTGGAAAACAATAAGTGCAGTAAATATGCATGGCCATATTGAAATGAATAACGACCTATACATAACTACAGATCAGATACTGATGTTCCCAATAAAATAAAACTGAGTTCCCAACAATCAGATAAGTAGGCGCTTGTGTAGAAATACTAACTGTGAAAGTATGTAGAAAAAAGCTTATGACGAAAGAAGAAGAAACTAAAACAAATATAAATAAAACAATGATATCACAATCGACGTTTATTTTATGATTGGCGATATTTTCAATAAGACAAATTGAATTTTTTGTGTCAATAGTTACAATAATAGATATCAAATAACAAGATTTACACGAAAATAAATGAGTCTTATGTTAAATTATTTCAAAAGTTTATAATTAAGGGAGGTATAATAGGCCATTTTAAAATTCCCAAGTCCTCTACTGTCATGTCAAGTTACTCTGTAAGTTTTCACTTAAGTAGGTATTAATATGGCTTCATACAATAATTAAATAACCTACTCGTACTATAACTTTTTTTTTACTTTCTATCTTTTGATTTTATATTTCTCTCCCAATTTAAAGTTACAAGACAAATTTTAAAATGGCCATGGGTATAATTTCTAAAAAATAATCTCGTATATATTTATCTGGTTAACAAACATTATCCTAAACCTTTGATAAAAATAGATATTGATTTTAATTAATACAGGTCTGTAGATAAGGTCATCGTCCCACAATAGGCAAGATCAAAAACAAGTAGGTTGCCATGCTGCTTTGCAATTCCAGTACACGGCAAAACCAGTGCGAGAATTCTTTAGTACTAATGGGTTATAAATAAATTTAATAATACCACTGGGGTTGCCGCCTATATCTACCATACAAATAATTATCATTACATTTTCTTTAAAGATCACAGCGATTACAATTCGTTTACATTATATAATTTTACGTCATCACATAATTTTAACAATATTGCTAAAGTACACATTTACACACGTATAGAAAATAAATAATCCATTAAATAAATTGCTCAAAATTGTATAAAATTATTGTCATCATTAATTATTTCACAATTAATTAAACTATGATAAAATGCACTTCCACCACAAATTCTCGAAGTAAAGAGCTCCTATTACAGAAGCGTTCCTCAAGGTTCTATTGTGTGCCCTTTGATGTTTTCTTTCGAATATATGTCGTGTGGGTTTACCGTTACATTAAACTAAATTCTGCACTAACTAAAGTATATTTATTAATAATGCATAAGTATTTCAAGGTCTCTGAGATTCCTAATGAAATTGACGGCATCCATTTTCAAAGTTCACGCTTCTGCCTACGCCTGTAATAGAGCCCTTTTAACCTGAGTAGTCAAGGCACATATATAATTAATTAAGGCAATATATTCTATTCATACTCTTCTATCATTTGTGTAGGTTATTGTGAGATTAAATGATGAAAAATATTTTCAATGCCGTCCATAGCCTAGTATCTAATTCATTTATCACATATTTGCAGTACATCTTTCGCATTGATATCATGCAAATGTTCGGAACTAAGATACAGGTATAGGTATATTGCCAGTCTCACTTAATAATGAGAACAATCTCATATACCTACTTAGCAACGTTAAGAGGAGTTTCTTTTATTTCTTTCGTGTCACCGATTTTGATAGACGAACCGTTCATTTCTTTGAGATCACCATTTGTTTTATCGTCCTTCGCATCCTTGTCTTCTGGAGCAAAGTTCCAAGGCTGGATAATACCGGTTCCAAAGAATATGAAAAACAGAGCCGATATGATGTACACTGATGCCCCCAGGAAGAACACTGGACGCCAACTCTCGAAACTATTCTGTAAGTGGAAAGTTTACCATTAGTATCGACGCAGTTTTATCAGATATTTATATTTCTGATTCGATTTGGTATTATGATTTTTCTTTACATTAAGTTAAGTTATTTAAAAATATACAATAACGTGAGATAGTTTTCGATTTTAGTCACGTTTTTTAAAACTAGAAATATGTTATTATTGCGTCATGTGTACATTGCGTTTTATATGCGTTCTGTATAATTTGCGTGCGTAAGTAGTTATAGTTAAATAAATTGTTCTGTTAGATAAAGATACTTACTCCTTTGCTTGTAAAGTATGCTGTAATCATGGGCGTGAAAAAGCCGGCGGTGCTGCCGATACAATTAGCAATACCATACAAGGTCCCCGCATAGTTTGGTGCCAGGTCTTGATGATTCTGTAAGTTAGTCAATGTCGCCGCGCCGTTGAATCCCATTGACATCGTAATCAGCGATACAGACAGTACTGTGGAGCATCCCGCGTATACCAACAGTACTAATAGCACTCCAGGGAGGACGTGGGAGAATATACAGAAGAATTTCCTTATCAAGGTCGTGGACATTAATTTTCTTGCCAATATAAAGTCGCCGACAACGCCGAATATCGTCGCAAAGAACAGTCTTGCAAGGTACGGAAGAGCAGATATCACTCCAGCGGCCGATAATTCAAAGCCCAAAACACTTGAAACAAACTTAGGTCCAACTGTCATTATAAAGTACAAGCCCCAAAGATTTCCGTAGTGTAGGATAACCATGGCCAAGAACGGGAGTGATGATACGATGCTCTTGAACGGCGGCAGTCCCTGAAAATATTATCAGAATAAATAAGTCTCGTTGTAGCAAGTTATGTTTCAGTTACAATTAGCGTATTCAGAGTAAACCTACATAACAAACATTTAACTTTGCACATACATAAACATCATTATGGATGATGTAATGGGGTTTTCGATCTATGTTCCATTAGTTCACTTTATTATTTGTCAATCTACAACAGGACAAAGATATTGACACAATGTTTACCTAGCCGAATATATGTTTATGAATTAGCATAGTTACGAGCAAATCCGAACGTTTCACTATAATTCCTAATGTATCACTGTAGCGCGAACTACTTAACCTTAGTATGACAACGCCAGTGCAAATATTGTCTCACCTTTGATTTCTTGACCTTGTCTCCTAGTGCGTCTAATATATAATTCTTCTCTGCGTCTGTTATCCTGGGATGTTCTGCTGGTGAGTCGGCCACAAGGTACCACCAGAAGAAACACCAGACCAGTGTCAGTGCAGATGGTACGTAGAAAGCTGACGCCCATCCAAACTTTTCCATGAGAGGTCCGGTAAGGGACCAGGTGAGGACCGTTCCCAGGGTGCCTCCCATCATGGCACTTACAAACTTGCCTTTTTCTGCCGGCGGGGCCCATCGCGCCACCAGCACATGTAGCGCCGGATATATGAAACCCTGGAAAGTAGGACAATTATTATTTACCGTATACAAACAAGTTTATTGTACCAATCCTGTGTCGGAGATGGCAAACACCTCAACAGTGTAATATCTAATTCGATGCAAGGTTAAAAAACGTTATGAAGCATATCTTATAAGGACCGGTAAATTAGAAAATTATCATCCTGTTTGATTTGCATATATGCATAATCATAACGTTAATTGCGAAATGAGGAAAAAAATATTATCTTAGGCAATAGGATTATTAGGCAAATATCATTTGTTTGTCTTCTATGAATTACTCATTTAAATAAATAAAATGAGCAGATCAAACGTGTGACGTTCCTTTATCAGACATGATATAGCTTAATATCATGCAAATGGATGCAAATGGTAGGTTTATCTACCAATAATAGTTTTCAAAGGTCTGAAGACGAAGCTTATTCATGTCAAAGTAATCTTACAGGACTGACCGCATTGTACTTATCTAGTTTTATGCTTCTGGAGAAATTATCTCCATTGCATGTGCTTAATATGGACGGAACCCTAGGCGTAACCTCACCCCAACACGCAACTGACTAGTTATTTTTAAAGTAATTTTTCGAAACAAGTTTATATTGCGGTTGGGTTTCTACGCCGTACGTTTTCATCGTGTTTATTAGAAGTCTCCGGTCACCAATCCGCTAACCTAGCGTGTCACTGTCACTCTAGAAGTCTACCTCCCCTTTCGGGCGAAGTCACTTGACGGCTATCGCGCAGCCGGCTAACTTGATTCTAGATACATGTATATTTTGAATCATTTAATTATAACTGCTGTTGCATGCGACTTTGTCTGCGTAGCATTAGTACTTTGAATAGTCTATTTTTGAAATGTTTGTATAAGGTTCATATTCGGGTTGCGCAAATATGACCATGTTTCCGAATTTCGAGTGAAGCTCAAGTGGTTGCCAATTCGCCTTCGCCGGAATGCTCATATTCTTTCCATTTTATATAATGTGCTCTTTACTCCTTCCACCCCTTTGTACCTTAAGAAACGTTTCCAGTTTCTCCGCGATTCTCACACAAAAGTTCTTAGGTCATCAGACATCTTACGACTTCAAATTCCAACTCATTGCACGACTTTTTTGGATAAATCCTTTACTGTCCAGGCTACTCGTCTGTGGAATGCATTGCCAGATCCAATCAAACGTGCTCAATCATTGCATGTGTTCAAAAGACTCGTAAAGGAACATTACCTGTCACTGTCTTCGTCTTAGCGTGTTCATTTGTGATTGTCAATAAAGTCATTCATCATTTATTTTTATTGCCATTATTTTTATTATGTATGTATTTATGTATATATTACAAAGCATATGTATTTATCTATGTATTTATTATAATATATTAAGTCATCAATGTTATGTCACACCAATGACAACCCCACTTCAAGTCCAGACAATTACTGTCCATACCAGGTTGCCTGGAAGAGATCGCGGAATGCGATAAGGCCGCCCATTGTATTTGTATTAATTTTAAGTTTCTTTGTATAATTGTATTATGGTGTACAATAAAGCATATAATAAATAAATAAATAAATATTTTTTTTTATAACGCGCCATAATATTATAGGTGAGTGGGCCGCCTAACTTGAAAAACTATTAGCTCACCATACAAACATCTAACCCCCTTTCCACCCCCTAAAATATGATTTCCGAGATAAGAACTATCATATGCCGCCCAGGATCTCATACCAAATTAAATCTAAATCGGTTAAGCGGTTTATTTAAGTGTGAAAAGGTAACAGAAAGACAGACAGAGTTACTTCCACATTTATAATATTACTAGCTGTTGCCCGCGGCTTCGCTCCCGCGGACCACCCCACAGGACCCGTTTTCGGGATAAAAAAATAGCCTATGTCACTCAGGAACAATGTAGCTTTCTATTGGTGAAAGAATTTTCTAAATCGGTCCAGTAGTTTCGGAGCCTATTCGGTACAAACAAACAAATAAAAAAACTTTATAATATTAAGTAAGAATAAAATAAATAAATAAAAGTTTACGGATGAGAAGCTTTCATCCATAAACATCATCCTTAACTTACCCCAGCACATCCTAAGAAGAATCTTATAATAACTAGAGCGATGTAGTCCAAGTTCGCCGCGATCGGACTCAAGGCTGTCAGTACAGCACTCGCGAAGGACGTGACCAGCACCACGTACCGCGGGCCCCAGCGCTCGGCGGCCATGCCACCCACCAGTGACGTCAGAGGATAGCACCAGAAGTACGAGCCCAGGATCAGAGCCTGCTGCTCCCCGGACCAGTTGAATGACGCTCCACCTGGGACCTGCTACAAATTGGGCACAAAATTGTATATAATTTTTTTTATACTTCATTCTTTCTTCAATTCTTTCTTTTTAGGGTTCCATACCCAATGAGTAATATCGGGACCCCATTACTAAGACTCCACGGTCCGTCTGTCTGTATGTCTGTTTATCTGTCTGTTACCAGGCTGTATCTCATGAACCGTGATAGCTAGACAGTTGAAATGTTCACAGATGATAGAAATATATCATCTGTGAACATTTCAACTGTCTATATATAAGTGTTGCCACTATAACAACAAAGGCTAAAACAGAATAAAATTATATTTAAGTAAGGTTCCCATACAATTTTTTATTTTGTCGTTTTTGCGATAATCGTACGGAACCCTTCGTGCGCGAGTCAAACTCGTACTATACCGGTTTTTTTTGTCTATGTGTACTATAGGTGCCTAACACTTCGAGGCATACCATCATCGTCACTATTTCAGGCGAAAGACATCCCCTACTGCATATAGGCCTCGCCCAGTACTATTTACATCTTAAATTCTACAATATAAAAATTTGGCGTTATCTCTCTGGGGCCCACCATGATTCTGGATTCTCCTCAACTTTTATACTTCTAGGAGGACTGGCAATTATTATCTGTATTTATTATCTGTAATGTATTAAAATAGTAATTAATTAAAAAAAAACAAAAAACGCGACTGCTTAAAAAGAGAACTAAAAAGACGTAAACAAGAAGACGATCACGCTGTGCAGTCGGAGGTCTTTTTAGTTCTCTTTTTAAGCAGTCGGGTTTTTTGATTTTTTTAATTAGCTTTTTTTATTTACAACTTTTTAGTTTTTTTTTATAATTAGGTACATTTAAACATATAAGTGTTGTATCTTTTTGAAATCACCTCTTGAAATCTAAAGGTTTTGATACCCCACACGATGGGTTTGGAAGATAAAAGAAAATTGGCCCACCACAATATGGCGCCCAAAAGCCGCCATTTTTGTTTTCCAATTTTAATATAGCCAGTGACACGAATCGATTGACGTAAGAATTATCAAAATCGGCCAACGCGTTTGGTCTCTAGAACGCCACATAGGAACAAACATACATACATACATAGACTGATACAACACATTACCCTCCTTCGGCAGTCGGGTAAAAATAAACAGTATTAGTACATTTTAGTAGAGCATACAAGTTGTATAATAATAGAGCACAATGCAATGAATAGAAAAAAAATATGTTATTTTTATCAAGCAAAAAGTTTAATAAAAACTTTTTTTAACCTGTGTGATCTGCAAACACCCTAAATGAGGCTTTTACGAGACACGTCGAAATGCCTACACATGGTTCTGGACCCACAAAATCATTTGCTGAGCATTTGCCAGTTCATCTGCCACTTCGTTACCATGGATTCCATTTATCATACATAGTGATGAATGATTATGATTTTAGTAGTCTGTAGTATGTTTGTATTTACATATGTTCCTCCGTAGCACCTAAACTATTCATCCGATTTTGATGAATAAGATGTCAATAGATTCGTTATTATAGCCCGGGTAACATAAGCTAAAAAATCAAAATTAGTAAAAAATAAAAATAGTCAAACTTGTATACTGTTATTTAATACTCTATTTAACTAGACACACTTATGGAGGGGCCGATAAATAACTCGGACACTTCGACCCATTGGGATCTTTTGTGGTCAACTAGACACACTTGCTTTGAGAAGCCTTCTGTTCTGTGTTCCCTTTCTGTTTCTGGTTTTATTATAAGAAAGATGATGCTAAAGACTACTAAATGTCGCACTTAGGTTAAACTGAAGCCGGTGTTTGAAAATGGTTAATTGCTTACTCGACATGCGTACCTACCTAAAGTAAGTATTAAGCATGAACACACAACACAAAAAACGTGATAAAAACAATCATATTGTGAGGTTCTCGTAAGGTATCTACGGTTACGTTTCCATGCTAAATAATTTGAACCGGCCAAGTGCGAGTCAGACTCGCGCACGAAGGGTTCCGTACCCACTTAAACATTTATTTTATTCTGTTTTTAGTATTTGTTGTTATAGCGGCAACAGCAATACATCATCTGTGCCAATTTCAACTGTCTAGCTATCACGGTTCATGAGATACAGCCTGGTGACAGACAGACAGATGGACCGCAGAGTCTTAGTAATAGGGTCCCGTGTTTACCCTTGAACCCAGGGTGTGGAACCCTAAAAAGTATATGTATCTTAATCTATGGTCTTAACAGACAGACATTCTTTGTTAGTTTGGAATTATGGATTATAATGATTTAGTTGTTATAGTAAATAGTTACCTTGACATGCGCCGCGTGAACATCCACACCGTCAACACGACTGAGAGTCTCATTTGTCACCACATCGTCTTTCGGGTCACACTGAGATTGCGACCTAAAACACAAGAAGGATTAGTAACACCAGTCATCTTCATCATTTTCGTGCCCTCATCCCATTTTTTTTGTGGCCAGCTTAATATATTATTGTCTACTTCTTCCATACTTCTCCATCAGTCGTCATCTCAGTCCGGGCAATGTGACTTTTTCAAATTCAAATGTACTTTCTAGGTTCATCTTGGACATCACAGGCAACGGTGAAGGAAAAAATCGTGAGGAAATCTGGACAGATAGTTAATGTAAGTCTGAAATAGCCAAGTCAGAGGCCTGTGAATTCCCAGAGGTGGATTAATTAACTCTGACACCAGAGGTGGCCACACCTCACACGAAAAAGAAAGAAGAAGTCGTCATCTTAATCCCTTCTTAGACTTTAGCATATTTCCTTTATCACCAGTCATTAGCAGAGAATATATAAAGAAAACCTCATCACATTTGCCCAATCATAACATCCATAGGTATTTAAACAATAAATTAATTTATGGGCAGGTAAGTTGGAGTTGCCGCTTAGCTACGTACAAATTATTCCAACAGTTGACTTTGAAAAAGTTCTTCGATTAATATTAAAGAGACATTAAAATCATAGTATTATTATTGCCTATCAGTATTCTTCCACACATTTAAAGCGCCATATCAATGCCAAGTTTTTTTACTTAAAAAAAATAAAACTTAAGTTCAAGGATAAACTATCAATCCTTGAACTTAAGTTTTCATACTAATAATAAAATACTAAAGAAGAGTTATTTATATGAGCAAAAAACGATTATGGATTGTAAGAAAAAATATAATGATTAGACTACGCCTAATTGGAGAAGAAAGACACGTGCTGCGCTGATCCCGAACAAATTGGTATAATGGCTCGAGAAGGGAAAGGGAAGAACGGAAAGCTACCACTGAAAGGGGGAACCAGCTGTGGGACAATTCAGGTTGATACAAAGTCGCAGGTGGATGTTAACTTACGTAGAGTTGTTGGATGTCTGTGGGACCATGGCGATAAGATTAAGACTCATGTTCACCCGAAGCATGTACACCACCCAGCAACTCGTGAACAACATCACCCACAAGTTGAAACGGACGGGCACGACATCTGTGGAAGACAACATTTTATTTTAGTTAGTAATGTACCTAGCTCAACGAAGACTTTTTGTACTATGAAGTAAAACAAAAAATGTCTATTGTGTGTATTTAAACTGTAATCAAGAAAGCGTTTCAAAAACATAATTCAAAGCGATATAAAATCACTACGATTGAGTAAAAACTCATAATATCTACGACACAGTATAATCAGAAAAAAATTATGTTTGCAACGTTAAACCTTTTGTATAATGGCAAACAAGCGTATAAATTAAAATTGTATTAAATACCTCATTCCCACATTGACGAAAACATTGCATGATTTCAGTAATACAAATCTCAAAGAGTGTAAAGATTTCTAATCATAATGATTAAAATAACGAGGACTTAACGGTTACTTAATTTTTTTTTAATTCAAAAGATAATAAAAATTGATCGTAACGACAACGTACAAATTTTAATCACATGCCTAGAAGAAGCATAACTACAATACCTCCCAAAAGATAGAACTACATGAACTGCATTAACAGAACAAGGTGAACTACTCTGGAGTTCTGGCTTGACTAATATGTAGTAATAGGAGCGATGCACACCATTCATTGTTTTATAGTTCCTATTAGATATATATAGGAACGTACTTATGTGCTTAAATAAAAAATCCTTACGTATATCTCCAGGCCGTCTATATTTCACCTTAACCTTGATTTCGTACATCGCAATTATTTTACTTTATCATAAATAAATTAAGAAAATGTAGTAAAACGTAGTAAATAAATACACCAAAGTAAACTTGTCAAAATGAAATATGTCACTGTCCAATGAGAGTAAAGAGTTCGGGAAATTCCGATCGAAAGAAATGGATTTTTTTAATAGAAATGTTGACTTTTCCTAGCGAAAAACGAGGTTGCAATAAATAGATTGACATGGTTGAGAAGACGTAGCCACACTTGTTTTTTTACGAATTCATTTCCGTACTAAAAAGAAAAGAAAAGTTTAAAAAAAGATTTAATATCCAGATCCTACTGCAGGTAAGCACAAAGATATAAACGAAGTTTTCATTTACTAACCAAAGAAAATGTGAGAACACAGGTAATTTTTGCCTAAGAGGAAACTTCAAATACTAGATGTAGTATACAACTTCGAAAATGACATAAATTATTTGTATTAGTAAAGTTGAAAACATGATCAATTTTGGGGTCTTTGAGTCAAGAGTGAATAGGTTACTTCTAAGCAAGCGTGCTTCACCGTTGATCACATCATCGCTTACCATCAGGTGAGATAGTGGTCAAGCGCGAGCATATTTTAAATAAAAAAAATTCGTATTCAATCTGAACCGGTTCGTTACCCATGGTTTGAAGGAAGACTTTGAGATTGTAGCTATCGGCACAGATAATATAATACTAGCTATCGGGCAACACAGACTCCGGCAGGGAATTCCACTCCTTAGCTGTACGCATAATAAAAGTATTCTCAAAACGTTTAGTGCGTATGGGTGGGATGTCCATGTACTGATAGCGCATCGCCGTACGTCTGGTAGTCCGATGATAAAACGGGCTGGGCGGAATTAGATCATGCAATTCCATCGCACACTCCCCGAAATGTAATCGATAAAAACCGACAAGCTGGCAACTCGGCGACGATGTTCAAGGCTCTGGAGCTTTGACTTAACCAGTGCCTCATCGCGGCATCGCCGATGAGCTTCTTGGCCCGCTCTTCGATCGACTCTAGTGCATCAAGCTGTGAATAACCTGCCAGAGTCAAGAGTGAATAGGTTTCTTCTAGGTAAGCGTGCTACATCGTTGACCAAATCATCGCATACCATCAGATGAGATAGTGGTCAAGCGCGAGCCTTTAAATAATAAATAAAAAAAACCTACCAATCACACATCAACTCGTATAAGCACAGCTAAGTTCAATCCAGGAAATCAATTTGACAGTATTGTAATTATGACGGCTGAACGCATAAGCAGTTCAGTGTCCCATGAAACGTAAGATAGGTACACATTACGAGGATTATCCAACCATACCTAATAACACTGTGGTTAATAGGTGTCTGGCTACTTGGCACATGGTACCTAATGACAGATAAATTGTTCCTGCTAGAGATGACAAACAATTTTAATCTTGATGTTCATAATATGTAACTAGAGGTGACCGTGGCTTTGAGTTTTATATACCGTGGTTACTCGATATAGTCGTACAATAACATTCGTTAGAAGCAGCACTAACAAAATTAATTATAATCAGCTAAAATTTACGTCTAATTGTCCACTGTTTGGCATTAGCCATCCTCTCTAACGATAATATTGACTTTACTTTACACTTTACGGGGTGTAAAGATGGGAGACACAGAATGAGCACAGCAAGTTAAACATTATTTAGCAGCCACAAAAGTAATTAAACTGAGATGTAACAATGATGACTGCGGTTTCTTTATAGTTACTTTCATTTAAAGTAAAGTGCGACACTGGCGTAATCTTAGAGTAAATAAATAGTTAGTAGGTAGGTGCTTAAAGTAAATATTTGCAACTTATTTTTGTAATAAAAAATGAGGAATGAAGATGGTAATGCATTTTTAATTCACTAAAGCTTTTTACTTGGTGATGCTATACTTTATCTCAGCATTACCCTATTGTTTTTACTGAAATGAGACAAACAGTGTTTTCTATCGCATCAGAAGTTTCGTTTTAGAACAGAGGATATACGAAAAGTCCCTTAGTTACATAAAGGAGCGAAATCAATCAAATTGTTTAACAAATCCAGAGTGGTGTTCCCCAAGGTTCAATCATTGGACCAGCAGCGCTTTATCACTATCACCAGTAGCCTGTATTACATATCGGAGCTTAACAACTAAGGAGCTAGAATCTTATATAACTTAATTTTGCATACCATTTAACTTAATATTTAGATCGAATCGATACGCAATGCACCGATAACAAAACATAAATCTGAATTGCAAACATAGTAACAGCAAACTCTGCAACACTGACAGTGAGTGAATGACCAATTTTAGTGCCCCCTGTGTATTGTATGCTAACAATTACCAATTTAGCCGAAAATTGCTAATTATGTTATTGTTTTGAATTTATCCGCCGAAACGTGAAAAAAGAATACCACCATGAAATCAAAATCCTTTAATGTGAAATATTTGTATATACTATGTTAATTTTAAGTTGGCTTGAAAGACATATAACCGCACTTTGTTTAGTGCGATTATGTATGTATTGTGTATATACAAACCAATGTTGTATTTGAAAAGCGTAAATATTAGGTACCGTGTATTCAATGAGAGAAAAGCTATTCAGTTTGTCAAAACAAAGTCTGTAAAGTCAAAGCTAAGTAGCAGTCAGCTGACATCACCAACCTATAGAGACAATCATTCCGTCCTTTAATACGTTACACTTCTTATAAGTAGGTAGAAACCGTATCCAAATGGCAATAAAATTAACCAAGTTATAAAGCATTTATATTGACAAAATACTAACCAAAAAAGATGGATGGAATGAGTCAAAAGCGAATGAAAGATAAAGATAATTAATATAGCTGAGGAAAAGAAAAACAAATCATTGCGAATCGTATTTATCATGGGAACAGGGCAGAAATAAGAAGAAAAACACGAAAATAATACGTCTCTTGATTAAAATAGGTATCTCAAAAATAAGAATGAAACTGAAAATATTTGGACACTTTCCGGAAACTCCTACCAAGGACATTAATGATCAAATACAAAACCACGGTAACTCAATGTCAATGGCGATTTATAGCATGACCTCGATTACGCACATGGTTGCATTATATGTTGATTGTATACTAAACTACAAAAGTATTGTTAGTCATCTACAACATTACGTGAATGTCACATTGAAATCAATCAAGAACCTTTAGGTATGCTTCAGGCTGAGAGATAATATGGCCGTTGTAAAATTTCACGGGCATAGCGGAGGAAAAGCGGATTATATGAAATTATTTTTCTTCTATAAAAAATAATTTCATATAATCCGCTTATAATCCGCGCAAATGTTGCTCTACCGTACCGAAAATATGTGATTGGGCATAACAACTAAACAACAGTAAGGTTTAACCAAGATTGAGAAGAAGTATAGACCATGATAGAGATGATAAAAATACCTACCTAATAATTTTTTGGGATTTAACAAAGTGGCAAACACAATCCTGAACGAGATTAACCAGTTCTAGATTTAGAAGAGATTTAAAACTGTACTTTGGATTTTTTTGGTAGGGTCATTGTTCATTGATTGGGTCATATTAGATCCGACTGTCTTTTTCCAATCGAACAACGCAAAATAATGAAAACTTTTTGTTACGTGATAGTGATAAAACAATTTTTTTTTTCAATCTTGGTACTCATTTTGTGCACAGCAAGTTGCTAGCAACTCATATAGGTAGTAGGGGCTGCTATAAGATAAGATCTCTAACCAATTTGACTAATTTCTCCTGATTAAGCGAGAATGAAGTAACTTATTGTGAACCTGAACCAACTTATTAAATGTTTTTTTACTTCGCCAAAGCTTGCGTATCTTTGCTGAGGCAGGATAACCTGCAAAACAAGACAAATAAACAAATACTACCGAGTCAGACTTAAAATAAATTTGAAAAGCTAAAGCAAACAAAAAAGTAAAAAAACAACTTTCTAAAGGTTAATTGATATGATGTCCTTATACAGCTAAACAAATGCGATAGGTTTTTTTTTATCTAATTTTTTTTAGGGGCTTTTATCAAAGACATGTCAGCCCCATAAAATGCGATAGTTGGAATGCTATCATTTACCTTTATAGGCTTTTGCAAAGTTAAATATTGGCGTCATTTTAGAATTAAATAATATTATATAGATCGACTTTGGTGACTGTATCTAGAGATTCTAGGCAAAGTCAACAGGAAAGTTTTGCTTAGCATTTCTGTTTTTTTCTTTTTTTACACCTAAGTCTACAGAATCATAGTGCTACGTGCCATGTAGCAAACTGGGTCATCGTAATTTTACGTTATGTATGAATATATCATTAGTAATTAATTATGAGAAACAATGTATTATTTTATTTATGGTTTCTTTATATGAAACTATAAAACACCTCGGTTCAGGTTTAAAACAAAAAAAAGATGAGTTATCTTCATATTAGTTTCCTGTACGTTGTGCAATCGCCGTGCAAGTATGTGCATCGGAATGCAAACTCATAAGTGTTCTGGCCGTAATAAAATAACAACAAATCAATCGTTTTTACACGCAGCGAGATAAAAATCCTATAAAATCACGTTCAGGCAGCTCGACTGATGGCTACGCTCGCGTTAAGCGAAAATTCTTTATCGTCAGCGTCCTTTCCGTACGTCAACATCGGCGAGTATTTGATAACACGCAGTCGCCGCTCGTACAACCAATCCGACTGTTGACATAACTAGCAAGTCGGCCGATACGAATGAATCGCTCCGATTTCACAAACATCATTCTTATTATGTCTTTTGAATTTGCACAATTTGTCAGATTATCATGTTATCGGAATTAAAATACACATTGTCATCTAACACTTTTCCTGTATGCAGCATTGTGTAACATATGACGTGCGAGTTAATGATATGATGAGTCCTAGAAGTCAACAAATTAATGGCATGCTTACAAAACCTTGTACCATCGCGGAACACGTAGAAAAGAAACCTTCTAGAGTAAGTTGAAATATTATGACTCAAGAATAGATAGGTACACTATCATTGAATCGAATGTATGTATTATAAATAAGGAATTTGTATTCAACTAATCACAGAACCGTGTTGACTCTCGAAATTACCTAGTACCTAGTCTCTTGAACTGCATTATATTCTAGAATGACGCTACTTCTCAACAAAGCTGCCCCACGCCGCAGGTAAAGTTTGGTTTCTTCCAGAATATATTAATTTGTAACTACGAAAATAACTGTTGCACACAAAAGGTCCTTCTTACTCTGTTTTAGTGCCGTAAAACGGTTACTTTCTAATGCATACTCCTGATTAACAACTTGGTTAAAAGGCTTGAAAAAAATAATGTTTATTATTGATTCCTGTACCTGTGCTACCTTATGTATGACTAGTACGTATGACTAATACTTTTTCTTTAAAAAAATTATTAACAACACGATATTTTTTCGCTTCTTTTGCATACTCTTCCAAAACGACTTTGATGTTTAAAAATATTTTTACAGAGAAAAATTTTCGTTAGAATTTCTTCTTAACAACATAGAATATGAAATCAAACAAAAATTGCGAAAATATTCTGGCACTGAACGTGCGCACGGCCAGTATCTACTGCGTTAACATTGGGGATTGGGGAATATATTATACGCCTTAGATGCTAGTATTATATTATCTGTGGCCTGTAATGTTATCACGTCATATTCTTTGCTAATGTGTAGTGTTTCTACCAGTAATTTCATATAGAGGTATGAACGGATTCCATATCGATAACTAAGTCTAATCAATTTCGGTTGTTGAACAAATTGAAAACTACGTTGCGAGTTAAGCGCTCTATTATTTGAAATATTTCCGTTTGTTATAATAACTTTATACTTTAAACTTTATACCTAGGTGTACACTTACTGAGAAAATACTTTAAATAAATTAAAATATCTAGGTGTTCTCGATAGCATTATTAGTATAATTCATTAGTCATTCATTCAACCGTCTTGTAATATTAATCAGCTAGTTAACTACATAATTGATTAAGACTAATTACTAGCAATAGCATATATTTATTTAAAAGCCACCCGGTTTTTAAATTAGCATATGCTTTAGCCTATAATTATGTATATGTCAGGTACCGGTTCTGATGAGATGGAAGAGACAGGTGTACAGTGAAACTAATCCAGTAAAGTGCACTGATACCCTGTGCTGCATAAGTATGCAATCATGCACACGTAGCAGCTCCACTCATCATTTCAGCCCAAAGACGTCTGCTGCTGGACGCTGGACAAAGCTGACATAGGCTTCCCTAAGCGTCATCACATCGACCAGTAATACCGGTTAACCAGACCACTACCGTTGCCAAAGATAGGCAGGCAAGCCGTTGGACCTATGTTAAGGACCGTTCGTTTTGACGGAGACATTGGTAATAGAAGTATGGTGTTAAAATGCATAATCTGAAGCTGGCATAAGAAACGACTTCTTAATTTATATTTTTAAGGTTGATGGCAATTTAAAGACTTTTCGTGCTTTATTTGCTGCCCATCATCATCATCAGCCTTTTTAATGTCTCCACTGCTTGGACACAGGCCTCCTCTCTGCGAGAGGGAATGGGTCGTAATCCACCACGCAGACCTAGTGCGGGTTGGTGGATGCATTCGAAATTTGCTGCTCATCTCTAGTAAATTCGTCACTTTAAAAAAAGTTGTCCTCCGTAAAATTCTCGTGTTTTACCACACCAAGAGAAGAGATGGGATTTTAGTATTATTTACTTACATGGTACCATTAGTACCGCGCGAAATTCGGAACTGTCCACTGCCATATAATAGCGCATTGAATGTTATGATTGTGAACTCTCGTTTATTTTGAAACAAATTATTGCTTCGAGCACACGTGTTACGCACAATCACTCGTCAAAACAGCCTTTGTATAGCACGGATATATCATACGCATTTCCCAGGATGCACCACAACACTCGGTTCTCAGCATTATTTTTCTTTGGTTATTGACATTTGTCTGATTGCCATGGTAGCTTAGTGAGAATGGACGATTCCAGACTATCGTCAGAAATTCAGGTTTCCACCATATTTGAGACAGTCACCGAAATGTAGGTTAATCTTAAACTTAGGTAACTCAAGACCCCGTGCTTTGCAAAGCTCGTAAAGTATCCATACGGGCAGTAATACTACCAATATCTAACCCTCAAGTCTCTGGAGTAACCTTTGAATCGCCACCCACCCATACACACTAAACGTTTTGAGAATACTTTCATTGTGCGTGCAGGTAAGAAGTGGAATTCCCTGCCGCCGGAGTCTGTGTTCCCCGATAGCTACAACCTCGGGGTCTTTAAGTCAAGACTCAATAGGTTATTTCTAGGCAAGCGTGCATTATATATATGTATATTTGAAATTACTTTTTTTGACATCATTTATAGTCTAGTCAAGTACTCATCCGATCACGATGGCAACATTTTATACTGAAAATGTTTACGAGTTCTTTGGACTGGGGACGAAAAAAGCTAATTTGATATAATATGCAGCCCGTACTCGTAAAATATGGGTTCCTGACCTAGTTTTAAAATAATGTGAACGTATGAGAGGATGTGTGGAAGAAGACACGCTGCATCATCGCAAGAGCTGGATTGAAAACCGTAAGGATCTATGTCATATTATACAATGTGTGCTTCTAATAATAAAACTTTAAAGCCGCTTTATGCACTTAATTTTATCGATAACATGATAAAATTACAAATTTAAAAAAGCCCCGATTTTTTTTTTTTTCATGCTTTTTAATCTACATATAATATATATACCTAGTAGCAGACACGCTTCAATCGGCAATCTATCGAAACACGTAATAATGACACGATATCTAGCAAAAAAATTCAGATTCAAAGAGTAAAATGCGAATAACTTTTGAACGGCTATACCGATTTTATTCAAACATTATTATTATTACATTATTCACACTCTCGACAAAGTCACCTTTCAAACAAAATAAAACTAAATCAAAATCGGTTCATCCGTTTTGGAGCTATGATGCCACAGACAGACACATAGATACACAGATACACAGCAACACACGTCAAACTTATAACACCCCTCTTTTTTCGTCGGGGGTTAAAAACACCCTACATAAGGGTTTTAAGCCGTTACGTTTTTATTGCATTGCCTAAAAATCTTCAAAAATTATAAGGCGAAATGGTTCTTTTAGGGCAACAATAAAATTACATAGCTGTCATTCTTATGTCAGTGTGTAAAACAACTCAAAGACAAACAAAAAAACCATAAAAAACATGTGTTAAAATTTGCAGAATTTTAGGAAATGTTTTCATAAAAACGTGTGAAATTTCCAATTCTCAATACAAAAATCTCTTACTTTTTGTGTGTTAGTTGAATTTTTTTTTTGGATCCTCCTTTAAAGGCCCAAAAAATAACATTAAATTTACGCTACCTAGGTCCAAAGTTATAGTTGTTAGACTGTGTGGATATCGTAATAAGTAAGTCAGGTACTAAAATTGCTCTAACTTTCAGTGTGTGATGAGTGCAGGGTGTTTTTATCTATAAAATTAGGAGTATTTTACGTATATACTTTACAAAGTCCGGAACTCCGGATATATTGAATATTTGGACAAAAGAGACATAGGTACTTTAACGTGGACGAAGCCTTTGGCAAAACAAAAGCCTGTTCCATTTAAAAAAACCGGCCAGTTGCGTGTTGGACTTTGCACATTTAGGGTTCCGTGTATTAATTTATCAATATATTGTTATTTTTTGTTACTAAAATATACGTCCTAATGAACATTATCACCAGTTCTTAGAATGAAGTTGGGAAGAAATAGGAAGTTAAAAATTCTTCGAAACTAAATTTGTGACAGACGACGGACAGACAGACAGACGGACGCATGAGTGATAGCAATAGGACACCGTGTGGACCCTTCGGGTACGGAATCCTAAAAACTAAATACAATAAATTCTTAAAACTAATCGCATTACATAATAAGTGGCTAAAATATCGCACGTCAACCAATTTTAATAAGAATTCCTGAGATACTCGTTTTATTTTATTTTTATTTTCAGTTAGTCCATTGTTTTGGGTTACAATGGACTAACGGAAAATCAAAATTTACTAAATCACCACGTTCTATAGGCAAATCTTTTTATGTCTCATAATGTGGTCTCCGACAGGCGAAAAAGAATGACAATAACTTCCAAATCATTAAGAAATGCCGGAGATATGATGTATGAGGTAAAATTACCAAACTAAACAGGCCAACTGACAAATTATCGTTAAAAGCAGCTAAAGCCCATAAACGAAACTTTTACTTCCAGATAACGAACAGTACTTATGTGCATAACTTTACATTAATGCATTTTTTAAGCTGTGCACATCAATATAGAGGACTGTATGACTGTATGACTGACGTTTTTGTGCAGTTTTTAAGAGCTATCTACTCTTTATTTAAAAAGAAATATCAATGAATAAAAATACATTAAATTTCTACATAATGTTGATTCTAAAATGGTAGTACACTTTTTTTTTTTAAAGAGTATCACTAATCTCCATTAAAGTCACAACAACATTAAAGTGAGTAATAATTATTGATAGCATGCATCTCCTCGTAAAGTGTTCATTAATTAATTTTTGTACTAACACTAATGGATAGACAATTTGATAAAAAACATTTTGTAAGTTTAATTTTTTTCAATAGACCAATATTCGATTTATAAAGATTTTATTCTAAAATCTGGGCGTATTAACTACTGTAATTCATGCGCCACCAGTGCCGCTAGGCCAATAGGAATGCTCATATCTCATGCTGATTTTTGGTCAGGGTACGGCCTTAATCAACAACAACACTCAATATATAAAGAACAGGTGATCCTGCAGTCATGCATGATAGATGTAAAATGCATTTTCCTCATGCTGACAGTGAAATCATCAATCAATAGGACAATAAGTGCTGCCAGCAACACGAGCCAGAAGGAAGGAAGCATTTGTTCTCACGCTGGCATCAGAACCGTTCATAACTCAGGACAATGTTGCAACTGCTGTGGTCATCTATTTATTAAAAATCTTAAATACATTTATTACTGACAGAAAACTCACATCCTACTCGTACATTCTAGAAGTATGTGCATAAGAGCTCTTAAGGTAATGAATGAGAGCACTAAGAAGGGGCTTTTTAGGGTTCCGTACCCAAAGGGTAAAAACGGTACCCTATTACTAAGACTCCGCGATCCGTCTGTCTGTCTGTCCGTCTGTCACCAGGCTGTATCTCATGAGCCGTGATAGCTAGACAGTTGGAATTTTCACAGATGATGTATTTCTGTTGCCGCTATAACAACAAATACTAAAAACAGAAAAAAGTAAATATTTACGAGGGGTTCCCATACTACAAACGAGATTATTTGCCGTTTTTTTGCGATAATGGGACGGAACCTTTCGTGCGCGAGTCCGATTCGCACTTGGCCAGTTTTTTTAATTGCTCCCCTACATCCTTACTAATAAGATAAATGCGAATGTAACTTTGTCTGTGTGTCGGTAGCGGTACAACATAAACGATTATGTTGAAGAGATTAGAAGATTATGTAACAGGAAAATTTTAATTCCGTATGTTCCCTTGGAGAAATTTTCATGCGGACAAAGCCGCTGGCAGAAACTAGTAAGTAGGTTAAATAGGGACGAAAGTTAGTCATTTTTGTCGATGGTTCATCTCATAGGATATACGGCTGATAACTAATTACCATATCTATGAGTTACGTGCCATTCCGGAGACACAAGCTTTGCTGTGGAATTCACTTGCTAGAACCGGGAAAAAAAAATGATTTATGTTTTTCCACTAAATAACTATAAACAAGTCAAATTTAAAAACCACAGACATATATAATTTATCTAGTAGTAGATGCGCTTCGATGGACAATCTATTGAACACGTAATTATTACACGATATGTAGCGAAAACACCCCGATTCAAACAGTAAAACGCCCATAACTTTGAAACGGCTGAACCGATTTTCGACGAAATTAAGATTGGTTCATCCATTTAGGAGCGATGATGCCACAGAGAGATACACAAACACATAGGTACACAGGTCTAACTTAAAAATTAAGCATAATTTAAATCTAGTTATTTGTAAAAGATTCGTGCAGTATATTAATTCCAAAAGGTTTTCAAAATGCGCTCTACTATTGCTTCTCGCGAAGAGTTCACGTCCACCGGTGGCATTTCGTAAAAATAGATGTTGACCACACGGAGGGGGGTAGCGTTTAAGTCTCAAATAAATATATATAAAGGTCCGTTTATATCTACAGACACTGAGCGTGCCAGACACGTGCCGTGGCAGACAAAATCATATTATTTCATACACTGAGTCTGTTGGTGTCTGCGCGGCCGTGTAACGATAGATATAAATACGTTAATAGATACTGTACGAGTATAAAATAATATTATTTTGTCTGCCACGGCACGTGTCTGGCACGCTCAGTGTCTGTAGATATAAACGGACCTTATGAAGTACGATTGTGAGCGCCTCCTGGTACGGGGTACCACCAGGATTCACGTGACCAACATTTTTATTATTCGGCAGCTATAGTGGTCAGGAATTTAAGCATTTCAAAACTTACAAGACAAGATCAAGGTGCTTAATAATGTTAATATATTTGAGTATTTTTTTTTTACATAATTAATTATTCATGTCTCAAATCGAAAGAAAACAGAAATTTTATAGCCAATCATTTTATTATTAGTGTAAAAGTGTAGGTATTTTATATCTTTAACGAAATTTAAAAAAATAACTAGATCTTTAAGACATATCTGAACCGGTCATACGCGAAAGAACACTAAAAAGTAGCTTCATACATAATACATACAAAGCTGTAAGTAATGCAAGATACTTTATAAAGCACAGATAAAAATAGCTTTTTATTTGCGTCATTACTTGAGAATAGAAAACAAGCCTCAGGAAACAGGATTGAAGTATATCTGATGGCGCCAATAGGGACTAGTCGCGTAGAAACAACATGTGCAAAGCCGCTGGTATTATATTATCTGTGGCAAAGCTATGTTTATCCAATAAAACAGCTCCCGCGATCTTTAAATAGCAGATAAGCAGTTCACACTTTATTGTACCTAATTCCAATTACCGCCTCAGGTGCTCGATAAAAGGGAGAATTTTATTACTTTCGCCATTTCGCGTCAATCTGAGTTTTACATCAAATATTTTTTCACTTTAGGCCCGGTTTTTTGATCCATAGTTAACTCAACCAATGGTTAAAAATGCTAACCGACGGTTTCAAATTTGACTTTGTTTGCCTTTTTTTTTGTGTATGTTCACCGATTTCTTTATCAATAGTGGACCGATTTTGAAATTTCTTTTTTTTTTGTTTGTAAGAGTATGTGCCGAAATTGGTCCCATTTTAATTTGGTGAAGATCTGATGAAGAACTTCGGAGATATGCAACATAACTCTTCAATAAATAACGGCAATTCTCTCGGGATTGCTGCAATTGCATGTCTGTTTATTGTTTATATCATGCATAACATAACATCACGCCAGTACGCTCTTAAGGGGTACGCAGATGTGTACAGTTCACCTTGGTACACTCTCATTTCACCAGTTATGTTCAGTTTCATGATATTTGGGTAATCTATTCTGGCATTGTAGGTACCTTACATAACTACTTGCCTATTAGGTAGGTACAACAAAAAAGTGAAAAATAAAAAACTTTTTACAAAAACATACCACCGACTTCCAAATAAGAAAACTACAAAATGCAATATAACTTTATTTTTGGAAGTCGGTGTCCATAACGCAAAAAATTGGTACCTACCAAAGAAACCGACTGCCAAAAATAAAGTTATTTTCCACTTTGTAGTTTTCTTATTTGGAAGTCGGTAGTATTTTTATGTAAAAAAGTTAATTTTCTTCAGTTGTTAGCCTCACAAATGATCAAATTGTTAGACTAACAATTGACGAAAAAACGCGTTTTACCGAAATTTGAAATCTTTGGTTAGCATATTTAACCATTAGTTGAGTTAACTACGGATAAAAAACTCGGCTTTATTTGAGTCTTGTTTTAATCGACACGGTTATTACAGTTATTTCTACAACGGTGTTTTAGGTATCTTGATTTACGTGACTGCTTACAGATAGCAGGGTCTTAGAATTACGTAGACACTACATTTATTTATGCTGGCATCCTAACAGACTAACGGATGCTGATCTCAATATCAGTATTTTTCCTACTAGAACTAGACGTAATTCTTGTGAATACATAAGGATACTAATAATATGTAATAAATAACAATTTATAATTCTCTATGTGCCTTGGTAACAAATAACAATAACCTCTTAATTGAACAAAGTCTTCTCTGTTTCTTTATTATTGAATAATTTCAAACGATTTTGCATGTTTAATTAATATAGAATAAATAAATATTCCCCGGAAACCTTACCAGTATTGACGTAACGTAAAACGTGACCATCCTCATCAAATATTTAATGAAGCTTAACTTCATAACATGAACACGTCACTTTATAGAGCAGGTCACCCCGACCATAATCTCTTAGAGCGGTATCAATTTGAGATCGAAAAAGGGACAGATGTATATGACTTGTATACATCTGTCACTTACTCGATCTCAAATTGATACCGCTCTAAGAGCTTATGGTCACCCCCCAGATCTCAAAGACTTCAATATCATCGCATACACACAAACCCCTGTGGGTTGTTAATTTTGATACGAACAAAGACGATCTTACAGTAATCATGCATGGTGAGAAAATAACCTATTGATATTTTTTGTGATAAATGAAGTATTATTGCTTATTAACAACCTTTACTTTAATAACATGTATATAAGTAGTTAAGCACTTGTATATAAGTAGTATGTATGTATCATAAAAATCATCATTAACACTTATCTCAAAAATAATGATCATAAACGGCACGAGTCGATCTTTAATTCGTCTTAGTTGGTCCTCGGATCGTTGATCAGCCATTACATACCGACTTAAGGCGCAGCTACCCCTCAGTAGCAGATTTTAAAATGAGAATCACGTCTAAACGGCTAGTCGTAATTTTTTGGAAAAAATATATGGTACATTAGACCATATACTTAATAGATCGATATAAGAAAAATTTGAGTATTATTCGTATAACGTAGTGTAATTAATTTGGAAATTTATGCCTAACACGGACAAAAAAAACGACAATCGCACCGAAAACGCCGGGCGTATTTTAATCAAATTGTCACCATCACAAAGCCAATTTAACTATCTACCTTTTTGATCGAAAGCTTTTTTTAAAGTCATAGAATAATAAGGAAAGTACAAAAAAACTACTGAATTTTGGGTTCCTTGGCGTTCGTTGGTGCCGGCTTTCATTAGTACATCTTTGACAGTCGTTACGGATAGCCAGAAGCCAGAAAATATGACACAAGTCTTGCTACCCAGTTATGGAGGTCTGATAGGCAGTCACTTCATGTAAAATACTACAGCACGGTCACGATAACTGAGCACCCGAAATTTCTCCTCCAACCAACCCTCGCGGCGCCCCGCGTTCGCCTTGTAAGCCAATACCGAGAGTCGAAGTCGAACGCCCGAGTAACACTGACATTTCGAGTAATATACAGCTGCTGCATCTGGTTAGACTGTAAGTCGATCCCAACATGGTTGGGACTTAGCAGAGTGCTCGCCAAACTTCTGGGCCGCCCTGAATTGGCTTTCCGATGCGCAAGGCACGAAACGGTGCTGTTTTTGTATGAGATTTACTACTGCGCAATCATTGTAGCCAACTTCAGGGCGGCCAAGAAGTTTGGCAAGAACTATAACAACGGGGGTTGTTTGTAAATGGTTAACACGCAGACGTCAGAAACAATTTGTCGATATAATGAAGTATGCGTATAATTATTATTTATTATGACAAACTGGAACTAATAGGCAATCCTAAAGAAAAATATTTTAACTTTAAATAAGCCTGCACTTGGGAAGACAATAGCATGGTATACGTTCCAATTTCAATAACAGAGATACTTATTTAACTTCGCGCATTACAAGCAAGCAAAGTCCGAGTAAAAAGAATATGTAAGTAGCTCTTACATTAAGCCTAGCTATATGATGCGAAGGAATGAGGTAAATGTCGTGAGGAAAGTATGATTGCGGATGGCTAAGATAGGGGAAGACCCGAAACAATGGATGGACCGTGTGAAGTAGGATATTTCTAAAAGGGGGTGGCTATTGAGATGACGACTCACGGAGAAGTATGTATTCTCTTGCCCGTATCAGTATCCAAATACATTTTTAAATAAATTTTCAAATGACTTAGGTCAGGGGTCACCAAATGGTGGATTGGCCGAATCGAGACCGCGGTTCTCATCCGGACCGACCTATTTTGTGTGGACCTTAAGTAAAAAGTACAATATAATTAACTTGTGTTACTTGAGTAGATATGTCTTTGTCTTTACTGTCGTCGCGTCGATTCGACAACGGACGAATCATTTCATCAAAATCTTCATTGATATTTTATCGTCGTTTAAATTTTAACAATGTAAATACACGAGACGATGTTAAGGTCGGGGTGTAGGTGGTTACGGACCGCGACAGTCATATTATTTAAAAAAATGGACCCCAAGTAGAAGTAATTGGTGACCCCTGAATTAGGTATTATTGTCAACTCATGTCATTTTATGCCATAAAAATGCACGTCCCTATTGATTCGTCCAGGATTGGTGATCTCGTTATTTCTGTAAGTGCATAAACTCACAATGCCCAGAGATTCTGCCCTCGAGAATGTTATCGTCACTGTCAAAGTCAAGGGAAATACGACCATGTGGTGACCTTAAATGACAGTGTGTGATCAAGTGTTTTAGCCATTTTCCAATGGCTTCCATTTCTATGTGTAACAAAAAGTCCATTATTATGCCGGTAGTGTTTATACATATGTCTGTCATTTATAATGATTGTATATAAATGCCATGAAAATAATGCTAAAAATAACAATAAGTTATTAAAGTAGGACTTCAGAAAGAGTTAGAATGATGTTCGTGATGCTAGAGTATTATATTATCTGTGGTGACGCTAAGATGTTACGGAAAATGTTCAGGAAGCTGTTACGAGCATTATATGACCATAGTTACAGAAAATTGACATTGGGTTTATCCATAAACTATAAGTTAGAAGAAAACCATTAAATAAATAAATGATGGTGAAGTCTTCTTAATATTTTGGTGTAGGTACCGGTTAAGCCCGCGATGGTTTGTGTTGTTTTTAAATACATTCCATAAATATTTGTAAAAATGTCTTAATTAATAAACGATAAAAAAAATGTATATTTTATTGCATAGATTTTTCTGATTGTTTGTTTATTAATAAATACAAATTATAGGTAGCTTTATGTCGAGAAATTGAAACAACATAACACATAAAACGAATGAAATTTTATAGATGCTAGTAAACGGTGAACTGAAAACATGTAATAATTGAACCTTTAATGAATTGAACTTCTATTGCCCATAAAATTAATTGAAATGTCTTCTGTAATCTTTAACTTGACTGCAGTAAACCCTTGTTTAAAAAACCTTAGTTTCTTTTATTTATTAATATTTCCAAAACAATTTAAAAATTGTAAATTGGTGGTAGATGAAAAAAGAACCCCATTATTTCGTGATATAATAAAACTGCAATTTTAAATACAAAACAGAGGGTACTTACCAAAAAATTTTACAAAAATCACTGCCATTTTTATTTATTTTTATTTTCTATCTTAAAACTGCAAATGTTCACAAATTAACCGTCACTTTAGGATACGAGCATGTTGTCAATGAAACGGTACATGACAGTTTGTGATAGCGGACAGGTCGCGGCGACTGCGGACTGCGGAATAAGCTACTGAATAAGCCTGGCCAAGTGGCAGCCTGCGGCGGACGGCACTGGAGTACCCGCCGACGTGTTACATCAACAACCAAGAGGCTTCGGCGACCGCTATCACAGTATCGCCGTATTTCCGCTCTGACAAAATGAAACGCAAATACTAAAACATAGACATAGTTTTGGTTAAAGTGCCTTCTACTTATCGCGCTACGGTTGCGCGGATAATACTTGGCAATAGGCTCAGTTAAAAATGCTTTTAGTTTTTTTTGTGATCACATTTGGACTCGGTAGATATGTGCGCAAGATCACAGCGCGACTAATTCTTAGTTAAGGTGGAAAATGAAGTAACGCTTGAATTTAGTTAGCCAGTTAAGGTTACACTAGTCGAAATTTTTTCCATACAAACGTAGTCTAGGGATTATTCCACTGTTTGACGATGTACGTTCAAAATAAAAAGTGATATCTATTTGTCTCATCATTATTTAGCCCTGTATGGAAGCGAAAAAGTAAAAAAAGAAAATATTTGATAGTTATGAGCGTCGAAAGTTCCACATTTCGACGCAGTTTTGGGCGCAAATAAATACCATAAGAAGACGGAAAATTGCAAAACGGCTTCCATACAGGGATAGATTAGTAGTACAACAATGCATATAATTTTATTTTGAACCGTTTGATTTAGTCGGTTTTTCATGACATCTAGACTGCCAAAGGTCTGTCCTAAATCATTATCCATATTGCTACAAATTTGCAAAAGTGTGTATTCGTACGCGAACTAGCTTCCTACTGCTCATCACAGCATCTATCTCTTCCGCAGGTGTTGTCGGTTGATATCCGCGCACAAAATAGTTCGTGCCGTCGACTAGTGTACCCTTAAGAGTCCGACATACCCCTTATTTTTCCTTAAAGCAAATCAAATCACCATTTTATGCAATTCACAACGCTGGCAAATAAATAACTCATAGTATTATTTTTAATAGACTTCGTGGTATAAGTTATTGTGAAACAATTTCAATATAATAAATAGATGAATGTCAAGAAGAGTTGAAATAAAATGATGTCAAGACAATAGATAATCTACCGGCAAATATTAGTTTGTTTGTACCACAATAAACTGTTAACATCATAAAATACCCACATTTTTATCACCAAAGTCCTTTATACTCTGTGATAAACCTTTTTACACGACTACGGCGAATCCAAAAGGAAGGGTTATGATTTTAGCAGTCTATGTATGTTTGTTGTTACCTCAGATCATAGAAACAACAGGTTGTTACTTATGTTCCTCGGCAGCGCCTATACTATTCATCCGATTTTGATGAAAGGTGTCAGTCGATTCTTAATTGTATGGCCCGGGTATTTTTACCCGGCTGCATGGAAAGGGTTATGTTTTTCGCGCGTATCTTGTATGTATGTATGTAATACTCTTTATTACCTCGTATCTTTCAAATCACTTGACGGGTTTTTATAATTAATACATCGTTAGATAGTAGGGCATGCAATATCGTAAGGTTCTCAATTCCGGAACTGAGTTCCAAAACTGGAGATTTGATTCCGGAACTAGGAAATTTTAAAGTTTGTTTGTAATCAAACTAAATTTATAATTATATCAGTCTTTTGATATTTTAGTAACAATTTAAACATATTTGTTTTCTCCCTTATTACTCTAATTAAACATTTCAAACCGTAAAATCAACAAGGCTTATCTTCTTCAACTTCGTGTCGCTGGCACGACAGACTTGCAAATTTGTTTGACCCAAAACATAGCCACCTCCACGGCGTCATCTGTAGCAGCACATAGATCATCCTGGTTGCATGTTTTGGGGCACAGAGGACCGGACAGTAGGTGGACGATGGTTTGAGACTCAGCACCACATGCACACCCTGTCGCTGTTCCGTCGAGGTAACCCCATTTTGCGAGGTTGGAGTTACACCTACCTACCTGGGTTCTGAGGCGGTTCAGGGACTTCCATATAGACCACGGAAGGTTAGATCTTGCGGAAAGATGCTCGCTCGGAGGTAAATAATGTGTTAGTGTGGGTGTGTTAGTGTGTTAGTGTGGCAAGTGTGAGCAGTGGTGGCCCAGTGGTATCGGCCGCGACTTACAAGTTGTAGGTCGTGGGTTCGAGCCCAGGTAGGCGTTTTACTTTGTGTAAATTATTTCATCACCACTGCTCCCAAAACGGTGAAGGAAAACATCGTGAGGAAACCGGCATGTCCTAGAACCAAAAATTCGAAGACATGTGACATCCACCAACCCGCACTGGGCCCGCGTGGTGGATTACCGCCCATTCTCTCTCACAGAGAGAAGGCCTGTGTCCCAGCAGTGGGAACATTAATAGGCTGATGATGTGATGTGTGGGCAAAGTATTCTGCCACAGTCAGCAGCGGTCAGCAGCGGTCGGCAGCCGGGTCTTCTGACAGGGGAACCCCGTTTTCAGGAAGCTCCTGTCTTTGTTTCTCGACTGCACTCGCAACTTCCCTTCGGATGTGTGGAGGTGCTATCCCGGCGTGGGGCATAGTATGCTGACCGTGGTCGGTTTGAAGTAGCTGGTAATTGTACGTCAAGTTTTGTTAAGAGCAACATCTACTTCCATGGCCTGTGTGGAACGGTGCCACACTGTACACGCATATTCGCCAGCCGAGTGCTAGGCCACTAGCATTTCCTACAGGCTCACTCAGGTACTGACCAGGCACGGTTGCTTCGGTGAGAATTAAAAGCAGGCCGAAGCAGTTAAGTTATGACCAATCCCAACTGATGGCGCCTGTTCACGAACATGACGCATGCATTGGCACCACTCAGCTCAACCATCTTGAAGGGAACCGAATGATCCAATACATGTGCCACCATCAGAGAGACATTTGAGGTAGCATGACAAAATCTCAACTGTCAGGGCACACACAAGTCAACGAACGACACATAGGTACAGTAAATGGTACCTATATTTACAGTTGGTACATAGTATTCACACATGTGCTGTGCAGTTATATAATACTAAAAGAAATTGATTTAATACAATACAAATATATGCATACAGTCTTCAGCAGGTCCAACAATACTTCAAAACAATAATGTTCTGCATATCACGTGTGCACAGCATTGAGCCAAGCATTTTTATCAGTGATGTAATCCCCCATCTTATAATATGCCTGCAGTGTGCGTTTTATCATCAACATCATTTCAGCCGAAAGATGTCCACTGCTGGACAAAGGTCTCCCCCAGGCGTCGCCACATTGACCGATCCCGTGCGTTTCGCATCCAGCGCATTCCCTCAACCTTAACTAGGTCCATCTAGTGGGAGGCCTTCCAACGTATCGTCTTCTGGTTCGCGGTCGCCATTCCAGAACTTTTCGGCCCCATCGGCCATCCGTTCTGCGAGCAATGTGCCCTTCCCACTGCCACTTAAGTTTGACAGTTCTTCGGGCTATATCGGTAACCCTGGTTCTCTTGCTTATCTCCACATTTCTGATTCGATCTCGCGAGGAAACTCCGAGCATAGCCCTCTCCATTGCCCTTTGAGTGACTGTAAGCTTTCTGATAAGGCCTATTGTAAGCGACCACGTATCAGAACCATATGTCATCATGACTTTCGTCTTGAGACACTGTGGTAAGTTGGACGAGAAGATACCGCGCAACTTCCCGAACGCTGCCCAGCCGAGTGGGATTCGACGGTTGACCTCTTTCTCGAAGTTGGCCCTACCCAATTGGATCGTTTGTCCCAGGTAGACATAGTCGCCCACAACTTCGAGTGTAGAGTATCCGACCCTGATAGGAGTGGGTGTTACATGGGGATTCACCATGGCCTTGGTTTTTCCATGTTCATTTTAAGACCCACTCTTTCGGAAGCTCTACTGAGGTCATCGAGCATTTTACTGAGGCTCTCCATAGTCCATCCATTATTTGTTATTTGTGCGTTTTATACAAGTTTTAAATTTCGTCTCATTCAGTTCAAGAATGTGGGGAGGAACTTTATTTAAACATTTTGTACAGTACCCCCTGAAAGATGAACCTACTTTAGCCAGTCTGAAAGCTATTTCTAGTAATGTAGTTATGTCTGTCGCCGTTTTTACTAAAACGATGTAAATTCTTTCTCATGTACATGATATTTTCATAAATGTATTGACAAGGAACCGTCATAATGTTAATGTCCTTAAACAGTTCCCTTAGAGAATCGCGCCGGCGAATATTGTATATCGCTCTAATGGCTCGTTTGTGCAGATTAAAAATTGACTCAATGTCTGCAGCCCTTCCCCATAGTAAGATACCGTAAGTCATTGTACTATGAAAGTAACTAAAATATACCAGCTTCGCGTATTCTACATCAGTAAATTGACGAAATTTTCTAACAGCATAAGCTGCCGAACTTAGCCGCCCAGCAAAGTGATATTAAATTAAGAGTTGAGGACCACATTGTAACCTAAACTCTAGGGTGATTTTATCGTCGAATTCTAGCTTCTCCTTGTTTAATATAATGTGACAATCAGTACTTTTAATATTCGGCAAGGCATTATTGGCAGTGAACCAATCTTGATCCTGCCGTAGGGCGTTATTTACGTCGTCAACCTGACAAGTACGTCTATTTATTTTTTAAATTAATGATCATGTCATCAGCAAATAACACCATGTTTAGTTTGTTTTACAATAAACGGGGTAAATCGTTTAGGTATAGTAAAAATAAGAAAGGAACTATAATTGAGCCCTGGGGTAGCCCCATTTTCACGTTTAACCTTGACGAAGTGACACCGTTTATTTGAACTAATTGCTGTCTATCATTCAAATAAGATTTTACTCAACTTAACGCTGATTGGCCCAGCCCGGAATGCTCAAGTTTCAGAAGTTATGTTTCATGATTTAAATCAGTTCGCAGAAGATACATAAGGCATCTTGTGCCTCTTCCCATGCATTAGAGATGTGTTTTAATAGGGTGACACCAGCGTCGGTTGTACAACGTCGTTTGGTGAAACCATACTGTTTATCATGCAAGATATTATTCGTATTAAAATGAATGAGCATTTGATTTAGCATTATCTTTTCAAATACCTTGCTGAAATCCGGCAACACTGGTCTATATTAATTGTGTCTCTACTGTCCTCGGATTTAAAAAGTGGTATAATTCTTACTATATTTCGTTAGATCCGGAAAGATTCCTTGATCCACAAACAAATAAAAAATTAAAGCTAAGTACGGCGCTATCGTCTGAATAATGGAGGTACAAGCTTTGATGGACATTCCACATAGATCTTCGGTCTGTTTGATCTTGATTTGATTAAAAGCTTTTATGACTGTTATCGGGTTTATATGTGAAAAGTTAAATTCATACGGGCAGGCTGAAACGTTCGCTTTTAATAATCCAAATGCAAGCGAGGGCGAAGAATTTAAGGTTTCAGTAGTTTTTATTGGGATGTTGGTAAAGAAATTTACAAATTCTTCAGCAACTTTTTTGTTATCTCTAATAATAAGTCCGTGTGTGGTCTCAAGTGTGTAATCAGTATTATTTCATTTATTCCTGTTCATTTCATTGTTTATAATTTTTCAAACCGTCTTGATTTTATTTTCTGCTATTTTAACCATATATTGCTAATGTACAAGGCCTTAGCTGCCTTAAGCTCGTAAAGTCTTTCACATTTTTTTCTAAGTCCTGTAGTCGCCCAGTCACTGAATAAAAACTTAGTGCATATAGTTTTAGATTTCTTCTTATAAGTGTTATTGAACTCTGTCTGAATCACCGAAAAAACTTCTTCATATAAAATATTACCATCATTCACTGTGAGGTCCTGATCGCTTCACTTACTGTTTAAAGTGCTGTTTTTATTTAATTTACCGGATGTTATTGGTCTGGATTGAATCTGCACTTGTTGTATTAGCATAAAGGACTCAAAAGTTACCAGTAGCCCACTATGATCCGAAGGCAGATAATTTATAATTGCTTTGTCTCAGTAGTCGCAGCAACTAAAAACATTTCAATACATGTAGCAGTAGTCAGTGTAGTTCGGGTTGAATCCATAAAAACATGTGACAAATTAAATGATTTAAAGAGATTTAATAACCTACTGCTATCTGAATTATGTTCTAAAATATTAATATTAAAGTCACCACAGACTAGTTTATTACCCGTTGCAATAAGTATTGCCAAACGTAGCAAAAAAATTCTAAATCTATAGCCAAAACATCTTCCATCACTGAGTGATGGAAGATGATATCAAATATAGAGTAGTTCTTATAATTAGGGAGCCTGTAAACGCACACTATGACATGCTTATCCAGCTCAACGCAGAATAGTTCAAAACTATGTTCAACTGATAGGTCCAAAGAGTAATATAATAATACGGAAGGATAGGTCTACTATACTCATTTTGTATTTTCGAACGGTACGTGTATGTGGAGTGTTTCTTTTTTGTCGCCGATGTTTTTTGTGCGTTAATTCTCGGCAGATGGCATAAGCATCACGTGAGTCTATATTATCGTACAATACCTACCTTTTATATTACATACTAAAAGAAAAAATCATAAGCATTGATGGATGAATATGAATGATGAAAAACTTTTCTCAACTAATCGCCGGCAAAAACTTAGGTCGTTTATTTACCTAATGATTTCGTATGGACGAAGATGAGCCATTTATGGTCTAAGATCCGAGTAAGGAGCGACCTTCACGCATATTTTTGATGGATGAAAAGCATTTTATTTCAAATTTACTAAGTTTGTTAAAAAATACATCGCAAGTATATCGTCTAAAAGTTCCTGCCAAGAATGAATTGTGTTAAAAAAGCTGAAGGCAACTATGCCCTAGTTTTGAAATATTAGGGTATACACTGGCAATAATCGATGAGTTAAGATAAACCAATTAACAAACAGCACTGAGACTAGTCATAGATAAGTGACCAAGATTTTCTGAAAGGTCTTGGAAGGAATCTTCATCATCATCATCATCATATCAGCCGAAAGACGTCCACTGCTGGACAAAGGTCTCCCCGAGCGTCGCCACATTGACCGATCTCGTGCGTCCCGCAACCAGCGGATCCCCACAACCTTCACCAGGTCATCGGTCCACCTGGTGGGAGGCCTTCCAACGCAACGTCTTCCAGTTCGCGTTCGCCACTCCAGAACCTTTCTGCCCCATCGGCCATCCGTTCTGCGAGCAATGTGCCCTGCCCACTGCCACTTAAGTTTGGCAATTCTTCGGGCTATGTCGGTAACCCTGGTTCTCTTGCGGATCTCCAAATATCTGATTCGATCACGCAAGGACACTCCGAGCATAGCCCTCTCCATTACCCTTTGGGTGACTTTAAGCTTTCTGATGAGGCCCATTGTAAGCGACCACGTCTCAGAGCCATATGTCATCACTGGCAACACACACTGGTCATAGACTTTCGTCTTGAGACACTGTGGTAAGTTGGACGAGAAGATACCGCGCAACTTCCCGAACGCTGCCCAGCCGAGTCGGATTCGACGGTTGACCTCTTTCTCGAAGTTGGCCCTACCCAACTGGATCGTTTGTCCCAGTTAGACATAGTCGTCCACAACTTCGAGTGTAGAGTCTCCGACCTTGATAGGAATGGGTGTAACATGGGCATTTAACATCACCTTGGTTTTGTTCATGTTCATTCTAAGACCCACTCTTTCGGAAGCTCTACTGAGGTCATCGAGCATTGTACTGAGGTCCTCCATGGTCTCAGCCATAACCACTATATCGTCGGCAAACCGAAGGTGAGTGATGTACTCGCCATTGACTTTGATGCCTAGCCCTCTCCAGTCCAGAACCTTGAAGACATCCTCCAGTGCAGCGGTAAACAGTTTCGGAGAAATGACGTCTCCCTGTCTCACACCTCGCTGCAGAAGGACTGGTTCCGAGGTCTGATCCTGAAGTCGAACTGAAATGGTGGCGTTTTTGTACAACACCTCAATGTACCGGTAGTCGATCTGGCACCGTTGGAGAGACTGCAGTACAGCCCAAGTCTCGATCGAATCGAAGGCTTTCTCGTAGTCCACAAACGCTAAACAGAGAGGTAGGTTGTACTCTTCAGTCTTCTGTATAACCTGCCGCAGCGTATGTATGTGGTCTACGGTGCTGAAGCCTTTACGAAATCCGGCTTGTTCGGGAGGCTGGAAATGGTCAAACCTGCGCGCGATACAATTCGTGATGACTCTTGAAAACAGCTTGTAGACATGGCTAAGAAGTGTTATGGGCCTATAGTTCTTCAGTAGGGCATTGTCACCCTTCTTGATGAAGAGTACCACCACACCCCTGCACCATGCCTGTGGCGTTTTCCTTTCGAGTATGACGGAATCAAACAGCTTCTGAAGGGCCTCAAGTATTGGTTTTCCACCCGCCTTCAGGAGTTCGGCCGTAATTCCGTCGTCACCCGGTGCATTGTTGTTCTTAAGCTGTTTCAGAGCCATCCTAATCTCATACAGGCTGACGTCGGGCATGTCTTCGGTATTGAAACGGATAAATAAAAACCGGGCAGAGCTTTGTTCAGATCTTGTATTCACAATCGAAAGAGACAAATAAATGATGGGCAATCGCTTATATTAACACAATCCTCGTTGCTGACATGGCTTGACTGGAGGGGAGGCTTCAATATGGCGGCTTAGCTTCGGCGGGCTCGGCGGGTATTGGTCGGTTGCACGTAGGCCGACGTCACATCCGTAACATTCGGCCATCCTGGAATCATTGCTCCCAATGGGAGCAAAACACATTCATTAGCTTTCATATAAATCAATTAGGTATTCAGTGTCACTACTATTGTTACTGTCTGATGTAGGTGCTTTACTTCTATATGGCCTTAGCGCATTTACAGTCTAAGCACCCGTGAGCTTTTGGAACCACGTTAACCTTTTATGTCTATAATCCTGTATATATAATATGCCACTACTTTACATAATGCATTTTCAATATGGACTTAACAGATTCTTGCAAACCATTGTACCACATTCAATGTAAATAAATTATGGCTATAATAAATATGTTATGGCTATGGGTTTGACATTGACTTTAGTTACTATATTATGACCTGAATAATAGTCATCCAGTTTGTATTGACTCTAGCTGCACTAATTGTAGTCATAAAAACAACCCTTTTGTACACATTATCACTCTTGCGTTACCTGAAGTTTTATTTTTACATTATATATTTGACATTCAAAAGTGCCGCTTAATGGCCTGTCTTGGCTGGCTTGCCTTGCTTGCCTGGCTAGGCTGGTTTGGCTGGCTTGCCTGGCTAGGCTGGTTTGGCTGGCTTGCCTGGCTAGGCTGGTTTGGCAGGCTTGCCTGGCTAGGCTGGTTTGGGTGGCTTGCCTGGCTAGGCTGGTTTGGCTGGCTTGCCCTGCTAGGCTGGTTCGGCTGGCTTGCCTGGCTTTACTAGGCGTAATACTAGGTCCTACCAGGCGTGATACTAGGCCCTACTAGGCGTAATACTAGGCCCTACTAGGCGTAATACTAGGTCCTACTAGGCGTAATACTAGGCCCTACTAGCCGTAATACTAGGCCCTACCAGACGTAATACTAGGCCCTACCAGGCGTAATACTAGGCTTGACTTTACTTTACTAGCCTCGACTCGACTTTACTTAACTGGCCTCGACTCGACTTTACTTTACTGGCCTCGACTCGACTTTACTTTACTGGCCTCGACTCGACTTTACTTTACTGGCCTCGACTCGACTTTACATTACTAGACTTTACTTTGCTAGACATTACTTTGCTAGACATTACTTTGCTAGACATTACTTTGCTAGACATTACTTTGCTAGACATTACTTTGCTAGACATTACTTTGCTAGAAATTAATTTGCTAGACACTACTTTGCTAGACACTACTTTGCTAGACACTACTAGGCTCTGCTTTACTAGGCTCGGCTTTACTTGACTTGTCTTTAGTTGACTTGTTTTTACTTGACTTGGCTTTACTTGACTTGGCTTTACTTGACTTGGCGTTACTATAATCATAAGCCCGCCAAGCATTATAAATGGCTTGATTTCTACGTTTAAAGTAATCAATAGCATGTGGACAAGCAATATCATTTAATGTGTACCTAAACTGTTTAACAAACCACGTTTGCTCGTGAAGGCCTTAATATGGTACCTCATACCATGATTGGGAGAACCAAAAAGGCAAAATATATTTTTCACTGTCCGAATCGTCACGATAGAATCGATAGTACGCAAGTGTCGACTCGGCAATAACTAATTTGGAAAACTCTTCGTCCCACAATCATTACCAACTGTACACATGGACACATGTACATGGAGTTTCTTGTGCGTTCTTCTCCATAAAAAGCTACTTTTCCGAATGCACTGTAGAATCAATTTTTATTACTTGTAAATTTTAATTCATATATGTATGACGTTCAAAAGTGCTGCTTACCGGCCTAATTGAAATAAATATATTTGACTTTGACTTTACTGGATTCAGCCGAGTACCAGTGTTTTGCATGGAGCAACTGCCTCCTCAACCCAGTAACTGGGAAACACGATACCCCTTGACAAGACTGGTGTTAGATCTCAAGCTTCTGACTACCCGTAACGACTGTCAAAGATCTTCAAAAGACAGCCGGGACCAACGGCTTAGTGTGCTTTCCGAGGCACGGAGGAATCTCGGTATGCTGAAATGGTCACCCATCCACGGACCGACCTCGTCAAGCGTTGCTTAACCTTGAAGATCGACCCGTGCGGCTGTTATTATTTAGCCACGAGACAACTGTACAAATACCCCTTTCTTTTTAACAAAACTGACCTAAATGGTTTACATTAATCATAAGCATTGGTTCAGACGGTTTTTTTTTAATTCATTGTATCGACTGGATTTCTGCCAAGTGCACCTTCGTGTTTCATACGATGGGCCGGCCTATACTCAACATTAATGTTATAATATTTTTATCAAAAACCACTATCCTGCGATGCGTGATCGTACCTTGGACCGCTGCACAATCAGTAACAACCTTTACATGACATATTTACCTATAACATACACGCGAAATCTACGTAACGAGTCCAACAGCGAGAGTTTGAAGCTCATAATAATGGCCTATGCTATGCTCACTTGTAACCAGACTGGTCGTAATGAATTTTATTTGCAGTTTGTTTTTCCATCAATATACCGGCGACACCTAACTTACACGCATCCGTATGTACTTCTGTAGGAAGCGCGGGGTCATACAAAGCAAAAACAGGCTTAGAACCCGAAATATTTTGCAATCATTCAAAACTAATCCATTAACGGGTACACAATCAACGCGAAATTTGGAATACACTTCTTAAAATAACTGCACAATCCGATAAATTGACGTATACCCACATGACACACATTACTAGGCAAATGAAACTTGAAACTGCCAACTCGGCTGTCTGCCACTAGTGGCAATTTGACCTGACCATTTAAGCGATTTGTTTTTTTTTTCAAAACTAGTGTATTAACGAGTATTCATATTTAACTTTCAGTATTAAGTCCCTTTTATGTTAGACATTTTATAAAATAATAACACCAGAATTTAAATCAGTTGAGGGTAGAAGTAAATCTTCTAAAAATGCCAATACCTACTTAATACTTACTTTGGCAGATTATGCTAGGTACTATATTAATAAATCTCACACTGAATGCCTCTTTTCTAAACAAAATGGAACCCCGGTATACTTATACTACCTACCTTTGCTAGTTCATGAGTATCATCTGGATTAATTGCTAACTTTGGACCATACTGATACGTGACAGTTAAAGTAATCTTCGCCAGATAACTCGAGAAACTTTATCATCTATATAAGGTAACGGAAATCTTTCATTTTACAGGGACATTTATAGCGCGGTAATCAACACAGAGGCACAAAGTATGTAAGCGGCGGCGTTCTATTTTGTGACAGAGCTTACTATCGACGTTCTTTTTTTACTTAGTTCACCGGATAAACGTAACTGGATTCAGATTCCAGTATCTAAGGATGTCTCATGTCTATACACGGGTTGATCAGTTGTGTGTACCTGAAGCAAAACAATATTTGTATTTGGTTAATCTATTTATTCCCACTGCTAAACTAAGTAGCTATGGCCTGGCTAGAATAAGAGTTAATTATAAGCACCTCAGATCAGGGAACAGTAAATAAGCACATACATGAAGTCATGCCTTTTTCCCATGAGGGTAGACAAACGCCAACTGCTACTATCCTTATAGTCTTGTTTCGTTTACGTAAAACGTAGTCATACACGCACATACACGGATGCTGGTTATGCAAACTAGTTTTATCGTTATTATTGAAAATATGGCGACGAATAAAACAAGTGGCTATGGCCTGGATAGAATTAGAGTTATCGATATTGCGGATATGGAAATGAGAAAGACAACGTACCTGGCAAACTGGCTGTGGCTCCTGGCAGCTCTCGGCCCTTGTTAGGACCTCTCCTTGCAGTCACACGCAGCACAGGGTTTGATGCAGTCTTGCTCGGCGTGCAGTTGGGTCGATGGCAGAGTGTAGCTCACGCCGTAAAGCTTGTAGTGTCGTTCCGTTGGTGAATAACACAAACTTCTTCGATTTTTCTTCAGAGTCAGGTGATCTTGCGGTTGTGGCGTGGATGTGTTATTAAACGAAGATTAATTTTTGTTCATACCACTTCTGAGTGAAACGGATAAATAAAAACCGGGCAGAGCTTTGTTCAGATCTTGTATTCACATTCGAAAGAGACAAATAAATGATGGGCAATCGCTTATATTAACACAATCCTCGTTGCTGACATGGCTTGACTGGACGGGAGGCTTCAATATGGCGGCTTAGCTACGGTGGGCTCGGCGGGTATTGGTCGGTTGCGCGTAGGCCGACGTCACATCCGTAACAGTATAGTGTCGGGTCAATCTAGCTCTAGGGTCATTCGCTAGATTCGCGACGGGTTTACTGGTTGACGTGTACAACTGCCCATAGAATCTCTCGATCTCCCTCAGAAGCTCCGGTTTGGCGGAAACGATCCTGCCATCATCGGTCTTCAGTTTCGTGAGTTGGCTCTGCCCAATAGATAGATCTCTTGCAAAGACCTTGGAGCCCTTATTCCGCTCAATCGCGTCTTTAATACGCTCAGTATTAAAGCGGCGGAGGTCTCTTTTCAAGGACTTTGAGATCCGTCTCTTTAGCTGCCGGTATTTCAACGCATTGTCTGAAGACTGCAGGATCATCTCACGCCTCTCCTCCATGAGCTTGAGAGTAGGATCAGAGAGCTTATTGTTCCTATATGTACGGCGGGTCTTGAAAAACTTAGACCCGACCGTATGGACAGCTTCCATTAACCCATCGTTGTAATCGTCCACGGAGCTCCCGAAACGATTCTGGAGTTGGAGCTGTAAGTTCTCGGGGTTTTGGACCTGGATCTGTGCTGGACGGAGCGTAGACTTCATCAGCCGAGACCTTTCAAGCTTAACATTAACGTTCAATGTGCCTCTTACCATGCGGTGATCGCGCCCGGTTTTCACCGAATTGATCACAGAGACATCATTGAACATTTGCTTCTTGGTTGACATGATGAAGTCGATCTCGTTTTTAGTTGCACCATCGGGGCTTTGCCAGTTCCACTTCCTGTGCTCACGCTTTCTGAAGAAGGAGTTCATCATGTAGAGGCTCTCCTTCTCCATAAGGTGACCACGGTGGTTCCGACGTCCAACTCCATATTGCCCCACTTGCAGCTCATCCACGTCTCGTTTGCCCAGTTTCGCGTTGAAGTCCCCCATGACAACGGTGAAATGAGTTTTGAAACCATGCATGGCTCTAGAGATATCCTCATACATGGTCTCTATCTCGTCGTCGGGGTGTGCCGAGGTCGGGGCGTAGACCTGTATGACCTTCAGCGAATATCTTTGGGATATTCTGAGTATAAGGTACGCCACCCTGGTCGACACACTCTCGATCTTCATTACGTTGTGCACAAGGGACTTGTGGACGATAAACCCGACACCACCCTGGGACTGTCGGTCACCCTCTCGGAAATAGAGCAGGTTACCGGATTTGAGGATTATCGAGTCCTCCCCCACTCTTCGGACTTCAGATAACCCTATAATACTTCATCGCAACCTGCTCAATTCTTCCTCGAGTTCGGCTATCTTCTCGTCTGTCCGGAGTGTTCGCGTGTTATATGTTCCCAGGTCCAGTCGTCGGTGTTTATTGGGGTAGCCGGGTCCACTCCGGGGATTCTTCGCAACGCTGCTGCCCATTCTCTGGTGTGTCCCTTAGTCGCCTCTTACGACACCCACGGGAAGATATGGGATGGTGAAATTCTTTACGTCCGTCACCATACGGTACAGAAGGAAGGCATCTTAAGTTCTTATTTTTTGTCATAGTCGTTATGGTTATTATATCGAAATTCTAAAATATTAAACTCAAACCGGGATTAGTCGCTGGCATAACAAACAGCAAACACCTAGGCTAATGTTTTCTGAAAGTTCGTTGTTTTCTTTTGTTCTTTATTTTATGCCACAGGCTACCCTCTATAATCTGAGATGCTTCCATTTTTAACCGACTTTCGAAAAAGGGGGAGGTTCTATGTTCGACTTCTTGTATGTTTTTTTATGTATGTTCACCGATATCTCCGTTAATTTTGGACCGATTTTGAAAATTATTTTTTTATTTGAAAGAGTATGTTCCGAAATTGTTCCCATTTTCATTTGGTGAAGATCTGATGAAAAACTTCGAAGATATACAACAGAACTCTTCAATAAATAACGGTAATTCTTTAGGGACTGCTGCAATTGCATGTCTGTTTATTGTTTATACCATTTCATAACATAACATCACGCCAGTACGCTCTTAAGGGGTAAGCAGATCTCTCATTTGATCGGTTTTGTTCAAGTTTCATGATATTCGGGTAATCTATTCTGGCGCTATAGGAAACTTACTAAACAACTTGCCTATTATGTAGGTACAACTAAAAAGTGAAAAATAAAAAAACTTTTTTACAAAGAAATACTACCGACTTCCAAATATTCTTTTTAGGTACCATTTTTTTGCGTTACGGACACTGACTTCCAAAAATAATGTTATTTTTCACTTTGTAGTTTTCATATTTGGAAGTCGGTAGTATTTTTTTGTATTTTTTTTTTATTGTATCCCAGTTCCGAAATATTAAAGTAAACATACACTGATTTTCAATTAGTTGTAGTCTTGACAGGCATTTTTCAGACAAGCCACTAGCGATATAATTTTTAACTTAATGATATATTAACTGCTTTTCAAAAAGAAGGGAAGAGGGGAGAGGGGTTTTGGGATGGGTGAAGGTCGGTAGTCACCCTGTGGTACCTAAGCATAATGCCTATAATGTGGCTTCTTTGCTTTGCTTCGTAAACCGTAGCCAGGGGTCCATGGTCTATGGTCCTGTCTGGGTCGTGGATAAATTTGAAAGAGAGTTACCGCGGCCCTGGCACAAGCAACTGAAGGAACACGGGTGGGTTTTAGTCAGTAAAAGTCTGACATGTTTCACCCAGAGCGGGAGAAGTCATTGGATGATTTACCAGCTAAGATAAAAATTGGGTCTTGGTACGGTTTTTAATTTCTTTCCGATATTTTATTTTAATATTAGATAGTATATTATAAGTACAATGTTATACCATAATGTTATTCATTATCTTCATAATTTTATCCTGCCAACGATTGTACATTTAAAGTCAATATGTTTTTCAAAACCGGCCAAGTGCCAGTCGGACTCGCGCACGAAGGATTCCGTACCATTATCGCAAAAAAACACTTTTGTTGTATGAGAGCACCACTTAAATATTTATTTTATTCTGTTTTTAGTGTTTGTTGTTATAGCGGCAGCAGAAATACATCATCTGTCAAAATTTTAACTGTCTAGCTATCACCGTTCATGAGATACAGCCTGGTGACAGACGGACAGAAAGACAAATGGATCGTGGAGTCTTAGTAATAGGGTCCCGTTTTTACCCTTTGGGTACGGAACCTTATAAATCACTTTATCGTTTCATTCGTTAATCAAAGCTATTGTTAAACTCTTAATGGAAAACCTACTCAATTGTTATTTATTTACTTTACCTACCTGATGAATTTCTGAAATGTACATCTGAAAAACTTAATTTTCCTCAATACATCAATGTCCTCAATACAATGTATTACTTAGGTACCTACTTAGGTATGCTCCTACTGTTGAGTAGCGTTTGGACAATAATTATTCAACGTTCAATAAGTATTCAACGTTGGTCTAGTCACTAGTGGTTTCATAAACGCGACTCCTTAGCTTGTTTCTTAACTTTGGAGTCCCTCAGGGCAGTGTACTTGGTCCCACCCTGTTCCTTATATACGAACGATCTCTGTAAACTCTCCCTACCTAACTCCAAATTAATTTCATACGCTGATGACACAGTCATACTGGTTCGGGTCAGGGATTGGGCTGAGGCACTTTTTGTCGCCGAATCAGCGCTACATTCTACTATGAGGTGGCTTGCACAGAATTTGCTTACCCTAAACGTGGAAAAAACTGCGTTTGCCACATTTGGTCCGAGACTTACATCACAGCCAACATCCGCTTTTTCTCTGACGAAGCATAAATGCAATGTTATTACGAACCTTGACTGTGGTTGTGCCGAAATCAAGCGTACGGATTCTGTCAAATACGTCGGTATACTGATTGACAGTGCGCTGACTTGGGTTGGGCAAATTAGTACACTAGTATCTAGGGTTAGAAAGTTAATATTTGTTTTTAAAAACCTTAGAAGTTCAGCTGAGTTTTCTACCCTTAGAACAGTTTATTTTGCTCTTGCTCACTCTGTCATCACGTACTGTGTATCGGCCTGGGGTAACGCTGGGAAATGTCTCCTACTACGTCTGGAGAGGGCGCAGAGAGCTGTGCTCAAGGTCATGACGCATAAACCTATTCGTTTCCCTACCGACGAACTGTACGCCCTATGTAAGGTTCCATCGGTGAGGCACTCCTTCGTTCTAAAATTAATTTTAGGTAAGCATGCTGAGCTTTTCTTCGATCCTGATTTGCACAAACATAAACGTAGGGCTGATGAGTCTGTCAAACTTACTCGTCTAAACTCCAATTAGTACGACGACAATTCGAGTTCATGGCTCCTGTTTTATACAACAAAGTAAATAGGATTCTAAAAATTTATCCACTCACTTCTCGAGAGTGTAAACGGCTCACTGATCAATGGTTGTCCACTCTTACGTACGTAGAATTGGAGAACATAGTAAAAAACTAAAATAAATGCAAAAACCTTATTCTCTTCCTCACATACACTCACACACACACACACACTCACTCACACACACACACACTCACTCACAAACATTCACCCACTCACTCACTCACACACACACACACACACACACACTCACTCACTCACACACACACACTAGACCTTAAGCTTAGTTATAACAAATTATTTAAAAATAAAAACTGTTCGTAATCTGGAACCTACATGTCATCTCTGTCTTGGAGGTGGGCGTTAATAGACACGACACAGTTTCTACTAATGTGTCTATTATCGATCACAATAATTATGTAACGTGTGTTTTTGGTTCAAATAAAGAATTATTATTCGGTACCTTGGAAAAAGTGCTATCGGCTTTAGAGTTTATATGAATTTCTCAACGGGTTGTTTTTAGGGTTCCGAAGTCAACAAGGCAGCCTTATAGTTTCGCTATGTCCGTCTGTACGCAGCTTAGCGAGAGACTCTTAGTGCCTTCTAGAAAGCTATAATTTGTCATGGATATTCAAATTAATAATTCCAACAAAGTGTTAAAATAAAATCATGTTTTTTTTTTTCTGGTTCCTCCTGTAGACGTAAAGTTGGGATGTTTTTTTTTCTCGTCTATCTCAAGGTGGCTTATGGCCTATCATTGGATAGGTCATTTAAAAATATTACGGTTCTATCAAAACTATTTTTCGATTCACAGATCCGTTTGCGTAAAATTAAGCTATAAATTGCTAATTTTTTTTAGAGTCAAGTTCCCCCCCCCCCTGCCAGCGAAATGGTTGCTTTTGGATATGTGAAAAAAATCATGACAGTGACGAAATTAAAAGGAAAGCTATCACAGCTAAGTAGGCTTTACTAGTTTACGAGTAATAGTCGACCAACTTATAAAATGTACTTGGAACAGTAAAATTAAGTACTAATGACCTTGAAAAAATACTTAATTAACATTGTTAGTTGTGTAAATCAGATAGTAAATAATACTTATGAACCATGTAAAAATATACAAAAATAAAATCATAACATCTTTAATAATAATTAGATTACTAAATTAATAATGTTTAAGCTGGAATAACGCATTGGAGTGGGCAGAGTTGCATCGAGAGTTGTGAGCCGCTGTTACCGTTTCAATGTTCATGTAACAACAAAAAACCCTCTTCTTAGTCCGCAAAAAAGGAAAACTATCACAGATAATTAGGCTTTACAAGTTTACGAGTAATAGCTAGTCGACCAACTTATAAAATGTACTTGGCACAGTAAAATTTTAGTACAAATGCTATTGAAAAAATACTTAAATAACGTTGTTAGCTGTGTAAAACAGATAGTAAATATATGCTTATGAACCATGTAAAAATATACAAAAATAAAAACATAACATCCTTAATAATAATGATTTTTAATTTAATAATGTTTAAGCTCGAATAACGGATTGGAGTGGCCGGAGTCGTTGGCAGTACCGGTCCGTAGTTCATACGCCGCATGCGCGCGGGGGAGTCTATTTTGTGTTAGTGCAGAAGTATTTTCGACGTTTTGTAATCTAAAGTCAAATTAGATTCGATTGCCAAGCAAATTACTTATTTTATTTTGTCGATAGCCATCCATAAAGTCAATATTCGACCCGACTACATCACTAATAGAGTAGCGTAAAACTTTCCAGAACGAAATATTGAATACCGCAGATTAGAGGTGAAAATCAAATTCCGAAAGAGAAATAAACAAGGAGAAATATAAAAAGTATCCAGAAACGAACATTCCCCGTGGCTCTAACGCGCGCTCGTAACGGCTCCTTTCGCAATTCGCACCCGCGGTGGTACTCAAATAGATAATATTTTTCTAACTTCAGTTGCGAAGTCAGATTTTATAACTCCTTCTTCAGTTACCAGTTAGTCCTTCTTTAGTTTAAATCAAGAGTGAATAGGTTACTTCTAGGCAAGCGTGTTTCACCGTAGACCACATCATCGCTTAACATCAGGCGAGATAGTGGTCAAACGCCATCATATAGATTTAAAAAAAACATCATAGGAGGCCCGTTTTTAGACGTTGTGTGCCACTGAAACCGTTTTAATGTTTATGTAACAACAACAAAACCCTCTTCTTAGTCCGCATTATTATGCAACTTCGGAACCCTATTACTGCGCGTGGCCCAACACGCACTTGGCCGGTTTTTATTATTTATTGTTATAGATAGGCTAGATTTGTGCCCTGGTATGGCAATAGGACCGCACATTTTCTACATGAGAATTACACCTTGCTAGCAGTGTCTCAAGTGTCTGTGACAACAATCTCATGTGATAAGAAATCAATCAAGCATTAATGGTAATTGTTGTTGACTCGAATTCAATCACTGGATAGAGAATAAAGAAGGGTTCTCTATTGTGTGCCCTAACTTTTTTATCCATAATCTAAAGTGCCATATTATTATTTGTTTTTTGTCCGAATGATAACTTGCCCGAACTTAATATCACATAAATAATATCACATATATGCCATAAAATTAAAATCACTAAATACAATATGCCCTAAATTTGTTTGTCATAAATCTTACTATACAAAAGACTAATCAATAATATACAAAAGACTTAAAACCGTTTCCAATAAAAGTCTACATTCAAATTATTTAATGTTTATTTGTCCTAATAATGTTTTTAAAACAAATTTGTACAACAAAGCTTTTGCTATGAACTTCTCTCAGGCGTTACATAGATACGAGTTATAATTATGACAGCGGGCAATGTTTTTAGGGTTCCGAAGTCAACAAGGAACCCTTATAGTTTCGCACTGTCCGTCTGTCCGTCCGCAGCTTAGCTCAGAGAATCTAAGTACTAGAAAGCTATAATTTGGCATGGATATACATATTAATAATTACGCTAAGTGAAAAAAAAACATGAAAAAAAATTTTTTTTGGATTTCCTCCTATAGACGTAAAGTGGTTATGTTATTTTTTCTCGCCTATCCCATGGTGTGGGGTATCGTTGGATAGGCCATTCAAAAAATGATGGGTTTGTTATCACCATTTTTCGATTCAGAGATCCATTTGCGTAAAATGAAGCTTTAAATTGCAAACTTATGTTAGAGTCAAGTGTCATTAAAAGGAAAACTATCACAGATAAGTAGGCTTTACAAGTTTACGAGTAATAGTCGACCAACTTATAAAATGTACTTAGCACAGTGAAATTTTTGTACAATTGCCATCGAAAAATTACTTAATCAACGTTGATAGCTGTGTAAAACAGATAGTAAATATATGCTTATGAACCACGTATACAAAAACATACAAAAATAAAATCAATAATAATTTCTAAATTAATCATGTTTAAGCGCGAATAACGCATTGGAGTGGCCTGAGTCGTTGGCCGTACCCATCGACCATACAGCCTCGCCGTACCGGTCCGTAGCCCATACGGCGCATGCGCGCAGGGGAGTCTATCAATACGGTTGGTGCGCGTGCGAGACGCATACACCACTACTTGATTCCCCGTTTTTATAGGGGTCTAGAAGAAAAATAAATTTTATTTACTTATGATATTACATACATATCTTATGCTAGTATTTCATACCTTATGCTATTATATAAGCTACAAGCTGACCCGGCAAACTTCGTTTTGCCATAAAAACACCTTCCTACCCTACCCAACCTACTCTACTCTACTTCACGCGTGATGCCGTGACCAAGGGAAATAGGGATTCATTTTTATATATAATATATAGATGTGACGCCTCGTCGCGATCATTAACTATAATCAATTTCATAGCCAAACCATACAAAAGGTAACATATGTATATAAAAAATAAGATGGGGGCGGATAGGCGGGGCGCCTGTTTCTTGGGAACCGGAAAAAAGCGTTTAGGTAGGTACAGTAAAATTAAGCTCATCTAGTCATCTGGTTTAATACAACATAATTTAATTTTTTCCTCAACAATGTCATGAAAGCCTACTTCAGCCAATTACCTACTCTACCCTCCATAGCACAGACTAAAGATACTACGTATAGCCAAAAGGGGGAAAAAACCGGCCAAGTGATAGTCGGACTCGCGAACGAAGGATTCCGTACAATTATCGCAAAAAAAACCGGCCAAGTGCGAGTCGGACTCACGCACGATGGGTTCCGTACCATTATCGCAAAAAACGGCAAAAAAAAACACGTTTGTTGTATGGGAGCCCCACTTAAATATTTATTTTATTCTGTTTTTAGTATTTGTTGTTATGGCGGCAAAAGAAATACATCATCTGTGAAAATTTCAGCAGTCTAGCTATCACGGTTCATGTGATACAGCCTGGTGACAGACGGACGGACAGACAGACAGACAGACGGATCGCGGAGTCTCAGTAATAGGGTCCCGTTTTTACCCTTTGGGTACGGAACCCTAAAAAACGACAAAAAAATCACATTTGTTGCATGGGAGCCCCACATTTTATTTTATTCTGTTTTTATATTTGTTGTTATAGCGGCGATAGAAATAAATCTTAAGTGAAAATTTCAACTGTATAACTTAAGGGTACACTAGTCAACGGCACAAACTTTTTGGGGGCTGAGTCACCCACGTCCGTAGGAGTGTACCCCATTCGATTCCCTACACGTGGTCCCCGGGTGGTGCAAATCAGGTGACAAACTGGTGGTAGGCTTCGGCCGAAGGCTTGCGACCACCCACCGGGCAAAGACGTACCGCCAAGCGGCCTAGTCGTGTTCCGGTATGATGCTCGGTGCAGCCACTAGAGGGGTTGGGTCGCGATAGTTGCTCCACTGCAAGCAGGCCGGCCTGACTCGCGCTGTTATGGACGTATCGAGAGACTGGTCGCGGAGGGTAGCGGGATCCGAGGCACGGTGCGCCGCTGGCCGACCGCAGGTAGTTGGGGGCCCAAGTAGTGTGCCAGCCACACATGAAAGGCTGCCCCGCCAACTGTCGAAAAATCCCGGAATGCGCCATCGTGCTGGTTGGCGACCAGACGAGAGTGCCCGATGGACATTCCTGGGGGGGCTCGGGCGTCCCCGCAGTCTCCAGACCAGTCCCCCAATGATGGCGTCCTATCGGCGCGTGTCTGTAGGTTGCAAGCGTGGGACCTCATCTTACTTCCTTCTCCTCTCCCTCCTTTTTCACTTAAAATGCCAAGGAACAAGAGAAAAAAAGCTGAACAGCGGCAGCACTCACTCTCACATAAAGTGCACCTCAGCAACATCCGAGGTCTGCACTCTAACCTTGTCGCAGTCCATCACCACCTCGAGACTGAGAAACCAGCACTTTTGTTCCTTACGGAGACGCAGATCGGATGCCCGTCAGACGTGGCGTACCTATCCTACCCAGGGTATACCCTGGAGCACATGTTCAAGCCACGCGCTGGTGTATGCATGTACGCCCGGGACGACATCTGCTATCGGCGTCTCCGTGACCTTGAAGACTCAAATTACTCTGTGCTATGGGCCTTGGTGGACACAGGTCTGGATAAGATCATCTATGCCTGTGTCTACCGATCGCATAGCGGTGATCTGGAGACAACCAGGCTCACACAGTACTTGAGTGAGGCGGCTGATGTGGCTCAGCTACGATACCCCTCCGCCCAACTAGTGTTACTGGGGGACTTTAATGCCCACCACCAGGAGTGGCTCTTCCCATACCAGTGCACTGACCACGCTGGACGAGAGATGCGAAATCTTTCGATTGCGTTAAATCTCACCCAGCTGGTCCAAGGGGCTACGAGGGTGCCGGATGTTGATTCACATACAGCCAATTGCTTGGACCTTCTGCTGACAACTGATCCAGACCGATACTCAGTGTCGGTATCATCACCTTTGGGTAGTTCCGACCACTGTCTGGTGAAGTCTGTATCCGTCTACTCCCCGCCCGATCCAAGCCCAAGGGGCACCCGGCGGGTTTGGCGGTACAAGTCAGCAGATTGGGATGGTATGCGATCTTTCTTCGCATGCTATCCTTGGCGGCCCACTTGCTTCTCTTCGGATGACCCATCGTCATGCGCTGACGCAGTGACCGATGTGTTTCGTCAGGGGATGGAGTATTACATTCCGTTCTCTGACGTAACTGTGTCCAGCGTTGACCGTCCATGGTTTGGTGCCGAGTGTGACCGCGCAAAAGTGATTAAACACAAGGCGTACCTAGCATGGGTCGACGCCCGTATGCGCAAGGCAAGGGACGTGAGTCAGAAGAGGAGAGCCTTCAACAGGGCTGCTAAGTCCTGCAAAAAGGCGATGCGAAGGGCACGGTTTGACCACATTAGCAGGATCGGGGACAAACTTGCTTCACACCCCGCAGGTAGCAAGGCGTTTTGGTCCCTGGCTAAATCGGTTGAATCAAACTTCTGTCGCCCCTCACTACCACCACTGCTGAGACCCGACGGGTCGCTGGCCCACTCCGCTGAGGACAAGGCAAACTTGTTTGCCTCCCTCTTTGCGGAATCTTCGCGTCTGAATACTGATGGCGCGCGGCCCCCTCCTTCTGCTGTTCGATGTGAGACGAGTATGTCGGACATTCGCATCCATCAGAGGGAGGTCTGTAGGGTGCTGCGTAACCTTGACGTGAACAAGGCTAGTGGCCCGGACGGGATACCAGCAATTGTACTTAAAACTTGTGCGCCTGAATTGTCTCCTATCATGACACGCCTATATCGCCTTTCGATGGTGACTGGAAAAGTACCGAAGGCTTGGAAGCAAGCTAACGTTCAGCCCGTGCCCAAGAAGGGCAGTCGAGCTGACCCAGCCAACTACAGACCCATATCAGTAACGTCCATCCTCTGTAAGAGTATGGAACGTGTATTAAATAATAAGCTCCTGGCATACCTAGAAGACACCGACCTCCTTAGTGACCGCCAATACGGCTTCCGCCGAAACCGGTCAACTGGGGATCTTCTAGCGTATGCCATCCACATCTGGAGTGAGGCCATCGAGAAACACGGGGAGGCGCTTGCTGTCTCCCTTGACATATCGAAGGCCTTTGATAGGGTCTGGCACGAGAGCCTTATTGGTAAGCTTCCTTCCTTCGGTCTGCCTAGTGGCCTGTGTGACTGGATTGCAGACTTCCTGAGGGATCGGTCCATCCGAGTGGTAATTGATGGCTGCTCGTCCGGTCAGTTAGGTATTAACGCCGGAGTCCCTCAGGGGTCAGTGCTCTCGGCAACATTGTTCTTGCTGCACATTAATGACCTGCTAAAACCCGGAACCTTTGGGTATGCAGACGACAGCACTGTTGCTGAGAGATATGTGTCTAGCGCACGGGCTACCGGGCCTCAAATTCGGTCTCTTCGGGAGGCCATGGTTGAGCGCTTGAACCTGTCTTTGGAGGCAGTCTCCGAATGGGGCAATGCCAATCTAGTCAGTTTCAATGCTGCTAAGACCCAGGCGTGTCTTTTTTCCGCAAAAAAGAGCCAATTCCACCCGGCTCCATCCTTCCGTGGTGTAACCGTGCCGATAACGGACCACCTCGACCTTCTTGGTGTTACGTTGACATCGACCCTCAATTTTGGTCCTTTCATTGAGGCAAAGGCTCAATTGGCTGCAAAAAAGTTGGGGATCCTTGCGAAGGTGAGACGGTACTTCACGCCTGAACAGCTGCTCAACTTGTATAAAGCGCAAGTTCGGTCATGCATGGAGTACTGCTCTCACCTCTGGGACGGATCTGCCAGGTACCAACTAGATGCACTTGAGTCGATTGACAGACGGGCCAAGAGACTTATCGGCAACGATGCGCTGGTCAACTCAAAGCTCCAGAGCCTTGAACACCGACGACGAGTTGCCAGCCTGTCGGTATTCTATCGGTTACATTTCGGAGAGTGTGCGATGGAACTGCACAATTTGTTTCCGTCTAGCCCTTTCCATCATCGGACTACAAGACGTACGGCAATGCGCCATCAGTACATGGTGGATATCCCACCCATACGCACAAAGCGTTTTGAAAATACTTTCATTGTGCGTACAGCTAAGGAGTGGAATTCCCTACCGGCGTCTTTGTTTCCTGATAGCTACAACCTAGGGGTCTTCAAGTCAAGAGTGAATAGGTTACTTCTAGGCAAGCGTGCTTCACCTTCGACCACATCATCACTTAACATCAGGCGAGATAGTGGTCAAACGCGAGCCTATAACAAATAAAAAAAAATAAAAAAAAAAAAAAAACTATTTTGTGCGCGGGGTTAAAATGCATTTTATATCAACCGACAACACGTGCGGAAGAGATAGATGCTGTGATGAGCAGTAGGAAGCTAGTTCGCGTAAGAATACACACTTTTGCAAATTTGTAGCGAATTGGATAATGATTTAGGACGAAACCGAGCGCGTGACAGACCTTTGGCAGTCAAGATATCATGAAAAAACGACTACATGTATATTTTCTAAATAATATTATTTGCATTGTTGAACTACTAATCTATCCCTTTAAGGAGGCCGTTTTGCAATTTTCCGTCTTCTTATGGTATTTATTTGCGCCCAAAAATGCGTTAAAATTAGTGTCGAAATGTGGAACTTTCGACGCTCATAACTTTCAAATATTTTCTTTTTTTACTTTTTTGCTTCCATACAGGGCTAGATAATGATGAGACAAATTGATATCAATTTTTATTTTGAACGTACATCGTCAAACAGTGGAATAATCCCTAGACTACGTTTATATGGAAGAATTTTCGACTAGTGTAACCTTAACTATCACGGTAGATTAGATATAGCCTGGTGACAGACAGACGGACCGCGGAGTCTTGGTAATAGGGTCCCGTTTTTACCCTTTATGGAACCATAAAAAGCAATGAGGTAGGAAAACTAGGATTAAAATTCAGTGCTAGAAAAGCCTACTTCATAAAATTATATTGTCATGGACGTCATTTTATAGTGACCAACCTTAAAAAACATATTTTATTTAGTAGTTTTAGTTTCGGTGTGGATGGTATAGTATCACTGACCTCTAATATACAAGTACGCTGGACTTCATATTATCGATGACAAAATTAAGACATTTGATTTTCGCCATTTTGGCGCTGATAGCAACGTGACTTAACGTGAGATTCCATGGAACTAATATAAGAGATGGGACCTCAGACCAACAAAAAAAGATAGACGGCGCATCGCGAACATCATAAGTGAAGCCACAAAACTATGCTCCTCCATGTAAATATACACGCTCACGCACACACCTACACTAAAACTATGCTCATCGCTCTTAGTACGTCACGAGTCGTCGTCTAGTTTACATATATTAAAGAAAATAGAATTATGCCGTCCTGTGCAGTGAAAACTTGTAAAAACAATAGCAAAGCACATAAAAAATCACACGGAATCACTTTTCATTTGCAAGTACTTGAAATAGCAACGTTTATTTATTAAATATACTATGAATTTTAGGTTACTTGGAACAAAAAACCTCAACGAACGAAAGCAGTGACATAAAGTGCGAGAGTTGCCATAATATGATTTAAAATTTCCCCATTCGATTAAACATCATCGCTTACCATCAGGTGAGATAGTGGTCAAGCGCAAGCCTATAGATAATAAAAAAAAAAAAAAAAAAAAAAAAACATGAAAATAAATAAATATGATTTCTTACTTCGAGTTATTTTGAATTTAATCAATTTGATTGAAAATATAATTAGGTACCTATATTATTTCCAAACAATTTACATACCCATGCCGATGTTATGATTTACGCTTCAGCAACTTTATAACCTATAATCGAATTTCTATGAGCATGGTTATAGGAAGAAGCTGTATTTCATTTCTTCCGATCCCAAGACACTGTGACAGGCAGGGCTAACTTACACCTAAACATATAAGGTTGGTGGAAAAGTTTCTTCGCATTTTTTAAGAAAATTCAAAACATTTTTTTATATAGTTTATTTACATTTACCTAACTAAAATATGTAGGTACCATTTTCTTCGATAACTTCTTGCCATCTTGTAAATAGGGACATGATCCCATTGCTTTGCAATAGAAATTTTGGGACTTACCGCGACAAGTGGTTTTGGCAGTCCTCTCGTGATGTTAACCTGACACTGCCTAAAGAATTCTGAAGAGATCGAAACAGGTGGAAATCTGAAGGTGCAAGGTCAGGACTATACGGCAGATGCATTAACACCTCCCAGCCAAACTCTCTTAATTTTTGCTGAGTGGCTAAAGATGTGTGAGGACAAGCGTTACTATGATGAAAAACCACACCCCTTCTGTTGATTAATTCCGGCCGCTTTCTCTCAACTTCTTGCTTTAATCTCATCAGTTGTTCGCAGTAGAGTTCAGAATCGATGGTCCTGCCTGGTGGTAACAGCTCATAATGAATAATGCCCTGCCAATCCCACCACACACACAGCATCACCTTGTTGCGAGTTAACCCGGGTTTCGCCACAGTCTGTGAAGCCTGACCGGCCTTTGACCACGACCTTTTTCGCACGTTCTTGTCGTACGTGATCCACTTTTCATCACCAGTTATCAGCTTCTTCAAAAATGGTTCGGTTTCATTACGTCGTAATAAAGAATCACAAATGAGTACACGGTTCATTAGGTTTCTTTCAGTGAGCTCGTGAGGTACCCAAATGTCGAGCTTTTTTGTGTACCCAGTTTTTTTCAAATGCGCCAAAACTGTTTTGTGTTCAATTCCCAGTTCTTCAGCTACGTCGTAACTACTGATATGCCGATCTTGCTCCACTTTTTCAAAAATGGCACCCATTTTATCCGTAATACGGCGACCAGAGCGACGTGCATCTTTGACATATTTCCGGATTGAAAACGCTTAAACCAAATTTATGCTACTCTCACAGACACTGCACTAGGTCCATAAACATCGCAAATTTTTTTCGCGGCTTGCGTTGCATTTTTACCTTTTTTGTAGTCACGGGGTCTCATTGCTAATAAAGAAATTTTGGTTCAAATAAATCTCACTAGATGGCGCGACATGTACACACAATTCAATAGAATATAATAATTGTGTGTAAAATTAACATTTTCTGGAATTGAACATAAAAATTGTATGTTCTTGTTTAATCAACTCTCCTAAGTACAAAATTATGGAATATTGGGCTCTTAATTCACATTTCAAAGATTATTTTAACGGATCATTTAAAATTGATGCCAGTAGATGGCGGATTTTTAAATTTCTGAGGCATTCTACCCGATTTTTTAAATTTGCATTGTAACACATTTTGGTGCAAAAAAACTGTAAAAACGTGCAAAAAAATACTATAAAACGAAATTTCACTGTATTTAAAGAATTAAAAATTCACGAACCTAGTAAACCCTTTTACTTGCAAGTCGCTTCTAACACCATCTATTGCCGTGAACGCGATTGATGCAATTACAAAAATAACAAGATTAATCAGATGACAAACGCTAGTTACGTCGGCACGGTTCTGTGTTGTAGTAAAATTTTAAAATGTATCGAATTTCTTCATTAGATTCACTCATCTTGACGGTACGAAAAACAAATGAAAATCACACATTTTCCTAATTTGAATTTGGGATTATGTTCTTTAAAATTTAAACTTTCAATGATATTAAAACCAGCCAGATACAAATAGTATAGCCAAAGAGATTTTATTACAAGTTCATACATACTATAATGCGAAAAGACTTTTTCCCCAACCTATTATAATACCCCATAGTAGAACTAAATATGCTAATTTTAACTCATACACACTACACACCCTCACCCATTAGCGCACTCTCACATTACTCCCACACATCACACAAATACGCGCATTTTTTTTGTCTGTATAACGCTCGTTCACTTATAGTTTGCTTTTTCTATTATTCAAAACATATCTATTTGTATTTTTTATTTTTTTGCATTCAATTGCAAATTAATGGATAATGCTAAGCGGAAGAGTGAAGTCTCCTAACACCAGCATAACTTGCATAAAAGGTGATCTCCAAATCATAAGTCACTTTCTAACTGTTTTTATTTTAAAATTAATTTTGCGATGTAACAAAAAAATTATATTTTTTTCGGAATAGAAGTTCGTCTAATCAATTGTAGTACAATATCATACTCAACAATATCTTACTTGAACAATATTATCCTACCCACACAATAATATTATTACCCATTTTATAGGGAAAAAAAATAACAAATGGCAACCCTCTCAGACACACATAGATAAAAATGTGGCTTCACTTTTGATGTTCGCGGCGCGCCGTCTATCTTTTTTTGTTGGTCTGAGGATGGGACATAGCCTTCGGTATAAAAATACGTGACAATAATTTAATACGTAAGAGAAAAAGTAAATCCCAATTATTTTAATTGAGATTCATTTCTAAGTAATAGAAAACTTGCTGTAAAGGTTAACTGAAAAATAGTTTCAATCAGATTGCAAGCTAGAAACTAGTGGATAGCGTGCTACTAAAGTTATAGCGCATTACTGTCAGATCAGTGAGATTTAAATATGGGGATAGGCTAACAACTTATCCTTAAAACTAGTATATTTGAGCAAGTATCTGCTCGCTCAAGTATAGTAGTTAGTTAATACTTACATTTACAATAGTTTGGATTCACTCGGTTGGAACATCATTCATACAAATATTTGCGTACGAATGAGATGGATAATAATTTACAACGGACATATTTCTCGCTCTCATCGCTGAGATCCTGTCTCTGTAGTGTTAAGGTGCAAATAAGAGTGACATCGCATTCCAGCGACGTGAAGACTTATTCCAGAATTAATTCCAGACAGGAACGAGGTGATTGATACAAGAAGAGAGAGGCCTGTGCTCAGCAGTGGGCGAAGTCGTACTGTGGATGATCATTCCAGAATTTAGTATTACACATTGCTTTTTAACATATTATTACTGATTATTAGGCATACATATAACATTCATCACTAATACCATTAAGAGATATTTAGTTGCAACATATTATGAGAAGTCAATACAGTAGATGAGTGATACGCCTTGCCAAGTCTACTATTTAGATATTAGTGTAATTTAAAAATATTATTAATACTCATATACTCGTATTAGTTAAAATAATATAATATTTCCAGGCGTTAGTATTACCTAATCTTGAGAAATATCGGTAGTAACCTATTTCTAAATGTGTCAATTTTAGTTCCTGAGAACCTCGAGTGGGGCGCTTTGATTCGGCACAAAAATCAAATGTCATTTCATCTAATATATTTAGTCCAGCGTACTTGTATGATAGAGGTCAGTGTATAGTATAGACTGATTGGCAAAAAAAACAAAGTGCCAGTCGGGCTCCTACACTAGTGGATTGCGTGCGTGACACCAAGCGCACGTCCCTTCGCACAGGTGTCGGTCCTTCGGCTCTCTCCGCTGAAACTAGAATTAATTCAAACTTTAAACGGATGTTGACATTTATTATAGTCATTATAGATATTCTGTCGAGATAAAAAAGAATAAGGCACTCGGGGCTTATAGCGTTCTGCTAGTGAAATAATTTATTAATCGAAGTAATTCATCTAGACGATATCTTTAAATTTATTTCTTTATAATACTTGTATAGTTTTATCACTGTTAGTGACCGTTCTCTCAGTGTGTGATAGCTGCAAAACCACAAATTATGCAAAAATCAAAAGGCAAAATATCAATATCATTAGCTCGACGTAGCAGGTACACGTCAACGTTGCGATATCTTGTAAACATTGTCGTTTTTGGACAAGAACGACATCGTGCTGTTCCTTTATATCTTGGAATTTACAAAACATGTAATATAATAACGCCCGCAATCCACTTCTAATAGGTTTAACCATTTTTCTAATTGGATTTGTGAAAAAAAATCTACAGCGTAAGCAATCTGACAACTCACGTAGGTACTAGAGTGCGCGCAAGATAAGTCTGCGCGCGACGGGTGGCGTGCTTAATGTTGCCAGCATAACTGATCTTTTTTCCTTCATTTAATCAATAGTCAATTTTCATAACTCGAAACTTAAAGTAATTTAAGTTAAGTACAAGCTAGTATACTTAATTACAAGCTTTGTTTTGATTGTACTAGCTTTTTCTACTTGCATAAAATATGATGACAAAAGCTTGAAAAAATTGTAAATCTTTTATTGAATACTTAGTAGTACCTACTGTTAAATTTGGTCTAATGGCCCTGCAGTGGCTAATACCGTCCATTTCAATTACAATTCTTGTTTTATTTCTTCTTCAATAATTTTTGAAGAAGCGGCACCGGTAGTACAAAAATTTAGGGCAATTTTAGTATAATGGTATCACTAAAAGTTACTGTCAAATAAGCAACGCGGGCTCTATCTTTGTAAAACGGTACCGTAGGCCTGTTATTGTCATGCTCACTTCAAGAAAACATCTCTGCCAGCACTTTAAATTACTTTTGGCATAATGATAGCGATTATTTATTTCGAAAACGAATAAAAACACGGAATACAACATACTCTCTTGACACCTGACAAAAATGACAAATGATTAGTTCCGATTTTAGCCGCGCGCAGACTTATCTTGCGCCACTGACTTATAAACCTATGGACTTGCCATACCTACGAATTTAGCGTGCTTACCTACATAAATCGGGCAATTAAGATGGCTGCCCATTTGCCAATGAGGTAGGCCATTTTGCCATCAACTGTTTGACAGCACAACTACACAGATAAACGTACATATACGGCACACAACTACCAATTTTACTCGGCAATTAACATGGCGACCGGTCACGCATAGACATGATTTTGACGTCACTCAAAAGTATTACCAAGTTTAGTCCTTGACAAACATTTAGATATCTCTCTTTTCATATGCAGCTCTTGGTTAGTTAAAAAGAGACAAAACGCTTTTTGACATGCGTGTGTCGATATTATAGATATTTGTTTAACTATTCTTCGTATAGTAGAATATGCCGTCTCCATAGTTATCCTACCTCATTGTCTTGCGCACACTCTACAAAAGTGACAGTTGTAAAAGCCTACTACATACGAAACTTTTTGGCATACCTATTATGAGTTCTGCAGAGTTATAATAGCCAGAGTCTAGTAATTGCAGTTGAGAACGTTTCCTTAGTGCAATGAAGAAATACCAAAGCCGCGGCGGTGGCGAGTCGATGACAAGAAACCTAGGCTACAATTCGCGATACGCTATAGCCATTTTTATTTGACTGTTTGAGCATTATATTGTTTTATGTACATCCATTATATACTTTTACACTTAATAACGAAAGAAAAGTTGAAAGAAAACCGTTTGTCCTGGTATGGTTATGTGATGAGGAGGGATGAAACGCATGTTACTAAAAGAGTTATGAATATAAATGTGGAATAAACCTGGATGGAGAGTGATTGGACGGCCAAAGAAAAGATGGATGGACTGTGTTATAGTGTTAACACACGTTCGAATTTTGTACGGCTGGACCACGGATTTGTGGGCGGCGTTAATCCGGCCCAGATCATATCCGAAAGTGTGTTAACACACTCGGATATGATGACCTTTGTATAAATTCATTGTTAGTACTGTAGGAAAATTGTAATACAGATTTGTTTTAAATAGTTAAGTTAGGCTTTAAGGACTTGTATCCATGGCCGTTAAATAAATTGGAAAAAAAAATGATGTGAAAGATAAGGGAGTCAGTGATGACGTGATGGGGGACAGGATGGTATGGAAGAAAAAAACGTGATGCGCCGACCCCAAGTAACATGGAACAAGGGCAGGAATATAGATTTTAGATCTAGTAACTAAAAGAGAAGGAACAGTAGATTTTAGTAGAATATCGCAACATACAGTTAACCACGGAACAGTTAACACATTGGTTTATCTGGCAAGTACTGGCAACTATGGTCAATGAGGTAGGAAAACATTGACTTATAAACCTATGGACTTGCCATACCTACGAAATTAGCGTGCATACCTACATAAATCGGGCAATTAAGATGGCCTAAGCTACCTCATTGTAGGAAAACTATGGAGACTGCATATTCTACTATATGAAGAATAGTTATACAAATATCTATAATATCGACACACGCATGTCAAAAAGCGTTTTGTCTCTTTTTAACTAACCAAGAGCTGCATATGAAAAGAGAGACATCTAAATGTTTGTCAAGGACTAAACATGGTAACACTTTTGAGTGACGTCAAAATCATGTCTATGCGTGACCGGTCGCCATGTTGATTGCCGAGTAAAATTGGTAGTTGTGTGCTGTTTATGTACGTTCATCTGTGTAGTTGTGCTGTCAAACCAGAGACATTGTAATACCTAGACGGAACGTGTTTACGACGAAAAAGAAACTGTAAATTCTTTCGTTCTTACTTATAGAAAAACTCTATGAAAAAGAAAGAGACAAACATAGACAAACGCTACCATCCTGAACGTCAAAGAGACAACTTTTTAGTCACTGTTGTAACCCATCGGTTAGCAGCTCTAATTAAAGTTTTTCGCTGGTTTCACGCCTTTGTTTCGTTTATATCAGGAAGAATTTTGTTGTTTAATTATCTGCATGAACCATGTCGTGTGTGGCTATCGGTTGCAAGAGTAGAATGAGTGTATTAACAGAATATAATCAAAGGATATCTTTCCACAGGTGAGTTATCGACTAGCATACTGAAATTATTGTGCAGGGAATATATTTCATAGGCTGTCCGGAATAAAGGAATCTAAGTTCTAAATACGTCGAGGACGTATAGTATCATTTAAACCATTCTATTTAGTGAAATAATTAACTTTTATACGTTCGCTCATAGAGCTATGACAGTTTACGTACTTACGTTCTGATGTTAGAGATGTGACAAAAGTCACGAGAAAGATTTATCGATACTGTATTTTTATTTTACTTACTTTAATTTATTTCATAAAGTTTATTTGCTATTTGTTATTATTACCTAATCTAATATCGATTGTGCACAGGTTTCCTAAGAGTACTTATTTAAGAAATAAGTGGATCAAGAATAAAAAATGAGCTATAACTGGACACCTTCACTATATTCTCGCTTGTGTTCACTGCATTTTAATGAATCATGCTATCGCTATCCCTTGACCCATATATGGACACTGGTTGATGAATCATGTTTATTTTTACATTTTACTTTTTTAAATTATATTATTATATTTAAACCATTTTGTTATTATTAATTTTATTAGTTTTATATACATGCTCGTCTGTAAAGTTTCTTTTCAGTCTTGCACAAGAACTAGCATACTATGTATCAATATATCAGTACCTGTTTGTACAGTCCTAGGAGTGTACCAAAAACTGTCACTTTGATCTGATGATGTACTTCGTTTTTGCGCAAGGTATGAATACACATTATTATACAACGCGCATAATGCGCAGAAAAATGATGAAATAGTGGCATTTTACACTTACAATGTATAAGTTCAGTCTTTGTACGAGTACACTATTCACTTTTTAAATAATTATAAAGAACCCCTAAAAAAACGTAGAAAAAATTAGCCGCAGTCAGGGACGATTCTTACAGATATTTGACCAAATTTGTAGATCGCTCCTAAACTGAACTCGATAATATCGATATGACAGTGGCACAGATCTAGTACTGATATATGTCTATAGATAAGTATCTATAGCATCCTCGGTCACACTGTCACATAAGATGGCATAGACAAAAGTATATCTATCTCTTTTTGCTTATGATGTTATCTGTTAGTGCGAAAGTGAATACCGATATTGAAATTGCGTCTTAAACACGTTCCGTCTAGGTATTACAATGTCTCTGTGTCAAACAGTTGCAAATGGCCTACCTCATTGGCCAATGGGCAGCCATCTTAATTGCCCGATTTATGTAGGTATGCACGCTAATTTCGTAGGTAAGGCAAATCCATAGGTTTATACGTCAGTGACTATGGTTGACTTGAAATTAAAGTTAGTTGACTGTCACTGTCAATTTGACGCGCTAAATCCAAAGTCCAAAGTTTATTTTGTTTATCATCAAATCATCAAATTATCTATTTTTAGGCAGGGTGGCAACTGGTATACATTTTAATTTCATAGCATTCAGCGCCGCCTACCTATAGGGACATGAACTAAAAATGAGTAGTGTTGCCAGCGTATATCCGTAAAGCAATTGGTAGTATATTTTTGGTAGGAGGGCAAACTTATAAACTTTGATTTTAATCTATTGTGAATTAAAAAATATTCTTTGTATTTTTCTTTGCATTTTTAAAAGCTTTCTTATCATAGTATTTAGTAAACTTTTGATAATATTGATAAAAAAAGCAACTATTAGTAGAATTCAGAAATATGGAATGGCTGTACAGGTTGATTGGTGAAATTCAAAATATTGCCAAAAATGTTTGTGTTTGCAAGCATCTTTTTGTAATTATTTCGTTTACTTTGCGATTTTCAGTGTAATTTACGTCGAGTTCAGTTCGCTGCTCCGTGTTTGCTAAAAATCTTGGAAGATAAACGTTTGCATCGTTTTCCTAAATCACGTCGAGTAGAGACCGCTGTTTATGTGTGTACCTCCGTGATTTCGGAATTATTTGCTTAGGCCCTCCGTAAATTGGAGTTTGGACCATATTTTATTGTGTTTTACTGTGTAAATAACAATGTCTCGAAACAAGTGCTGTGTGCCCGGCTGCCAAGTCATCAAAGATGACGGTAAATATAATGTAATTTTTATATTTTTTCGTATGTATAGTTCCCGAAGCGTGAGGGACGAAACGGTGCTGTTTTGTATGAGTTTTACTACTGCGCAGCCATTGTAGCCAAATTCAGGGCGGCCAAGAAGTTTGGCGAGAACTATACATAATGTATTGCTGATTGCACCTAATTGCAAACTGGAAACTATCATAAGCCTATAATCTATATTGTAATTAGGTATTAATGTATTTACAGCATACAGCGTCAAGTACCTAATAAATAAGCAAGTACAGTTCCCAATACACTATATTTATTACATAATTGTACAATTCGGTTGACGTCTGGCTGGGCCGCTAGTTGATTTGTATAGATTTAAAAATGTATAATATTTGTCTATATTTCAATCATAGTGAATGTGTCATAAAGTATATTCTATTTTATGGCATAATAATAACAAAATCACGTTTGTTTTATTTCAGGTATTCCTCTTCATCGGTTTCCGGATCCAAAAACCAATCCTGAGAGATACCTGACATGGGTTTCAAGTATTGGCAGTCTACGTCTGCAGGATAAGAAATATGTTTACAACAATCTGCGAGTATGTCGTAAACATTTCAAAGCGTTTTATCTTTACCCAAACAACCATCTTTGTAAACTAGCAATTCCAGAACTACAACTATCAGGTAAATTATTAATTTCATTCTCGTCATAGATATTCTGAATTATAATTAATAATTATTATGTAATATATAACAGGACAGCAGTGGTGGCCCAGTGGTAACGGCCGCGACTTAAAAGTTGTAGGTCGTGGGTTATGAATATGGTTATAAATATTGTTTTTAGTATTTGTTGTAATATGTGTCAGACAGACGGACAGTGGAGTCTTAGTAATAGCTTAGGTCCCTGTTTTTACCCTTTGGGTACGGAATCCTAAAATTAATTGCGAACAACAATTTTACAAGAACGACTAAGTTATTTGTTAATTATGTGCATAGCAAGGATATCCTACAAAAAAATTACTCTGCTATAAGAATATAATAGGAGATTTTGCTCAACAGAAATCCCGAAAGAAACCACTATCGTAATCAAAAAAAAAACTAGTCAAGTTATGTTTATTTCGTAACTAAAAAACTAGCAGCATAGTAATATCATTAATGATATATTATATTATACATTTGATTACCCATAATTAATAGAAGATCATTATAGAAAAATGTTAGTATAATTCGCTTTCTTAACTTTCCAAAAAGGCCCCAAATTTTTGTGTGCCTAAGGGCCCCGGCATAGTTTAAGACGGCCTTGGACACCAGTCTAGCCATGAGGTATTGTGTTACCTAGTTACTGGTTTGTGGAGGTCAGATAGGCAGTCGCTCATTCTGGTACTCAGCTGAATCCGGTAAGACTGGAAGCCGACCCCAATCTAGATGGGAAAAAGGTTAGGCAGATGATATTGTATATAACAGATATTATAATTATTCTGATGGCCATTTATCATTACTTTCAGCTCAAGAACAAGAAAGAGCACTTGAAAACCTTCCATCAACATATTCTGTATCACCTGAGAATCATCCTTCAACATCTCTTCAATCCAATCCTATACGAGTTGATACAGTCCCAGAAACCAGACCTCAGTTAAATCAAAGTAGCACTGGTAAGAAACTGCATTAATAATACTTATATAGTATAGTACCTGCCGCTTATGTACCTGTATGTTGCATGAAGTTTTAATAAATAAATCAGGGCACTATGTATAATGCCCTTATATTGTGTGGTGTGAGTGCCCACTCACACCACACAACCGCACGGTTGGTGCAGTGGTTGAGCGATTGACTGCTGCGCTGCGTGTCGCGGGTTCGATTCCCGCACGGAACAACTTTTGTATGACCTACAGATAGTTGTTCCGGCTCTGGGTGTTGTGTATGTGAGTTTATATGTTTGTAAACGCACCCACGATACAGGAAGAAATTACTAGCATGGGGCAACGTTTTTTAAAAAAATATCTTTAAAAAAATAAAAAATAAATGTGTGTAGCAGTTAGTTTAGTTTTGATTATTTTATAAGTACATAAATTAAATAGTTTATTATAATAATTTCAGAGCTTACCAGAGCGAGAAAGTCTAGAACTTCACAACGCAAGAAGCAACAGTTCAAAGATCAAAGACAAATTCAGTCATGCAACATGACAAGGATGACCCCAAAAAGAATTTCAAAAACAAAAGCTTTCCAGATTGTTGCTAGAAACTTGAAAGATGTGAATGCAAAAACATTTTTTCTTATGCAAGTTAAGCAAGCTGGGAAACGAGATGTAAGAGGTAGAAGATTTACCATGGACGAGAAAATTTTGTCTTTATCTCTATATAAGCCTTCCCCTAAAGCCTATAGGATTTTGAGTAAGTTTTGCATTTTACCCAGCAGAAGAACTTTGCAGAATATTTTGTACAAAGTAAAACTGGGTCCTGGTTACAATCAAAGGATTTTTACACATTTGAAGGAGGTTGTGGAAAAAATGCCACAGATACAAAGATATTGTTCATTGGTGTTTGATGAAATGGCCATTGCCCCATCATGTTCTTATAACAAAACAAGAGACTCTATTGAAGGCTTTGTGGATGATGGTGAACAAAAAGAAGACAAGTTTTGTGACCATGTTTTGGTGTTCATGATAAGAGGTATCGTCAAAGCATACAAGCAACCTGTTTATTACAGCTATTCAGCCGGTACAACTAAAACATTAGCTTTAAAAAAACAAATTATAGATGTTATCACAAAACTTCAAGAAGCTGGTCTTAAAGTTGTAGCCACTATTTGTGACCAAGGTACAACAAACGTTGCTGGTATTAACAGTCTAGTTACAGACACCAAATCTGCATATTTGAGAAGAGGTTCAGATTATAGAGGAGGATTCTTCGAAGTAAATGAAGAAAAAATTTATTTCATGCATGATCCTCCACATCTGTTAAAGTGCATTAGAAATAATTTGATAAATAAAAATCTAAATTATGTTATGGATGGCAAAGCTCAAACAGCAAAATGGAGCCATATCAGGAATTTATTTGAGAGGCCGCCTAACTATAAAGGCTCTAAAATACTGCCTAATTTAACATCTCAGCATGTTATGCCCAATCATATACCAAAAATGAAGGTTAAGCACTGTGCACAAGTGTTCAGCCATTCTGTTGGGGCAGCATTAGGATTTATGGCAGGTATGTATCAATATCCTTACCATGATTTTGAAAGTAAACTTTGTAAATTTCTCATGAGATAGTCTAGTATAAAAATGCCCATCCACTTTTTTTTGTAATTACCCGATTGCCGAAGGAGGGTAATGTGTTTATCAGTCTATGTATGTATGTTTGTATGTTTGTATGTATGTATGTATGTTTGTTCCTATGTGGCGTTCCAGGGACCAAACGCGTTGGCCGATTTTGATGATTCATACGTCAATCGATTCGTCTTAACCTTGCGAGTGTCATAGGCTACATTAAAATTGGAAAATATAAAAATGGCGGCTTTTGGGCGCCATATTGTGGGGCGCCAATTTTATTTTTTCTTCCAAACCCATCGTGTGGGGTATCAAAATAAAGGGTTTTAAGAGGTGATTACAAAAATATATAACACTTATATGTTTAAATGTACCTAATTCGAAAAAAACGTTAACTAAAAAGTTATAAATAAAAAAAGTTAATTAAAAAAATCAAAAAACCCCGACTGCTTAAAAAGCGAACTAAAAAGATGTAAACAAGAAGAAAATCATGCTGTGCAGTCGGAGGATACATATTCGCGAGCTGGCTGACCAAAACCAGATGTATCCTCCGACTGCACAGCATGATTTTCTTCTTGTAAGCAGTCGGGGTTTTTTGATTTTTTTAACAAACTTTTTTTTTTATGTGATCTAATAACTATTATGAATAACCAATTTCAAGAATGTTCCCTTAATTATCTATACCCTGTTCAACATTCAAAAAGTTAAATGTAAACAATCCTCACATGCCTTTTAAAAATATGCAGGTGTATAAATTACTTATTCAATGCATTTTAATCTTAGTGATGATAATGACTATAAATGGAATTTTTTCTTAATTTTCAGAGAAGGGAGCAATGCCAGAAGAGTGTACTCATACCGCAGATCTAGCAATATTCTTCGACAGATTATTTGATAGTGTGAACTGTGGGAGTTATGAAGTTGTGCCAGGAAAACCGTTAAAAAGCGCTGTCAAAACAAACTCGGCTCATCATGAACTCTGGAGTGCCAGCTTGCCTGTCTTGAAATCTATGAAATACGACACTCCAAGAAATGTGCCATCATTAATGGGCTGGGTAAAAACCATTGAAAATGTTCAAAAATTGGTCAAATTCCTTCATGAAAAAGGTATGAAAGCCATATTGCTGCGCAGATTAAATCAAGATGCCCTCGAAAATTTCTTTGGAGCCATAAGAGCCCATGGATATGCGAATATCATGCCAAATTGCTCGTCCTTTGAAGCCTCGTATAAAACATTATTATTAAACAATTTAACATCTAGACACTCTGTAGGTGCCAATTGCGAGGCTGATAATGACTTTTGTTTGGATTCACTGAATTTTTTTTTATGTGAAGAGGACGAGCAAATTATTAGCAACGAGGGCATCAATGTCGTGGAATATGAGCACATGTACATAGAGCTCATAGACACGACGTCAATGATAAATGAAAACGATAAAACTAATATAGAAAAATGCGCAGCAATAGGATATTGCAGTGGGTGGTTAGCACGCCAAGCCAAAAGCAGGCTGTTTAAAAAATGTCATACATGCCTCAAATCCATGGAAACTGACTATACTGAAGATTTCCATGGATATATAAAAATAAAAGAATATGATAGCAAAAGATGGCTGTGCTATCCTACGAGGTGTTTGTTTGACTTCTTTGCACAAGTAGAAAACATAACATACACTATTTTAAAATCAACACCATTAAAAAAAAATATAGCAGAATATATCAAATTGGCGGTATTAGTTAACATAGATGTTAATTTTATAACGTGCGAGACACATAAAAATATTTTAACAGATTATATAATTAACAAAAGCATCCAATTTTTTATATATATTTGGTGCAAAGAAGTCAGCCACCTCCTCACGGGCAAGGCTATACATTATGATAAGGATGACCATTTAAAAAAAAAAGCCCATGAACACTATACAACAAATAGAGGCCGGAAACGACTAAGGCAAACTGGCACTGCAGTTAATGTTTAGTTTCATAGTTTTTGTAATGTTGTATTTTTGAATGGTTGGTTTTACTTAAGACGCTTTTACATGCATTTTGATTTTAACCTAATAAATATGAACATCCTAAATTGGTATTTGTTTTATTATCTTCGAATCAACCAGTTTAGTAAATTAGCATTAGGTACCAACTAGAATAATGTAGAATGGATGAAAATTCAGTTGTAGTACAACTAGAATCTAGTTTTGGATTAGTGAAACTTAGCCTTAAAAATCCAAAACTAGATTCTTGTTGTACTACAACTGAATTTTCATCCATTCTACATTATTCTAGTCGGTTTATGTATATATACCTACCTAGCTATTTTGACACGTGACCTACACGTGACCATGAAGTCACGTGACCTACACGTGACCATGAAGTCACGTGACAGATAAATAGTATATGTCCGGGTAACTAGATGGCGCTTCTTAAGAAATGCTTAAGTTGCCAGTCTATCTCTAGTATATAAATAGTAGTCTATGGTCAAGCTTCAGTGTGTTCAGATATCTGATTATTTAGGTGCACTAGTAATCTTGTAGAGTTGTAAATTGAGCCCTGGGTGTTCTCATTGGATGATAAGTAAAAATATAAGATACTAACTGGTGTTCGGTAGATTAAGGTAATGATATTACATTTTTGAGATAGGTTTTACAACTTTCAACCTTGATAACAACTGTGCACAAGAGTGTTCAAAGTTTATTTGTATTCTAGTTTCGGATCGGAACTCCGGCGATAACTTTTAATTAAAGATAATAATTATTTAATTTTAATCGTTTACAATGTTATTAGGAAGAGTAAGCCAGCTGCTAATAAGACGTTCTATTCACGTATCGCCAAAATTAACTCAAGCAATGGGTGTCGACGGTAATACTATTTTAGCGGAGAGTTTGAAGAAACAGGTGAGTTTCATAAGTGTAAATTCTTAAAACTAAAATTAAACTTTAATCTCTGAATTTTTTTTTTATCCGTTTTAGACTGCCTTCAATAAATCTCGTATAATTTGAATTTTGAAATAAAAATATTTGCCTATCACTTGATATTATGCAAATTTTAGCAGAAGGCAATGACCTGGTTATTTAAATCAGGCTATGATGTTGTTTTAATAAATTCTTATTTAACCAACAATATGACTCATTCCAGGGAGTTGAATATGTGTTTGGAATAGTGGGCATCCCTGTAATTGAGACTGCCCTGGCATTCCAAATGGCAGGCCTCAAATATGTGGGCATGCGCAATGAACAAGCTGCTTGCTATGCTGCACAAGCCGTTGGGTATCTCACAGGTAAATAATAACTTAATTTCCTATAAACTGCTTTAGAAAAAAGACTTATAGGCCTAGTTCTCTGATAGCCTTTACGACACGTTACTTTTCATACATTGCAAGCCAATTAGAAAAAAATTTGATGTTTGTGGTGGTTTTCAACTTAAGGCGTATATATTCCACAATGTTAACGCAGTAAATATTCTTAAACATCCAAGTAGTTTTGGAGGCATATCCAAAAGTAGCAAAAATATATTTTTGTTAATTTTTTTTTAAAGCAAAATTATCAGTTATATGGAAAAACCATGTTTCACAAATAATGTACATAAATCAATAATAAACATATATTTTTTCAAACCTTTTAGTCTAGCCATCTAAAGAGTATGGTTTAGAAAATAACCGTTTTACAGGACTAAAGTGGTGGAAGGCCCTTAAACTACTCCAACTGTATGTAATGGTGATACTAGGCAAATGTTTTCATTAAATACCAAAAATTCAAGAGGTCCTGATGATCTGCTAAAACCCGGCACTTTTGGGTATGCAGACGACAGCACTGTTGCTGAGAGATACTTGTCCAACGCGCGTGCTACCGGGCGTCAGATCCGGTCTCTCCGGGAGGCCATGGTGGAGCGCTTGAACTTGTCCTTGCAAGCAGTCTCCGAATGGGGCGATGCCAATCTGGTCAGGTTTAATGCTGCTAAAACCCAGGCGTGTCTTTTTTCCGCTAAAAGGAGCCAATTCCACCCGGCTCCTACTTTCCGCGGTGTAACCGTGCCGATAACGGACCATCTCGAGCTTCTTGGCGTTACGTTGACATCGACCCTCAATTTTGGTCCATTCATTGAGGCAAAAGCTCAACTGGCTGCCAAAAAGTTGGGGATCCTTACAAAGGTGAGACGATACTTCACGCCAGAACAGCTGCTCAACTTGTATCAGGCGCAAGTTCGGTCATGCATGGAGTACTGCTCTCACCTCTGGGACGGATCTGCCAAGTACCAGCTGGATGCACTAGAGTCGATCGAAAAGCGGGCCAAGAGGCTCATCGGCAATGAGATATTGGTCAAGTCTAGGCTCCAGAGCCTTGAACATCGGCGCCAAGTTGCCAGTCTGTCGGTTTTTTATCGGTTACATTTCGGGGAGTGTGCGTTGGAATTGCATGAATTAATTCCTCCTAGCCCTTTCCATTATCGGAATACAAGACGTACGGCGATGTGTCATCGGTACATGGTGGACATTCCACCCATACGCACCAAACGTTTTGGGAATACTTTCATTATGCGTACAGCAAGGGAGTGGAATTCCCTGCCGGGGTCTGTATTTCCTGAGAGCTACAACCTGGGAGTCTTTAAGTCAAGAGTGAATAGGTTTCTTCTAGGTAAGCGCGCTACATCGTCGACCACATCATCACTTACCATCAGGTGAGATAGTGGTCAAGCGCAAGCCTATCAATAATAAAAAAAAAAAAAAAAAAAAAAAAAGGTCCCTCCATTCATCTGACACACTTAAAAATCAGTCAAAATGAGGTCCTATATTTTGTAGTGAAAAAAGAAATAAAACAAAATATCCCAACATTTCATTTGCTAGGACAAAGTATAAGTACTTTGTCACTATCTGGTAACAAATTATGGATAATCACATTTTTAAGATATAACATGCTTTATATGATAAATTTGATAATTCTTAAATACTTTCTGTGGATACCAGATAAAATTTAGAAAAATAAATTAATAATATGATAAAAAAACACCATGCTTAAGTTTTATAAACATCTGAAACACATTAAATGACAGTACCTGGGCGACCAAGCTCATTATGTGTGAAAATAGAGAAAACAACGTTTTCTAAAATTGTACCCACTAGCCTCGATTTATCGCCCACGAAACCCCCTGTATACAAAATTTCATAAAAATCGTTGGAGCCGTTTCCGAGATTCAGATTATATATATATTATATACAAGAATTGCTTTTGTTTATTATTAGATTAAAACACCAGTCCACCTGAATTTTATTCTGTGTCCAATTTGTTATCTTTGATAACAAGATTATTGGTAAAAATTGCAGGAAAGCCAGGAGTATGTCTGGCAGTATCAGGCCCTGGACTGCTGCACTGCATCGGAGGCATGGCCAACGCTCAGGTCAACTGCTGGCCACTCATAGTCATCGCTGGCTCTTGCCCGCAAGACCATGAAGGCATTGGAGGGTTCCAGGAATGGCCACAGGTAAAAAACTGCATCCTATGTATGAAAAATAATATAATTCCTGTCCATTTCAAAAAGCCAGTAGGTACTTAAAAATAAATCAAACAAAATATGGGACCTATCCTATCTAAAATCGTACCTAAGTAGGAATAGGTACTTATTTATAAAATCTTTATGAAAGCTTGCATCACCATAAAATATGAAACTTATTTAAATCTAAGAAAAAATATTTCCCACTGTCGAAACTTGCTATTACCAAAAACATCGACGTATAATAATGGTTAGACCATTGTTATTCAAAATAATTTAAATAATAAATTGCCCTTTTTCACCGCTCTTGTGACGTCATCATACATCGAAATTTTAAAACATAATTGTGTAATCAAAACTTGTATCCAAGCAATTCTTAAATGATTAGATTAGCTCAGATTACGAGAAACTAACTTCTGCCCGCGGGTTCAGCCGCGTTAAAAGTGTTTACCATCCCAAGGGAATACCGGGATAAATCGTATGTCCATCCCAGAGTCTCAAACTATCTCCATAGACACCAAATTTCATCTAAATCGGTTCAGCGGTTTAAGCGTGTAAGGTAACAGAGAGACTGAGTTGCTCGCGCATATATAAAATTAGTATGGATTTTCATACTACCGATTTTCTGTTTCTCTTTCGATGTTCTGTAGACTATTATAATCAGTATACAGTATACACAAATTAAATTCACGGAATATTCATTGCACCTTTGAAAAGGTCATTATGAATTGTGTTTTAAATAGCACAAACACTCACAGTCTCAGTACTGTGTTACGTCTGTCATAAATAAGTTTTAAATTAGATTTTTAGCAGTAAAAGTCAACAGTATCTCAATGGGTAACCTGGCCACTTTGCAACTAGTCTGTAGCTGATATAAGAGACCCTAAAACCACAAAATCACTAGAATTTGATAATACATAATGATTCGGCCTATCTCTAGCATTTACTAAATCATTTTAAGCCAAAAAGGCATTTATTCTTAAACTCCTGATCTAAATCTAAAAGTATAGGAGTTTCACATTTTCGGATTTCGCTATCTTAAGTCGGGTTTGGTATCATTTTAACCGATCTAGCCCCTAAGACAGGTATTACGAATACGTAATCGACGGTGAGAACTGATAAGCAATCCATTATCTTTCTAACATTGTAATGTTATTATTATAATATCTAATTAACAATTCCATTAATTGTATAATACAACACGCTTGTATATTCGCATAGTCACGGTCGTATTATAGCATTGGGTTAAGTATATTGTACTGTGAACGTTGATCTTTTGGTTGAATATTTCGAATTAACAAAATAACCTATTGTAAGATATGAAGTAAACAGAGTGTTGAAGACGATGCACTATGACAAGTCTCCTGGAGAGGCTGGTATTACAACCGAAACGTTGAAACTAGGATCTGCTATTCTACTTCCTCACCTCACCAACTTCTTTATCACGATCTTCCAGACAGGCAAAATTCCAACACAGATGTGCCACTCAAATATTGGTCATCTTCATAAAAAAGGTGAAAAAGCAATATAAACAACTACAGGCCCATAAGTTTGGTTTCACCTATCTGTAAGGTATTCATAAAGGTTGTCCACAATCGTATCTACGCCATAATCGACTCGCACCGACCATCAGAACAGGCTGGATTTCGCCCATGCTGCACCACCATAGACCACCTGCAATCTCTAACTCAGCCATTAGTAAAGCACTCGGCATTTAAAAAACCTCTATACCTGCCTGGCTTTCGAAGATAACGCAAAAGCTTTTGACAGCATCAAACACAGCGCAATATTTTCAGCCCTTTTTGTTTTGGTAATCATCCAATGATTTCTGTCGCTCTGGGTTAAGCGGGAGGGCATGTCAGACTTTTACTGACTAAAACCCACCCGTGTTCCTTCAGTTGCTTGAGCCAGGGCCGCGGTAACTCTCTTTCAAATTTATCCGCGATCCAGACAGGTATCGAGCTACCTTCTCGCCGTCCGTAAGCCCGCGCCAACGGTGGCCGGGAATCGGCTTGTGACTCCCGAAGCCCGGAGCGTCTCCTGCGGTGGCTAGGGGCGTGAGGGCGTCTTCGTTGCGTCTGCCTCAAGCGTTCCGCCTCCTCGTTCGCGAGCATTAGTCCTTCGCAGAAGGACTATTTACAGAGGAAACCTATATAGAACTTCTAAAAATCATATACAACAATAGTACGGCTAATATTAAATAGGAATCATTGAGCGCCTCATTCATAATTAGCAAAGGGATGAACCCACATCAGGACCCGAGGTGGTGGCGCGTAGTGTTCCACGCGCACTCCTCTTAGACGTTGCGGGGGGAGTCAAACACCTCACTCCCCCCAACCCGAGATCGAGGCCCGAGCATGGGGGTTGCGGAAGTATCGTTGTTTCCGCGACCTCCAGCGTAGGTGTGAGATGGAACACCGGGGTGGTTTTCACTCAGTACGAATCTGACAATGAGGATTTTCCACCCTGGAAAAAAAAGGGGGAGGCCGGCCCGCTTTCTCCTAAACTGTTCACATGCACATTGGAGGAGATTTTCAAACAACAAGGGGTCTCGTGGACTGGATATGGTAATCGAATCGGCAGTAAAATACTAAAGAACCTCCGTTTCGCAGATGACATAGTCCTTTTTGCTCCTACGGCAGAGCAACTGCAAGAACTGAGCACTGCAAGCCTTGAGGTTGGACTGACGATGAATCGGTCCAAGACCAAGGTCATGAGCAATGCCGTCAAATATAGGGTCAAGATAGATGGCCAGGAAATACAATATGTCGACGAATTACCAGGGCCAGCTAGTTTCCTTCCACAATAGCCAAGACAAAGAATTCGACCGTCGTCGAGTCGAAAATGCCTGGAGGAGCTACTGGTCCATTAAGGCGCTTATGAAGGGCGACCTTCCAAATTCATTAAAGCGTAAGCTCGTCGACATGTGTATCCTGCCTATCCTAACTTTTGGCGCTCAGACTGGTTTTGACTGAGGCTCAGATATCCAAACGTAAAGTTGTAGTTGTTGTTGTAGTTGTGTTGTAAGTTGTTTGGCAAACTTTGCGTTTGGGTTTGTTTGGACGTTTGAATGTTAACAAATTATACTGACCGACCGTATCCGCAACACAATTATACGCTCCAAGACAGGTATCACTGATGTTGGAGAGAAGTCTGTAAGGCTAAAGTGGGATTCGCAGATCGCAACGCAGTAGGTAACTGAAGACGGACGTCGTAACCCAGGCAGGCCTATAAAACGTTTTTGCACACGAATGGGACAATGTAGTTCTTTTGTCCATACTATGTATGGCACAACAGACTTTTGGCGACGACCTTCATAAAAGATAGTTGAGTATTTTAATTTAGTACCTATCTAAATTCAAATAAATCATTTGGTTTGCGACATTTGCAATATTACTATGGAGGTATGCGGAACATGGTGTAAAGTTCTTGGTGCAGCCTCTATTGAAAAGGGAGTATCCTCCAACCAGAAGGGTATTGTGTGTGGAGAATACACTGGATGCGAGATGCACAGGACTGTTCTAGGTGACGACACTTGGGGGAGGTCTATGTCCGGCTGAAATAATAATGATCCGGCGCACCCTGATGATCTTTATAGGAGCGTCCTCACTGGAGCATTCTTTCATGAGCGTTTGTAAACAAACAATCGTAGGCGAGCAACAAATGATTCCCAGCGAGCCCAGCATTCACTTTCGAGCAAAACTATGAACGTTCGAGTCGAACATTCCCTTGCGAGCTTAGAGCATTCGAATACGATCTCTTTAAATGTCATTCATTCGAAAATAAGATTGACCAAGAAGGTCACAAACACTTATGATCAAGTAACTGTTCCTTGCCTTACCAAGTGGCCAGTAATATTCCTAACTACAACATTGATTCATTATCTGAGTACTCGAGCGTTTTATTTGCGTGAACATTCGAATGCGAGCCGTTGCCGCGAAACTTCGACGTCGAATGCTTATTACACGTAAATGCTCTCAGTGAGGGTGTTCCTTATTTGGATAAATAGCACTCGCTTTCTCCTTCCAGACCCGTCCCAAACGGCTCTTCCTCTTTATTTAAAGTTTTAGGTCAACAAACAAAGTTACTGTCGTGCCAGCAACACGAATAAAAAGAACAATACGAGGTAATACAATAAAACAAAACTCGTATAATAAAGACTTATTTGTTTACTACCTTCTGCCAGCGGCTTCGGTCGCGCGAAAGTAGAAAAATATCCCGAGGGAACATTTACCCGGGATTAAAAGTTTAATGTGCTATTCCAGACTATAATCTATCTCTGTGCCAAATGTGAAGAAGTAACAAACATACAAACACACACACACATTCACAAACTTTCGCCTTTATAATATTAGCGTGATAAGTGTGATCTAGCTACTGGCGCTACTGCCAGCGGCTTCGCCCACGTAAATGTCGAAAATTATCCCAAGGGAACATATTCCTGGGATAAAAAGTAACCTATGTGCTATTCCAGACTATAATCTATCTCTGTCCCAAATTTCATACATATCTGTCCAGCCGTTTGAGCGTCAAGAAATAACAAACATACAAACACACACACAGACATACTCACAAACTTTCGCATAATTAAAAAAACATACAAACACACACACAGACATACTCACAAACTTTCGCATAATTGTAGTGTCTTTCAAAGGTACAATTTATTTTCGTTATTGAAGAGTTCTGTTACTATTAAAATCTTCACCAAATTAAAATGGGACCAATTTCGGAACAAAGTCTCTCAAACAAAAAAATTCTAAATCGGTCCACAATTGACGGAGATATCGGTGAACATACACAAAACATACATAATGTCGAACATAGAACCTCCTCCTTTTTGGTAAGTCGGTTAATAAAATTGGTTGTGTCATTTTGTTCAGGTGGAGTCCAGCCGCCTGTACTGCAAGTACGCGGCGCGGCCTCCGTCCCCGCGCCTCATCCCGCTGCACGTGGAGAAGGCGGTGCGCCTGGCCGCCACCGGCCGCCCCGGGGTCTCCTACCTCGACATGCCCGGCACACTGCTCATGGTAACACTTTGTTAAACTGAACAATCGACTAGAGACACGAGTACGCGGCGCGGCCTCCGTCCCCGCGCCTCATCCCGCTGAAATAACAAAAAAAAAAACGAAATGATTAAAATTTATATTAAAAAACATAATTGTATAAACTTAGGAGATAAAGACCTGATGCTTTAATTATTTCAATGTCCTCCATTACCCAAAGTTGAAAGCGAAGTTGGTGATGGAACAGTTATAGGTATGTAAAGATTCCACTACCCTCGATCCAACGATTCCAGCAGCCTGTCGGCAGTGCGAGCAGAAGTGAGAGAGTGTGTGGCTGAATGTAAATGTGGCACAAGATCAATCTCATGGCTCTTTCTGAAATGTTTTTAGACTGTCTTGAGAAGGCAAAGTTTGCCTTATGTTGAGATAACTTTTCTGAGGATTCTCAAATGGAAAGAATGCAGCTGTTTAGTAATTAGTATTCATTGTTTCACACAATGCAAGGTTGATGAAAAGAACAAAAAAAAAACATATTAATTATTTTGAGTTGTCGCAGTTATCTTCCTCCTTAATAAAAAAAAAACAATATTCCAAACATACAATCTTGTTCAATTCCATAATTACTAAATATTTATATTTTCATCCAAACCAGGCTGAAGCAGACGAAGACAAAGTACCAATGGACTTCTACAACGCACCGCCAGTGTCTCTGGCACACCCAAACCCCGCGCTAGTGTCGCAGGCAGCCGACTTGTTGGCGAAGGCCGAGCGGCCCCTCATCATCGTGGGCAAAGGCGCCGCCCACGCGAGGGCTGAAGAAGCTATCGGCAAGCTTGTGGAAACCACCAAGCTGCCGTTTTTGCCTACGCCTATGGGTATGTGTAAAACGAATTCCTATTTTACAAGCTTTTATTTAACTTGCAATGTATGTACGTAACTAAGTGTGTTTGGGTCAAATCTTGCAACTGAATTTTAAAGCAGTTATCCTCCACCGATTAAGATGAAATTTTGCATGCACGTTTAGTTTGGATGACATAAATGGTTAGCTAAGTGACGTCATTCTAAATCCAATATGGCGGACGGCCCAAGATGGCGGATTCGTTATTTTTTTAGCACTGCCATGATATGGGTATCAAATGATAGGATTTGCTGAGAAGAATACGAAAAAAGCTTGTTTTTAATTAATAATTTTATACAACTTAATCTTGAAATGAACTATCTAAATTCCTGATGATACCCATTTAACATCAATTCAATGGTGAATAAAAACAACCTATACTTCGTCAGTACCCCTTAGTAAACCCTTTTTTACTTCTTTGGGGCATACATGAAATACTACTTGGTCAAAATAACTGTGCACCTGGCGCTGTCACTACACTCTTGACGTTTTGACTCTCGCTATTGGCTCACGAGGCGAAGACGAGGTGCACAGTTATTTAACCATGCCGTAGTTCTCTACTAATAAGTACATAATGCTATTCAGGCAAGGGTGTGGTACCAGACGAGTCAGAGTACTGCGTGTCGACTGCGCGCACCCAGGCGCTGCTGAAGGCTGACGTCATCCTGCTGCTGGGAGCGCGCCTTAACTGGATGCTGCACTTCGGGCAGCAGCCGCGGTTCGCGCCCGACGTCAAAGTTATACAGGTAATGGGGTCTCTCCGCTGATAATACAATAACATTCAATTTAATGCAGATGCTGTGGCAGTGGTAAAGTTTTGGGCCAACAAAATTTCTATTACCTACTGTCGTGCCAGGCCAGTGACTCTAAAAACTTAAAAAAAAAACAAATTTAAATCCACATACAGTGTGTTTGACACCGACGCGCAAAAAAGTACTAGAGATTCAGTACATGTTTCTGGACCCCTGGACACTGGCACAGATATTATAATACTAGCATAATCCCATACAAAGAAACCGAGCCGACGTAACTAGCATTTGTAAATCGATCGCGTTCGGTTCCGTTCCACGGCGATATAGATCACCATCTATATCCGTGGAACAGAACCGAACGAGATCGATGTACAAAAAATAATCAGTATAGTACATGTCGGCACGGTTTCTTTGTATGGGATGAGACACCACTGACACTGGTGAAATTTACGTAGTCTTTTTCTTATTTTAGGAAAAAAAAAATTAAAACAATCATTAATTCCCTTTTTTTTATAAAAAGCGGCAATGATACCAGAAATTTAAAAACGCTACCTATCAGGTATCAGCTAAAAGTTCACGATACAAGTCAACACCTAGTACCCACACGCACCGCCCGCACTTTGGTCTAATTACATTAAAAAATATGCAGTTTCTTTTTTTTTGAATTTACATTATTGCCTGCAAAAATCTCCAACACTAGGGGTTCAGAATCATGTACTGAATCCAGACTGATGTCAGACTCGCCCTGTATAGTTAAAAATCCTCTCATTTCTCGTCTCTGATTAGAAAATCTAAAAAACTCCATAAAATCTCATTAGCTGTTTTGATTGGTGAGCTGAAATTCCAACCAATAAAGTAATTAATTCCCTTTTTCCCACAATTCAGATTAATAATACAGAAACAAACATTCAAAAACATTGTCCATTTCAATAAATCTACTGTTGTTCTGCCCAGGTCGACATAACCCCAGAGGAGTTTCACAACAGCATCAAGTCTGAGGTGGCCGTCCACTCTGACATCAAGCCGTTCACTGAGGCCCTCGCACTCAAGCTGGCCGAGAAGAAGTACAACTTGCAGCCTGCTAGCAACAACTGGTGGCAAGCGCTGAAGCAGAAACAGCTGGCCAACACTGAGTTTGTAAAGGTAAATCATCATTATAAATGTCCACTGGTAACATGACTGCTAAAGTTGCTACCTTATTGATTACTGCCAATAGACATGCAGAAAGATGGCCCTATTATACAGCCGCATAGAGCAGGGGCAACAACAAGTAACAGCTGCGATTAACGTGTTCTGGTTTATGGTTGTAAACCAAGAAAAACACTTAAATTTGTACAATATTTATCACCGCTGCTCTCAAAATGGTGAAGAAAAATATGGCAAGTGCCTGCAACTATGTCCTAGAACCGAAGACTATACCGACCGTACTACAATTTGAACCTCTTAAACTCGCACTCGAATAACCGGGTGCTACAGCCATTTAAAAAGTTCAGCCCTTAGTGGCCATATCATATACTAGCTTCTTACAGCGGCTTCACCCACATCATCATCTGCCTAGCCTTTTCCCAACTATATTGGGGTCGGCTTCCAGTCTTATTGGATTCAGCTAAGTACCAGTGTTTTACATGGAGCGACTGCCTATCTGACCTCCACAACCCAGTAACTGGGTAACACAATACCTCTTGGCTAGACTGGTGTCAGATCTCAAGCTTCTGACTACCCGTAACGACTGTCAAAGATCTTCAAATGACAGCCGGGACCAACGGCTTAACGTGCTTTCCGAGGCACCGAGGAAACTCGGTATGTTGAAATGGTCACCCATCCACGGACCGACCTCGTCAAGTGTTGCTTAACCTCGATGATCGACCCGTGCGGCTGTTATTATTTAGACACGAGCTCCTCGGCTTCACCCGCATGAAAGTCGAAAATTATCCCGAGGGAACATATTCCAGGGATAAAAAGTATCCTATTCTTGACTATAATCTATCTCTGTGCCAAGTTATACAGATCCGTTCAGCCGTTCTGGCGTGAACAAGTAACAAACACACACACTCTCAAACTTTCGCCTTTATAATATTAGTGTGATATCCAAGTTACACTTATTTGTTTACCAAAGCCATTTGTATTCACCAGGCCCAATCAAGCAACACAGCATTGCCGCTGAACTACTTCGCCGTGTTCAAGACAGTGCAGGCGAACATCCCGAAGGACTCCATCATCGTGAGCGAGGGCGCCAACACCATGGACATCGGCCGCGGAATGCTGCTCAACAACAAGCCAAGACATAGGTTGGATGCTGGTACCTTCGGCACTATGGGGGTGAGTAAAAAAATCAATTGTCATTTATTCAAATCAGGTTGAAAACCAGTACTTCTTGAACGTCAAATTTCTACATAAAGACGGTCCCCCAAAACGCCCACCTCTTTAATTAAAACCATTGTGAACAGCCAAAATCCTACATGACATTGTTCCTGCAAATCATTAGGTACCAAGGATCCAACTTTTCGTCATAACAATATTGGATCTATAATATTCCAAAACAACAAAAACCTATGATATTTGTAACTCCCAAAATTAATTCCTCGATTTCGGTTTTTTAAATTCGTATATCGAAAATAAAACAATTATATTGAAAATATCTACAACATATTCACATTAAGATGGCTCTGCATACTTAAATTTATTTCTCATTTATAGGTGGGTCCCGGTTTTGCCGTAGCTGCAGCGATGTGGTGCCGCGACCACGCGCCCGGCAAACGCGTCATCTGCGTCGAAGGAGACTCGGCCTTCGGATTCTCTGGTATGTTTTCATTCACCCAGTATAAATAATACAATACAATGATTATAAACTCGTTTCATATTTTAATACTAACAATAATTGTCAAGGAATGTCAATAATTTCATGTTACTATCAATTATTATGATTGGCCAAGCTGTTTTATTCCGAGTCATACAAAAATGTTCGTATTGTTGATGTTCTTCATGTTTTGTAGGTATGGAGATCGAAACTATGTTCCGGTACAAGCTGCCCGTGATTATAGTCATAGTGAACAATAGCGGTATCTACAGTGGGTTCCCTAAAGATGTTATGGAAGATATCCAGTCTGGTGGTGATATTGCTCAGTGGTAAGTGATGAGCTAACTTTTAGAACATTACATAAGTATGAGTAACTCTTGAGGCTACAGGCAACCTACTGGCCTTTTTATGTAGTTCATTTTCATCATATTGTTATTCTTTTTACAGCACACCACCAACTGCCCTCGGCTGCGAAATTAGGTATGAGAAGATGATGGAAATGTTTGGTGAGACTGGCCACCTTTGCCGCACTGTTGAGGAGATCGAGGCCGCCATCAAGAAAGCAGTAGCCGTCACAGACAAACCCAGCATCATCAACATACTTATTGACCCACAGTCCAACAGAAAACCACAGACATTCAACTGGTTGACTGAATCCAAACTTTGATATGGTTACTGTTGTAAGACTGGGTACTCTATTTTTGTATGAACAATAACATCGACAGGGTGGTGGGTCTAGTTGTAAAACTGACTTCAAAGAACTACATTCTTATTGAATTTCTTGTGATATATGTATTATTGAAAAGCATTTATTTATACCTGTATATAAATATAATTTTATAAGCTTTGCTTACATGGATGTGTTAAAGTGTTAAGGTACTTAAATAAATACAAACATGGACTTTGATATTGTCTGTAATTGAGTCATACTTATTATGGTCACATTGTTGTAATTTGTATATAATGAACTTAAAAATATATATAAACTTTACATTATAAACTAAATCCCTGTATTTTCATTTAACTCCTGGAGGCAAATGAATCTGCTGTCTTGGTTGTCCAGAGCAACATAAGATGAGCAGTAGTTGTATAAGTATTAAACTTTACATTTTGCTGAGGCAACCGATCAGAAAGTTTTCTATCACAGTTTGTGCTGGAAACAAAATAGACAAATCATTAGAAAAGAGAAATTATCAAAAAAAAATCCTATCATTATAAATGAATATTATTTTCATTTTATGACACCCAATGAGCCCTGCCCCTTTTATATGCATTTGTAGTTTTTGATTTAAGTGTATATTTGTAGGTAGTCATTGTTAATTAAGTATTTTATTATATATATCTATACTAATATTATAAAGAGGAAAGATTTTTTGTTTGTTTGTTTGTACCAAATAGGCTCTAAAACTACTGGACCGATTTGAAAAATTCTTTCACCAATAGAAAGCTACATTATTCCTGAGTGACATAGGCTATTTTTTAATCCTGAAAATGGGTTCTGTGGGGTGGTCCACGGGAGCGAAGCCACGGGCAACAGCTAGTTATACTATATAAATAAATAATGCATAATATTTACCCAGTTTGCAGTTATTGGTAGTGGTCAATGTGTAAGCATCTTGGTCATAATCATTGGTAAGAGTGAGATCAGCTCCTCGGACGAGAAGCTCATTGCAAGTGTAAGGGAAGTCAGCTGCTGCTGCATACATCAATGCTGTGCTACCAGACTGAAACAAACACATCCCAATTAGGAACTTAGTTCCAATAAGAATCTGTTCACATAAAAATATAAGAGAACAATGACAAGTGATCCTTACATCATCTTGTATGTCAGCATCAGCTCCTTCATTCAGAAGAAACTTCACAACCTCATGGTGCCCCCCTGTAGCTGCCAAGTGTAGTGCCGTCTCACCCTCAGGACCCCGCATGTTAACATTGGCACCACACCTAGTTATAACAAAAGACAGTTTCAAATTTGTGATAGGAAACCAGTGTAAATTGTTATTACACTAACAACATTATAAGAACAGCCTACAGGGAGTAGTCTATGTGTCCCTTTGTCATTGAGCAGTAAAATCAATTTAAGAGTAGACAAAGAACAAAGGATCCCTGCAGAGTACTTACCACACTAAATCTTGGCAGCTGTTTAACTGTCCATAGCTGGCTGCCCAGTGCAGGGCAGTGAGTCCATGCTCATCAGTGATGTCAACATACTGCTCCAGTTTCACGTCGTCACGGGTTATTTCACCGCGGCCAGCTTTCGCATGTAAGCTAGAATCTGGCTGGGGTAACTCCGGGACTCGCGCCTGCGTATTACCTGTAAGAACGACCTTGAACGTTTTACTTACCTACTTTAAAGCCACAAAGAAACTCCTAGAAATCAATAGATATAGAACGACATGCTACAGAAAAATTCACTAAAAACCACATTACCTCTTTGTAAATTGGTTAGCGCAGTGCACTGGACAGATTTATACGGCGTAAATGCACTTTTCCTTACACCGTTTAAATTAGGCGCCCATCGTTGATAGCCTCCACTACCACTTTTACTGCTATCCTGACTTCCCGAATCATATTCAAACTTGTAGGTCTCCATATTTTCTTGCTTTATGTCAATGTTTTTGCCTTCATGCTTGACAGAAACAGCTTCTTCCATTTTTCTGTTTTGTATTTCAATGAATCAACAACACAAAGATCAAATTCAAAGACAACTATTTTGACATTTGACTTTGACTTGACAACAATATGAATGGACGATGGACATCAGGAACGAACGAAAGAATGAAAACTCATGAGCACAAACTCCTACCTCATTGGCTCAAACCAATAGCGAGTACGGAAATAATGAGTGAACGAAAAGAAAAACATTTGCCAACTTAACAAAACTAACTTTCAAAAGTTAGTTTTGTTAAGTTTGCAGAAGTTTTTCATTGAGAATTTGAGATTCTCGATATATCGAAGATTGGGGCAAAGTTAATATCACGCGGCCTTGATAGGAAAACATAAAACGTATGATTGATTTAATCTAAATCAACGTGGTGAAAAGGAGAACAACACAAAAGGCATTTGTGCTTCTTTTTTATTATAGGTAGGCTCGCTTTTGACCACTATCTCACCCGATGGCAAGCGATGATGTGGTTGACGTGCTTATTTGTATTTGGGTTTTTGCAAGAGTAACAAAAAGAAGCATGAACATTAAATGTTACCATAAATACAGCCTTTTTCCCTAATGCCTACTCCGGCAGAATAACGTCACCTCACTTGCTACAGTCCTCGCATATACATTATGTTCCGACTTGTAATAATAAAAATTTAAAGCCGTAAAATACGCCTATTTTTGTTGGTAGGTAAAAATACCCTACATAAGGCGTGCAATGACCACACTCTAACATAGAGCAATTTTATTACCTAACTTGCTTAATACATAGTATCTCTAAGTCGTCTGTGCTTACATATATTATGGCCACCTTCGACGGCTTCGACCACATCATCGCTTGCCATCGGGTGAGATAGTGGTCAAACGCGAGCAAATAAAAAATTAAAAAAAAGCAACTAAGAAACAAAAGGTAAGATATTCTGTAATGAGTCACAATAGTCAATCTTTAAACATAATTTCACAAAGTTTCACACGTTTAATTTTTTTTGGGATTAAAGACGGAACCACACTCGTGGCGTGGATAGTTTTCCTACGTCATTGGTTATAGTTTTTTTTACGCTAAATACGCGCTTAGTCGTGGAGTTGCGGAAAACAGCCCGTTTTAACCCTAACCTAACACTCGTACAATTTTAATCGTACTCCTACAATTTTTGGCTTTTTTAATCATGTACGATCGCTAGACCAAGATCGTACGGAAATTGTACGATTTTAATATACCTAGCAAATCTGGCAACATTTCATAATGAAACGAACGTGCTCCACTGGAAGACTCTTTGAAGAGTCATTTAAAGGCTGTATTTGTTTGCATTTTTAGGGCACTTATTATTTTTTCTTTCGGTAATAATTACGACTTTTCAAAAATTCTTTTTTTTTGTTTTGTTGTGTAGCCAAAAGATATGTTTTCTTTATTTCTTTTTTCTTTCTATTGCATTTCTTTTCTAAAACTAAAATAACTTTTGTTATTTTTAATAAAAACTTTGTACTTCTAGGTTGTACGATCTTTTTATTTCAAAATTTCCTTGCTAGAGTCTGGTAAACGAAAGTAGACACTCGAATTATTTGCAAACTTTTTATTTGGCAATGCTGTAATAATGACAACATCAATTTTTGGTGACTTGTTGTGGTCTTGAGAAAAATTAAAAAAAACAATTAAAAGTAGAGGTTAAAATTTCCTTTATGGGCCGCTGATTGTTGGTGCGGGGAGGGTGGGGGGGAGGAGGGGGAGGTTTGGCTACCCCCCTGTACCATCCCCACCACTCGGAGCCCTATGGTTATGGAGATATCCATGGTTGAAGTTTTCAGGTTAGAATAAAAATTTCCATAAATGTCCATTGTTTTGAGGGGTGGAGAGGGAGGGAGGGCAAGGAGGGTTGGGGGGCTACTCCCCTGCTCCATTCCCACCCCACGGAACCCCATGTATATGGAGATATCCATGGTTAAAGTTTTTACGATTACTATTTAAGCAACAAAGTCGACGGAACCCCGCTGCGCGGGGGTCCTATTTCTGTCTGAAGGGTCTAAAGTAACCTAACACGAAGTAGATGACGGGAGCTGAGTTCGCTCGCTTTGCTCGCTCACTTCAGCTCCCGTCGTCTCTTCGAACCTAACCTGTCCGTGTCGGGGTGCCCTAAGCTCCCGAGATCGCTTCGCTCGCTCTTGGACTAATTCACATTTTTTTACCTCGCTAATTATAATTAAGTAAAAAATATATCTAATATCTCCATAACCATGGGGTTCCGTGGGGTGGGGATGGTACAGTAGGGTAGCCCACCTACCCCCCTTGCCCTCTCTCCCTCCCCGCCCCATAAAACGATGGACATTTGTGGAAATTTTTAGTCAAACCTGAAAACTTTAACCATGGATATCTCCATAACCATGGGGTTCCGAGTGGTGGGGATCGTACAGGGGGGTAGCCAAACCACTCTCCCTTCGCCCCCCACCCTCTTCGCACCAAAAATCAGCGGCCCATAAAGGAAAGTTTATCCAAAGTAGATTACGGGCGATGTCGTTTCGCATGATGTCTAAATATCAAAAAAACATCAGGAGAAAGACGTCGAATTCAAACAAAAACAAGATTGTTTACGTGTGGTGTTAGATTTCATAAGTTAGAATGACGCTAATAAGTTGAATAAACCAAAATCATTATAGAATACTGTTGTTTTTTTTATTGAGATTAATACCTATACTACCTATAGTATTTTTAATCAGACGAAATAAAATAAATAATTCCAAAGTATCAAAATAGGTTATTCCAGGTATGTCATACTAGTTTTGGGGTTGCTATGCTGATATTTTTTAAATTGTTCGGGTTTTTTCAGTCTCTACTTTCGTTTGCCAGATGATTTTTTTCTAGTTGGCGTACGATCACACCATTTTTGCACCTGACAGCCCTGATCAAAATTGACATGAACATACTGTCATATTGACATTTGACAATAACAAAATTTTTAAACAAAACGGTAGCTGTATTTTCTAGCTTGAAATAAATAATTCATCAATAATTATTTTAAAACTGTCGTCTGCGTGCACGTATTGTTCTGAAATAATAATTATTAACAAAACGAAAATGTCAGCGTTAGGAAATGAGAGTCAAGTAACCAAACAGCTTCAACAAGACATACAAAATGAATTGAACACTACACATCAACTGTTAAAACTACTGTGAGTAAAGTGAAAAGTGTTGTAACTTGTAGCAATAGACCTAAATACACACATTATAAATTTACTTTATTCCCTAAATGAATTCTGTCCCACTGTGGGGCAAAGGGTTCTTCTCATACCGAGAATTTACGAGCATTAATCACCACGCTTGCTCAATGCGAGTTGGCAATATTAAACTTATATTTACTATAAGTTGTTTTTCTTTTTGCTTGTATTTGACCCCAAAACCTCAAGAACGAGAAACGAAGTCTTTTGCCACTGGGCGGCGACATTACAGTAGAAATAAATGTTTTATAGATAATATTAATTACCTGCGTATTACTACCACTACACTACTACTGCCACTTTTTTATGTAGGGATGAAGGGCTCTTCACATACAAATAAAGCAAAAAAAACACTTAATTGATTAATTTGCAGATCAGTAGAACTAGAAAAAATTAAAGACCTCACTAGGCCTGGTGGAGAATTTGAAGCCAACATTTTGATGGTAAATATTAGGTTGATTTATGAATTTGATTTCTAAAATATCTATTTCACATCCCAAAGTAGGGTTACCATTTCGTTAGAAAATTTAAAATCCCTGACAAAAAAACCAGACTTTGAATAAAAGCCCAGACATTTTAATAAAAAAATGAAATAGTAGGTATGTAAACACCTTTCACAACTTAAAAAAAAATTACCCTCTGCGAAAAATCTGGACAAAGTCCGGCTGGATGGTAACCCTACTTAGGAGCAACAACGCTCAAGTCATTTGTTAAAATATCTTGAGCGGTAGCTAAGCAAAGCTACTATACAGAAGTGTGAAAACAATTTTTTTTTTCTAATTTGATTTCAGAACACATCATTAACCAAGGAACTAGGGAAGCTTCAACAAGTCGACTTGGAGAACTTGCCTCCTTCCTTCAGAAGAGAAATAGATATGCAAGCTAATTTAAATGTGTCTAATGAAGAACACAATGCTTCCAGAAATGATTCTGAATTAGAAGAGAGCCAGTGAACTCTGCAATCTGGTTGTTAACCAAAATCTTATTGTGTGCCTGGCACATTTAAACTCTTTCTTTCTTTCTTCTTTTTGTAAATATCTATTTTGTAATAATATATATGGTATGAAAGAAACTTTGTAGCCTCAAAGCTGGAGTTATCCAAATACCCACATTTGGTATGTGTTGATATCATAAATAACACAACTCTTCAATCTTCTTTTTCAATGGATGAAAAGTGACATTATTTTTTTGTTTAGAGGGAGCAAGACTGGTTTAAATTAGAATTAATCTATTGCATTCTTAAGTTATATGGATTTATAATTATGAATAAAAATCACCTTTATAATACATAAACTCTTTATTTCTTTTCTTTGTGACTAATTTAATACCGTAGATAACTTACATATATAACTTAAAATAAAATCTTTTTTAACAGAATAACATACAAGGCAACATGAATTTGATTTTTGAGCTTCATTAACTTTAGGCCATAAATAAAAGTTATTGTTTTACAATATTATTAATTTTACAGTATTCTTTTAATATTAGAAGCAACGAGTTTCGGTCATTACATAATTACATTAATATACTTATAAAACAGTTGATTGATTAACTAGTAACATTTTATTTAGAGCTCGAGTAAAATATTAGTACCTAATGAAAAACAAGGCAGACACATCCGACACGTCATATTCCTCACATTCCTCATTCATATCAATTTCATTCTCCAACTTCTATTTGGAATTATTTATCTATAATATACTCTTATTTACATGTTTTAGCTCCCCAATAGATAAATACATTCTACTCTGATACATGTGAGAGGAAAATATAAACGTAATTTATAAAATCCATAATATTCCCTCCTCAATAAAGCCATGGTAACAGCTTAAGACTAGATAATAAACTACCTTACAAATTATGAATAATTACTGAAATAAAGCTGCCTTTTCTTTGAACAATTGCCTTCGCATAGCCTTTTCTTCGGCTTCCCTGCGTTTCTCTTCTTGTTCTTGAATGATTTCATTGTGGAATCTGTTGCTTTTAGAGAGTTCTTCAATCTTAGCTTCGAAGAAAGTTTTGGCGCCGTTTACACCGACTTGGTCCACGTTGATCTCTGTGAGTCGCGCGAATGCGTCTAGACCGGAGTCGGTCTCGAGTTCCCCCGCACGCGCCTTCCTGCAAAGCAACAGAAAAGCATAAGAATGAAAACAATGATCATTAATTTGACTGTTTATGTCCAAACATTTCCCCTTCAATAAGTTACCACTGCCAGTAAGCATAGAGCAGTGATGGGCCAGAGATAACGGCGCGCCTGACATGGGTTCGAATCCAGGCAGGCGCATTACTTTGTGTAGATTATTTCATCACCACTGCTCTAAAATCGGTGAAGAAAAACATATTGGGAAAATAGGTATGTCCTAGAACCAAAAAATCCAATACGTGCCATGACATCCACCAACCCGCACTGGGCCCGCGTGGTGGTTTTAGGCCCATTCCCTCTCTCACAGAGAAGAGGCCTGTGTCCCAGCAGTGGGAACATTAAAAGGCTGATGATGAAGATGAGTAGGTACCAGTAACATCAGCTTAACCATGCAGATGCATTTTTAAAGGTTTAATTATGTTTGGCATAACTTACTCTGCGTTAATTCATACCTTTGGTGTTATAGGGTTGTAAGTGGATGGACTAATTGACGTCACAGTTGTATCTGGTGACTATGGTCCGGTTGGGTTTTTATTATGTAAGTAGGTACCTATCTATTTAATTTAAACCAAAGTACTGCTGCACTGACTTCATCACCAACATTGTGGCGTTGTGAGTCAACTCATAGGTACCCTACATAGGCAATACATTATTGTCAGGCTTGTTATTGTGACGACGTATGTATTGAAGGCTACATGACAGTTATGCTCAATGAGGCCCACGGTTTTTGCCCGTAACTTTAGTACCTACATAGTTACAAACAAACAGGATAAAGTAGAGTTTCACAACAAAACGTAAGTACATAGGTATTTCCAAGTTTACCAACTTAAAACCATTATACAGGTAGGTACTTAACAGCAGTAAAATAAACAGTAACTTAGTAAAGTTAACCTACTCGCATGAAGTAAGGAAATAGCATGGTTTAACATAGTTATTTGCCGGGATAAACTCCCAAAACAGACGAAGTAGGTACCTACCTAATCTTATCATAATTCGTAATCATTAAATGGAACTTCGTTATAGCTGATTAAGAACCGTATTGCCAGATCTTACCTCACGCACTGTATAGTTTAAATTATTTAGGTAAAACAAACAAGAATATTTTAGATTTTTTTAAACTGAGCATTGCGATTTTTTATTAATTACCTTACACTGACTGCTAGTATAAAAGTAGACCATTGCTGTTAATCATATTTTGTTTAGTAATGCGGAAATCGAACCAGCGACCATAGAAAAATACTCACTGCGCTATAGATCCTCGTGACCGGCACCGTAATTGCGTATTTTAAGTGAATTCGGCAAGCCAAAGGGTTTGACTTTAATACTCTTTAAATAATTAGGTATTGCCAAAAATTATTGAACTCTTTCGAAAAGAGTATCTTCAGCAATGAAAGCGTCCAATAATTTTAGGCAATACCTACCTAATTATTCAGAGAGTTTTTGTAATACTCTTTCGTAGGGTCAAACTCTTTGCCTTGCCGAATCACTTACGATTCAGGTTTTTTTTTTTTTGTTTGGTGATCATCCAATGACTTCTCCCTCCCGCTCTGGGTGAAGCGGGAGGACGTGTCAGACTTTTACTAACTAAAACTCACCCGTGTTCCTTCAGTTTCTTATGCCAGGGAGGGCCGCGGTAACTCTCTTTTAAATTTATCCGCGACCCAGGGGTCTCTAGAGTTCTAGACCTAGGCTTTAAGCTAGTGCAAAAAAATGTAAAAGTGTTAAATTAATTACCTGTAAATAAGTAAAAATTCCCGGAAACTAATTCTGTTGTCTCCGTCTTCATCAACTTCTGCGATCATGGCTTTTAGTCCTAGATGGGTCTGTGGTGCTCCTAGTCGCTCCATCATTCTTTTCACCTCGGTCAAGTCTAGGTAACCGTCGCGACCTTCATCGAATCTAGAACAAGGAAAAATATTGATTAATACATGTCACACAACACTTGCTACCTACCGGATAGGTACCAACATACGATGTTATAAGTGAAACTTTGACAGCCTTTGAAATATTAATTACTTTTTCGCCTTTTTAGGACTCGACGGTGATACATTAGAGTTAGTTATAGCACCTACGTTGTTTTAATGCGGAAGCATTTAACTTGGGTAGGTAGGTACTTAGTTACATAAGCATTTAAAAAAAATCAAAAAAAATTCAAAATGTTTTTTTTTTTAATAATTACAGGTACCTAATCAGTCCTCAACCAGCCTGTCTGAATGGCAGTACGGATTATTTTATGATATTCTCATCAGGAACCATTTTGTTTGATCGTATTTAAAGGATTTAGCAAATGGTTTAAAAAAAACTTTTTATGGATTCTTAGTGTACACTATATCTAGTGTACACTAAGAATCCCTTAAAAAGTTAAAACCATACAGTTTTATGACAGGCAAACCCTAAGCTATTAAAAACAATTTCACACCAAAAAGGTTTTTCTTATATGTATCCAACAATTTGTGAACCTGTCAATCAGTAGGTACCTAATTTAAATAATTATAGTGTTGGGGAAGTAACTATTTAGTAATCTGTGGTTGGGGAGTAACTTTTTAGTAAACTGTGGTTGGGGTTAGAATGGGATAAGCCTTATTAGATGTTAAATATTAATTAATTTTGATTTACAATTCGTCATAAATGTAACCGCATGAACAGATATCGCGGGATTTGTACTGTGATTCTGATTCGCTCATGCCATAAGAGGAAATGGTTGTTGGTTGTGGTCTAGATTTGGTATTTATAAATCAGAATTTTATTGTAGCCCATGTATTGAGCACAAAGGACATGGCTAAATGAAGTATGGACGATTGCCCTAATAATGTATAAACATTTTAACTAGTAATATGTAATGCTGAATAGCTGAATGTTAGTATTTCGTATGAAAAAAGTTACAAGAACTTTTTATATCGTCACAATCCTGAAAATAAAATCGTAGAAACGCCTACATTAATAGTTATACAAACTTGTAAACAAATAAGATTTTGCTATGATACTTTAGTTAGGCGTTTAGAGGAGCTCGTGACAAAATAATAACAGCCGCATGGGTCGATCTTCAAGGTTAAGCAACGCTTGCCGAGGTCACTCCGTGGATGGGTGACCATCTGTACACAGCGAGTTTCCTTCTCGCCTCGGAAAGCTCGCTAAGCCGTTGATCGTGGCTGTCATTTGAAGATCGTTGACAGTCTGTACCAGAAGCATGAAATCTGAAACCAGCCTTGCCAAGGGATATCGTGTTACCCAGTTACTGGGTTGTGGCGGTCAGGTAGGCAGTCGCTCCTTGTGAAACATTGGTACTCAGCTGAATCCAGTTAGACTCGAAGCCGACCCCAACTTAGTTTGGAATAGGCTAGGCATATTGACGTTATTAAGGCGTTTTTTTTTACAAACTTCAACAAATAAATAAAAAAAGATTTTGATAAGATAATCACCCTTCGCATACATACTAAACGTACTGATTAAACAATGGGATATATAATATTGAAATAAAATAACAACAATGGTATTCATTCATTTATTATGTAGGGACATTCATTATTTATTAAGGAGCAAGTGATATTTGCGATTATTCAGTTAATCTCACAAGTAAATTATCCAAAAATGAAGCTGGAGCAGACAACTGGATCTGGTGTCTCGTCCACCCCAAATACCAGATCACTGTCATGACGTGACAGCAGCATCCAACAGTTCTGTTCCCCACAATACAGCTGCAGTAATAGGCAAGTATGTCCTCTAAGGGATTATGTGTAGTTTCAGTTTCATATAATATATACACATAATAAACTTTTTGGCCAATATGCCTCGATTTAATTCAGCCTCTTAAGAGTTGAGGTCTCGATCCAGGCCCAGGTGCTGGTACAGGTCTAGGTGCTGGTTCAGGTTCAGGTCTTGGTTCAGGTCCAGGTAGATTTACCCGATTTCGATTTTGATTGGACTGCCGTTGATGTTTCATCCAACAGTGATGACATGCATAGTTCATAACCTAAAAGAAAAAGTCAATGTCACATTTATAGAGTCATCACAGGCCACAAAAATATTATATTATGTGATGAACTTATGTTTGTATTGGTCTGGGTGTTTACAAAAAAATATAATTATTTATACTGTTTCAACCGAAATACGTCCTCTGCTGGACATAGGCCTCACTCAAGTGTACTGTAAACGTATAGCTGAAATGACGATGATGATTATAACTATAGTCTAGTACCATTAATACAAGCTCTGCTTAGTGTGGGACTACATGGTACTGTGTAAAATGCCCCAAAGATTTATTATTAATATATTATGAAGTATACATTGAATCTATATAAGAAAACTTAATAACATATTATTAAGTGTTTTCTTATATTGATTCAATTAGGGACAGGACTGACTATTTGCAGGCTGATGAACTGACTGTCCGAAAAGGAAGACAAATATGAAAGAACATACTGTTTAAACATCATTTTAATTACCTGATAAAAAGCTGGATGTGACCTCGGTAAACTCTGCAACATTAAATTGTTCCTTTCCACTGCATGGTGTTGTACACTTCTCACAGAACGGCCACAAGTAATGCACACCATTGTATGGCCAAATAACCGTACATCAGCAGCTATTTCCGAACTCAGTAGTTCAAAACATGGATTACAAATGTTAGCATCCATTGGAACCTAGAACAAATTAAATTACATGAGAAGGATATAACAAATACCTACTCACATTTAATCATTTACGAAATCTAAGGCAATAGTTTGTTATTATAACTATTATTACAAGATGCCATGAGTCTTTCTGATTCATTGCCATTGAGTTTATATTAGATTTTGAGAACTGGTATCTGCAAATTGCATTTGCACTCAGTTGCTCCTCATATTTATTTTTTGAAGAATGTTTTTAGATAAATGTAGATTACTTACCTCGATTGTTAACCATCGTGCTAAGATAGTAAGTAGAAGACCAGGCAAAGAAGAGGTAAAATGCCTCCGCAGTCTGCGTGGCTACACCACAGTTTATGCATCTCATGATGAATCGATACGCAAGGCAAGTCCGTGTAGATTAGCGAAAGGTCAGTAGATAGACGAGCACACACAATAAGTCCGATAAACAAGCGAGAGTCAAAAGTATCCAAAATAATACTGATAAAACAACAAACGAACGACAGAGCGATCAAACGACGTCTAACCACAGATAATAGTTATGTCTGATCTGACTGACGAGTGACGTTTCTATTTTTTTATAGAGATGCAATTGAACTTGGAATGTAACAGAATCGGTTAGATAATATTGAAAATACATTTATCCCTATAGGATCATTGTTCGGTCAACATTTAATAATGAATACTATTCATTTCGGCTTAAGCAAATGTCTTTAAAAGTAGGTTTACAGTCCACATTTTTTCGTAGAACGGAACGTCATAATACTATGGTCTCCTTGTCAAACAAAAACATGAAAGTATCTTTTTATTATTTGATCGATTCACGTAAGTTCCAGAAGAATAATAAAACCGTAATAATTCATTACTGAATATTTGAATGTTACGAGGTAGTAAGTAATTGCCATACATACTTAGGGCAGTTGCTTAGCCATGTCCAATGATGGACTCAAATAGTTACGAATGACGACAGATGTTGCATCATAATTCAAGTAATCCTCGAAGAATTCATAACTATACATTTAATAACTGCTGGGGAACAATGTTATGACTATTCACTTCAATAATATTATGTAGGAAAGAAATGACTCAAAATTTTAACTGCAATATGGAAAGTTGTACGTAGTATTTAGAAAGAAAAGAATACAAATATACATTCTATGTCACATAATGGAACGAAAGACCGTTACGTTATTCAGTGTCATGTACGGGGAATGCTAATTTATATACGTTGAAATATGCCACTTTCGCTCAGGTCTACATGGTTTGAAGAGGAAAATTTTTATGAATGTTTGCGTAAAGCCGAGGTAAAGCCCGAAAATCTCTATGATCAATCAATGAACTGTGCCTCATCAACATAGCATTCGAATTATGAAAGTTTGAAGATGGATTAGGTAGGTATATAATGATTATATCACTAATATTATTTCCTAGTAAACCTTATAAGTAACTGAGCCCCTAGCACAAGTTTCTGACGTTTTCGTATCGTCATCGTGACGTTTTCGCCAGACGTTAACGTACTCGATACTGCGTCAATTAACTTGGTAGCACGAGTTCAAAAAATGTCTTGCGACAACTCGGAAGTAGTAATTGAACGATGGTTAATTAAGGCCGAGAACCCAATAGCGTTTGGATTGGTTTGTAGTGAAAGTGCGTTCTGAAAATAGAAGACATAAAACGGGTAACTTTGTCTTTAATAATTTAGAGACTAAAACTGTTTTTTTTTTTGTTATAAACAAATGTTAAAACATATTTAACATTTTTATTAATTCTTTTTTTTAATAAGTCATTGAAAATTTCAGTTTATTGGAGTTATCATTTATGATAAATTGTTCGGTTTCGAACGGTCCCGTACATGACGTTTGACAATTGTCACTTAATGTTTGACGGTTTCCTTCAAATTACAAAATTATAAAACCATTAGCACACTGATGCAAACGCGTGTAGATGCGAAATTCTGCCGACGAACTTTCCGAACTCAGGGATTGGTAAAAGTAGGTACGTCCACACCGAAACTTTAAATACTTTTTTATACTTAATTATTAATTCATTTATTTAAGTCAACAGGGTCCACAGAATAACTTAAGCTTAATACAGAATATTTTATTCATAGTATTAGTAACAATATAAACTTATCAATATACTTGATTTCAACTAAACCATTTAAAGGCATTTTGAATAATCAAACAAAAGATAAATCTCGTTGCACATTTGCAAGCGTCAGTACTAGTAGGTCCCTATGGAGAAGAACGTGCAAGAAACTCCAAGGACACTCTTTTCCATGAATACAGTTCAATTACAAGTATTTGGTTACAAGGAAATTACATAGATATGTGAGAACGATGGAAAAAAACTTATACGTATGTTAGTAACACAATAACAAAAAACAACATTTATACACACAAACATTTAACACACAGGCAACCACATCATTGCTTCAGTATTCCGGCTGAAATACTGGAGCAACGATTTTGTGCATCACAGCCTGTCAGCAATCATGCCCGGAATACTAGACATAATAAATATACCTAAATTATTGTTCACCAGAATTTTCCACTTAATCATTCACATTTTACGCATGAAATTAACATATGAATAAATAGATTGCAATAATGGCGGATTTGATCACTTATTTTTTAAATTTTAAATGCCGCGCGGTTGATATGTACTATCGCATTGCTTCTCGGTGTGAGCAGACCCTAAGGTGTAAACGTCTATTGTTGTTTGTTGTCATTTCAAATAATTATTATAATTTACCAATTCAGACGAAAATCTGTAATGTACGATGGTTCTGTGATTTTAGAATTAAGGAATCCAAAAAGAACTTGCTTCACTCAGTTCATCATCATGGTGAACTTCATAAAAAAGCAAACAAGTAAGTTTATTGCACAGATTCATACAATTATGCAAAATTCGCTTAATCCCATGAGGTCTCATGAAGTAAGAGGCGGGCTTATTACCGTGCACAGCACACAGAGTAAGACTCCGGGTTGCCACTAAGAAATTCCTAATGGAAAAGTCCAAAAACACTGCGCGACCAACAATGTTGTATTTAAAAGTTTCAGAATCTTTGTATTTTGTTCTATAACAACTTCTTTTACCAACAGGAGATGAATAGTAAAATATTCCGGGTACTAGCTAAAAGCCTTTGTCGACACCGCAACAATATAAGCCAGTATTGCCACTAAGAGAAGACAAGCCATTCCGATCGATTGCACCACCGTCTACAAGACTGCAGCCATGATTTTTTCAAAGCCCACGTCCAGCTATTCGACTCTTTGTGCAATAATGACATCTAACGAAGGAATTGGGGGAATATTTTGTAACTTACGACGTTAAAAAGTATCTACAAATTCACAACCATTTAGGTACAAATGCTCTTTATGCTATTTCAAGCATTTGGAGCAGCTATGAGCTATGGTTGAAATCATAGAAGCTCTGCCAATTCACTACGATTCGAATATGAAAGAACATTATGTAATACAAAGTTTTGTTAATTAAATCTGTATTTTATTTCATCAATGCATTATGTAGGTTCCTACCATCTACAACAGCTACATATTCTATTATTTATTCTTAATGCAGCTGTTGCATGATCAGCCCATAAAGTTTTTACTACTACAGGTAGGAACGGCAAGCGTTTCCTTCCAGAGATTACCTTGTACAAATATAGTAATAAACCATTTTAAAATATTAGTTTAGAATAGAAATTACCTATGTGTGGTGTAATTTTGAATGATAGATTGAAGAACGATGATGAGATGAGAGAGAAGAAGTAATAAGACAACGTTATGGTTTAAATAAAGATGTATTAACTAAAACTGAAAATAGTATGTATGCTTAGATGGTTTGACCATCTTGAGAAGATGAATGAAAGGAAACTAACAAAGGGGTATTTAAAAGGCAGAAGTGAGTGAAGACGCCCGCTGGAGACGCCCTAGAAGGACATACACGGATTTTGACGGCGACGAAACCCTATCTGCAAGCTAAGTAGCAAGTACATAGGTAAAAATGGGATTCATGCAATACCCAAGTATCTGTAATTGTTAATGATTTCTAGTTAGATAGTTTCCAATTAGAAAATATTACGAGTATTAGTGTATTATATTATTATAGTTATTGTAAGTCTTATAAAGCCAAGTCAGAGGTCTGTGCGGTTCCCAGAGGCAGGCTTAACTAACTCTGATACCAAAGGTGGCCACATCCTCACAAGAAAAGAAAAAGAAGAAGTGTTGTAATATTATTTCGTTTCTAAGTAGCAAGAGAGTAGTTTTAATAATTTTTTTTCAAGTAGATTCATATTAAAATCCTGGTGTTTAATGTAGTTTAATGATTGATGAAGATATCTGTGTTTCCCGATAGCTACAATCTAGGGGTCTTTAAGTCAAGAGTGAATAGGTTTCTTCTAGGCAAGCGTGCTCTATCGTCGACCACATCATCGCTTACCATCAGGTGAGATAGTGGTCAAGCGCAAGCCTATAGATAATAAAAAAAAAAAAAAAGTTTTTAAAGAAATTTTGTTATGAGTTCATAGTGATCATAGTGATGATGATCTTGAAAACATGTTTTTTTTGTTTATGGAGATATTGCAACGATATTGAACCATTTTATCCGTTTGAATAATGTTAATCGGTCCATACGTTTACGAGATAATTCGCTTATCCAATGTAATGAAGGTGTACCAAACTTTTAATGCTATCGTTCTACGAACTTTTTAATTGTTTTAAAATGTGTAATTATTATTGTCGTATGTCAATAAGGGGTGTAAAAATCTAAAATTGTAATGATTATATTTATGTTTAAAAGGTTAATAAGGCACTTAAGATTTCGGCTAAGTATCTAAATATGAACGCAAAAAAATTGCCTAAAACACATGCAACAAGATTTTTCAAGTAAAAGCCCGATTTTTATTTCTTTAGTCAAAACGTGGGTCTTGTATGTTGGTCGTCCTCGTACCTACCATCCTACACTACATACGCATTCAGAGGTGCGTGGTGACGTGTGCCACCAGCAGAGTCGCCGGACTCAGAGCGTATGGAAAGCACGTCAAACAACAGTGGGATACTGTCCCAGGGCGACCGTGGGTACTTACACCACCCTGAAAACTTCCGCAACAGATCTTATTGTGATGTTCTTCAGAAAGGCCAGCGTGCTTGCATGTCATAACCAGCGTGCGTGTAGATGTATGAACGTGAATATAACGCAGCAGGTGGCGTTTTGTAGTTTCTTCCTACTCACACCCATCCGAAAAAAGCGTAAGTTTATGTATGTATGTTCAGATTAGGTAAATTAGGAAAAACATAGTTTCTGTTTATTTAGGTTTTTATTATCACATTAATAGCTTAGTTAGTTACTTAGTTAATTCACGGCTACTTTGTGTACATTTATGTACATGTTAGAAATGTAATAAACTAGCTTCTGCCAGCGGCTTAGCCCGCGTGTATTATACACATAAACCTTCCTCTTGAATCACTCTATCTATTAAAAATAAACCGCACCAAAATCCGTTGCGTAGTTTTAAAAATCTAAGCATACAAGTAGGAATTTTAAATAAAAATAGCCAACAAGGCTTTCCATGTACGCATACGGAATGATATGACTTAGGATTCGATTAGTCCTATCACAGTCCACTCTCAGGATCGATTTCTCGTCTCATAAAGATTACTCTGGATTCTGGAACATTGGCTGTCAGGTGGCAATTACGATGGAATTCTCTTCTCTTTCTAATAGACTCTATAGTTAGTCTTTATAATAGAACGTTCGTCACGCTGCGGAGGGTTTCTATTTCATTTTTGTCCTAATTCCCTCTTTCATTGTACATCTGTCTCTGTTTATCATCGACGGACTAGCTAGACTTGTAGAACGGCTTACGGTTTTTGCTACTTAAAATACTGCAACCATTCCCACAAGACCTGCTGAAGAACATGTTATATTAATACATTTTAGATTTGTATTTTTGGTAATCGGGTAGACAAGAACATTTTAGCTGTCGATAAATGAAAGGGCTTCAGTTGCCTAGAAGCAACTGCCAATGTTGTTTATCCCAAATTCCAACCCATATTCCTAAACCATCTTTGTAAACCGATATAAACCAGTTGCAAAATATATAGGCATACGTACATACTAGTATTATATTAGGGATAATCCCTCATTTATAAAGAATATCGCCGTTTACTTCGATTCTTGAATCTTCAAATGAGTCATGATAGTTATGGTGCCCCGCAAGAAAAACGTAGAGTTGCGGCGAATAACGCGCTAGAGACCGTACTTCATCACGGCTGGAAGACCGCTCTATGTGTGGCATCGACCATACAGTGTGGTTAGCATCAATAACTTATAGAAATGATTTATTATAAGAAACTATTACTGTTTGTTTATAAAGAAAATGAAAATTTTACCTACCTCGTTTAACATCTTCTCCTATCCTCTTTATTAAAATAGGAGGTAAGATAATCAATAGACAGCATGCCTTCCCCTTTTATTCATGATTAAATAGCATATTATTGCAAAAAATACCCAAATAAATACGGAAAATTATTTGACGTGAAATGTCACGCCAAGAAAATGTCAGTGAGATAGTTTTCGACGTGCTTTCGTCACACCTAGCGTAAAACTCGATACTACATGTCAAAATGAAAACTCGTGCTACCGATTCCCATACATTTGGAGCGTTAACGCAACGTAAATACGTCTACTCGATACGAAGGCAATTGTCAAAAACTTGTGCTACCGATTTTTTAGTTCCAAATACGGACACATGGCGCTGATTAATTTTGCATACAAAAATTGTCGGAGTCGATACGTTTACGTAGTCGATCCAATTACGCAGAAACTCGTGCTAGGGGCTCTGTTATGTGATCAGTGATACATTATGATTTAATTATTAAGTAGCGTTAGATGACAGATTAACCAGAGAAGGCAATACATAGGTAGAGATATAAACGTGCAGATGGAAGACTAGGATCGGCAGGCTTATTAGATACGTATCTTTTGCAAGAGCAAAACGATAGCTATTTTTGCGCAATAATTGCGTTTTACAGAAGTGTTTGAGTTGTTGGCGGTTTTTTTTTAAACAAGTGTGTTTGACATACAGCGAGCGATTAGCAAACGATAGTGTAGGAGCTACCAAACCTACACTGCAGGTAATTCCGACGTTTATGACAGAAAGCGTTTGATCGCTATAGTTTTGCTTTTAAACCTGCGGGAGAGACAATAGGGATGGATGATAACTGAAAATTTGTTTTTTGTCCATCAGGTGGATTATGAAATAATATTGGACACGTATCTTTTCTTATGACACATAAATATAAAGTGACGACGATATAATGCGTTGAAATATCGTGTGATGTCACGCCGTTGGTACACTTTATACTGACATAGTGACGTCGCAAGCCCCCCACTTCAGAACTTTGATGCGCTTTATCTTTGTCAATTATTATTGATTTGGTAAAGCCAAAAATACGTGTCCAATATTATTTGATAATCTCACTGACAGACTAAATAGAATTATATCATTTTCAACACACTTGCTCATAAAGTGGCTCTAATTTCACCGCAATTAGGCACATAATAATACCTGTTATCAAACTGTGACTTTTTCATTGCTATTATTCACAAGTGAGTTATAGTACTTAACGTTACTTTGTATTTAAATAGATAATTTCAACTTGTACGTGCTTATTAAATAAAACTTTCACTCAAATATAAATTTTATTTGCTCTGTAATTAAGAAAAATTTAAATCCCTATTTTGTACGTGGCTACTATCCACGAAAAGCCAAAAAAAGAAACCTCATTCTTTTAGTCTATGGCCGATCGCCATTGTTAAATGCGCGCGCATAGGAAAACTGATTAATTTTTCCCGCCATCGTGAAAAAAAATTCACAACTCGTTTTTACTGTTGAAAATGATTTTTTTGTATTATTTTCTTCGCAAGTGTGTTGAAAAACGTCGTATGATACACGTGTGTTTTAATGATTACCGTCCTCGGCTCTCTTAAGACCCTCACCTACGGCTCCTCGGCTCTCTTAAGACCCTCACCTACGGCTCGGGTCTCAATGGCGCCTCAGCGGTAATCACCAACATTGCACACTTGTACCATAATGTACTATTTTCTACCCAGGAAACATCCCTATTACTCAGAAGTGGGATGATACATACTAATGGTCTTACAATACAAAATACTGTCATCGTTTTCCCAACTTGTGGTGACCAGACAATAAGGTTTTTTGCTATGTGAGTCAATATTGTGGTTAAGTTTAGAAGCAACTTGATTTGCTTTTAGGTACCGTGTAGACTTGTTTTGCTAAGCAAACATGACTAAGAACTTGTTGATATGGGAAGCACGTTCCTGTTTCACGTATTTCACCTAGTTACCTACATTCATTGCGTGAAATATTGTTGTTTGTACTGTATCAACTAATAAAAAAGTTAGAAATGAGTTATGATATTTTGCTCAAAACACTATGTTTGTGTGATATTTTTTTAGGAACTTCGTAGTTGGTAATTTAACATGAGAGACTGATATGGCACAGTTTCCTCTACCCACGTACTGTCTCGTATAACTATTAAATAGGTATTTAGATATCTTTATGTAGGTAGGTAGATATAAATCTAAGGTGAACCTTGTCCGTTATGTATGGTACCTAGAGTTCTATCAATTTATAATATGTAGGTATTTAGTACCTACTTATCCAACCTCGTGGGTAGGTTGATTGGTAAAAGATTTTTGGGAGTGCTACCTAAGTTTATTTCCCTGGTTCATTGCGTTTCGGTTATATATAGATACAAGATTCTGCCAGCACTTCGCCCGCGTGATTGTCGAAAATTATCCCAAGGGAACATTTTCCCGAGATAAAAAGTATTCTATGTGCTATTCCAGACTATAATCTATCTCTGTGCCAAATTTCATCCAGACCCGTCCAGCCGTTTGAGCGTAAAGAAGTAACAAACATATAAACACACACACAAACTTTCGCCTTTATAATATTAGTGTGATTCGATAAAGTAAAGATATAAAATGATACGCTGATAGACGTAAACGTATATATAAGTGCCTTACCATTATTTTGCTATAATGTATTATCTAAACACATCTATTTACTGATAAATAATAAGTGCCTTCTAGCTATATCTTCTAATTTATCATACTTTATATAACTGGGGTTTTAGAGGCTAAATAAAAACATAAAACCTATAAGTACCTCCACCTTATAATAACAATATTTTTCTATGATAAAAGTTACATAACAATCTAAGCGGTTAGATGTACCTTGACCTGTCCGTCTAAAGTGTGTCTTGAACTTCTAAAGTGTAAAATAATGCTAATTTTCTATGTATAGCAAGTCATATATTATATACCGTACATAGTACCTACCTACGTACGTTCAACGAATGACTTCTGTGCAATAGAGTGGCACAAGCAAGGCCATGTGTCCCCTTATTCCATTAGCAAGCTACCAACAGCAATACAGATAGTACATAGACCGGTACTTGTATGTTATACCACGGGAAGCGTAAAACTGTGATTTATCGTATCCTTTCGAGATACGTTACCAACTCGATGAGTACTTCTGGTGGTTCAAGGAACAATAAATAAGTCTGACACTAATGTCTGCTGTTTCCAAACATCTCCTGCAAAATGTTTATTTTCAATCGATGGAATAGGGTAGTTGACTGAAAATCAGTTTTTGTCCGTCAGGTAGATGAATAAAAAATATTGAACACGTATTTTTCTTTTGACACGTAAACATATAAAGTGACGACGAATGACGATACAGTGCATTGAAATAATGTGTGACGTCACAGTGTGCTTACACTATATACTGACAAAGTGACGTCACAATGTGATGTCAATTTTAATCTATACTTAATGTTATAAAATCGAAAGATTTTTTGTTTGTTTGTTTGACCGAATAGGCTCTGAAACTACTGGGCCGATTTAAAATGTTCTTTCACCAATAGAAAGCTACATTATTCGCTGAGTGACATACGCTGTTTTTTAATCCCGAAAGCGGGTCTTGTGGGGTGGTCCACGGGAGCGAAGCCGCGAGGAACAGCTAGTTAATTTGATAAAGCAAAAAATACGGGTCCAATATTATTTGCTAATCTCACTGACGGAATACATTTTGTGTGTACAGTATCGGTGTGTGTAACAGTAGGTACCTACCTTTCTCAAGTTCTATAGTCGGTCTAAGTTTATCTACGTGAAAGCGTATCAAACAAACGGTCAGTCGGACAGTACAGTGTAGACAGAGCAGACAGACTAACTTTTTCTATAGGTATGCAGAACAGTATCTACGCATATAATAATATGTAGCCTGTAAGTAAGCCATGTTGGTTATAGCCACGGGCTACGAATCGCATTGTCTTGGAAGTTGTTCAAGGTAAGTCAAGGCTTAGTCTAGCTAGTCACAATTCTTTATATCCATGAAAATATTGTAATTATGTTGTTGTGTTACCTAAATGCCTTAAAATCACTTTTGGAAGCTAATGAATAATGTATGATCTACCGAAATAAAAATAAAGACCATTGGTAACTGAGCCAGCTGTATTTTCCTTTTCTACTGCTTCATACAGGTACCTAGGTACTACACTAGTATCTACACATATCTGTTGAAAGCCGATACCTGCATTCATAATCTTGTTAAACTTGTTTGTCACTAGTAAATATACGCGTTTAGATGCTATATTTTCTTGCTCAGTTGACTTTTACTAACACACTACAAAAGTCTTGTTTTCTATACCACCAACTATTATTTATACAGTGATAACACCTATTTTATTTACGCTCAAAAATAATTCTTAAAATTAATTATTTATTTATTAAACAAGCTTTTTTCGTATCCTTCTCAGTAAACCCTTTCAATTGATACCCATATCATGGCAGTGCACAAAAAATAACTAATCCGCCATCTTGGGCCGTCCACCATATTGGATTTAGATTGACGTCACTTAGCTAACCATGCATTGTCATCCAAACTTAACGTGTATGCAAAATTTCATCTTAATCGGTGGAGGATAACTGCTTTAAAATTCACTTGCAAGATTTGACCCGAACATACTTACATACATACATGGCAAATGAAATAAAAGCTTGTAAAATAAATACCATTTGTGTGAAGTATAATTAGCTTTCGATACTGTCACAGCTTCTGTGTCTAATATGGTATGTGCTTACTTACGCATACCTAGCTATTTATTTCATACCGACAGCAGACAGTCTCGCTGCGGGGGACTATTCGCTCATGTATTTTTACGATGTATAAGCGCAAACAACCAATATTGTGGTTTCGAATATTATTGAATTATCCCAATGACGTAAGTGATAGGACTACCTAATAATAAACATCCTTTAATTGTTATTTTAATAAAATTAAATCATGTTTGGTTTTAGTAACAAAGTAGTATTGGTCTATAATGTTATTTTAAACAATTACCTACCATTTACCAATGTTTAAAACAAGGAAGGAAGTTAGCGACTTTGATTTTCAAAATGACCGGCATTCGTAAATCGTAATGTTGGCAAACAATAATTAAATATCAACTTAGGGTAAACCTTTTATCGATGTACAGTTGGGTTAGCCTTATATCTACAATAACAATTGGTTTGAAAGGATAAACTAAAATGATCTACTAATAAATTGTAGTTTTAAAAACTAAAAAACACGCTTTAATGGTAAATTGAACTAAAAAGTCGCTAATCCTGAAGATCTTGGTAAGGCAAAACAAACTTTGGCTTTGACTTTGACTAAATTATTGCATTGTCATCGGTCCTTGATAAGTGTGCAAAGTTTCAAATCAATCCCACGTTTTGAAGGGGGTAAAAAATCACGTTCAAAGATTCTGTTACATTGATACATACCAAGCTAATAAAAGCGTATTAAAAACTTATGAAAAGCACAAAGCCTAGGTAATAATGTCATCATTGTGAATATTCGCTAATTCAACAAACCAGCTACCAATGTTTAGCTTAGATATAAAATTCATTGAGCTATCTTTTGTTGAACCAACCTACATAAAATGTTCGAGAATCGATAACCGTTCCGATAGACGCGTTATTTTCTTTACCTACTCAAAACACGATTATATCGTTTCATCGTGCATGCCACGACCCAATAAACCATCATGTCTTGGAACTATCCTATAAACACCCACGGAAATGAGGCCAGTCATAATAAAATGCCATTACAGTGCCCCACTAAAGAACACAGGCACTTCTAATGAATTCTGTAACCTCTGCGCCTCTATCTATCAAATCTATTAGCCCAGCTAGTATTCAAATTAATTAAGTAGGTAGAAGCGTAGGACCTAATTACTCCGCGACTTGTATGGTTCGATCTCATAATTGAAGGAAAGGAGCTGTATTAAAATAGTTAGAAAACAAGGTTGAGTTACAAGGTTGTTTGGAAACTTACCTACCTACTAATGGAAATTGTACAGGCAGACCTTTGTGTTTCCCACACCTATAAAAATAAAATGGTGAATTGTGAAAGCTCACCATCTCTCCGCCCTATTTTTCTAGAGCGCTTTTATTTTTTCTTTCAGAACCCTACTTCAGTTTTCAAATTGAGGTCGTTCTTGTTTTGTACGAAAATTATCGAGGACAGCACCATGCTTGTTGTTGATATCGCAATTATTATAACAGCCAACCGTCTCTAACAGTTCTCTCTATTAATTTCATGTGACATTCTAGTTCGCAGACCATATTTTTTGCCATGTAACGGCGACATTCATCATAATTATTATTGTTAGAAGCAATTGAATCTGATAATTTCTCAGAAACATTATGTGGGTACTTGTCTAGACTTTATTTTCTGTGCCAGGACTGCATAAGATGAATGATTGCAGTTGTTACATGACCGTAGCGTCAATAATTAAGTCTCGATTACGTAAACTCATTTCAATTTTGGCGAAATTCCAGCAAACAGCGCCGTACAGCGATGTTTGGAATACATTAGCCTGTGTTACCTACATTTAGGTCGAGTGTGTTTATTTCCATTTTAGAAATAGTCAGCAGATTACGGACAACATTTTTTTTTGATTATTATTTGTAGCGTATTTTTACCCGGCTGCAAGGAAAGGGTTATGTTTTTTGCGCGTATCTTGTATTTAAGTATGTTTGTATGTATGTAATATTCTATATTACCTCATATGTTTCAAACCACTAGACGGATTCATATAATTAAGACATTATTATATGTATAGGTCTTGACCGCCCAAGTGTTCTTAGATAGGTGAAGTTAAAAAAAACAATTTTGGGCGCCATATTGTCCGGGTCCCAATTTTTTTTGGTAGCTATGCATTGATATAAAAATGAAGGGTTTTAAGAGGTGATTACTAAAATATATACCACTTATAGGTAGGTTTAGTTCGGTTTAGTTCGCAGTCGGTAAGATAACCTTTACAGATCTTCGCAGAGCTGTAATGAAGCTACCAGGTAGAGGACCTATATAAAAACGTGATTGCCATTTTTAGCAGTGTCGTCAGTTAAAACAATAGTCACCACGTCTTCCAATGCCAAAGGCATTTAATTTAATTTCAATTTTTCTTCCTGCCAGTTAGATCTAGCAGTGAACCCAGGCTATCTGGTGCAGAGTTCCCAGTTGCAATACACTGCAACCGCAAAATGCAATATTGTTGCAACACAAATAGAATGTAAATTGTCTGTGAAATGAAACTCTGTCTCAACCATGTGCTCGTGTGATTGTTATTGTTTCTTGCTAGTTTTTAGGAAGTATTCATCTCGAGTTGGTAACGGCACGGGCGCAGTTATCGGTACTATAGGTGTTTACAGTGCAGAACGAAAACATAAACCTTGAGTCATGAATTGGCTATAAATATACATTTAGGAGCCGTCAACTTTTATGTAGCAGAGAATAATACTGTTAAAGGAAGAATCACCGAAGTATAACTTCTAAAAGTACAAATACCAACGCCTAAAACCTGTCTAAGTAATTATTTAAAAGCCATAATTTAATGAGAGCTAGAGGTCATAGAGAATGAAGATGAATCTAGTGGCATACATTCATAATTATGTAATAGACATTAGAAATATTTTCGAATATGATTATAGCATCTCTGCATGCAAATGTTCGAATTCCGGAATTTAATGTATTTTTGAAATTCAAATACGTGTTTCACTCGTCTCGCTCGCATGATTCATGTATTGTTACACTGTTATTTAATGCCATATCGCATTACTATTACATTATATAATAATATCCTATATGATATAATGATATCCTATAGCAGTATTGTAATTTGTACCCATCAAAATATTGAAATGATACCTACCCATCTGTTGTCGAGTTTGGGTTCAAATAACTGGCTGAAAATTTCAATAATCAACTCTGTCGTCATATTGTCCTTTAAAAAGCCAATTTATGGGTAGGATCTACCTACGAGCAGTCTTTTAATTATATGATCAGACATGATAATATCTACCTATTGTTTACAAAAAGGAAAGGAACTCTCTTTTTAAGGCAGTTCTTTATACTGCCCGACATCTCCAATTATGAATTCTAGTCAAGGTTTAGTAGGCAGAAAGAATAAGATACAATCTAATAGACTTCCGTCACGTTGATTGACAATCGTTCAATTATTTAAAATCTACACCTACTAACGAAAACTTACTAATGGCTATAAAACACGAATAGGCTGTATTTCGTTAATGGAATTAGGCAACAACCGATACGTGCTTTCGTTTGCAAATAGTAGCTTTGCATGTTAACCTCCGTGGAACAGTTTAAATATCGTAAACTACGAGTTGATCCGTGACAACATAAGATTAATTTTACGGTTCTCTACCGTACTACTACGTCGCAAGTTTAGATACTAGGGTGTACAAACACCTATTTCAACATTAGTCACCACTCATTTTGTCACCTTTACTAAACCTAACATCTAAATCCAAGTCCGTAATAGTCTCTCTGGTCTCAACTCAACACATCATCAACATTTCCAAGTATTTAAGATAACAGGTGCAGCTCAATCATGTTAAAAGCGTCATCAAGGAAGCTATTAAGTGTTAAGACGGCGCAGAGCGAACGAGGCGCGTGGCAATTAGGTATTTGCTACAGCGCGCTAGTCGTGTGCGTCGTCACACACACAATCACAAGTTCGCTCGAGTCCCGCTTGCAGGTGCTCGACAAAAGTTGGTAACTTAGGATTTTTAAAATTTGAGGCGTTGTGTTGAGTGACTTGAAAAGGCGAATATTGATTATTTAGATGTTTATGTAGGTACTAAAGGCCATAATTAAATCTAATAATCTATATTATATAGAAAATAATGTTTGTTTGTACTATCGTAATACATTATCCGTTCCGTTACTATTCATCTGATTGCGATGAAATTTTGGCGTTGTGGATTGTACGCCCGGGCATTTTACTGGGTAAGTAGGTAGGCTAGGTGAGTTGATAAGTAAGTTAGATGGGTAGGTGTATTGTATAGTAAAACCAGTCTGTAATAAAAAATCTTTATTTACCTAACGTAATACCTTGCGTGTTTTTCCATTTTACAAAATCTTTTACAAAATCTTACACAAAACCCAGGGAAACGTGGTATACCTATTTATTATACAGAGTGTAACAGAAACGTCATATTTTAAAAATTGCTTCTAATTCTGTAAATGAACAACTATCTCCAGGGAAGTCAAAGGCATTTCCCAAAAACTAATGGAAATGGAAAAGAGACAAGAAGGGTAATATCATTCTCATTTAAAACATGATTGTTATTTTCAATCACTGGTGCATTATGGAAGAACGTGTTACGTGTTCATGCGATATATTGCATTTGTTTATAGAGGTATGCGAAATCTATTATTCTATTGCCATTTATTATGATCTCGGCTTTGTCTTTAGTTTCTTCTTCTACCAAAATGTTTGAATATGAATCCGTATGTTTTGAAGAATCCTGAAATAAAATAAGATAATTGTAAGTAGTCCCTAATCCACGGGCAGAAACTAGTACTAAGGCACATTTAAAAATGTATCTAAGAACAATTAACTTACATCGAGATTGTTGAATGGAATATCATCGCCAACTAAAGGTTTTTCACCAACGTATAGGCAAGGATCTTTATTGGTCAGCATTTCCTAAAAACGTAATAAAATATAGTTATTGTAAGTTATTTAAGAAAATTGAGAGCAGCGGTGGCCCAGTGGTATCGGCCGCGACTTACAGGTTGTAGGTTGTGGGTTCGAGCCCAGACAGGCGCTTTACTTTGTGTAAATTATTTCATCACCACTGCTCTCAAAACGGTGAAGGAAAACATCGTGAGGAAACCGGCATGTCCTAGAACCAAAAATTCGAAGACTTGTGACATCCACCAATCCGCACTGGGCCCGCGTGGTGGATTACGGCCCATTCCCTCTCACAGAGAGGAGGCCTGTGTCCCAGCAGAGGGAAAATTAATAGGCTGATGATGATTTAATAAAATTATTAAATTGACGTAGTTATCAGATGTATTATCAACCTAACTCTTAAAATGTTGTGAACAGACTAAAAGAAATATAGTATACATAATACATAAATATGTTCCCATGTAAAAGACTTGCCAGCAAACACTAGCAACAAAATAAGTATAATGAATTTAAAATTTCGTGGTGACCCCTTGGCCTCACTTCTCGTGCTTGAGGTCCTGGGTTCAAATCCAGGCAATGCGTCTTTTTCAAATTAATTTTTACTTTCCAAGTTTATCTTGGACATCACTGACAACGGCGAAAAAAAAAAATCTTCCATCGTGTATTCTAAAATGAATGTCAGAATAGCAATCGGCACCCCCAAATACCCATTACACGATACCCATATCGAATGTTTGGGAATAAGATCCATCCACCATCTTGAATTTTAAAAATAATGTCATATTTGTAATCGGCATCCCTAAGAACCCATTACACGATACCCATATCGAATGTTTGAGAAAAAGTTGCATCCGCCATCTTGGATTTTAATAATAATGTCAGATTTGCAATCGGCATCCCCAAAAACCCATTACACGATACCCATATCGAATGTTTGCGAAAAAGTTGCATGCGCCATCTTGGATTTTAAAAATAATGTCAGATTTGCAATCGGCATCCCCAAAAACCCATTACACGATACCCATATCGAATGTTTGAGAAAAAGTTGCATCCGCCATCTTGGATTTTAATAATAATGTCAGATTTGCAATCGGCATCCCCAAAAACCCATTACACGATACCCATATCGAATGTTTGCAAAAAAGTTGCTTCCGCCATCTTGGATTTTAAACATAATGTCAGATTTGCAATCGGCATCCCCAAAAACCCAAGTTTTTATTTTACACTTTTTAGTTGTGTACATAATGGGCAAGTTCTATAGCCTAAATGAAATTAGAGTGTACCAGGGTTTACTGTATTCATCTGCGTACCCCTTTAGAGCTTACCGGCGTGATGTTATGTTATGAAAATATGGTGTAAACAATAAACAGACATGCGATTCCAGCACTCCCGAGAGATCTGCCGTATTTGTTGAGGAGTTCTGTTGCATATCTCCAAAATTCTTCATCAGATCTTCACCAAATTTAAATGGAGCGTAATCTTTCAAACAAAAAAATAATTTCTAAAATCTGTCCACAATTGATGTAATCGGTGAACATACACAAAAAAAATCCTCCTTTTTGGAAAGTCGGTTAAAAAGGAAATAACGTCACAAAATAGAAATATGTACTTTTTATGAGAACAGATTATTTTTCGGAAATGAGCGCCAACTTTCTTCTTATAATATGTTTCCTTACGCTTTCCCAATATAACTAAAACAAACATTTAAAAAAAATGTTACAGAAATATGCATTGAATAGTAAAAACATAAAAAGTAAATGTTAGTTATGCATAAAAAGTCATACTCAAAAAACAAAATATATAACTTACCTTATTCAACTATTTGCAGCAAGGTATACGTACACAAAAGATCGCGAATTATCGTTATCGGCGCGTCGCTCCACAATGAGACGTGACCACTCTCCGAGCTCTCGTGGGCGACTGAATTGCCGACCGGTTTACGTTTCATATGATTCAAAACAGCGCAACAATTAAGAAAAAAAATAAAACTAAAATGACCGAGTGTCATTTCGAAAATGTTAAAACTATAAATTGTGGTATGACAATTAGAGATTAATATGAATTAAAGTTTGTGAAAAAATTCAACAGTTTACTATAAATATTCAATAAAACACGAGCATGCTATTTTAATATTTTTGTCCAACTTTACGTATTTTTGTTATTTAAACTAAACAATATTTTTTGTTTTTGCCAACATAGAATCGTTAACACATTCATTGTGATGTTCATTGCATATTTGTTATGGTAATTATGGTAATAATATTGATTAAATCCCTATAACTGTGACGATCGTTTTGGATTATTTTGCTCGGCACAGTCTTAAACTAAAGTTATTAAGTCATCGGATGTGTCCATTACACGCAGTGATTGTATCTCTATATCAGCTGTTTGCTCAGTCTGATTCACTGCGTTAATGACCTATTACGTGTTGTTGATTAACATGCTTGTGGAAACAGACGGTAAGTTTAAATCAACTTCATGAAACAGGGAGTAAAGTGCAGTAAAGTGTGACTCATGGCGATCATTGATTATGTCGCGTCGCACTTTATCAACGCCGGTTCCCGTCTCACTTCCTCCTGAATGCACTCGGAACACTCTGATCAATTTTAATAATATGCGCAGCCTCGTCTCTTGAAACAAAAAACAACTTTCATACGCCCAGCTTTTCAGAACGCCGATGCCACCAAAACGACAATTCCGGAACTACGAATATTGCTGCAAAATTAGCACTACGGAAACAAAACTATAACTACTGCTTGAAAGTTGTAACACTAGGCTAATCTGAAGGTTGAATGCTAAGTGCATATTCACAATGCATATTAACACATAATATTTAGCAGACTACTAGTATCAACACGTGGTCATGTTATGACCAACACAGTGATTCATTTATTGTGTCGCACACGACACAGTTTAACACCTTTGGTTTTGCTAAGAAACATGAGTAATTTAAAGTTTAAATTTTCTTGACGAATCTACACTTCCGATTGCTGTTAATCATCTTCCGATTCCGAAAAAGGAAATATTCAAACCTTCTTGGTAATGATTATTAAATTAATCATTAGATTTATCACTTTGTTTATTGTTGTTTTTAACCATAAAGTAGTTGAATTTGTTTTGAAAAAACAATCATGACTCTATGTGATTGTTTTAGTAACAAAGAGAGCTTGTCACTATAGTTTGTTTGGTTTATTTACAATGTTTGTTTAGTGATTATTGTAGTAGCGAGGCGCAGATAAGTAGACATGCGGGTGTTCCTGTGGCCCGCGTCGAACTTCATTGATTGTGTGCCTTTTATTGACTTCCGTTTTTTAACAGAAATGGAAGAGGATATAACGCTTTTGAAATAATTATTATTTTGTAAATGGAAAGGTACTCTACCTACATATATAGGTAGGTTAGGTAAGAAACGATATAACTTGTCCAAAACAAAATAACCGTGGCCAACTTTGTACTTACGCTATTGAAAGCACTCAAACGAATTAGTAAAAGTACCTACTAGTGGGGTTTCACTTACAAAGGGTAACCCTTTGTAACTTTTGTAAAGTTATTCGTGGCCAACACCACTTTTTAGGGTTCCGTACCCAAAGGGTAAAAACGGGACCATATTACTTTTAAGACTCCGCGATCCGTCTGTCTGTACGTCTGTTACCAGGCTGTATCTCGTGAACCGTGATAGCTAGGCAGTCAATTTTCACAGATGATGTATTTCTGTTGCCGCTATAACATCGAATACTAAAAACAGAATAAAATAAATATTTAAGTGGGGCTCCCATACAACAAATGTGTTTTTTTTGCCGTTTTTGCGATAATGGTACGGAACCCTTCGTGCGCGAGTCCGACTCGCATTTGGCCGGTTTTTTTTTCCTTATAGCAAACAGCAGTTTGGCTTTTAATTTTATTTATTAGGCACAACAAACAATTACATACCTAATGGAAATTGTCTAGTTTAATTGGTTCTATACCAATAAAACTTAAAATTATTAAACAGAAATATGAAATATTACAGACTGAGTATGTTTACAACCGCAAATGTTATAACGGAATATGTCATTATTCTATATAGGAAAGAAAATAATGCCCTACTATAAATATAAAACCCAAGTGTGACGTAAATTCATTGAGGTAAAATGAACCAATTCGTCCATGGCAAATTGTATTTGAAAAGTTGAAGTTTTACTTTTGTTATTAAATGCGAGAATCGTGTGAATTAAATACCGTATGTGTTATCTCATTACCTAGTTCAATGAAAGTTGCGTTATGATGTAAATTATAATTCTCGTAAACATGCCGTGACTCTATTCATTTTTGTCTCCCACGACGATGCGATGTCATTTCACCTAATAAATTACTCTTTTAACTAATGTAACGTTTTATTATGAACTCATTTTATGTAATTGGTTAGTTACAATTACTTTCACTTTGACTTCTTTTTGTTATTAAAATGCGCTAATTAAAATATTTTATACCGGTTAAGATAACGACTCTCAATTCTATTATTGAAAGGGTTCGTGCAAAGAAGAATGTGCCACTACTTGCATAAGTATTTAATTACGTATTATATCTATGATGAGATAAATACCTGTCTTCTCTTAAAGAGTCTGCAGACACAGCAGCTACCTACGTATTTGAGACGACCCGTACTAAATAATATAATTTATAAGCACGAAAGAGAATAACAACAAAGTTTTCGCCCTTTGCTGAGCAGTACTTTGATGAGCCCTTGAAATGAATTCAGGATACTTACCACCCAAACGAGGGTGGAGTAGGTGGAAGGGGGTAAACCACCCTATTACAACGAACCTTGAAATTTTGGATTTTGGGTCAACCTCTCACTATTAGGATGTCTTGAAAGTCGTATAACACCTCTATTTGCTGAGCAGTACTTTGATGAGCCCTTGAAATGAATTCAGGATACTTACCACCCAAACGAGGGTGGAGTAGGTGGAAGGGGGGAAACCACCCTATTACAGCGAACCTTGAAATTTTGGATTTTGGGTCAACCTCTCACTATTAGGACGCCTTGAAAGTCGTATTACACCTCTATGTAGTAAATAACTGATTGGGTAAAATGTACAAAAAATAGACGAAGTAGAGGCCAATATCAAAAATCTAGAAGTATGAAAGAACCATCTGAGTTCTACAAAAAGCCGTGACTTGTGACCTATTGAAATGTCTAGTCGAATAAAAGTCAATACCTATGTTATTAGAAATGAAGTTCACGAGACCGGCTTTGATATTTTGAAACCAATTTCCTAATTTAATATTAGAATAATTTGTATAAAGCATTTGTATGTAAAGGTCAGAGGAGATAGCGCAGAATCAGTTCGCGCTATATTGTATTGTAAGGTTAACATCCTATCTTTGTATTAAAACAAAGCGTGATTGCTTTGTTTTTGTTGTTTATTAATTAAGTAGGTTTACTCACTCCAATTAAAATTTAATGTAGTCCCTAAGCGCTAATTATCTACTTCATTTATGCTTTAACGAGTCCGAATAGCCTGTTTTGTTTTTATTTGTTGGCGTACTAAATAAATAACGATTATCAATTACACTAGTAACCATTTTACACAACAAAATTAGCTAGATACCGAATGTATAAATTAACACACTAAGAAAGTAGGTAACTACTTAAATAAGGTTTTAGTTTTCATTGTAAAAATATGCAAGTACCCACTTTATTCATTTAGGGCTTATAAATTCTTACCCCTAATCACTCTACAACTTTTAAAATAAGTTTTTAATGAAAAAAAATAATTGATAAACTATTATCTACTACTTCTACCTTCAATCATTAGAAATGATCTAAACGAGTATAATATCTGTATAATCTCATATTTAACCAAGATATCTGCATACTTGAGCCCTTATCTTTAAAAACCAACAGTGTATCAAGTCCGAGAGTTCCAGATTACCTGCAGTAGGCTACCTCTTCACTTTCATTCATATTCTCATCAACAATCTAATAATCATCACATAAAACATCTTAGATATGTACATTAAAATGTAGATTTCCATTAGAGACTATCATAGCGACACTATTTACGCATAATCATTAAAGTTATAAAGGTCAGGTGATGCCGGTGATAGTACCTAGCTACGGCTTTCTGCGGAGATGCGGCTTTGCCGTGCCGATCGCCCAGAATCGGGTTTGATAAAATAAAAAGCCCACTTACTTGTTGAAGGTCTCCTCGTATTGTTTTATTTCCTTCCTGGAGAACTCATGAAATTCCGTATAAACGTTTACGAATTTATATTTCGGCTTAACCTCCAAACCCTCTTCAAGTTTATCGTTGATCTCCTGCCTCCTGGAGAGAATACCGGTGAGCTCGTCTGTGGCAGACATCGTGATTTTTCGCGCCAAAGAATTGGTTGAAAAATGTTGTTTTTGAAGCAGGTAAACGAGCGTCGGGTGGCGCGAGAGGCTGCCTGCGGCTACGACCTTACAAACACTGGTAGTGCGGGCCGGCGCGCCGCCAGTCGCCACTCACTGCCTCGCACTCGCTCCCTCGTACTGTAATCAAGTCGCGGGGGACGGACGGACGACGACGGATCGACGCACGTATGTGCCGCGCAGTGCTCCGGCTCCGGGATCTGCCTAATTTTGCTGCAATCGTCGTACCCCACCAAGGAGATGCTAAGTATAACTACTGTCCCAACCAGAACTCCTTTATCAACCAACATGCTGACATGCAATGAGAAATTATCTAAAGTTTAAGGTAATGCTATGAACTGGTAGACATTTCTAAGGACTCTCAGTGACTATACTTACAGGTCCTGTATTTTGTAATCTAAAAGCCGTACTATACTTTCAATTTTAAATAGTATTTCGGTCCTTGTTTTTAATTTGCCTTACCATCGCGCTCCGGAGAAGAAATTTGGCTTTACCCTGGCTTTTGGTGAGGTAATTTTCTCTAATAAAATATAGTGTAAAGGTAAGAGCGTTTGTTTATTATCTCTTCGGATTTCTTAACATTCGTATCTTATAGCAAAAAACTTTTGCCAGCCCAAAAATAAATGAATGCTAAAGCTGATTCGATTCGAGGAGGTCTTCAGAAGGTTTCAAAGACAACCAAACTATGTTGGGAGCAGTTTTGTCTTATGATTCGGAATCAGAAAGAGCTAAGTTACCTCAGATAAACCGAAAGAACCGTAATGGCTGATTCTGCACAGTCAGTCACGTAATATAGGAACATAGGAACGCTACATCTGAATTAAGCTACGTTATTGTTCTCGATTATCGTGAGTCTGTGATGTGATGAAGTTACAGCTAGATCTATTTCTCAAGCACACTGACATGACACTTTTGTTTGAGTTACAATTTATTTTCAATTAGGTCATTGGAGTAAAATAATCCAGCAGGTCCCGTTCGAACTTAAGAATTAGGTCGCTCAAAAGGATAGCCGTTATTTCGGTAACCCTTGTAGAACAAGAAACATTTTGCAGGTATGGTTTATTAACCCTTTTAAACCCCTTGAAGTAGAATCCCAAGTATGGCGACAACGCTTCGAATGGGTTGGCCTTATTATAATTCTAGTACTTATCCGATTAAACGGCTAACCCTTTGCCGATTGAATGGTAAAGGGCTATGGGCAGAGAACGCCGATTGAATTTACCAAGTAAAATATCATTATTCGAGGTTTGGCTCTCGTCTCTTTCCTCCTCCAATATTGAACCAATTTAAAAGATATTCAATAAACTGGTAAAGTAAGATATATACTATGTCCCTATGTTTTCCTTTTTTCATTTATATTTGTCAAATTTGTACACTAAGCCTCTGTTGACAGCGCAATTTCGAGCATTTTTTTAGGGCTCTAGTGCTTCTAAAGATAATGTATCATCAAAAAGGAATACATAGGGACATAGTATATATCTTTAATTTTCAGTTTACGGAATATCTTTTAAACTGTTCCAATATTGGAGGAGGAAAGATACGAGAGCCAAACCTCGAATTATGACTTTTTACTAAGGAAATGTAGTCGGCGCTCTCTGCCCTCGTTTCCTCTTAATTCCTTGAGGATAAAGTCTCTTTAAAGGGTTTTTGATTTGATTTACTAACCTGTTAAAGGTAACCCTTACACAGTAGGTACCTAGTAGTTTCATATGAAGGGCTTTAAATATAAATTCCTTTAGGTAAAATTCCCTACCTTCGCCATACTTTGCTCCTTATTGGCTCCCGTCAAGAGAGTGAATATGATATTCTGAGGAGATACGTACGTAGGTAGGAGTAGAAGGGTACCTCTTAACCTAAGTGTGATGTTCCGGAGTTTCGATTGTAACTCACTACGTCTGTTCACTGAATTCATTTAGGCATTCAGGTGGAAACCTGAGAGAGGACTCCTCATGGCCTCGCGCGCATATCTTTTTATATTGTTATATCAATATTTGATACTAACTTAGTTTAATTTTTCATTTGTCTTGTGCGAGACACAAAAACTTTAACATTTATTTCCTTCTTTTTCGTTAGTTAAATAAAACTTTTAGATTAATACTTTTAAGTTATTCATCTCCTCCCTAATAAAAGCACTAAATCATCAATGATTGCAGTCGCTATCACAGGAATAGACTTAATGGCATCATCTTCATCATCAGCTGAATCAAAGATCCTTGTTACAGGACCTACTCTACTATCTAATTATCACAACACAATGCAATGTCGTCGGTTCTCTTGTCGCTTACCTAACAATATAAACAAGGATTACGCTGTATAGCGTCATAATGATGGCAAAAAACAGCACAATTAAATTTATGAAACAGCCTTTATAAACATTCGATCCTTATAACAATATCAGCTGATACCATAGTGTCCACGCATAACTCATTCAGACCTCATGTAACAGTGCTATCGGTACCATAGTGTCCACGCATAACTCATTCAGACCTCATGTAACAGTGCTAGCGGTACCATAGTGTCCACGCATAACTCATTCAGACCTCGTGTAACAGTGCTATCGGTAGTAATTCCAGATAAAATAAGGTGAAAAGTAGTAGTTACCTATCTGGAGGAAATGGAGCCAAGGAGATACCAACACTTCAAGCAGTGCCAATTTTGCAGTGATTTCACAATACTCTCGTCACTTCGCGTTTACAGGTTTGAAAATATCATCCATTAGGATTTTGTCATGGACCAAGTGATTAATGGCACTATGTATTTTGCCCGGGCATTATGAATCAAGTCAAGTCAAATCGGGCAATGTAATTAATACTGATTTAAACTTCTTTATTTATAACATGGTCTGGTCATTTTGAATATTGCTACGTAACGGTTGAGCAATTTGATAATTTTATTCTGGTCAATGAATTAGTCCAAGAGCCGCGAGGGAAGCGAGCTCAGGAGCTTAGGGCACCCCGACACGGATAGTTTATGTTCGAAGAGGATGACGGGAGCTAAAGTGAGCGAACAATCTGTCAGTCATCTCCTTCATGTTAGGTTACTTTAGACCCTGCAAACAGAAGTAGGAGTCCCGCACTGCGGGGCTCTTTCGACTTTGTTGCTTAGTAATGGTAAGTACCTCAGATCAAATATAAAGTCAAGGTGGAACATTGCAAACAACAAGGTGACGCCGGTTAAAACTACGCCTTGCCGTATACATACACAATTACACGCACACACGTACAACGAAACTACGCCTTAGCACAGTATAAATATGGACAAACAGTACGGAAACTACCTACAAACGCTCGAAACGGCACACTCACACAAACATGTGCATCGACGAGACCTCGAAGCGGCACGCACTACTGACAGCATCGCGACAACCTTTATATAATAAAAACAAAGTCAACATTACAATCATTTAAAAAACATATATTTTTATTACCCGGCCCATTAAGTGATGGGTAAAATTCAGAAAGCCCGGTCAATTTAATTATTTCAATAGTTTTCATCTTATGGGCATTTTTCAAATTGCCCGGGCATTATGAACAATGCCGTATTAATCACTTGGTCCATAACATATACATAACGTATTACGCGTAAAACATACCTATTTATTTTTGATAATTTTCTTTAATTATACTGAATGGTCGTACTACATCGTAAATATACACACTTGGGGGCGTACTACGTAGGCTGTTCAGCACGTTTGGACGTCTTTTAGCTAAAATGTTAATGATACTGAACCTTTTTTTATTTCATCTGAGATACTGAATGGTCAAATCAAAGTATACAAAGTTTTATCTGTCGAATCTAACAAACTCTAATACATAATGCGGTTCTCACTACTTTCAATAATCTACCTACTCTATTAATTTTTGGACTAAGTCTTTCGGGCTGCTTTTCTGCTTCAGTTGAAATTGTTCTCCTTTTGTTTATTTTTTTTATTTATTTTTTATTTTATTTAGGCTCGCGCTTGACCACCATCTCACCTGATGGTAAGCGATGATGTGGCCGATGATGGAGCACGCTTGCCTAGAAGTAACCTATTCACTCTTGACTTAAAGACCCCTAGGTTGTAGCTATCGGGAAACACAGACTCTGGCAGGGAATTCCACTCCTTAGCTGTACGCATAATAAAAGTATTTTCAAAACGTTTAGTGCGTATGGGTGGGATGTCCACCATGTACCGATGGCGCATCGCCGTACGTCTGGTAGTCCGATGATGAAACGGGCTGGGCGGAATTAGATTATGCAATTCCATCGCACATTCCCCGAAATGTAATCGATAAAAAACCGACAAGCCGGCAACTCGGCGACGATGTTCAAGGCTCTGGACTGGAGCTTTGACTTAACCAATGCCTCATCGCCGATGAGCCTCTTGTGTTTTGTGTTGCTGTGTTGACAAAATGGTGAATGGTCACAAATCAGCCTAACCCAATAAAAAGAAACGCCTCATTAAAATGCTTTTATTTTGTGACCACAATAAAAGTTGTGATAACCGCCGCTTTCAATTCATTCAGTCAAACCACAGATAAAGTTAAACATTCAGCAAGGCCCAGTTCATTCGAATTCGAACCAATAAAATTTAAAAAAATAATCCTACTATTTCGGAATGTTAAAACTTACAGTATTTCGGTAACATGCATTTATAATAAACGCTATGTACCTAACTTAATATTATTCGTGTTATCAATACATATAATAAATCTGTAGAAAAATATTTTTTGTACATCGAAAAAAAATCCAAAAAAAATAGCCAGGGTGTTAAAGGATAACCAACAGAACCCATTTCTAGCATTTTTGGCATTTTTGTCTGTTTGTCTGTTTGTCTGTTTGTCTGTTTATCTGTTTGTCTGTTTGTCTGTTTATTTGTGCACGCATCACGTGAAATGTACGAAACCAATGTAGATAACTTTTATACATAAAAATTGTGCGTATCTTGAAGAATTACTTAGTTTTTGTTTCATCGCAATCGGTTCACTCTATCAAAAGTTAGATGAATTTAAAGTGTTCAAGAAGTAAAATTATCACAGCTCACGCAATTCGGTTACTCGGACAGTTGAACTCGCTATTCGATAGATGGCGTTGTGCATTTAAAGTCATTATCTGAATCGCGGTGTTAAGATTTTACGTGAAAGAATGACCCCAGAAAAAAATAATTGGTAAGTAGTACGTATATTTTTTAACCGACTTCCCAAAACAGAGGAGGTTCTATGTTCGACATTATGTATGTTATTATTTTTTTTTGTGTAAGTTCAGTGTTCACCGATATCTCCGTCAGTTGTGGAACGTTGTCAAATGTCAATAAATCTTTTTTTGTTTGAAAGTGTATGTTCCGAAATTGGTCCCATTTTAATTTGGTGTAGGACTGACGAAGCAATTCGAAGATATACAACAGAACTCTTCAATAAATAACGGCAAATCTCTCGGGATTGCTGCAATCGCATGTCTGTTTGTTGTTTATACCATTTCATAACATAACATCACGCCAGTACGCTCTTAAGGTGTACGCAGATCTCTCATTTCACCGGTTATGTTCAAGTTTCATGATATTAGGGTAATATATTCTGGCGTTATACGAGTAGGTAACTTACTAAACAACTTGCCTATTAGGTAGGTACAACTACAAAGTGAAAAATAACTTTATTTTTGGAAGTCGGTGTCCATAACGCAATAAATTGGTACCTACGAAAGACACCGACTTCCAAAAATAAAGTTATTTTTCACTTTGTAGTTTTATTTGGAAGTCGGTAGTATTTTTTTGTAAAAAGTTTTTTTGAGTATGTGGAGTAGGCAGGCAGGCTGGTAAGTATGGTAGGGTTGGCAGGCAGATGACGGGAGCGAAGCCGCGGGTACAGCTAGTGATTACATAAGAGCGTAGTTCACAAAAGTCACATAATTATTGATTTAAATAATCGAATGAATTTAATATTTATTTAAATTGTGTAAGACATACAGAATGAATAACATAAATACAGAATCAAGGAGATCCCAAATTAGCTGCTGTGATTGTGAATTGAGGAAGATCAACGCATCGCCCGCGTCAGCTAATTTTAACAGGTTTGAAAATTCCAGAATCGGGCATGGGTCATTCTGTTATTTTTATCACTTTTCCTTACTGGAGTGGTTTTATAATAATATGTAAACATCAGCATAATATTTGGTAACAATTTGTATGATGTTATGTGATGTGATGTCACAATAAATATGAAAACATTATAATCGTTTAACTGTTGTTTCATGTTAATGTCACACTTAAAGCTAATCAAAATATAGTTTCCTTTAGGGAATTTGAGCGTGTAAAAACTGCGCCTATATTCCTACGCAAAATATACGTATCTACAGTCACCATAGATAATTGCATAATTATTATAATTAACTTCAAGTGTATTTATTAATTAAATTATAATTTGCATATCTATTTGTGTCCCAAGTAATCCCAACTCGTTACCACTCGTGGGAAATTCTAAAGAATTAAGTCATGCGATGTTTTTGTACTCAGGCACATGTGGCAATTGTGGCATCTAGAAAACACTCGACTTCGGTATTTATTTATTATATAAAAAGCTTTAAAGTAAGTAGTTCGGCCGTGGCTAGCCCCATCAAGACTCGGTGTCGCTAGGTCATCTCACCAGCCCAAAGTGGCTGTAGGCTGTAGGTACCGCTGGGCGATGAGCAAAACCGATGTGCAAGCAATAATAACAAAATGTAGATACGTACCTAAAAATTTTTATCTCCCACCAGCCTCTTAACCCCGAGAAATCTTACTTATCTTATCGTAAAAATAATATAAATGCGAAAGTATGGATGGATGGATGTACGTATGTTTGTTACTCAATCACTTCAGAACGGCTGAAATAATCTGGATAAAATTTGGCACAGAGATAGATTATACTCTGGAATAGCACATATGCTACTTTTTATTCTGGTATGATGTTTCTTTGGGATAATAAAACAGTTATCGCGCGGGCGAAGCCGCTGACAGATGCTAGTAATGTGCTTACATGATGGAACCCATGATAATGTTATACCTACCGAGCTAAAATGATTGTGTCAGTAACATAATCTTTAAAAAAGGTTTGCCCACCAATCTAATTAAGTAGGTAGGTACAACCATTCAAGTAGATGCAAAGTAGCAAACAAAACACAGTTATTAACCATTGGAACATTATTTCGCAAAATTCCCGAGTGACTTAAGGTAGGCAATTCTGCAAACTTCAATATGTCGTTCCAATGCCAATTATGAAAGCTCTCGATATGTAGATACGTACCTACATTTTTTTATCTCACTCCAGCCTCATACCCCGAGAAATCTTACTCTTATCTTCATCATCATCATATCAGCCAAAAGATGTCCACTGCTGGACATAGGCCTCCCCCAAGCGTCGCCACATAGACCGGTCCCGTGCGTCTCGCAACCAGCGGATCCCGTCACCAGGTCATCGGTCCACCTGGTGGCAAGCCTTCCAATGCAGGTTCGCGGTCGCCACTCCAGAACCTTTCCGCTCCATCGGCCATCCGTTCTGCGAGCAATGTGCCCTGCCCACTGCCACTTAACCCTGGTTCTCTTACGGATCTCAACATTTATCTCAACTCTTATCTTATCTTAAAAATATTATAAATGCAAAATATTGGATGGATGGATGTATGTTTTTTACTCAATCACGTCAGAACGGCTGAAATGATCGGGATAAAATTTGGCACGGAGAGAGATTAGCACATATGCTACTTTTTATCCGGGTATAATGTTCCCTTGGGATGATAATACATTTTTCACGCGGGCGAAGCCGTTGGCAGAAGCTAGTAATGTACAATTATATTATGGAACCAATAATATTGTTGTACCTAGCTAAAATGAATGTGTCAGTAATATAATCTTAAAAACAAATGTTTCCCATCAATCTAATTAAGTATGTAGGTATACAATCATTCAAGTACCTAGGTTCAAAATAACAAACAAAACACAGTCATTAACCATTATACCATTATTTCGCAAAATTCCCGAGTGACTTAAGGTAGGGCAATTCTGCAAACTACAATATGTCGTTCCAATGTCAGGACTTGTATGTGGTATTTAGCCACATTTTGTGTGCGAACCTTGTTACGATTTGAATATTCATTAAGCAAATAATAATGTAGGTACAAATGTAACGAATTAGTCAGCATTCTACAAATTTAATTTAGTAATTGTACCATATATGTTTCCCTTGGGTTAACATTAACAGCCATGACGCCTTTCTCATACCAAGCCCAAATTGGCAACAAAACACGTTTTGTTTTGAGCCCATTCGATGTAGTCTTTAGCGAGCATCATGAGGCGACACTCGAGGTATACCTTGAGCAATAAAATTCCTAAATCCATATTATGACTTATGGCCATTGTCAATAAAAACTAATACTTATATCTATTATTGTAGAGCTGATAGCTTTGGGAAGACCCCCGATGTAGTTGAAAATGAAGCGCATCCTGAAAAGCCCAAAAAGAGAGGAAAGCGTAGCATTATCAAAGATTATTTGGTAGATTATACGGCTAATTCCAATCTTCATGGATTGAAATATATTGGAGAGAAAGAAAGAACATACGTGGAAAAGTAAGTTATTATTCCAAACTTCTTTGTGAGGTACTTTTAAAAATAGTTGTTACTTATGCTGGGGTCCTATTGTGTTCCAGAGTGTTCTGGCTGTTCATGTTTACTTGCTGTGTGGTACTTTGTGCCGGATTAATCAGAAAAGTTTGGATAAAGTGGAATGAAAGTCCAGTCATTGTCAGTTTTGCTGAAAACCCGACTCCTGTTTGGCAGGTAAGTTCAACAGTTCAACTTAAAAAAAAACATGTTAGTTTTTCCTGATAATTGTTATTTTTTGAGGTAGATAGTAGGACCAATTTGTGTTGCTTGAAGTTTTAATCAATAATAAATATACGTTCTGTTACAATGGATGCTTTCATGTTGATACCTACTATGATTTTTGTCGGTATTTTTGGTGATTCGAGATTCGGGAGTTTCTTCCCTGCATATATTGTTGGTCTCTATGTTGACGGTGTTTTACATATCTGTACTATCCCCATTACCTCGTAAATCTATCTATTTGTTTATTAATGTATTCTTGACCTACATACGAAGGCATTTTTTCTCTTTGTTGTTTTGATTTCAGATTCCGTATCCAGCAGTAACAGTGTGTTTTGAAACTAAGGCAATGCAGAGAAAATTTAATTTCACGGAATACTATCACTTGTATCTGAATGACAAAGATAATCTCTCAATATCTGAGTGAGTATAACTTTGAACTCAAGATCGATTTCATACTTTTGAAATCCAACAGCCGAATTGCGCATGTGATAGCGGTAGCGTTTATTTATTTCACTTTTGAGATTTAAATAATTATATTTTTACCCAGTAATTTTTTTTTTTGTTTTAGTCAACACATGTTTGAAGATTTAACGATGGTCTGTGATGACCACCTTGCACCTCCGAATGGTCGAAAATGTTCATCAGGAGTCGATACAGTGAACAACATTAAATCGGTTTGTATTTAATACGTTCGAATGCCATTCCATATTTTTCAGGTGTTTAATAATCTTGTATATTTTTCAGGTATCCCCCAATCTGACAGAAGTTTTTTTCGGATGTAAATGGAAAGATATACCAAGTGAAAATTGTTCTGAGTTATTTTCGCCTATAATGACGGAAGAAGGGCTTTGTTATACATTTAACACTTTGGGGCCAGAAGAAATGTTCAGATTAGACAAGTTCGTATATTATTGTATTAGGAAAATTAAGTTTATATTTTCTATAAATTATATTTATAATTCTTTTTCTTAGTTTACATCATAACTACCCATATTTGGAACATGATCAGCGAGCGGAATCGTGGAGCTTGGAAGAAGGATATGCAATTGGAACGCCTATAGAAACGTATCCACATAGGGGTGCAGTGAGTTTCTGCATTTGTACATTTGTACTAACCGCTTTGCTGTCTAGTTTTCCTCCAAATATTTATGTATACTTTCTATAACTAAGCTTAAAACTAATTTATGTTTCGTTGGAAAATTATTACAGGGATATGGAGTAAAATCTGGACTAACATTCTTATTGAAAGCTAAAAAAGTCGATTTGGACTATCTGTGCAGAGGTCCAGTGCAAGGTTTTAAGGTAACTTCTTTGTTATATAAATTCATATTCAGTAACATAGGTAATGATCGGTAATAGTACAGTTTAACACATTTCCTGTGATGTTCGTAGATTCTCTTGCACAATCCGGCAGAGCTGCCGAGGCTTTCACAACAATACTTCCGATCGCCTCTATCGCAAGAGGTAGTCGTGGCGGTGAAACCTAAAATGATGACCACTTCCTCAGGCCTTAAACCTTATGAACCTACCAGGTACGTTCATATCACTTATGAATCAAACGGCTTCTTTTCCTCAGTTACGGAAAACACAAAATAAAATCGATTTCTACTTTCAATTCGACACTAAACTATTAAACTGGATTTTATTATTCGCTGACCAATAAATAATGTTCTCATCTAATTAGTTCAGCTGCTCAAGGTCTATTTAATGAGCCTCAACAGAGTATCAGTGAAACAATGTGTTGTTTTTACTTGTTCACAGACGACAATGCTATTTTCCAAGCGAGCGCTATCTCCAATACTTCAAAGTGTACACTCAAGCAAATTGTGAGATGGAGTGCTTGTCAAACTTTACTTACACTCGATGTGGATGTGTGCATTTTGGAATGCCCTGTGAGTACCTACTCGAAATTAGCTAAATTATAATCGCAAATAGATACTCATTTTTAGGGTTCCGTACCCAAAGGGTAAAAACGGGACCCTATTACTAAGACTCCAAGGTCCGTCTGTCTGTCTGTCACCAGGCTGTATCTCATGAACCGTGATAGCTAGACAGTTGAAATTTTCTCAGATGATGTATTTCTGTTGCCGCTATAACAACAAATACTAAAAACAGTATAAAATAAATATTTAAGTGGATCTCCCATACAACAAACGTGTTTTTTTTGCCGTTTTTTGCGATACGTAATGGTACGGACCCCTTCGTGCGCGAGTCCGACTCGACCTTGGCCGGTTTTTCAAAGTACATACTTAAGTATGTCGGTAATTGGCATCTCTTGCATTTAGGTAATTTTCCATTAGGTATCATAAAGAGGAAAGATTTGATTGTTTTTAAGTTTGTTAGTAATGGATAAACTCAAAAAAGCTGCCCAACCTATTTAAAAAATTATTTCACCTAGGCATGGAAAGGTACCATGGAACAGAACAAACAGTTTTTTCTATTCCGTGAAAGGTACATTATTCCGGCGTAAAATAGAATACATTTAATCCCGAAAAAATACCTTGTCCTGCTCCTGCGGGGTGGGCTACGGGAGTGAAACCGCGGGATAAAAGCTAGTATTTTATAAATTAAGCACCATCAGGATTAATCTTTGATCTCTGTCTCTTTCTGTCTGAGAAGAGCGTATAAATACATATCTATTAATATGAACTTCCAACGTCAAATGCAAAAAATAAAAATATAAAAATATGAGAATGACCCTACCGTTTAAATTCAAAAACATTACCTATTGGTTCGGACCTATTTATTAATTTTGTTTAACATTATAATATCACACTATAATAAATAAAAAGACTATTAAATTATCTATTTAAAGAATAAAATAAGTAGGTATACCACCTGCTGTTTCGTAATATTTTGTAACACTGCATATATGCACTTTACGTTCCAGATGGGCCAAATATGGAGGTCTGCAATGCTGGCAGTAGAGAATGTATAAAAAAAGCTCAAAGTAAGTCGGTCATCGTATGGTCTATCAGTAATTTATCTACCAACCAACGTGACAGCATCGCTCAGGGACTTGTGTTTAAAATAAACGATTCGTTAGAACGTAGAACTTACGTAAGAAATTAGCATATCATGGCTTTACCTTATTAATTCATTTTTTATTGACTTTCACGTATGTGCCTTATTGGATTTTTCTAAATATTGCGTAAGTTATGAACTCTATAAAACAACCTTCAGTAGGACACTGCTTATTTATTTTTTACCACGTTTTCAGTGGAACTGGTGACGATTGAAATACAATCAGGGCTCGACAGTCACGAGAAGAATGAGACTGATTCTCTGGGAGAGGCCCTAGCTGTCTCGTCCAGGTGCCGATGTCTGCCAGCATGCACATCTATAGAGTATGAGGCAGAAACTTCTCAAGCCGATTATGATTGGGAAGCCGTTTTTAGAGTCTACAAATTGAATAACGTTTCCGAAGAATTAAAGGAGTAAGTTACCGTTTACGCAATTGGATCAATTGCGCAAACTTTTTTACAATTAAGTATTTAACTGGTTTTTGCAAATAGCTTTAACTGGGCTTCGATGTTTTTTAACTTTCTTTGCGGGGTCAGCAGTTATGAGTTGACGTAACTTTTAACTAAGTAACTCTAGCTAGTCTCATCAACCACCACCAGCAGTCAACCAGCTTACAAGCTATATGTCGAGATTTATAGTAGGTATATAGGTACCTACTTGATATTACTTGACAGAGTGAATTCTAATAGTAAAATTTCGCAGAGGTTATGAGTATCGATAAATAGGTATGTTTTGAGTTATCATGACGGTACAACAAATAGGAACAATCTGAACCCTTATTCCAAATTTGTAACTACCTATCACGGATCAACGGCCGCTGCAAGTATAGCTACAAAAGATATCTATCTCCTAGCGGGCCATCAACTTCCATGGCCCAAGAGAAACTTCTCTAACTACGAAGGTGGGCCGCTCGCGCTACAAGCACAACTTATTTAGATGGAGGTAGGTACTCCAATGACCCCCAGAGAGATGGCGGCCCAAACAATTACCTCTCAGGCAAGGGCCTCTTGTCGTGCAGGTGTTGTGCTGTGCAACAACACCTGTACCCCGAAAGAAGAGAAAGACCTTTATGAGGCAAACAATAACGCTGTCGATGTGGCGGAGTTCGGTTTCGAACTCGAAAGGAGGAAGGTTCGAATTATGCTTGATAATTTAATTTTGTAATTGATACGACGAAGAAGACGTCTGTGTATAGTGTTGCCATCTAATTTAATTTGATCCTGTAAGTTGGATAATTTTTTTTTGTCTGTAATCCGCATCACCGGATGCAAAGACCAATAATATTTTGCAATATTAGCCGGCTTATCTGCAAAACCCGCCAGACAGTATCCTGTCAATATCGCATAGCGGAGGGAAACATCCGATTTGCTGATAGAAAATCAAATCCCACTATCGACCTTCGTTTGCCCGTTAGTTGTGCCATTGTGTGCATATTTTTGATCCAGTAGGTATTTATTATGTGTAGCATTGGTCGTAGGTTCGAACCGAGGATGACGCTTCAGGTATAATTCTCGCCAAACTTCTTGGCCGCCCTGAAGTTGGCTACAATGGCTGAATAAATCTCATACAAAAACGTTTTCGCAAAAAAAATTACAGACTTCTAAAGACAAAAGATCGTCTGCCGAAACGAAAGTTATTTTGCACTTTTTAGTGTTTTGTTTTTGAAGTCGGTTCATTTTTTTGCGAAAATGTTTTTATTTCTACCTTGTTAGTTTTGGTTTACCGTCACTACAAATTGAGCAAGTTCCATGGTAAGGTACCTAAAGGATTGAAAAAATACCCACAATAACTCAATTTACACATTCGTGCTGATTGTCGCTAAAGAGTTCGGTTGTATGCTCAGTATCTCCATATCATAAGAGACACAAAGATCCGCTGTGAGCATTATACAACGTTCCCTCTGGTAGAACAGGGGGGTGACCATAAGCTCTTAGAGCGGTATCAATTTGATATCGAGTAAGTGACAGATGTATAAAAGTCATATACATCTGTCCCTTATTCGATCTCAAATTGATATCGCTCTAAGAGCTTATGGTCACCCCCTTATATCTCTTCTCTAAGAGGCTGAGACTCTCCCTGCAGGTTAATAGATGTCACACGTCTTACAAATGTTATTTCCATGATATACCGGCTTCCTGAATAGGTACTTAAGCTTTCCTGCTTCTTTTTCTATACTAATATTTTAAAGAGGAAAGATTTTTTTGTTTGTTTGTTTGTACCGAATAGGCTCCGAAACTACTGGACTGATTTGAAAAATTCTTTCACCAATAGAAAGCTACATTATTCCTGAGTGACATAGGCTATTATTTTATCCCGAAAATAGGTCCTGTGGGGTGATTCACGGGAGCAAAGCCGCGGGCAACAGCTAGTATAATACAAAATAAAGATTCACTAATTAGTTTGCACAGTGACGGTAACAGAACCGTTAAATCACAATATAATGCTTCTTTTCGCTAAAACTTTTCTTGTTTTAATTTCATATTCATAACGCAGTGTCTGTGTTCCACACACGACTGATTTGAAGCTAACGACCTCTCTAAAATAAACCTCTCGGTCAAATACCTTCTTGTGAGGTGTTCTAAAACAAAAACCCCGAAAAAGAAGTTCTGAATCACATACATTCGTAATATTATCTACTTATTCATTCTGAAACACAACATGCCTGAATTCCTACAGGAGAAGGCAGAGTGCTTAATAGCACACTCATATTTTTCCAGATATGTTTAACCCCCATCAGCCCCCAGCCCCAGCATTGATCGCCATCGACAGTCTTTGATGACACGGTTGTCGTGTCACGGGTTCGATTCCCGCACAGAACTAATATTTGTATGGCCTACTACAGATAATTGTTCCGGATCTGGGTGTCTTGAGCCTTGTGTATGTGAGTTAATGTTTAATTGTAAACGCACCCACGATACAGGAAGAAATTGGTGGGGCAACGTTTTTTTAGGGTTCCGTACCCAAAGGGTAAAAATGGGACCCTATTACTAAGACTCCGCGGTCCGTCTGTCTGTCTGTCACCAGGCTGTATCTCATGAACCGTGATAGCTAAACAGTTGAAATTTTCACAGATGATGTATTTCTGTTGCCGCTATAACAACAATTACTAAAAACAGAATAAAATTAATATTTAAGTGGGGCTCCCATACAACTAACGTGATTTTTTTGCCGTTTTTTGCGATAATGGTACGGAACCCTTCGTGCGCGAGTCCGACTTGTACTAGGCCGTTTTTTTTTTAATATAATAAATAACTGCGGCTGACAATTATCGAATTTACCCGGCTTTGGACAAAATGACTCAACGCTGAGCAGATGCGTTTACGATTACTACAACAGCAACAGCTAACCAAAGAAGATGAAAAGATTCATTCGATTCATCATCAAAGTAGCTTTAAAACCTACTGCTCTTTACATTATTAACCATCGGATATTTTAAAGAATATTGTCATCTTTTTGTTTTTAGCTTGACTTACTCTCGCGTCATGGTGTTCTTCAAAGAAGCACAGTTCATCACGTCTCGCCGCTCTGAGCTGTACGGCCAAACGGACTTCCTGGCCAACTGTGGTGGTTTACTTGGACTGTTCATGGGCTTCTCCATTCTTAGCGTCGCCGAAATAGTCTACTTCCTAACTTTGAGGTATTTAATCCATAACCAACGCAAATAACAAAGACAAAGTAGGTAGGAACTATATGTATGTGCTAACTATCTCGTCCTATTCCCACGGTCCCTAACTACCTAGATAAGTGAGACTAGAGACACATCCTAAGAACACGCAATCATTAAGAATGTTCTAACAGTTTGCCATGCCTCTTCCGTTTGTTTACCAAGGCCGATCAACTTGCCACCATTGGAAGCCTACTTATGTAATAAAAGGACATTTTAAGTGAAGTGACGCACTTTGAGCGTGGCCTTTACCTGTGTTTTTTTTTTAACCAACTAGACCGAGATAGCATAGGATGATTTGAAGATGGTATGTTGTCCCTTTACACCATTATTCATTGACCGATGCCTGGCTAAGGACGACATGATGAATAATGATGATGAATTATCATGGACTAAAGAAGTCCAATGTTCATATCGGACGACAAAAAAATCGGAAAAATGTCATTAGTTATAATATATATATATATTATACAAGCGTTACAAGTGTGTCAGTGCGAACACTAGGTTGAATTTAAATTGCTGCTTGTTTCACAACAAGATTCTGAATTTTATATATCAGACTCCCCGCGCCTTTGCCACCCTGTCATAAAATGTGGAGCGGGGCGACGGGCTTGGGTGTGCCTATAATTATTACAGAAGAAATAATTTCTGTTGTTATTACTTGTTTTTTTACAGATTATGCTGTCTTCTATGGCGTCGGCGTAACAAGAAGCGACGTATTGATTTTGAAAAAAGGAATTCCTCCGTCCCCGCACAGAGTCCTAGCAAAGTGATTCATCCGTACAGCGAGTAATGGCTTCAATGAAACTACAAATACCTGTTCATTACATCATTTCTTTAATTGTATTTTAATTGTTCTACCTATTTATAAGGTGATAATTATGATTTGTCGTAAACTTTAAAGCACATACAATATTACTTCTTATTTCACCGATTTAAATTTAATGAATGTAGTAGGTTAACATAATAATCTCTTTTTTAGTATTCCTATATTTATAATGTGCTTGAAATGCAAATAAAAAAACCAGTTTCACCATTCATTGTTTCATTTTGTCTTAGATCCTTTCCTTCATTTCCATTACACAGTACTTGGCCCACTAGGTTTCTTCTTTGGAGCATAACCAATTCTGTTATGTATTTCTTCAATCGTTTTAACTGTTTGTAAGGGCTTTGGGGTATCTTCTTGCATTTCAGTGGCAGAAGATGAATTATTCCTTTGATCTATCAGAAAAGCTTCATACTCTTTCAAATCGTCTAGTTTTAATGAAATTTCTGTTAGAGGTCTTCGGATCATTTTAACTGAAAATAAAACATTATCAATAGCGTAAAAATATATGTTTTTTATTTTTTATGGATACAGTAAATAATTAGCTTTTGAACGCTCCCATAAACATAAATTTTAATATTTCACGAACGCATCTTTAAACGTTTGGTTGGCAGCACTGCAACCGAAGTGTTGGGTGCCTTCTAAATAAATAATATTTTTATCGACATATGATTGCAATACTAATTTTTCTAACAAATACTACCTAAAAGCACCCTCTGATTAGTAAAGCAATAATTAAGTTCTTAATAAGTGCATTTATCAATCGTTAGAGTGGTCAGACGACATCTTTAATAATATCATATTTGTACGTAAGCTGTCTGCCGATGACGGAATGTAATATTATGACGATTGGCAAATCAGCCCTTTAGGCGCTTTAAATCCGGAAATATTTAAACAGAAATGTTCACTATTGCAACATTTACGTGTAAGGCTCGGACATGCCGTCTATAATTCCGCAACAGTATTACCGGCCGTTATGTCTTTAGGATTTCAGAAACCTTGAAACTAATGGTCGCTCAGTCGCTGGCCGCTGCATACGTAAATGATAAATGATTTTATTTCTGTAAGTTGGTTTGTACAAACACTTTTACATGTCGATCATATTTTTAAAACTAGATGAGGTCGGCGTTTCCTATCTGACTACTCTGAGAAGAAAGGCCGAAACAAACTCAGAGGTCACAGTCTCTTTTAAAGTCCAGACAAAAATCTTGGTTAGATCATGTGAAGACCATGTAGATACGTAACGTGTATTATTACGGACGGAACGGGACGTTATGTTTTTTTCATACAAAATTCCAAGGGATTCCACGTCGCCGTCTCTCGTGAAGTATACATTTTATAAGAAAGGCTATTTTCAAAACATATCGTCTCGGTCCGTCCGGAATAAAACACATTACGTATACAGCGGCCATAATACAATATTTCCTATCTGCACACTCATGGTTTAGTTTTATCGATATTACATGTTACTAACTAAAGTATATCACATCACTGGTTTTAACAAATTTTGTTCCTTTGACTTGTCGTGCGTGACGTTGCATGCATAGTGTACACGTCAATATTGCGTTGCTTTAATCACTAATCTATCATTTTGTGCTTTAGTTGCGTGAGGATCAGATTGATTATACGCTTAAATATATATCAAAGTTATTAAAACTCACCAAAATGCTGTATCTTGAAGATTATTTGGAAAGTAAGATGTTCTTTGTTCTCCTGCAATGACGTAATTTTCTGCACAAAGGTTGGCACCATTGTGGCGTGCCTTGCCAAAAGTAGCGCGGAAATTCAAAATGATTGAAAAGGTTTTATTGACAAGTGTCAGGACTGCCTGTGGTTCACTTCTTGTTATTAATTTATATTATTTTGTTTAATTTCAGTGATTGAGCACCTCCCTCAAGAGCTGAGGGACAGGTTTACTGAAATGCGTGAAATGGATTTATCGGTTCAAAGTAAATAAATAGTTTTTTTCTTAAAATTATGTTTTAATCATTTTATTAAAAAATGTGCTAACTAAATTAATTTTATCACAGATAACATGGATACTTTGGAGAAAAGAGTTCGTACTCTTTTCGGTGGATGTAGACGGGGCGAGATGAATACTGACCAGGCTAATACGGAATTTTCTGACATCAAACGGGGATACAACAAGACTCTCGAGGAAGCTGATGAAAAAATGGCTTTGGCTAATCAGATGTATGATTTAGTTGACAGATACTTGCGCAGGCTTGGTAAGAAATGCAAAATTTTAAATTATTATGAGTTATTTCATTAATATATTTTGGTTATCAGAATATTTTTGCAAAGAATACGATTATCTGTTTCCGATGTTTAGAGGAGACTTGAATTATAATTAAATTCACAGATACTGAGCTTCATAAGTTTAAATGTGAACTGGAGGCAGATAACAAGGGTATTACAGAAGTATTGGAGAAACGGTCTCTAGATCTTGATGTTAATACCAACCACACCAGTACAACTAACAACAATCATTATAAGGAAAACAGGTAATTGATGTAGTTAATTATCAAGATCACTAAATATGTATTAGTTATGGGTGTTTGTGCATGTGAGTTTATATGTTTGTAAACGCACCTACGATACAGGAAGAAATTCCTACTGTAGGCAATGTTTAAAAAAAAAAAGTTACATTCCTTTTAATTTTTGTAGGTATTTGTGTGTAAGTAACTTCTATGGTAAAATAATTATATGGCACTACGCGGCTTTGTCTTTTTGAAACATATTTAACTGTAGCCTGAATCTGAAATAAACTGTTACTAGGATATGATCAAAAAAAGACATGGCTTGAATATTTTTATCCAGTTGTAATGCCAGTATGTGCTTGTAGCTTATTGCAGTATATGTTTATAGTCCAATTTAATGAGATTTTGTGGAGATGTTACATTAAAGAATTTTATAGTCCGCTCTTAGATTTTCATTTGGTTTGTTATGCGTAGGGGCCCTGGCTAATATAGCCTTAGTTAACAAGTATATCCATTGCAGATATCGCATCCGGGCTGAAAAGCGTCGAGAGAACTGGGGTAGCCGTGAATCTCGGGGACATACATCTGGAAATCTTTCAAGAACCGATTCTGCTATACAGGTAATGCCATTTATAAGCACTTGCCATGCCTGCTCTCTACGTTTTGTTCTGTATTTTCTTGATTTAATTTAACATATTGTCCCCAGGCTGCATTGGGCCGAGACTCCTATTCACTGGGCCATGCTGGTAGTGCTATTGCTGCCGCTGCAAGTCAGGCTATCGCAGCAACACAGCAGGTAAGCCTTATAATGATAACATAGCAAAAATTCCTGGACCCTGGTACTTTACCTGACTTGTGTCCCGGGACATAATCTTGTGGGCCAAAGCTAACCAAGCTGAGAGATACTGAATTGTGATGACAAACCTGCTTAAACTAGAAATTGTTTCAGTATCTCTTGGCTGCCCCGCGTTATTCCGAATCATCTCAATAATGATTGTGTCATATACCAACTGTTATTTTTCTGGTGTTTCTGGTTTAGATGCAGCATGGCCGTCGCACAGCTTCGCTGAAAGCTTCTTACGAAGCGGTGGCGGGCGGGGAACTTGCTCACCACGCGGCGTTGCAGAATCATCACACACATCATGATCATGGTAATACCCTTACTATGCCTATGTCAAATAAAACATGAAATAAGTAGATACCTATGTGCCGTTGGTACACTGCCTTTGCCCAATCGTTGGCCTGTAGTGCCATACAGGCGTTATAATATTAGGTATCTTGCTACATTTTTGGATACAACATACATAACGTGACCATACGTTCCGTTTTGAACGAGACAGTCTCATTTTTCGCTATTCCGTGCCAGTGACCCCGAGAAAAGCTTCGAGACGCCGAATTGTTCTGTTCTCATTTACAGAAGAGTAAACAGAACACTGATAAAAACTCAAAATGTAAGTAGGTACTTATACAGAAAATACGAGTAACATTACTTAGCAGAGTTCAGTAGCGTAGGTTGGTATCTACTAAGGTAGGTATTATATTTTTTGTTACATACCAATTTATCAATATATTGGATTTTGTTAGTAAAATTAACGAATAAATTTATCACCAAATTTCAAGGTCAAAAATCAGTTTAAAAAATCTTCGGCACAAAATGTGTGACTGACGGCGGACAGACGGACGGACACGTGAGTGACAGCAATAGGGTTCCGTTTGGACTCTTCGGGAACGGAACACTAAAAATATGGTCATAGGTACCTAAATTCATAAAAATAACGTCTGCATTCCTGAAGGATTAGGCCGAGGTGCATTTATAATTACGTCATGGACTATTTTTGTACTCATTAAGTTTTATATTTTTAACAGGACACGGCGCTATGTCATCCAGCCACAGTCAGAACAGCACTGTTCATGGCCACCATACTACTTCCCATGGATCTCACAATAATTCTTCTTCTTCTACCAATAAGAGGACCAAACAGAAGTAAGTATTCATTTATGATAGTGAGATGACATAGGGGTAAATTGAATTGCCATGAAATATAATTAATATAAAGGGCAAAATTGGTCCAACACCATTGTAGCTATTTGTTGAAAGAAATCTTGCTTTCTCAGTTTTTTAAGCTTATTGGAAGGCAAGCACAGGGTAATATTGCTGTACCATAATGAAGCCTTACTTAGTTGAGGGGTAGAGAATGCCTAAAGCATTAAAGGCCGATTTTACCAATGAAACTAATCGCGATTAGTTCAACTCTGGTTCAACTAAACTCGATTTATGCAAATACAGCGTTCTGATTGGTAGTTTCTCAGCGGTCTCAACCAATCAGAGTAGGTAGTTTAATTGGTGAAATCGACTCTAAGTCAGCAATTGTACCTTTGTTCGTGATGTTTAAATAAATAAATACTCAACACAATATTTTATATTACAGGAAAACCAACAGCTACAGCTCTACCAGTGTTGCTGCTCATTCACAGCAGGCGGTGGCGTCGGCTGCTGCCAGCCGTTCGTCTTCGCCTACTGTGGTGTATGTATCTTGTACTCTGTTATAAAATAACATAACATAGCATCATGTCTGTATGTTAAGCAGAAGTTGTGTATGAGAGTGGTTAAACATAATTGGTGAAATATGGTTGCCCCTATAAGTTATTGTAGTGTACAGTTATTTCACGAATTATGTTTAAGTCCCATGTACCTATTAGGTATTTTCCATTAACTGGGCACAAGTCTAGACGCCGAGCTACTGAGAAATATCAGATAGATGGATAAACCCAATAACATTTAGCCCAACCTGGAAATCAGACCCAGGACCTTATGGCCAGCAGTGACGTTCGCGACCAACGAATCAGTATCGGTTATTCCTTTTTTTACCTACATATAAACTGTTAAAAAATTAACTCTAAGAAATTTAAGGGGATGCTCGGTATCGATAAACAAAGCGATTAAAAGCAAAAAAAACAATTCTAATTATTTACAAAAATAAGCTAAATTAAATATCGCGTTTTGCAATAAGATACTTAAGGATTTTTTGTAAATACTTGTTTATTAATCTTTGGAAACAGGATCTAAAAATTGAAATGTAACCTACGAACTGTACCTACGCAGGTATCACAGTACCGTGCGGGTCGTTGACCGCCTGACCGGCTGAGCACTTGAGCGCTGTATGGTGTGCAAATTCAATAATTAAAGCACAAATAATTGCTTATCTTTAGATGACTTTAAAAACAAATCTTCTTGATTATTTACTAAATATTATATTAGACAAGTCTTTAAATATCTTAAAGTTAATTTTTGTAACACCTTATTTATTTCAAACAAATTTAAAAAAAAAGACATGTTCTGCGGCACTTAATGCGGTTTTACTAGAGTTTGGTATGGATGTACCGTACCAAAGTCTAGTAAAACCGCATTAAGTTTTTCATAGTTTACAAACGTTAGTTTACAAATTGGTAAACAGTGCCCAATTAGTGAGTAAACAAATGTATAGTAAGAAAAATATCTGTTATGTTTCTAGGGCCATGAACACTGTCGTTACCAATAATGTGGCCATTGAGGAGCCGATGGAGGAGGAATGGACATACGACCCCAACGAGCCTCGCTACTGCATCTGCAACCAGGTGTCTTACGGAGACATGGTTGCTTGTGACAATCAGGATGTAAGTAATCATTGTCCTTAATGATTTTTTTCTAGATAGAAACGGTATTTCAAACAACCTTTGAATTTTTTTCCTATTAGATACACCAACAGATGAAGTGCATAGTTTAAAATATTATTCCGTTCATTTCAGTGTCCTTACGAGTGGTTCCACTATCCATGCGTCGGGATCACCGCCCCACCAAAAGGAAAATGGTACTGCCCTCAGTGCCAGACCAACATGCGTCGCAACCGCGCCCACCGAAAGAACTGAAGTCTCTACGACGATATTACTGCTTTGTGCTTAATCTCATATCGTCATTACCTATGCCATTACTCTACCTGTATACCTTACTAAATAAATAATTCCATGTGCATTTACGTGTATTTTTTTATTTTAACTGACTTTCCAAAAAAAGAGGAGATTCTATGTGCGACTGTATGTTTGTTTTTTATGTATTTTCACCGATTTGCATCGAGTATGTTCCCGAATTGGTCCCGTTTAAATTTTGTGAAGATCTGATTAAGAACTTCGGCGATATTCAATGGAACTCTTCAATAAATGTCTCGCTGCAATCACACTATTTGTTTATTGTTTACTTACACCATTTTACTTACCGGTACCAACACAATTTATACTCCATATGGGATTTATTGGTAGGTATCTTACTTTAGAACTAGCCCACTATACCTACCACAACTAAAAGTGTACAAAAAACATAGCCCTTTCCTTGCAGCCGGGTAATAAAAATACTTTTTAACAAAAAAAACAAACCGACTTCCAAAACAATAGTTATTTATGCTACAAGCATATTACTCTTTGGCTACAAGTGCGGAAAGTAGGTGATTTCCGATGTTTATTCACGAGCGAGCGAAGCGAGTGAGTGGATAAATCGAAATCGACACGAGTCGGAAATCATCTTACGCACGTGTATCATACAACATTTTACTATGCATTGTGCGAGGAAATAAAAAAAATTATCTGAAATTCTGAACCAAGCAAGAAATTCATAAAATATTAAAATGATGCTTATTCGAGGGCGCTCAGCATATCCACGGTCATATCTACAGCCACAGATTACTGTCTACAGCGCATGTGCAATTGTGCAAATAGCTGTCGGGTCGTAACGAAAAAAGGCACGAGCAAAATATTCATTCTGCCAAACATATTTAGTGAATATTTAAAATTAATTTATTGATCAAAATCATAATCTAGGGTAATTAAAAACGCCTTAAATGAAGTATTCGTTTTGTTTTACCTTTTATATGAATGATAATCTGTACTTAACTAATTTTAAAACTTTTCTCAAATAATAAAAACTATGCGGCGGGCTGACGTTGGACTTAAAATTTAAAAAGTACAGGAAAGTAAACAGCACTAGTAAAAAAAAGTGACACTTTCCGCACAGTTTTCGAGGACATCCATTGTCAAAGATTTTTATTTATCACTTTTTAGTTTTGGTAGATAAGATAAGATAAGTCTTTATTTGCCTTAAACATGGTTTACAGTGTTGTTACAATTTGTTTTTAAAGTACACATGTTTAGCTGTATAGATAATGTCTATAGATTGCATGCAAAATATTCAGGTTATACAAATGTCACAAATTAATAAGATTCGTCATCATGCTAATAATCATTAAAATAAAAAAATAAAAAAAAAAAAAATAAAAAAAAACATCTAAAAAAAAAAAAAATTAAAAAAGTCATTTATATTATAAAAATTATGTTCATTTATTTAACCATTTATACAATTTATTTTTGAAAACGTTAATATTATTTAATAATTTCAATTCTTCTGGGATTTTGTTGTATATGCGCACACACATCACAAGACAGCTTTTAGCATATTTCCCAGATTTAGGAGTATTTCTTAATACAAGTCTGTGTGGATCCTTTCTGGGTTGGGCGATTACTTCATATGCTTTTTGGAACAATCCCTTATTGTTGAAGACAAAATTACAAATTTCATAAATGTAAAGGGAAGGAAGTGGTAATAAGCATAGTTTTTTAAAAATTGGTTTGCAGGACTCGTCAGGACGGATTCCACATATGGCTCTGATGCATTTCTTTTGTGCAATAAATGCTCTGTTTTTGTCCGTACTGTTTCCCCATATAATAAGCCCGTAGCGTAAAATGGACTCTATGTATGCGTGGTATGCTATTATTGCCGTTTTTCTATTTGTGACGTTCTTTACTTGATTGAGAGCATACACAAACTTGTTAATCCTATTACACAGACCATCTAGATGTACTTTCCAATTTAAATCTTGTTCAATGAGTACACCCAAAAATTTTGTTTGTGTTACTTCTTTCAATCTATCAATATTAAGTTTAAAATTATATTTAGCATGTTTCGATTTATTAAATTTCATAAAATTAGATTTATCTAAATTGATTTTTAATTTATTTGTCTGTAGCCATTGTAATATATTGTCAATAGTATTATTAATGTCTATTTCATGATCAGATATTGATTTATGCTTCTTATCGGATGTCACTATAATAGAAATATCATCTGCAAACAATAAACATTTGTGATTAGTAGCTAATGGAATGTCATTGATATATAATAAAAATAATATGGGCCCCAACACACTCCCTTGAGGAACACCGCATTTTTTGTCTCTATAGTCTGAAGAATAAGAAGTAAGTATATTTTCGTGTACTTTACTTACGACAACGCACTGTTTTCGGTTACTTAAATAAGATGAAATCCACTGCAATACAGGACCTCTTAACCCAAGATTTTCCAACTTTTTCAATAAAACGTCATGTGCCACAAAGTCGAAAGCCTGCGATAGATCGAAAAATAATCCCGTCGTTAAGTGATTATTATTTAGACTTGTCAGAACATTATTCAAAAGAGAAAATATAGCAAGCGTCGTGGATTTGTGCTTTTGAAAACCAAACTGTTCACTTGCTATAATGTTATATTTACTACAAAATTCTAAAAGTCTTTTGTTCATACATTTCTCGAATACTTTTGATAAAATAGGTATAAGAGTGACTGGACGATAATTTTTAACGTCCTTTTTATTGTTCTTTTTGTACAGTGGTTTCACAACTGATAACTTTAAGACATCAGCAAAAGTTCCAGATGAAAATGATAAATTAATCAGATGTGTCAGGATAGGCACTAATTCCGCACTACATACTTTAATAATCTTTGTACTAATTCCATCATAACCCTCGGAGTTGGTATTATTTAGTGATATTATCTCCCGTTTGAGTTCATCTTCAGTCAAGAAACCGAGAAACAAAGTGTTAGGGGTTGTCTTAATATAAGAGTAATTATTATTATATGTTAGGGTATTTGTCGAGTCAATAAAGTAATTACTAAAAATATTTGCGATGTCAGTGGGATTCGTCACTATATGCCCGTCTAATTGTAATTCAGAAATGTCATTTTCACATTTTAAGTTTCCAATTTCATGATTAATAACCGACCATGTTGCTCTGCATTTATTTTTACTTCTTTTAATGAAATTTGTATTAGCATTCATTTTTGATTTTAAGATACACCTTTTCAGAATGCTTGAATATTTTTTATATTTTATTTTGTTTGCCAATGTTTTATTTTTGTAATAAATATATCGCAAAACTCGTTTAGTTTTACAACTGTTTCGAAGACCCCTACTTATCCATTTTTGTTTATTAGTATTAGAGTTGTTAACTTTAACTTTAATTTTTGGGAAGCATAAGTTGTATAGCAAACACAAAGTCTCATGAAATTTACTAAACGCCTTATTTAGGTCATTTTCTAGATGTATTTCTGACCACGATAAGTTAGCGAGGCATTCTTTGAATTTTGATATGTTTTCATTGCAATAATCTTTTTTATCAATGAAATAAGATTTAGCCTTTGAACTTTGTTCTTTTATAGGGAATTCCAGTAATTGTGCCGTGTCATGGTCAGATAGGTAAAGAGGCAATACATTCGCTGAAGATAAACCTATGTTACTCAGTATGTGGTCTATGCAAGAATCCTTCCGAGTGGGGACATTAATATGCATTTGCAAATTGTAATTACTACACAAATCTTTTAAATATGTAGTGACTTTTCCCGGTTTTAGAGTATTTATATTAAAGTCACCAGCAATTACTATTTTTGTATTTGATCTATATTTTTTTAGGGTTTCGCACAAAAGTTGATCAAGCTTATTCAAAAATATATAAGGGTCAGACGTTGGCGTTCTATAGAGGCAGACTATTAATAATTTATGTAATGGAATTTTTACGCCACAGGCTTCAAATGATTTTTGTGTTGAATATTTTTTATGTAATTAAGCTCATTGTAAATGAGTCCCTGTTTTGTGAGAATACAGGTTCCCCCTCTTTGTTTATCTCTACTAAACGCAGCTGCTAAAGTATAGTTATGTAATTTTAAGTATTTTTCATTTCCGGCCCGCACAAAAGTTTCAGAAAAACATAAAATGTCCGGTTCTTGATTCGCATCTCGTAATTCTAGCAACGTCATTTCTAGTAATTCCTTTTTTGATAAAACACTGGCAATATTTTGATGTAAGATTTTAAAAGTCTTTGATTTACTTTTCAAGTTATTGTTTTTCACGAAAAAATGTTTTTTTATCCAAAACCTGAAAATAGTGTGGTATAGTACCTTTTTTTATATGAGTATAGCGTTTATTATCGAGTCCATCTGTATCATCGCATCCTGACTGGTGCTGGAGTTGTGAAAAATAATATGGTATTGTTCCCTTCGCACACCTATCACGCTGCGTGTTAGGTTTCCTATCCTTTGGTTGATCACGGAGTATCAACTTCTTCAGTTCTTTAACATTTAAATATTTTTGTTCATAGTCATGACAGTCAATAACATAGTTAATTAAATTACAAGTATTATACAATCTGGTTTTAGCTTCACTATAATTAAAATTTTTGTATTCATTGCTAATATTGCTTAAGGTTTGGTTCAAGTCTTTCACGTTTATATACATATTTTTCAGCACGCTAAGAACAATTACATTGTTATCAGAAAAAACATCGAGAAGTTTCCGTACTTGTGAAGATAAAATCTTAATGTCGTAGTCATTTTCACCAACACAAATGATAAGTTTGTCACTTGATGATAGCTGAATATTTTGGCAGTTCTTAATGACATCACTAGTAAGAGCATTTGGTTTCGTTTGAGACGTGACTGCATATTTCAAATATGTTGTATCATCTCTTGACCTCAACAATGCACTTGATAGTCCAACACACTGTTGCGTTCCAAAAATATATATTTTATTCCCGTGATTTTCTTTTGGTGTATCCCGTAGCATTATTTTTTCACAGTCTTCATTTGTTTCGAGTATCTTCTGAAGCTTTAGAATGTTATCTTTGAGATCTCTTATTTCGTTTTCAGCTCGTTTCAACTCGTTCTCCAGATTTGTGATAGCTTGAATTCCTGGACGTACTAAAGGATATGAGCTTGTTCCATTAATCGTAACGTCTTTACTATAATGTTCTCTTTGTGGAGATTGGTATAACAATCTTTTCAGTGTGGTGTTATCTTTCAGCAATTTGTCATTTTGTTTACGGAGCTCGTTATTTTCTAAAATGATGTTTTCTAGTTCGTTCTGTGAAGTTATTAGATCCGTCTGAAGATTTTCTATCTTCTCCTTTAGTTCTTGGGCTTGAAATGAATCGATTGCTGAAAGGTCCATACTTCTTGACAAAGTTTTATCTGTAATTGTGATTGATTCGTTGTCTATATGATCCATTGTTAATATATGTGAGACATATATAATATCTGAGTTTGTGCTTTTTGGAGTAGACCAAGGCGTGTTGTCTGGTGTAACATTACTGCTTAAATCAAGAGGCGAGGGTTTTTTTCTCATAGTTACATTGTTACCCCAGGGCCACTTGCATTCTGTTCTTTTGCTTTCTGGGTACATAATCTTCATTCCCATTTAAATTTTTTCCTCTCTTCTAGATTTTTTTAACGATATAGTGCCTCCGGATATCCAGTGCAGTCAAACTCGAAGTGGTTTTTACATAAATTGCATAATAATGTTCTTCTATTATCCACTTGTTTTTTGCATTTATAACACATGACTAATTTTGGCTCATTACGACCACTATTTTTGGTTTTTGATTCCATTGCCACTTCCTTTAATTGTTCCCCAAAATTAAATTATTTTCCCCGAATCGGGGTAATTTTTATTACACTGCAACACAATTTTATGATTTGACAGTTTTTTACTGGTGGCAACACTGATGTTTCTGCCAAGTTCGACGTTAATTAGTGCACTGACTTATAAACCTATGGACTTGCCATACCTACGAAATTAGCGTGATACCTACATAAATCGGGAACTTAAGATGGCTGCCCATTGGCCAATGAGGTAGGCCATTTGCAACTGTTTGACAGCACAACTACACAGATAAACGTACATAAACAGCACACAACTACCAATTTTACTCGGTAATCAACATGGCGACCGGCCACGCATAGACATGATTTTGACGTCACACAAAAGTGTTACCAAGTTTAGTCCTTGACAAACATTTAGATGTCTCTCTTTTCATATGTAGTTCTTGGTTAGTTAAAAAGAGACAAAACGCTTTTTGACATGCGTGTGTCGATTTGATAGATATGTGTGTATAACTATTCTTCATATAGTAGAATAGGCCGTCTCCATAGATTTTCCTTCCTCATTGAATTAGTGACATTAGTGTAGTCGCTGCTTAACGAATGTCACACAAAGTTGTTCATTCATTCAATACTTGCAGAGACATTGTAATACCTAGACTTAACGTATTTACGACGAAAAAGAAACTGTCAATTCTTTCGTTCTTACTTATAGAAAAACTCTTTGAAAAAGAAAGAGACAAACATAGACAAACGCTACCATCCTAAACGTCAAAGAGACAACTTTTTAGTCACTGTTGTAAGCCATCGGTTAGCAGCTCCAATTAAAGATTTTCACTGTTTTCATGCCTTTGTTTTGTTTATATTAGGAAGAATTTTGTTGTTTAATTATCTGCATGAACCATGTCGTGTGTGGCTATCGGTTGCAAGAGTAGAATGAGTGTATTAACAGAACATAGAGCTGTGAAAGTAACGAAAAAAAGTATACCCGTATGTATTCGTTACTTTAAAACATAGTAATCGGTACAAACGTATCGTTACTCGTTACTTTCGTTACAATCTCGCTTCGAATTGCCTTATAACGCTTTCGTTACTGACAGCTGTATTGAACAATTTGAATAGGTAACAGTATCCACATCTTGAAAAGTATAACGGTCAATGGCTGGCTATTAAGATCGCAAAAGTAAACAAAATCGTTTCGAGTTTAAGGGCTTTTGTAATTCTCAGAAACAAAATACAATTTCAGATTTTATAAATACAGAAAAAATATTATACGTTTTACGTACTTAATAAAAAAATATGTACGTAATTCGATTATAAAGTAGGCAAGTAGCAAAACGAAAATAATAAATTACTTTGCCATTGTGTCTTATTTTATACTACTTGCTGGGCTACCTGTTCCCAATATTATACATCCGAAATACAGCCTATTAACGTTTACTAAATAATACCCATTCAAATTTACAAAAAGAGGCACATTATGGAAATAAAAAACTTAGTGTTATATCGCTCGGTACAAAATTCGAAACAAAATTTGTAACGAATGAATTCAAAATATCAACATGCGCGCTTTTTGAATCCGTATCGAACCGAGTCGAGTCGAACGCACGATTCATTCATCGCATCGCCGAATCGCCACGTTCCGTTCCATTCAAAGTATACACTACTATACAGATGTACGACGTCGTACTTTCGTCCCGTTCCGAATACCGATAAATGCGAGTAACGAAACATATTTGAGAGTACCGATTCAGTACTTCGAGTCAGGCGGTATACTCGTTACTCAGTAACGAATACATACGGTTCGACACAGCTTTAACAGAACATAATCAAAGGATATCTTTCCACAGGAGAGTTATCGACTAGCATACTGAAATTATTGTGCAGGGAATACATTTCTTAGGCTGTCCGGTATAAAGGAATCTTAGTTCTAAATACGTCGAGGACGTATAGTATCATTTAAACCATTCTATTTAGTGAAATAATTAATTTTTATACGTTCCTTAAACTACATCATGATATTAAAGTGAAAGTTTTTGTTATGCTTTCGTACGACAGTACAAAATAGTCTAGATATTTTTTTTATTGTGACTCACATCTCTAACATCAAAACAGAATAAAAAACTAAAACTAAAAAAAAACTAGTATGTAAACTGTCAGAGCTCTAGTCTATCAGTGAACGCATAATAGTACAAGTGTGAAATGTTGGTGATTACCGCTGAGGCGTCATTGAGACCCGAGCCGTTAGGTGAGGGTCTTAAGAGAGCCGAGGACGGTAATCATCAATACACACGTGTATCATACGACGTTTTTCAACACACAATGTTGATCGGCCATAGACTAAAAGAATGAGGTTTTTTTTTGTCTTTGGCTTTTCTAGGATAGGTTTTAGCCACGTACAAAATAGGGAATTTCAATTTTTCTTAATTACAGAGCAAATAATTTTTATATTTGAGTGAAAATTTTATTTATTAAGCACGTACAAGATGAAATTATCTATTTAAATACGAAGTTGCATGAAATGAGCAAGCAATAGGTACATTAATTTATTTTTACTATTGAACACGATCTTTTTTGTATCGAAACTTTTTGAAGAACAAAGCAACTCAACCAATAAATAAAAAAAAACTGTAACTCACTTGTGAATAATAGCAATGAAAAATTCACAGTTTAATAATAGGTATCATTATGTGCCTAATTGCGGTGAAATTAGAGCCACTTTATGAACAAGTGTGTTGAAAATAATACTATACTTCCTCGAAGTATTTAGAACTAATTTATTCTAGACAGCATATGGAATGAATTCCCTGTACAATAATCTCTGTATGTTATTCGATAAACTCACCTGTGGCAAGTTATCCTTTCATTATTTCCTTATAATACGCCCATTCTACTCTTGCAACCGAAAGCCACACACGCCATGGTTCGGGCGAAACTTTAATTACAGCTGGTATCCGAATGACTACCACAGTGACTGAAAAGTTGTCACTCTGACATTCAATTTCAAGATGGTAGCGTTTGTCTCTTTTTCTTTCATAGAGTTTTTCTAAGCAAGAACGAATCGAAACATCCGACAGTGTCTTTTTCGTCTTAAATACGTACTGTCTAGTCTAGAGGATACAAAGTCTCTGCCCGAACGCGAAGAACCCGAAAGTTCTAGAACTGATCTGATTTCATTCAAAAGTCTATTGTCTATACGTTTTGTTTCATTGATTCATTCATTCATTGTCAATTTTCTGGGTGTCTGACTGTCTGTTCTGTCATTCCTCCTATAACATTTTTTTTTGCTGTTGCTTGCTTGCATCTTACATTACTGTTGTAAGTTTTTGTACGGAATTGGAGAAAACTTGTGCGTAACCATAAAAATGGCTGAAGCTAAAATGAAGGAGGTTTGTACATAACAATTTTATCGGTGACCTCAAGAAAGATGATTTTTTTGGTATAGGTATAACCTGCATTAATCGTATTATTTATTTATTTGTAGCTACGCAGCGATATTGACGAGCTCAATGAGTTGTTAAAACAGGCGAAAAGAAAGAGGGCACAAGATGTATTGTCGCTAGAAATCAGGAAACTGGAAACGGAATGGATAAGTTTGAGAGATGCTGCGCAAGCCGTGCAAGCAGGATCCTCGCCGGCTCCGTCCAGCGCGTCAGCTGCTCAAAAAAAGAGATACCAAATAAAACTCAATGGATATGGTTAGTAGGCTTCTTAACATCATCATGATTCTCTTATCCTTATTCGAATCTATTTAAGGTCGGCGCAACATGTATCTCTTCATCCATCGGTTCTATGACTTTTTATCCAAATGGAAATAATTAGCAACTCATGCATAACATTACTCATTTGTTTTCTGAAATCATTGCATTAACAGATTAACAATTTATTTATCATCCACTTCCATTATTTAATTTGTTAGGATTGATACAGAATATTCCTAAATTGCAGATGTAAGGAAGAACCTTACATCTGCAATTTATGATTGGACAATGAACTCTTTCAAAAACAAAAGCTACATTTGTTACTGTTTTCTTATTTAAATAATCCCAACCAATTTAATAATCCAATATGACATAATTTCAGGTTGGGATCAATCAGATAAATACATAAAAGTTTTTGTAACTTTGAAGAATGTGCAATCCATACCAAAAGAGCAAGTGTTCTGTAAGCTTACTGAGAAATCAATGGAACTCCATGTTGAAAATCTGGAGAACAAGGACTACCTGCTTGTCATCAACAAACTGCTGGAGCCCATCAACATTGAAGATAGTCATTGGAAACAGAAAACAGGTAATTATTACTTGCTTTGTTGAAAGCTGCTGCAAGACAGATGGACTGCATTTGAGTGGCCTGCACATGCGGATAGCAGTTGTTCAGATGTGTTATGTATGTCAACTGCACATAAACTGCACTCAAATTGCAAATTTGCAGTTAAAATGCAGTCCATCTGTCTAGAGCCAAACAGATTACTACATTTTGCCAGTGGATTCAGGCCCATGGCCTATTCCATAGAAATCATGCATATTTTCCCATTAAAAAAAATATTTGTGCTTGCTAAGAAATGTCACCGGGCCTATGCAAGAATTTGATAGTGATAGTGTATCTTGATATGGTTGATTTTTAATTGTCTCTGATTATAGTATGTTTTAAAAGCAAGTTGTTTTCAAATTCGGAGCTATTTGTGTTTTGACAATTCTAATGAAAGAAAATTGATGGCACTCGTTTTGTAGATTGTGTAGAGATATGAAGTAATTTATATATGTTTTTTAATATCGTGTGAGAATGGATTTAAGTCATTTCAATCATGGATCCCAATAAATATTTTCAAGTGGAGGGCAGACATCCACAAGATAGCTTCTTATCCATGGGCGCCGGAAGTGCAAGTGGGTGCAAGTGCACCCCCCTGGATTTCAATAAAAAACACAAAAACCATTAAAAACATGAGGTGTTATGCTAAGATTTTCGAGCTCGCTTCACTTGCTCTTGAACTCTCCTTCATAATAATTATTTTTGTCTGAGTTGACAAGTAGTTCTCTATATAAAAGAGGTAATGAAAACCCATCCTATTCGAGGCCGGGTAGAGATGCTCTCCCCAGAAAACAATTCTGCCGGTGCCCATGTTCCTATCACTTTTCATACTTCTAAAGATTGCCTCCTACAAACAAACAGTTTTACCTATTTGTATTATTTATAAAGGATTATTATAATGTATGTTGTATTCTAAATTCATAATTTCAAATGCCTAGAACATAATAATGTGCTCTCTGTGACATTCAGACATGCCAATCAGTTGAAAATATGTTTTTTTTGTAACCATGTTACTTAACCTATTAGCCTAATAACACAAACATGAGTCATAAATAATATATCATTGAGAATTGAATCAACAATAATTGTGTAATTGTGAATCATTTGAACTTAATCTGAACCGCATGAAACATGGTTTCATATTCATGTTTTTCCCCTTGTAAATTGTGTTTTCTTTACAGATATGGTGGTCATATTCTTAGCAAAGTCTCGTCCTAACATCAAATGGTCACACATGACAGAACTTGAGAGGAAGTTTGAAGACCAGCGCAACAGCAAGCTTAAACCAGCAGCCCCTGAGATGGACAAGTCAGATCCACAGGAATCTATCATGGGCCTCATGAAAAATATGTTAGTATTTTTTTTTATAGCAATTTCCACAATGTAATGAGTTCTAAGTTCCAATTTGCACACAACTAAGGACAGGCTATTTTTTTATATGTCAAATATATTTATTCTACTAGGGCAATAAGCGGCACTTTTGAACGTCAAACAAAAATTTCTATTAAAATTTACAAGTAATAAAAGTAGCTTGTTATGGAGAAGAATGCACAAGAAACTCCATTTTATCCCTATAATCACTTTTTACAAGCTTTTAATTTGTTTTAGCTGTCCCAGTGTTGGATTGATAAGATTTTGCATGACACACATTTGTTTTACGTAACAATGCAATTTTTTGTATAAAAGCTTGTTTAAAAAAAATCTTTTTTCATTATGATAGCTTCTTTTTAGGGTTCCATACCCAACGGAGCCCTATTGCTGTCACTCAAGTATCCGTCTGTCTGTCTGTCGTCTGGCACAGCCAAACGGTTGGAGCTACAGTCTTCAAATTTTCACAGTATAAGCATCTTGTTGACGCAAAGTCATACAAATTGTCAATAAATATTTTTAAAGATTTTTAAGAGGCATACAGCAAAAGGAAGGAGAAACCACCAAAATCTGCTCAAATTTTCAAAATTTTGTTCGGAAGATATTTTTAACTTCCCATTGACCTTGAACTTAACACCAATATTTCGATAAATTTGATTTTTCTTTGAAATTCCCTTATTTTTCCTATTACAACCAAATTGATTCTGCGGAACCCTAAATGTGCGAAGTACGACACGCACTTGGCCGGTTTTTCTACTGTCATATCATTATATTGCAATCGTTAGTTTTGTCTCTATTATAAACAATTAACCACTCATGTTACAAGCGTCTTGGTTATGCACCAGCAGCCTTAAAGTAAGTGAATACGGCAACGCAAAGAGTTTGACCGCTATCAATCGACCAATAACAGACGGAAATCCACAACGCGTCATTCATCTCGCATGTGATTGGTCGATTTGATAGCGGTCAAACCCTTTGCCTTGCCGAATTCAGTTGCGCAATTCGAGTGCAGGATCATACTAGATATTGTTATTCCCAAGTGGACAATTTTAAATTAATTTTATGTTCCAGGTACGAAACTGGAGATGATGAAATGAAGAGAATGATTTCAAAGGCCTGGTATGAAGGTCAGCACAAGAAGAAGTCAGACACTTTAGATCTGTAGAATGTGTAAGCTTATGAAAATAGATTTTATGTAAAAGTACATCTTAAGAATAAAATAAATCTGGTTTATTATATGACTTGGTTTTATTGATTACTGACATCATCATCAGCCTTTTAACGTTTCCACTGCTGGGACACAGGCCTCTGTGAGAGAGAGAATGGGCCATCATAATCCACCATGCGGGCCCAGTTTGGTGGCCGTCACATGTCTCCGAGTTTTTGGTTCTAGGACATGTTGGTTTCCTGACGATGTTTTCCTTCACCGTTTTTAGAGCAGTGGTGATGAAATAATTTACACAAAGCTATGCGCCTGCCTGGGTTTGAACCCACGACCTACGACACGTTAGTCGGGGCCGTTACCACTGGGCCACCATTACTTACATAAATAATTATAATTTTCTATTATACTATAAACTTTTCCGTCTTATAGAAAATGATTAATTATCTGATTGAACTAATTAATCATTAAACTGCTGGTTATCTAATGAAGGCTGATAAATAACACACACTTATGTATAACACACAATATTTATTTTCTATGAATACATTAGATTAGAGATCATATTAATATCGAATCGCAATTTTCTACAAGTTTTAAACTTTAAATATTAGAAAGGTATGTAGAGAAGTCCGTGCAAGCGTTAATATTAGTAGGTAGTCGTTTAATCCACCTTAATGGGGTTATAGTGAGAAGATACGGGCAACCAGCGAAGACTCCTGAGAACAAGGAAGATAAGGTAAGTAAAATATGATACCTAATTAGCAATAATCGAAGTATCGTTTTCATACAATATTCAAAATACATACATCTTGTGTGCTTTTTCAGTGCGGCTTGGCGTCAGCATCTGCATGAACAGAGCACACAAATAGGCGGCCTGCAATGTGTACAGAACATATCGCCAGTTAGCAACGGTAAAATCGCTCTCAGTTTCCATTTTACCGACCATCACGGAGTTCCTTTCACGGTTTCGGGCCATTTCAACATTTCGAGAACGAGCATCAATTGCTTCACGTTCCCTGTTTTCAATATTGTGGCTCTGTTCAACTCGGCTGTGGGATATTTCGAGTCGGCGTTCTGAGTCGGCAGATCGGCTTAGCCTGGGCACAGCCCTAATTTGGCGGAAGTTTTGTTGGCCAGCAGAACGAGCTCTTCGGTCCATAATTGAAATGTCTCTTTCAACATTAACCCTTTCAGCTGACCTTGATTCCAGTCGACGCTCTCGGTTAGCCCGGTCGCTATAAATCTGTCCAGACAGCCTCTCATTATTCCTGATTTTTCGTCGACTGTCTGTGTCAGTTTCGACGCTCCTCTCATGAATAGCGACACGATTTATCCTAGATTCGCGGGTATTTTGCCGATCTACTTGCCTAATTTCGCGAGCGAATCCACGGTTGGGCTTTTGTCTCATTTCTTCTCGGGTTTCCCTAGACTCCCATTTCTGTCGACTATCGTGGACCCTATTAAGATTATTCCCCATTCTAGATTCACGGGTATACCGCCGGTCCGTTTGGATGCGTTCACGAACTAGTCGGTTGTCGGGGTTTTCCCTGTTCTCCGTAAGTAACCTCGCTTCGGTTCGGATTTCCCTTTGACTGTCAACGTCTGTCTCGGTTCGGATTACAATATTTCTAGATTCTCTGATATTTCTTCGGTCAATTTGGATCCTCTGCCGAGAAATTCTCTGCTCTGGATTTAGATTTAGCCTAGCTTCTTTCCTTATCTCTGTAGACCTCTCGGTATACCTCACTTCCGGTCGACTACCGATGTCTTTTTCATTTGGAGTATTGATTATCCTAAATACGCGGAAATTTAACCGATCCGCCTGAATTTTCTCGCGGGAAAGCCTTTCCTCCCGACTTGCCCTATTTTCGTCCCGAATCTCCCTAGACATCCTGTTGTCGAATCTCGATTCCTTCTTGCTATTAATACGTCTATCATCATCACGGCTAATCAAATTGTTAATCACCCTAAATTCGCGGACATTTCTTCGATCTACCGTGGACCTTTCAACAGCAAACCTGTTGATATGATTTTCCCTTTCATCTCGAATGTTCCTCTCACTATGTCTCATTTCTCGTCGATCGGCTACGCTTCCAACAGTTTCAATATTGCGGGAATTGCGTGTATCTCTTCGCTCCATCTGGATCCTTTCGCGAGCAACTCTCTGTTCCAGATTTTCCCTATTTTCGTCCCTAGTCATTCTCTCGGTGTCTCGGCTTTCACGACGGTTAGCCATGTCCCTCGTATTGCGAGCATTAATAAGTCTAGATTCACGAATATCTCTTCGGTCCATCTGGATCCTCTCGCGAGAAATTCTTTGCTCCAGATTACCCCTATTTTCGTCGCGAGTCTCTCTAGTCATCCTCTCGTTATGTCGGCTTTCGCGTCGGTTAGCATCGTCCCTTGTATTGCGAGCATGAATAAGTCTCGATTCACGAACGTCTCTTCGGTCCATAACGGTTCTCTCGCGAGAAAGTCTTTGATCCAAATTTTCCTTATTTTCTTCCCGTGTGTCCCTAGCCAGCCTATCGTTTTGCCTAATTCCACGTCTTTCAGCAACGTTCCTCGGATTTTGAGCATTAAGAAGTCTAGATTCACGAATATCTCTTCGGTCCATCTGGATCCTCTCGCGAGAAAGTTCGTCCCGAGTCTCCCTAGTCATTCTCTCAGTATCTCGGATTTCGCGTCGATTAGGAGCGTCCCTCGTAATGCGAGCATTAGTAATTCTAGATTCACGAACATCACTTCGATCCATCTGGATTCTCTTGCGAGAAAGTCTTTGCTCCCGATTATTCCTATTTTCATCACGAGTCTCCATCCTCTCGTTATGTCGGCTTTCACGTCGGTCAACAATGTCCCTCGTATTTTGGGCATTCATAAGTCTAGATTCACGATTATTTCTCCGGTCAAACTGGATTCTCTTGCGAGAAAGTCTCAGTTCAAGATTTTCGCCATTTTCGACTCGAGTCTCCCTAGCCAGCCTCTCATTTTGCCTGATTTCACGTCTGATAGCAACGTCCCTCGTATTTTGGGCATCAACAGATTCACGGATATTACTCCGATCCATCAGAATTCTTTCGCGGGAAAGCCTATGCTCGGGCTTTTCTCGTATTCTGTCCTGATTCTCCCTTGACAACCTCTCTTGTCTAATTTCTCGTTGCCCGTCTACGTTTCCCTCATTTTGAGTATTCAAAACATTCATGATTCGGGAATCCCGTTCCCGTGTAATTCCTCGAGCTACCTGCATTCGTCGCTCGCCAGAAACACTACGGTCAATATTTTCCTTGTTCTGCTGCCTGGATTCCCTGCGTTCTTCTCCCTGTTCACGACGCTCTTCAAACCTTTCGGTGGATAATCGTTGATTAGTGCGAATGCGTTGTCGATTTGCCCGGGTATCCTCACGACCGTTAAGACGATTGGGCATATCACGGATTCGATCTACTGATCGAGTACTTGCTGACAGTGTACGCCTTTCTTCGTTGCTTCGCTGCTGTTCTCGGCGTTCATCGTTCTGCTCACTGTAACGCCTTGTGTCTGGTCGAATTGAGGATTCGCGTCGCACTGCACTCATCCTTTCCTTTGCAATACGCTGACGATTATTCATGTTAGAAGCTTCATCACTGACGTCATCTTGAGTTAGGCTGAGGACACGTCGTGCATCTCTGTTCAGTGCGATCCTACGTTCAGCTGACCTGATTTGCTCACGATCCATTTCACGTTGAGAATCGAACGAGTTTTTAGACCGACGCTCATTACCAAAGCGCACGGTTCTGTAATCGTCCCTGAATAAACTATCACGTGAAGATTCAACGTTGACCCTGTCATTACGACGTGCTAGGGCATCCCTGGAAGTGCCAACTCTGGGGGTGACAACTTGATGTTTCAGATCTCGAATAGATCGATCGGTCTCTTCCCATTGGTGTCCATTCAGATGACGTTCGCGACTTGGGGAGTTCGTAGGACGTTCTAGATGGTGTTGAACTCGAGAGGACCTGGCTATCTCAGAGGGACCTTGTCTTGCAACCCTTCCTCTGATATCCACCAGTGGTCTCTCCGTCGAAGGACGACTGAATATGGAATCACGTTGCCTTAGTTCATACCGACGATCTTCACGGGTTTCATCTCGGTCGTTTAGACGTCGCAGCGCAGGTGTAGTTTTGCCGAGCCGGTATGTTCCATGAAGCGAGGAGCTTGTGTCTTGAAGCGGAGCAGAAGAAAAACGGTCGCAACACTGCTGCCTGCCATCAATGAGGTTGCTATCGGTGAAAGATGCAATGGGTTGAAAAACCGCGACTACCGCAAGAAGTAGTAAACGCCAGTTATTCATAGTAACTGTGTGCTAGTATGGTGTGGTTTCCTTCCTTTCGCGATGAATCCGTTGGAAGTGTACCGCTGGCGGTCGCTTCCGAACTGAAGTTTGAAGCTCTGGTCCCGGCTTTTATACAGCTTCGGAGACAGTGTCGATTCAATGCTTATTAGGCGCTAGAACGCATTCAATTTTCAGCTTCCCACACGCCATGCGACAGCGACGCGAATTGAGTGATCTAGATCCTTGGCTTGAACGCTATATGTAGTTTCAACGGCAGAACGAAATATTGGTTGTTTTGTTACGGCAAATTATGTGAGTTGGGTTTACCTATATAAAAAAAAAGAATAAATAATAGGAAGGTTCTGTGAATATCTTCTCATAGAATTAAGGGTCATTAGGTAATTAGCTAGAAGTTTTAAAAGCTTAAGGTTCGGCTCAATCTTGCATGCGCAAATAGTTGGCGCAAAAACTGCACCACCCACCAAGATGGATTAGATCACTGGCTTGGATACAAATATCGATGTCACCCAACAAAAGAAGGGAAAGAAGAAATAAATATCGAAGGATCTGTCGTGGAATATATTTATCTTTAAGTCAAAAATACACGAAATAGTCCCCAAGGATCAAGATGACTCAAGTTTATTACGTTGCGGCTTGGCGAGTATTATCGCAGGACACAGCTGCACAAGAAAATGTGTCCCTGCGCGTAAAATAATTATCTGATTGAACCCGCTGGAGCAATAAATGGGATCCATAAATTGATTTCCTATGACGTCAATACAGAATACGGTAGGTATCTACCTATACCTCTAAATACCTATAGTATGTCTTTGTTTTAATCATGCAGTATCGTTTTTAACCGACTTTCGAAAAAGGAGGAGGTTCTATGTTCGACTTCTTGTATGTTTTTTTATGTATGTTCACCGATATCTCCGTCAATTGTGGACCGATTACGAAAATTATTTTTTTGTTTGAAAGTGTATGTTTCGGAATTGGTCCCATTTTAATTTGGTGAATATATGATGAAGAACTTCGGATATATACAACAGAACTCTTCAATAAATAAATGCAAATCTCTCGGGATTGCTGCAATCGCATGTCTGTTTATTGTATATCATTTCATCATTTTATAACATAACATGACGCCAAAACGCTCTAAAGAGGTACGCAGATGTGTACAGTTCACCTTGGTACACTCATTTCACCGGTTATGTTCAGTTTCATGATATTCGGGTAACCTATTCTGGCATTATAGGTAGGTAGGTACCTTACTTAACTACTTGCCTATTAAGTAGATACAACTAAAAAGTAAAAAACAAAAAAAAATACTACCGACTTCCAAATAAAAACAGTAGGTAGGTACAAAGTGAAAACTAAATTTCTTTTTGTAAGTCGGTGTCGATAACGAAAAAAATTGGTACTTATTACCCATCGACTTCCAAAAAGAAAGTTATTTTTCACTTTGTAGTATTTTTATTTGGAAGCCGGTAGTATTTTTATGTTTTTTTTTTTTATTTAAATGTAAAACGCATTTTCGTAATAAGTCTATAACAGTAAGTCGATGAATTTTGCCTTTTGGCGTGCACTAATAAAATGATATGTAATGCCATAGCTCGAAATTTTTGGCACCCTTCGTCAAAGCCAACTTTTTTGATCATTTGACCCTGGTGATTTTATCTATTTTGGTAGACCGCCGCCGCGCCCCGCTGGATTAATGCGTTTTTAGGTTTCCGTTCCTCAAAAGGAAAAACTGGCCAAGTACAAGTCCGACTTGCGCACGAAGGGTTCCGCACCATTATCGCAAAAACGGCAAAAAAATCACGTTTGTTGTATGGGAGCCCCCCTTAATTTATTTTATTTTAATTTAATAATTAATATTTCAAGCGTCTACCTGTTGCCGTTATTAATATCGAGCAAAAAACGGCAAAAAAATCACGTTTGTTGTATGGGAGCCCCCCTTAAATATTAATTTTATTCTGTTTTAAGTATTTGTTGTTATAGCGGCAATAGAGATACTCATCTGTGAAAATTTCAACTGTCTAGCTATCACGGTTCATGAGATACAGCCTGGTGACAGACGGACAGACAGACAGACGGATCGTGAAGTCTTAGTAATAGGGTCCCGTTTTTACCCTTTGGGTACGGAACCCTAAAAATGATTATAGGTATAATACCTACCTACATTCAACAGTAGCCATACAGACATTTATTCAGAGGAGGAATCGAACCCGCGACAGCGAAGTAACCAATCGCCGACCGTGCTGTTATTGAAGAGTTCCATTGTATATCGCCGAAGTTCTATAGGTACCAAAAAAAAAGTTAATTACAAAAACCAAAAAACCCGACTGCTTAAAAAGCGAACGAAAAAGATGTAAACAAGAAGAAAATTATGCTATTGATTGACGTAAGAACCACCAAAATCGGCCAACGCGTTCGGTCTCTAGAACGCCACATAGGAACAAACATACATAATATATGATAAACACATTTCTCTCCTTCGGCAGTCGGGCAAAAACAAACATTCAGACGAATTGATAACCTCATCCATATTTTGAAGTTAGTTAAAAACCATGATTAAGCAGCAAACGACACGAGTACTTTATAGAGCTGTCTATCGACAGTTGTGATTCTCAATAAATAAGTTACTTTTTTCGTGTTTGAGTTTTTAAGGTTCCGTAGTCAACAAGTAACCCTTATAGTTTCGCCATGTCCGTCTGTCCACAGCTTAGCTCAGAGTCTCTTAGTACTAGAAAGCTGTAATTTTCCATGGTTATACATCACGCCGACAAAATGGTAAAATAAAAAAAATAAGATTACCTATGTATGATTTTATCTACCTCCTGTCCTACACAAAAAGTGGGTGTACGTTACCCCAACAGGAAAGTGGCTCCTGGAGCGATATGAGTGGAACGTATAATTAGAGCGCAATCTGCTGTGAATGTGCGCTACATAAAAAACATGTGCGTGTCGTCGTTTTTGAGAAAAACGGAAAAAACGTTTCCTGCTAGGGTAACGTTGTTCCAGCAGGAAAATTCTAAACGAATGATCGGAGTGAGAAATATTGTGCATGGGCAGAGAGCATATAGTTGTGCAAGAATGTGCGCTGAAAATATAATAAGTGCGTAATAAGGTTTTCGAGATATTGCATTTCCTGCTGGGGTAACGTTTTGCAGAATCGTGTATCTCTGAAACTATTGTATGTGCGCCTGTAGAATAAACATACACGAATAGCTCTTGATTTGTGCGTATTTGTGCCGGAGTTAGATTTAAGAAAATATTTATAGTTTTAAAGAAATCGCACTTTTTTGAAAACCCGAAAAAAAATCACAGCGCCTAAATGAGAAAACTTATAAGCTCGCTGAAAACTGTAATTAGTCCATCTTGACGCTTGTATTAACCATAAAAAGTTTCAAAAGTATACATGCTTGCGTTATCGAATAATATTGCTAAAAGTCAAAACGACGGTGTCATAACTTTGACGGCAAAATACGAGAAACTGGCTCAACCCAAGATGGTAGGTGTAAAGCACAAATAAGAGAGTTTAGTCAAAAATATATAGTGAAAATATTCAGCTTGGAATGTTTCGCATTAAGTAGATTTAAACATAAAACTAAATATGTAAACAACGGCTGGTTATCCGACCAAATTCGAATGACTACAAAAAAGCGATGGATTCATACATAACGATGACCTTCATAATTGGACGTATTAAACCTAAGCTGTTGTCCGTACAGTCGCGTTCAAACGTTTGGTGATTTGACCTAATTTTGGGGGCTAATTAAAAAATACATTAAATGCACCTTGTGACCATAACAAATGAAAGAGCTTGTTGATGTAGAAATTATTATTTTTCTTCGCTAAATTATGTTTCTTAAAGTAATAATGGCATCAAATTACAAACCTATTAATCTCAAATTAATTATCTCAAACAGGATTCCGTATTTCCGATTTCCTTTAGGATTCCGTACTCAAAGGGTAAAAACGGGACCCTATTACTAAGACTCCGCGATCCGTCTGTCTGTCTGTCACCAGGCTGTATCTCATGAACCGTGATAGTTAGACAGTTGAAATTTTCACAGATGATGTATTTCTGTTGCCACTATAACAACAAATACTAAAAACAGAATAAAAATAGTATATTATGCAACTAGTGAATAAGGGACGGTTTTAAAGCGAGGGCCATAGATGAATCACGAACAAGTAAAGGATTCTATCAACTGAATCACTCCCTGCGGTCGTGATTCAGTCTTAGAATCCTGAGTGACGCGAGTGACTCATGGCCCTCGATATAAATCCGTGTTATTCAAGAGTTGCATAATTTTATACCATGACTACGAGAAAAAGAAAGATTTAAGCGAAAATCGCAATGAGTAATAATAAATAAATGTTTCATTACCTTCAAAATTTACAAAAAAATTGATAACTCAGGGTTTCACATTTTTTGTAAATTGAAGCTGAGCTAGGTAACAGCATCTGTTTTTCAGGGGCTAGTGACTACCTCCGTTACGTTACATAATTATAATTAATTAAACACCAATACAATTAATATTAGAATTACAATCCAAATAAGTATTCACTAAACATCCCAGACTAAAATCAAAATCATGAAAATCATTATTGAAATCCTAAATATTAACAAACTGAAAATTAAATCGATGAAGAAGTTTGAAAGTCGAAAATTCTTTGCACAAGGAGTTTGTATCGATTTGTTGTTGTTTTTGCATAGAGATGGACGTCGAATATATATTGGTGTGTTCTAAATTCAAACACTAAAACAGTGAGTAAAAGTGCTTTTTATTCACTGTTTTCAGTGTATAAAATAAGCTTTTTAGAGGTGGAATGGTATAAAAATATTTAAGTGGTGTTCCCATACAACAAACGTGATTTTTTTGTCGTTTTTTGCGATAATGGTACGGAACCCTTCGTGCGCAAGTGCGACTCGCACTTGGTTTTTATTAAAAACAACCACCATCAAATTTTTGGTCTTTAAATTACTTTTTTTTACTAATATTATAAAGGCAAATTAAAATGTCTGGATGTGTCCACAAAATTCTGAATGTATTTTAATGAAAGTTGGAATAAAGAAGATAGCTTATACCTTGGCACTACTTTCCTAATGTTCTTACGTAATCAAGTGCTTGGCACTTGATTACGGAAACAGCTAGTAGAATGTAATCCAATAATAAGTTAATTATTTTAATACTTTTCTACCTCAGTGTACTCAGGCACAACACGTTTCAACCGATTCGTGAGTAAAGTTAAGAAGGTCATCGTTATGTATGAATCCGTCGCTTTTTTGTAGTCATTCGAATTTGGTCGGATAACCAGCCGTTGTTTACATATTTAGTTTTGTGTTTAAATCTACTTAATGCGAAACATTCCAAGCTGAATATTTTCACTATATATTTTTGACTAAACTCTCTTATTTGTGCCTTAAACCTACCATCTTGGGTTGAGCCGTTTTCTCGTATTTCGCCGTCAAAGTTATGACACCGTCGTTTTGACTTTTAGCAATATTATTCGATAACGCAAGCATGTATACTTTTGAAACTTTTTATGGTTAATACAAGCGTCAAGATGGACTGATTACAGTTTTCAGCGAGCTTATAAGTTTTCTCATTTAGGCGCTGTGATTTTTTTTCGGGTTTTCAAAAAAGTGCGATTTCTTTAAAACTATAAATATTTTCTTAAATCTAACTCCGGCACAAATACGCACAAATCAAGAGCTACTCGTGTATGTTTATTCTACAGGCGCACATACAATAGTTTCAGAGATACACGATTCTGCAAAACGTTACCCCAGCAGGAAATGCAATATCTCGAAAACCTGATTACGCACTTATTATATTTTCAGCGCACATTCTTGCACAACTATAAGCTCTCTGCCCATGCACAATATTTCTCACTCCGATCATTCGTTTAGAATTTTCCTGCTGGAACAACGTTACCCTAGCAGGAAACGTTTTTTCCGTTTTTCTCAAAAACGAAGACACGCAGTTTTTTATGTAGCGCACATTCACAGCAGATTACGCTCTAATTATACGTTCCACTCATATCACTCCAGGAGCCACTTTCCTGTTGGGGTAACGTACACAAAAAGTGGGGATGTATTTTTTCACGTCTATCCCATAGTGTGGGTATCGTTGGATAGGCCATTCAAAAATGTTACGGGTCTGTGAAAACCATTTTTCGATTCAGGGATCAATTTTTGTTAGTCAGGCCCTGCCAGCTAAATGGTTGCTTTTGGACAGGCATTTGCAAAAAATCACAGCACAGGTACCTACCTAGTATATATGTCATGGAGCAAGTGATTAATCCGGGCATTATGAATCTAGTAAAGTTAACGTTATTTTAGACCCTATAAACAGAAATAGCCCCGTTGCGCGGAGCTCCGTCGACTTCGATGCTTAAATAGTACCTACTCGTACAACCAATCTTCTGTGTGCAGTGTTTTGTTTGTTGTTATTATAAATTACTGTCAGTGATCATTTGCGTGTTGATAATTGATAAAGAAGAGTGCAGTGTAATTTAGTTAGATAGAAAAAGTGTACTGTTTAGTAATTAAAATAAAACCATATCATGGACCAAAACGAGCCTCGCTTTCAGACGAGAACTTCAACATGTTAATGTTCATGAAGGGGAATATGCACCATATGCCCGACGATTAAATTACACATTTGAATTAGACAAGTATTTTGTTTTGTTCCTAACTTGTTAACTTCCAAAACCTAAACCAACAGGTTTTATAATTATAAGTTCACTGACGCAACGATATAAAAGTCAAAGTCAAAGCACTTTATTTCAAGTAGGCCAGTTACAGGCACTTTTGAATTGTCAAAAGACAAAATAAAATATTACAAAATTATGGTGCTACAGTCCCAGTCACAAGACATAATAACTGTGAAAGTACCGTAGATGCCCATTCCAAGGCGTAGATCTCTATGGAGAAGAACGGGCAAGAAACTCCATGCACACTCTTTCAATTAGGTAATTATTACAAATCATTTGTTACATCATTCATGTTGAGATTACACATTATGTGAGAACGATGTAGAAAGCTAAAAGTGTCCATAGTAAATATAAAAAGACAATTCAGAAATAAAATTAGAATCAATTAAAATAAACCATGGCAGCTAAGAGATGACCAGTCCCAACCGACAGCGCCCGTTCACGAACATGACACATGTATCAGCACCATTCAGCTCAACCATTTTGAAGGGAGCTAAATGATCAGACACACGCGCCACCATCGGCGAGACATTTGAGTGGGCATGACATACTCTCAACCACCGGAGTCATTCAAATCAATAGAAGACGTAGGTATCTAGACAATGATAGCTCTGAAGTACATGGTACTCACACAATGCTGGCTATGCTGCTATATAATACTAGAAAGATTAACTCTATATAATGCAAAGATAGTAGCAATCTTGATCAGCTCCGACAATAACAGTAAACGATACCTACGACAGTCTTACCAAAAAATAAAATTTAAAAAATACACATAAAAACGAAATTAAAAAAAAAATATATATTTAACCTGACAGCAAGCTAATTTTGGTAAAAGAACACGAACATTGTCTTGAGTTCAACACAGCGACCAACTATGCTTATCATCTAAATAATCATTAATAGAATAGTATTAGAGATGAAGCGTATATACTAGAACAGATCCAGGGATTAGGTATTTAGCGAGACTAGGCTGCACCTATTCTAACTTTTAAAATACTCGATCCACCTAGTCTCACTGTGCCTACGCAGTGCACGGCACCCGCGGCCCGCGCGAACGCGAGTCAAAGTACCGACGACGCGGCGAAGCGAGATAGCAGCATAGTCATAGCTCATTCATGTTTGCCAAAATCATACGTGTGTCAGTCATTTTAATTTGAACCATATTTCAATGGCATAAAATTCACGCGACGCGCACTGTGTTGAGCTAGAATATATTCTGTCCTTTTTTAACTACAGTATTCCGCAATCCTTTCATCCTTGTCTGTCAATACTCGAGACTCGAGACTAGTCGGGACTAGGCAGACTATATAGAATAGGTACTTTGTCAATACTCGAGACTCGAGATTAGTCGGGACTAGGCAGACTTTATAGAATAGGTACTTTGACGATACTCGATGCGAATGAAGACTTTATGATGCAGTCTAGTATCAAGTACGGACTCATGCGGATGTGATCTCGCTTGACGTATTGTTACCTACTAGTCGTCGCAAACACGTACTATCGGACTTATTTAGTGTGATCGGTTTTCGTAACGAAATTTTGATAAATAATTTAAGAACATAATTATATCTACTTTTTATTACGACATTAATTCATGTGTTTATTGTTTAAATAATGGTTACCAAAGGAATTAGTGTATAAAAAAACAATAACAAAACTAATTAAGTACTCTGAAAAATTGATAGAAATCTTTTAATTACGCCAACAATCTTTAACGTAGATAAATCTTTACGATAACAGTCAAGTCTGTGTAAAGTATGAAGGGAAGATTACATTTCATTACTGCGTACGTACGTATCTACACGTATCGGTGGTACGCATAGACTAAGTATCTATAAAGTATGCGTATTTCATGGACTAGGTGGAACAGGTATTTGGATCGAGTATTTGTACGGACTTGGACTAGGTGCACCTAGTCCAAAATTCACCTAGTACGACCCATCTCTAAATAGTATGCCTTAGAACAGAGATTAGCTTTTACCTTTGCTTTAAATGCGTTAAATGGCAAATCTAGAAAAGAAGACGGTAACTTGTTGTAAAAAGTTATACCAACCCCAACGAATGAACTATGCACCTTATGAAGTCGATATAAGGGAGCTCGTAATTTGTCCTTATTTCTGGTGTTAAAGTTGTGAATATCACTATTGTTACTGTACAAATGAATGTTCTGCCTAATATATAAAATGTTGGCGAATATATACTGTGAAGCCGCTGTGAGAATACCAATCTCTTTAAAAAAATCTCTTAGAGAAACACGCGCACCTAATTGGTAAATGGCACGAACAGCTCGTTTTTGAAGCACAAATATATTTTGAATATCAGCGGCTCTGCCCCACAGTAGAATACCGTAGGACATGATACTGTGAAAATAACTAAAGTAGACCAACCTTGCTGTATCAACGTCAGTGTATTGTCTAACCTTTCTGACGGCGTAGGCGGCCGAGCTAAGCCTACCCTTGCTAGCTAGGCTTGATATATGTGGCCCCCATTGAATTTTTGAGTCTACTGTTATACCCAGAAACACAGCTGAATCAACAGTTTCGAGCTTCTCATTGCCGAGCACAATGTTGGGACCCAGATTTCTAACATTGGGCAAAGCGAACTTTATGCATTTAGTCTTCTTGGCATTAAGAACAAGATTATTTGTTGTGAACCAATCTGTGACCATTGATAGTGCGTTATTCACGTCATCAAAAACTTGTCTATTCCTATCTACTTTAAATGATCAGAGAATTATCATCTGCAAACAGTACAACGTCGCAAATATCCTTTAAAGATGCAATTTTAACGTTAACTTGACTTAATTCTTCCGAAATGTAACGCTTTAACGTTTAACGAAGCTAACTTTTTTTGTAGCGGATAAACGATTAACGAAGTTAACTATTTGATTGACGGTGCCCGGCTATGGTCTTAGTACTAGGGTCCCGATTTTACCCTTTGGGTACGGAACCCTATAAAACGATGCTTTGTTTGATACCTACCAATAAAATGGTATCACAGTTAAAAAAATCCCTTCAGTTTTGATTCTATTCACCCCGTTTGACGGTACCTACAACTTTCAGTCTTTTACGTGGTCACAGATAATATCATAGATACTAGCACAAAGTACGTAAGCGGCGACGCCTATTTTGTGATACTAGTAGATGCCTCATCCCATACAAAGAAACCGTGCGGAGTTGCCGACGTAGGTAACTAGCGTTTTTCATCTGATTAGACCGATTATTTTTTGTAAATCGATCGCGTTCTGTTCCGTTCCACGGCGATAGATAGATCACCATCTATAGGTATCCGTGCAGCGGCAATAGATAGTGACGATGTACAAAAAATAATCAGTACCTACAGCACGTCGGCACGGTTTCTTTATGGGATGAGACACCACTGACGTGGTAATGATGGTATGCGCACAGTATCACTTCTTTACGAAGTTTCTATTCCCCTTTAGCCGAACACCTTTCTAGCACACATAAACCACAGATGTATTCAATAAATGGTTGTGCAGAGCTGATGCCTTTATGTAGGTGGTATAAGATGGGAACATGGCAATTTTATTTCATTTTCTCACATTGTATAGACTCGCTTACATGTAATAACATAATTGGCCAAAGTTGAATGTACTCTAGATATACCTCTGCCGAAAACCTACAGGCGTGATCATGTTTTATTCGACACTATTGTGTTGATTCGTGTCTGGAAACTCCTAGGGGATATTGTGGTATAGGATATCAGTAGTTATAGTATAGTTCTCGCCAAACTTCTTGGCCGCCCTGAAGTTGGCTACAATGGCTGCGCGATAGAAAATCTCATACAAAAACAGCACCGTTTCGTGCCTCGCGCATCCGGTAAACCAACTTCAGGGCGGCCAAGAAGTTTGGCGAGGACTCTATTCATAATAAAAATACAATTTTGGGCAACCAAAGGTTTTTATATTTATATTGTCTTAATCCTAATTGTATCCATAGGATTTGATTACTGCGGTGAATGGCGCCGTCGTCTTCGTGACCTTCTCGCCGGATTCCTTTGTAATCCTCTGCAAAGATATTATAAAGTCAGATATCTACTAGATAAAGTTTGATGTAGCATAATAATGTAGATCTTTATCAGTAAAGGGTTATTTTCATTTGTACTCAAATAATGTAGGTAAGAATGTAATCATCATTACAAGCTCTTGGAAGACTGAGCTGAATTTTTATGAGCAATGTGATAGTGTTAATTTTGCTAGTTGGAAACAAACCTTCAGCTTCTTCTCGTAGGCCATCAGCTTCACAGACTTGACCTTCCTCTTGTTCTCTAGCTTGCGGACGACGTCGCGGTATTTCCAGCCGACTTCGTGGGACAGGCGGCCGACGTGACAGTACTGAAAGAAAAATAAAAATATTTACAACTCTATTCTTTTGTAGGATGAAGGGGTAGGATTTATGAAGTGGTCTCAGAAAATTATAAAGCTGCAACATGGTTATTCAGTCGCAAATTACCCAATTGAAACATCATTGTCGAAAATCTTGGCGAGTGCCTCCACTAAACTTTCAGGATCAAAAGATAGCTAAGATTTGAAAAAAAAACCCTAGTTGCTTTCTCCCTGCAATGGCAATACAGGCAGACTGTAAAAAGTAGTAAGTTTATCTACTATGAATTATGTGATACTTTCTTTTGATTGTTCTTAAAATCTTTAAAAAGTTCCACATTGTAGCTAAATAAATTATGGTATAACACTCATACCTTACGGCCAGGCTTCAAGCAGAAGACGCGGAGAGCGGCAGGCACAACCACACGACGACGGTTGTCATAAGGTGGTGGGCAACCGTCATATGCACGGAGCCTCCTCAGCGCGCTCTTTCCACGCTCAGTTTTGTGTGGGATCATGCCTGGAATACAAATGGCCCTTGTTAACATCAGCATGCCACCAATGAGGTTGATTTTTGTGGTTGAAGAAAGGCTTCATAAAAGAATTCTTATCATAAACATCAAATAATGTAGGTAAAATAATAATTAATCATGAGCAGTGTCAGTATCGTAGTCAGTACATCTAACAAAGAAAATAAAAGGCTGAAGCAAATTGAAAGAAAAAAAATTGGCACAAAAAGAGTGCCCAGTAAAAAAAACATCAATTAGTTCATTGCTACTTTTTATCATCATTATTCAGGCAATGATATCTCCACTGGTTATAGGATGGCTACTCCATGGATTGTTTAGATATAAAGGAGCTGCAAACACACAATAAATCTACTTCCAAACAAAGACTGTAATTCTCAATAATCCAGAGGTATACCTATTTCTTAGATAGTCAGTAACTGAGGATACATACCTCTGACAGTCTTCCACAGAACCTTAGAAGGGGCTCTGAAGTGGAAAGGTCCACGAGCTGGGTTCACATTGCACCTCTTACGAAGGAATGACATGAACTTCAACTTGTTCCTGAAATACATAAAAATGGTTAGACATAGGACTCTCTACAAATGATAGAATGGAAATGTGGTATGTTTATCAGATAACTTATGAGTAACAACATTTATTTCAAAATATTCAGTCGCAAATTACCCAAGTAAAACATCATGTACAGTTCTAGAGCCAAATATGTAACCATAACTGTTTTCTAATCGTCCCGATGTCGGCAATTAAAATGAAATTCAATGGGTGTGTAACCTATTAAATAAACACCACACCACAATGTGCTGTCTTAGAACACTACGAAACATTTGACCTTAGTTCTTTGTTTGATAATTCTAAGCAACTTTAACGCTTTACTTAAATATATGTTGAGGCAACAAACCAAAGTATGAAATGAAAGATATGAGATATCTTACCTGAAGAAGTTACCCGAGATGTTGATCTGCTCAGATCGCACGACCACAACTTTGTTTCCTTCCAGCAGGACCTTAGCAATGACTGCGGCCAGGCGGCCGAGCAGATGGCCACGGCCATCGATTATTATGGCCTAGAACACAAGCATTTACACTGGTTAGAAATCGCCGCTGACGTACCGCATAACCTCAAAATTAATTACACTATTTTCGATTTAAACGGTTTTGAAACACAATATTAGGAACTGGGATGTCGGAATTCCTTGCAACAGAGAATATACGAACAATTTCACGTTACGTTGTCCTGTAACAAATGCTAAACACAAGAAAGCACGTGTGATGCATGGACAGTGCATGTTGTTAAAATTTATCACATGGCAAAAACTAATAAAATTATAGAATAGAAGACACATTGTAGTTTTAAGTTAAATATATGATCACTTGAAGGTATTTTATTTGATTTTTAGAATTTTTCTCCTCACCTTATTGCTAAAGCCCGTCATTTTCACGACAACAAAACGGAAAAGGATAACTTTTTAAAACAATATGGCTACCGGACGTTCATCGCTTTTACAAATGTTGCTACATTAAAATATTTTTTTTATTTAGTCGATATTTCAGAGGAGCTTGTGGCTACATAGAATGGTCAATCTTCGAGATAATATTTTTTAATTAATAATAATTCTACACAGTCGGCCGGTTGTACCAACCATGGTGCCCTTGGTAGAGGCACCAACCAAAAACTATCGTGTAGACAGTGGTTGGCCAACCAAATTGAAGGTGGCTACCTACTAAAACCCGACGTGATGCGAAGCCAACTGACGCTTTGCAGCACTTAATAGTGTTACCTGTAACCACTGTTATTGTTCTTGAAATGTAATGTTTGTATGTCATTTTGTGGCAGTTAAATATTTTTTCTTTCTTTCTTTAACACACGTACGGATGGCACGGCCGGTTACGGCCAGACCGACTCCACCCACAAATCCGTTTTCGCTTACACACGCTCGAACCTTCCGGACGGCACAGGCTTGCCAACTTAGGGCTTTTTGGTCCAAATTAAGTGTAAAAAAATTATATTTTTAAAATCCTCCTCCTTTTTAAAAACCTCTTAAAACCCTTTGTTTTGATACCCCACACGATGGTTATGGAAGAAAAAAAATATTGGGCCCCCACAATATCCGTCATATTTAGGGTTCCGTACCCAAAGGGTAAAAACGGGACCCTATTACTGAGACTCCACGATCCGTCTTTCTGTCTGTCTGTCACCAGGCTGTATCTCATGAACCGTGATAGCTAGACAATTGAAATTTTCACAAATGATGTATTTCTGTTGCCGCTATAAAAACAAATACTAAAAACATAATAAAATAAATAAATAAGTAGGGCTCCCATACAACAAAAGTGATTTTTTTGCCGTTTTTTGCGATAATGGTACGGAACCCTTCATGCGCAAGTCCGACTCGCACTTGGCCGGTTTTTCTTTTTTCCAATTTTAATGTAGCCAGTGACACTCGAAGGGTTAAGACGAATCGATTGACGTAAGAACCATCAAAATCGGCCAACGCGTTTGGTCTCTCGAACGCCACATAGGAACATTAATACATACATAGACTGATAAACACATTACCCTCATTCAGCAGTCGGGTAAAAATTTGTGGGCAGATGTGCGAAATATTGATTTTATTTTATATATTATAATTTTATTGGGGATTTTCAGTCAAATTTTTGGGTAACCCAGACCATGGAGATCGGCAACACCGACGACTAGTCGTAGTTGGTCCGGCCAAACCAGCCGCCAACCCTATACACGTCCGGATTTGGTACGGAGCAAATCATATCCGATGGGAAAACAAGCGGACCGAGACGGACTCAAGTAATAATAATTATGTCCGCGGACCACTCTACACCCGCTCGGTTATGGTCCGGGCCGGACTAACCCCGCCCACAAATCCGAGGTCCGGTCGTACCAAATCCGGTCGTGTGTTAACACTTTAACAATCAATCCCATACATTTATTTTGGTCAGAAACACAAAGACAACACGCCACGTGATTACACGCATACCCACGCGGTAACATCTTTACGGTCTGGATCAGCGTGTTGCAGGGAATGCTACGCATGCAGTGTGTTTCTAGAAAACACCCGACGACACGCGTCAGTCAGTCGAGAACATTCCTGAATCCTGGTTTAGAGATATTTTTGTTAGTTTTTATTGAAAATGTCGGATGAACCGTTAATAGAATTAGTAAAACGGTACTCAGTATTATATGAGTTCAGGCCAGTATAGATGATCATAGTTTCTTCTATACTATAATAATAATCTATACTAATAATATTATAAAGAGGAAAGATTTTTTTTGTTTATTTGTACCGAATAGGCTCCGAAACTACTGGACCGATTTAAAATTCTTTCACCAATAGAAAGCTACTTTATTCCTGAGTGACATAGGCTATTTTGTAATCCCGAAAACGGGTCCTGTGGGGTGGTCCACGGGAGCGAAGCCGCGGGGAACAGCTAGTTAGAAATAATACTAGAAATTAAGTTATGGTTCTAGCGAAGCGTGTTGTAGCATCACGTGGCGTGTTGTGTACATGCACGATTCGCATCGGGTGTCGATACGTCACGTCGCGTCTGGTTTTAGTAGTATGTTTCCACCTTCAGTTGACCTTTCAACAGCCTTGGTTGGGAGGTATGCGCTTGCGACCAAGGGCAAATAGAGGACGTTAAGTCTAAGTCAATTTTTATTTCTTTATCTTCGCTTGCACATAAAAGAGCTCCAACCAACTTTCTAATATTTTAAAAGACACAATTTCTTGCTTGTATGACCGCCCGCGAATAAAAAATAACTTAAATTGTGTCAATCACGCAACCGTGGTGTAGAACGAACGCGTCAGTTGGTTGTCCCCAACCACGAGTACCCTGGTAAAAGGGATATAAGCAATGCTTATCGGGGTCGGTACGTGGATGGGTGATCATATATGACATACCTAGACTTCACCTTAGCTCGGAGAGCAAATGGGGGTTACCGCGTATGAATTCGCTGCTAGAGTAGCTGGTGTGGCGTAAGGTCTCCGATATGTCAAATTTCATAATTTTTTGGCTTATAGCGCGAGTCTATTTTTATTTATAGCAGATTAAGATATGTAGGTACGGTATTTATCAATCACTGCTTAGAGTTTTATGTTTCGGCAATAATTCTCCTTTTTTAGAAAAAAGGGGTTGGGCAAAACTGATTTTATATTTAATCACACTGCTACGGCATGGCATTAGAAATGATTGTATTTGCAAACATTGTTTTTTATTTTATTTTAAACAAACGTTTAGAATATATTTATGGACCTTAGTCAACGTTTCAAGCTTAAACGTTTAAGGTCAATTCTAGTAGATCTTTATCAGTTTTTACGAAAAGTCAGAAGCCATAAATTCTGACACCAATCTTGCTAAAGGATATAGTTCTAAACAGTCCGGGTTGTGGAGGATAGATAGGCAGTCACTCCATGTTAAATGCGGTTTCTTTACAGAGTGCAATAGTGCAAATACGATACGAGGGGCGGCTGAATAGTTTTGAGCCTATGGTATTAAAATGCAGATAGAATTTTACGAAATGAGATCTTTTAACTAAGGCGTTTCGGTATAGATTCTTTACCGAGCGCTGTTTTAATTATTTTCATATTTATTCCTAGTGCATATTGTGATGAAAGTTTTGTATCTCTCTTATATTTAGTGCCAAATACTCAAATAAACTATTTTATTTGTTACTGCCGCATTCTATAATAATGCAGAACAAAACAAAGAAGTGACTTTCCAAAAACTTACTTAAAGGCCTCAGCAACCAGTTTATTAAATAAAAAATGTCTTGACAAGTTTGGCAACAATGACAATTATTGGCTTGACATTAATTTGTCATTTTTGTTTTGGTTGGCTTTAGTCCAAGAAGAATTTTAAAAATTACGTGTACTTTGAGCACTAGATAAAAGGGATAATTAGGATTTAGATGAGCATTTTAATATTTTTCAAAACTAATCCAGACAATATTTTTCAAGATGGAGATTCCATACAAAAAGATTGCGATTTACGTATTAACTTTCGTGGCTTATGCATACACTGGTATGGGCTCTAGTATGCTAAGGAACTTAAAGGATGCAGTTCTATCGGCAGAATCAGTTTTTGGTGATATGTTCAAAAATGTAATAACAGTGGCTGAGAGGTTCAGATCCTTACATGAAGTATTCGATGCGGCTGTGGAAGAGAATTGCATATTCAACTGCCCTGAAGGTAATTTGTGCTATGATTTAATTATATAAACAAATTCCATATTATCTATACTTGTTGATATTATAAAGAGGAAAGATCATTTTGTTTGTTTGTTCGTACCGAATAGGCTCCGAAACTACTGGACCGATTTAAAAAATTCTTTCCCCAATAGAAAGCTACATTATTCCTGAGTAACATAGGCTATTTTTTAATCCCGAAAACAGGTTCTGTGGGGTGGCCCACGGGAGCGAAGCCGCGGGGTACAGCTAGTCGTCTAATAAAATGCTAAATTATTTATTTTCAGGATCTAGACCAGTCCGGAATAGAAATCATATACCAACATCAGACGGTTGTGGTTCTCTCGGCTTTGAAATAGCCTCAGAATACTTACCACTCGAAGAAATGACGAAATGTTGTGATACCCATGACATATGCTACGATACATGTAACAGTGGGAAAGAAACTTGTGATTTGGATTTCAAAAGGTGCCTCTATAACTACTGTGATAGTTATAAGTCACTAAATGTAGCAGGAGACACAATCACAAAAGGTACTCACTATTAATATATTTAAAAATATTTGTCTTGGTCTGCTACATCACAGGTACTGCAGACTACTTTAGCAGAGAAACTGCTTCATGTAGTCTGAAGCATGCTAGATATTGTTCTCGCTAAACCTCATGGCCACCCTGAAGATGGCTTTCTGATGCACAAGGTGCATTTCTGTGCTGTTTTTGTATGAGATTAACTACTGCATTGCCATTGTAGTCAACTTCAGAGCAGCCAAGAAGTTTAGCGAGAACTAAACACTTATGCAAGACACAAATCATCATCATTTTCCTGCCCTTGTCCCATAATACTTGGGGTCGGCGCAACACATTTTCTTCTTCCATACAGTCCTGTCAGGCCGTCATGCTATCACTGACTCCCTTTTCTTTCATATAACTCCTTACACAGTCCATCCATCTTTTCTTTGGCCATCCCCTCCCTCTCCATCCATCCACATTTATATTCATAACTCTTTAAGTAACATGCTGTTCATCCCTCCTCATCAGATGACCATACCAGGACAAATGGTTTCCTTTCAACTTTTCTGTCACTGGCGCCACTTTCAAACTTCCCTTCTTCTCGTCACTTCGCACATCCATCTCAACATTCTCATCTCTGCTACATGTAATCTCTTTTCATTCATCTTTTTCACAGCCCAACATTATGATCCTAGATCATATGCAAGACACAAATGAATGAAAACACATCTTGTGAAATCATGAGGGCTGATTAGGAAATACTGACAAGTATTGCCCTTATGATTTGAAATATCTATTTGAAAATAGTTTGGTTTCAAGAATACTGTTCTTAACACTATACAATTTCTATATATTATGCTTATAGTATGAAATATTATGCATTATTTATCTAAAATGTATTATAATTTGTTTTCAGGTTGCAAAGCTGCAGCAAAATTGCTATTTACTGGAACATTAACTCTGGGCTGTAAGTCATATTTGGATGCACAGAAAAATGCCTGCTACTGCCCTCCTGCCAAAAATAACAAGTATAAGAAATATCCAGGAAGTGGAGATTTATAATAATTTAGGTTTTTGTATTGTTTTCCAAAGAATAATGTTGTAGTACCAGTTATGTGATACTTGTGTAAGATTAATTTATTCATAATATTAGAGAATGGTGTAGTTTATATGAAAGTTTTTACACTTATTATTTGAGTATGAGAAGGGTTTAGGATAGTCTATGAGGCATAAGACCAAATGTGATGTGATGAATAAAGTTGTTTTTATCTTCTACTAGCTTCTGAAAGCGGCTTCGCCCGTGGGAAAGTCGAAAATTATCCCGAGGGAACATATTGCTGGGATAAAAAATATTATATGTGCTATATTGATTATAATTTATGTCTGTGAGAATTTCATCCAGATCCATACAGCCATTTGAGTGTGAAGAAGGCAAACATACAAAAACACTCACAAACTTTCGCCTTTATAATATTAGTGTGATTATTATCATTTGAAGAGATATATTCTCTCAAATTTTGGACCCTCCTTTCATATCTGAGACCAAATGTGATCCAGGAATAAAGTAAGATTATTTCTTATGTAACATTTTTGGTCCGTCTCCTCGGTCCCTCCTATACCTTTAAGTTAGCTTTAACTTTAAAATATGAAAATATTCATCACCTGTTTTGTTCATACCCATTTTATAAGAAAATAAAAAGTTGGTTTGTTTATATCAGTTTATTATTTTAGCGATAAAAATTACATCTTATTTGTTGGAATTATACCTTAACATTAAATAATTTATTAGCTAAATTTAGATTATGGGGCTTTTTACCAATCTCATGGAAAGATGAGCTAGCCATCACATTTCTGGTGATTGCTGTATTTTACCCCCATAAGGGAGGTCAGGCCTTTATAGATACACACACTACTAAATGGACGCATAATCAAATACATATTTTATACTTCAATATGTTGAGCGTATAAAAATAATTCATTACAATGTAAATAAATGCTTGTAAAAATATTTTATAATGGATTAATTAATTTTTTGTTTGATCTTAGTGATTTTATCTTAGCATCAAAACATAAATCTGAGCGATTACATGTTACAGTTCGAGTATATCAGATGTTATTCTATGTAAGTAGTTCTTTGATTTCTTCTTTTTCTGCAGCTTCGATGTATGGTGTTCCATCTGGGGTTTTTCCATTCTTAGACGCACCCTGTAAGATAGTACAGTTTGTTAGCTTATGATAGGCTATATAAAACAGTCATTCTCAGTATGAACCATAAAAGATCCATGACTCACAGATTATCTTTGTTCTGGATTTTCCAAGTCTTATATTGTGAAAAAAAAAATGTTCATAACACTAGTAACTGATATTTACATTCATGAATTTAATTTCCATAGCTGTGAAATTGCAAGTCATGCATATTAATTTTGCAAATAAAGCATCATTTGCTGTTGTTAGGAAGATAAGTTTCTTACATTTTTAAGTAATGTCTTAACACAGTCTGTATGACCTTCCCAAATAGCTGCTAGCAGTACTGAGATGCCATGTTTGTCCAACATCTGAAAATATTCATTATAATCAGAAAAATATTATTTTGTTGTACAAAATATGTTGTCATGCATTCCCACACTTACATTAGGGTCTGCTCCCTTGTCCAGCAGATAGTTGAGAACAGCTGTTTGTCCATAATCAGCAGCATAGTGGAGAGGTACTCTCCCATCAATTAGAGCATTGACATCTATTTTCTAAAACAAATATGTAGTGCTTACATTATCCTTATTTATATTTAATCATTAGGAAATGTAACATTATTATGACCATTGTAGCTCATAAATAGGTACACAGCAACTATGCGCCTGCATTGAAGGCATCATACAATACCTACTTATTTGCCAATAATTAAATAGGTTTAATGATGATGATGATGATGAAATAGGTTTAACAGAATGTTTCACCATAGTTTAAATTCATTTGGGCACTGTAGTCATGATTATTTTAATCAAGTAAATAATACGCGATTAAGTATTCGTTTGTTGTTTTTCCCTAATTTTCAACAAAATATGTCTGTAATTAACGAGTAACATTGCTTTCTCTTGCCAACGACTAAAAATGTTCACGTAGAAAGAAAACCGATTTACGGACTTTACTTGATCCACTTACCTTGTTTTCTACTATGTCTTTTACTTGGTCGATATCGCCGTTTTTGATTCCCCAAACTAATTCACTCATTTTTGCGTACTTTCTAAATCCTTATAAGAACAATATTTTTGAGATTTATTCCGGAATCGAAATAACAATGGATATGGCCGTATGGCGTTCTTTGACATGACATCTGTCAAAGTTAGGGATTCGAAAAAAAAAAGATTACTCATTGGTATCGATACTAAGTATATATTTGTAATCGATTACTTTGTTTGCAATACTATACTACAGTAGGAATCGATATTTTCAAATGTAATCGATACCCTTCAGCACACAACTAACAAGGACAAGGGATTTCGACCATAGATTAATACACATACACTGACCTCTAATATACAAGTATGTTAGAGGTCAGTGCTGGGGAAGAACAATGGCCAATGTAGACCGATAGCGCTAGGTTTTGAGGTTTCAAAAATATTAAAGTTGTTTGTGTTTTGCATATAGTTTCCGGACCATTTGCCCAACCTAATACCTAAGTTTGTGTCATCCTAGGTATTTGCATAGGTAGAAATTTAGGTATTTGTCTTTTCGACCAGTATTGGACGAAAAGAAAATTAGAGATGAAAATTTTACTTTCATGATAATAACGAAGTAGTAACTGATGTACATAAGCATTTTGTGTCATCTCTGTCCACGGGAATCCTAATACTTAACCAGTACCTAACACGTAGCCTAACTAGCTCTAAAAGAATATTATAATAGGTAAAATATGTGTTACGCGTTTTAGAGTACTGATATCTGTTGTTTAAAATATTTTGTGTCGAATTCATCCACGACTTTTATAGATATTTAATTTTTTTACTACAACAACCTGTAAAATCCACAAAAGAAAATGCAAGTTATTAGAGTTTACGTACTTTTGATTATTATGGTATAACAAAACACTATTCATAATTTGTGTCATTTTTATCCACGATATCATAGTATTTAATAAAAAAAACTAGACTTCTTCGCACGAAGGGCGAGCGCGTGTAAAAGCGCGGGCGCGGGCGGCGGGCGGGTGCCGGCCAGCCAGACGCGCGGCGCGTTTCTTTGTTTACATTCGGTATTTGTAAGTTGCAACAAAGAAGTGCGTGCGTTATTTATTATGTATTCGATTGATTAAGGCCCACTTGCACGAAAAACTTTCAGAATTGCTAACACGAGGTTCAATTGACAATATTGTATATCAAACTGTCAATTTAACCTAGTGTCAGCAACTAACTCTGATTTAAGTATTTTGCGCAAGTTAGTTATGAAGCTGTGAAAGACTTAAATGCAGGTATTGTAACTCATTAAGGCATAGTTTTCAACACAGCATTTTTTTTGCATTGTTTATTATTTATTTTCAACTGCAGGCATAAGTTGTTTTGTACAATTGTAGGTTTTGTTACTAATTTTAATTGCTCTTTCAGTTTTGTTAAAATCACTCCTAGTATGATTTTTGCAATGTTACGATGTACAGATTTTAAGCATTTTTAATATAGCATTGTAAATACCGTTATAATAATAATAATAATAATAATAAAAATCTTTTATTTCAGACAAAGTCCATAGGATTAGTAACAATTTACTTAAAAAACTAGTGTTAGTAGGTACATATAAAAAACTACAATTCAGCGTGGAGCTGCATCCACCTCTGCATCATCGGAGAATCCCACCGGTCTGCGAACACACTGAGAATAGTGTTGGTACTGCCGCGAACACGCGTCATCAGAGAGGCACATCTTTTTCTAATAATGGCGGCGAAACCATCAATGTTTGTGTCCGCAAACATCCCTGACGCACTGCAACGCCACGGCAGCCTCAACAGTACTCTCAGTGCATTATTATATTGGACGCGCAGGTCGCTGTATGCTCGCTGAGTGAAACTGACCCACAGGCTGCACGTGTAGAAGGACTGACAGTAAGCTTTGAAAAGCGTTACTTTTACTGGCTTCGTACATCGCGCAAACCTGCGGGCCAGCATGTTACAACGAACAGCCAGCGATCTACGTTCCCTCTCAATGTCACAATTATCTTTAAGATCTTCGGTGATCCAGTGGCCTAGGTATTTAAACTTGTCTACCCTTCGCAGGGGTTCTCCACACAGTGCGACATTCGGAATACTAGAATATGTCACACTGCCCGCTTTGAAAACCATTAGTTCGCTCTTTGTGACATTATATTTGAGGCCATGACTCACCGCGTAAGATTTATAATGGGGTCATGAAAACTTTTGAAAGATTTTTTCTGTGTTGTATTTTATTGTATCTTATTGTACGATTAAAAATTATACCGACAACATCTTTGATAAATATTATTGTAAGCATCAATAACAATGTGTGTCAATGTTACATTCGGATAAAAAAGACAGGTTCCATAGTACAGGAAGTACTATGGAAGAGCTAATAAAACTCGTTTTTTAATAATTATTGTAATTCAATTAATATTCACAACACTTTGTGCTCTGGTGGTCTGGATAAAATTATCAATTCCTGTGACTACCGTTCGCACAGCGAAGATCAGGCGACAAGCAGACTCACAGATTACCTCATTGAAGCGGCTGATGTGGCACAGCAGCGGTACCCTTACGGCTAATTAGTGACACGGGGGGACTTTAATGGTATGAGAAGAGCCACTCCTGGTGGTGAGACCAGGAGTGGCTCTTCCCATACCAGTGCATTGATCATGCTGGAGGAGAGATGCGTAAGCTTTCGTTAGCGCTAATCAGCCATCTGGTTCAGGGGGCAACGGCAACGGGGGATGTTGATTCGCACACGGCCAATTGCTTGGAACTTCTGCTGAAAACCGATCCAGACCGATAGGTACTCTATGTCGATAACTTCACCTTGGGTAGTTCCGACCGCTGTCTGGTAAAGTCTGTGTCCGTCTACTCTTCGCCTAAGAGGCACACGGCGGGTTTGTAGGTATAAGTTGGCAGATTGGGATGGGATACGATCTTTCTTCGCATGCTGATCCCTCATCTTGCGCGGACGCCGTGACTGATGTGTTGCGTTGGAGAATTAAGTACTACATTCCGTTCTCTGACTTACCTATGTCTAGCAAAGGCCGTCCACGCAGACGCGCTTAAACATGAGGCGTATTTGGCATGGATCGACGCTCGAACGGTTAGTGCGAGTCACGTAAGTTAGAAAAGAAAACAACGCTGCCAAGTCCTGCAAGAAGGATTTGCTAGGGGCTCGGTTCGGCCACATTAGCCGAATAGGGACATAACTAGCTTCTTACCCAGCAGGTAGTAAAGCGTTTTGGTTCCTGGGTAAGTCGGTTGAGTCGAACTTCTGCCATCCCTCACTACGACCACTGCTAAAACTATCGACGGGTCGCTAGCCCACTTCGCTGAGGAGAAGGCAAACTTATTTGACGTTCGTAGGGTTCGTACTCGGCAACCTCGACTTAAACAAAGCTAGTGACCCGGACGGGATACTAGCACTTGTTCTTAAAACTTGTGCGCCCGAACTGTCTTCGATCTTGACACGTCTATTTCGCCTTTCGTATGAAACTGGAAAAGTGCCGAATGCTTGGAAGTAAGCTAACGTACAGCCCGTGTCCCAGAAGGACAGTCGATCTAACCCGACCAATTACAGACCCATCTCTACGTGTGCTGGCATACCTAGAAGCTAAATACGGCTGCCGCCGATGTCGTTTTACAGGGGATCTTCTACATTTACATCTTGAGTAAGGCCATCGAGAGGCAAGGCGCTTGCCGTCTCTCTCGACAACTCGAAAGCTTTCGATAGGGTCTGGCACGGAACCCTTATTAGTAAGCTTCCTTCATCCGGTCTGCCTGGTAATAGTATGTGTGATTGGATTGCAGATTTCTTGAGGGATCGATCCATTCGAATGGTTATCGATGGCTGCTCGTCGGACCAATTGGATATGAATGGGTCCCTCAAGGGTTGGTACTCTCAGCAACTTTATTTTAGCTGCACATGAACGATCTGCTAAAAACTTGGGTATGCAGACGACAGCACTGTTGCTGAGAGGTACTTGTCCATCCTTGTCCTTTGTGATGGTATGGTGGAGCGTTTCAGTTTATCCTTGAAGGCAGTCTCCAAATGGGGCGATGCCAATTTGGTCAGGTTTATGCCGCTAAAACCCAGGCATCTCTTTTTTCCGCTAAAATGAGCCAATTCCACTCGGCTCCTTCCCTCGGAAGTGTAAACGTTGCGATAATGGACCATTTTGAGCTTCTTGGCATTACTTTTAACACGTTCCTCAATTTTGGACCATACATTGAGGCAAACGCTCAGTTGGCTGCCAAAAAGTTGGGGATCCTCGCAAAAGTGAGACGTTTATTCACGCCAGAACAGTTGCTCAAGTTTTATCAAGCGCAAGTTTGATTATGTATGGAGTACTCTTCTCATTTCTCGGACGGATCTGCCAAATACCAGCTTGACGCACTTAAGTTTATCAAAAAACGGGTCAAGAAGCTCATCGGAAATGTGGCACTGGTCGAGTCAAAGCTCCAGAGCCTTGAACATCGTCGCCGAGTTGCTAGCTTATCGGTTTTTTATCGGATGCATTTCGGGGAGTATGCAATGGAATTACATGATCTAATTCCACCTAGCCCATTACATCATCGGACTACAAGACGTACGGTGATTTGCTATCGATAGATGGTGGGGATCTCACCCATACGCACTAAACGTTTTGGGAATACTTTCATTGTGCGCACAGCTAAGAAGTGACATTCCCTGCCGGAGTCTGTGTTGCCCGATAGGTACAAGTTGGAGTCTTTTAGTCAAGAGTGAATAGGTTACTTTTAGGTAAGCGTGCTTCATGTACGACCACGTCATCGCTTAACATCAGGTGAGGTAGTGTTCAAGCGCGAGCATATCAAATATAAAAAAAATACGTTCCCCCTATTGCAATGCATACCACGCAGTGGATAGTAGAACGATGGTAGATGATTAATTATTATTATTATAGCAGTGATGGCCCAGTGGTAACAGACGTGACTCACAAGTATGGTCATGGGTTCGAACCCAGGCCCGCGCTTTACTTTGTGTAAATTATTTCATCACCACTGCTCTCAAAACACAGAAGTAAAAAAAAACGAAGACATGTAATATCCATCAACCGACACTGGACGCGCGTGGTGGATTACGGCCCATTCCCTCTCCCAGATAGGAAGCCTAAACGCACAATGGACCAAATGGTAGTCTAAGTTCGGAAAAGGGGGACCTTGTATCCTATCCTAAAGCTTACCACGCCTATCGTTTGCAATTACTTCTTCACATTTTTTTCTAATCATTCTCCTTTCTCACATATCTGTAATATTGAATGAGTCTAAAAACATTACTATATATATACACTACTCTTAGTTTTTCTCCAAGGCCATTTATGCTGACACGATTATATTCAAATGATGAACTAAAAACCTATTCTCGATGTCAACACCATCTTTCTTAACAATGATAACATTTAAAGTAAGTGATTATATTTGAGAATAAAAACATTGTAACTTAAAATTACAATTATGGTTAAAATATCACATCACACATCATCAGCCTATTAATGTTCCTACTGCTGGGACACAGGCCTCCTCTCTGTGAGAGGGAATGGGCCATTATCCACCACGCAGGCCCAGTGCGGGTTGGTGGATTTCACATGTCTTCGAATTTTGGGTTCTAGGACATGCCGGTTTCCTCACGATGTTTTCCTTCACCGTTTTGAGAGCAGTGGTGATGCAATAATTTACACAAAGTAAAGCGCCAGCCTGGGCTCGAACCCACGACCTACAACTTGTAAGTCACGGCCGATACCACTGGGCGACCACCGCTCTTGTATTAAAATATAAATAGTCCAAAATTTAAAATGTATTACATTGTATGTCATTTTAAAATGAATTTAACACAAAGAAACCGTTGTTACCCAAACTTTTGTGTATTGGAACTTGATTTACAAGTATACTTTAGTAGAAACATTTTTCATTTTTAATTACAATGAATTTATTTTATTTTACAAAAGTAGTTCTTATTGGCACAGAAATACGGTTAAAAGGCAGAAATAAAGTTCTGTTCTTGCTGATTTCATCTATACTATAATATTATAAAGAGGAAAGATTTTTTGTTTGTTTGTTTGTTTGTACCGAATAGGCTCCGAAACTACAGGACCAATTTACAAAATTCTTTCACCAATAGAAAGCTACATTATTCCTGAGTGACATAAGCTATTTTTTATCCCAATAACGGGTCCTGTGTGGTGGTCCACGGGAGTGAAGCCGCGGGCAACAGCTAGTATGGCATAAAGTTGTAACCCAATGTGTAACTAAAGATACAATGTTATTCATATTGGGTGTCGATATGTGGTCTCATACAAGACGTTAATACAGTGATTGTTAAAGAGGATTATTGAAGTTCACAAAATCGAGCATTGTAAGGGATGACGGAAAAGCAGACTGTTTTAAGGAGCGTGCTGTAATAAAACTAAACTTAATCACTATCACCACACAACAAAAATATCTAGAATTTTTTGCTTCGTGTATATTTTGTATTGCTGACTGTACCTACACTGCCTACTCGAAGCGGGGCGCGGGATATCGAGAAGCCGTATAACAAAAAAGCGGTAGGTAGGTACGCCGATACCTACCTACCTACCGCTTTCAGGTTCAAATTCGAAGCGAATCGAAGCGTCAATCTAAAATACTTACCATATTGACCGTCTTCTTAGCATTGAAAATTGACATTCGTAGGCAATGAGAATGCAGACACGCGCGCTTTGTACATAATTCGCACGTCATTATTTTCATCTCTATAGGTTACCTACACATTTGTTTATTACGTGGCAGAGATAAGAGTCAATAATTACTCAATATGATAGTTATGTTATTTATATAGGAAGCCTTCGCATCTAAAAAGAAATCGTACCGAACGAACATGATTGTGTGCGTGCGTAATGCCGCCTGACCGCGTCCGCCCGCTTCGACTGCCTGCTTCGACCGCAACCATTGTTTTTGTGTTTTATTCATTTAAATACTTATCGTGAATGAAAATGACACAAATTTACAATGTCGATTTTTCATGCATTTATGATATTGATTATGTGAACTCTAATGACTATAATATTTTTTTGAAGCGTTTGTAGCTTGGAAAAACAAAACAATTGAAAATCTTAAAATTGCGTGCCCTAATTTGGCACAAATTAAAATAATAGGCATATATAAGTGATCTGAGAAGGGAAATAGTTATTTCATAAACTTTAATATTTTTTCGCACTGTTTTTACATACTGACCCTATTTCAGTTTGCACTGGGCAAATATGACACAAATTGGTTTTGCACACTCTACAGGCTATCCCAGGATACCATAATTATTTTAAACTTTTTTTTTTCTTTGCCAGTTTTGATTTGAATAAAAATAACAACCACAAATCATCGAATTACTGAAAATGCAAGTAACAGATGTGACACAAAACGCAATAATAAGCTACATAGAGGCATGGGTAACGCCGGACACATCTATATCTTCGGATATATATCTTGAAGCGGACACATATCAACTCCTTCCCTTTCACTAAAATTAATATATCCTATATCCGTGTAACTCCGACTCACTCCGACCGAAGTTGACCGAACTGAAATTAACTGAATGACGGCTCCGCAGGTCCGCTCCGGTGCGCCAAGCTAATTTCCGGAAAGACATGAATATATCCGAACGCAGCGACGAACGATACAAACACTACGTGCTTTATGAATTTGAGTAAGAAAGCGCTGTTAGAAAACAAACCCGTTTCTCTGTTATTGTTTTGGTTGCATTTGTTACTACAGTATAAATTGCATTTTGCACAATGATTGCGCAATGATTAGGACGTATTTTGTGTTATCGTATCAAGATTAGTTTCGTTATTAATTAATTATTTAATGTGTAAAAGTGTACTAGACTATTTATTAAATGAAATACTCAGAAGTTAAAAATTATTGTTCGACGATGGCGATGAGAAGAAAAACTAGGAAAGGGCATAATTTTTCCGTCTCAATTGAAATGTGATGTGATCTGTTAATTTTGTGTTCAGTGTTGACTGTTCTCCGTCAGATTGTTATTGTAATTCACTCCTGGTCCCGGATATATTAAGCGGATATGGATATGTTAGTCGGATATATATCTTTACTTGGAATGATATATTACATATCCAATCTTTTATCGGATATAGTTAGCCCATGAGGTACGACTTTATCCATAGGCAAAAAATAAGAAACTTTAGAATTTTTTAACATATGACATCAAAATTGGCCAGCGCTATCGGTCTAATGGCGTCCCATTAGACCGATAGCGCTCATGAAAAACATAAATCCCCGCGGTGGCACGCGTTGGCAAAAATATAATTATAATAGTACCCGGGACACCAGTGCCTTCTTACTGGAGCTACAGCATCTGGAACCCGTAATAGATTAACTGGGTCCAGTCCCGTCTCTGCAAGCTTTTTTTATAACGGATAATGTATGAGGAAAATGATTGGTTTCCAATTCCATAAAGAAAAAAAATGTTTCTGCAATAAATGTAAGATTTATTATTATTTATTTTGTACCATTATTCTCGTTTTATTTCTTTAAAATCAATATGAAAAAAAGTTCGCAAGAAGAATCTGCGATACTGGTATCAATTACTTTCGTTTCAATATCGTATGTAACTACTACTCTTAGATAACGAAAACTCATCGCTGGATGACAGGATAATGTTTATAATTATTATAGCCAATATTTCGCTGATTAGACGACTATCTTTAGTCACTATTCTATTAATAAATTAAAGTAATTCGTTGGATTGACTTGAACAGAATAGAATAAACTTAGATTATTATACTAAATAATCTAAGGAATGAACATTGATTGCACACTGATGTGTAATTTTAATTAAGAGTGTAGTGTAGCTTACCCCATTCATTCATGATTATAAATAGCATCGCGCGCGCGCTGCCAGGCCATTTTTGTAAATCGCCCTGCATGCAGGTACTTACATATACCAACAGTTAATACGGATGTAGCCCTTGGCCCTGGGGATGCGTGTTTGTATTTTTACCAATCTAGGTACCGTACGTGCGCTATTTTTTACTGCATGGAAATTATTTAAAATATATTAGTTTTTCGTAATTTAGGTATTTAGGTAGGATATCTTTATCCGACCCCAATATAGTTGGGAAAAAGGCAAGGCAGATGATGACGATGTAGGTAGGATATCTGCATAAAGTACGAAAAAGTAATGGTACCTAAATAATTTATTCTGCATATGGAATAGCACAAGCAAAACACATTATTATTTATCTAACTAGGCAGTATTGAGGCAGCTAAAATTAGTAGGTATAATTACAATGTACGTAGGTACCTACGTCGTACAGGCGGTTGATCAAATAAAGTATCTGGTCTGGATACAGTTTAGCATATAGGTACATATATTTGTTTTTTTTTTGGTTCTATTCCCGCACGGAAAAAAATATTTGTATCGCCTATAGATAATTGTTCCGGATCTGGGTGTCATTGACAAAATACCTGTAATATAACGTACTTAACTAAATTTACACATTCGTGCTAAGGAGTACGGTTGTATGCTCCATATTTTGAAAACTGCTGGACCGATTATGATGAAACTTACACTATTCCCTAAGTTGAGTGATACTCAATCCAACACAAAAAGAATGATCACGATCCGATAAGAACTTTCGGAGAAATGCGTTGACAAAACGTACATTTACAAACGTACATTAGGGGGCCGAGTCACCCACGTTCGTAGGAGTGTACCCTTTGATTCCCTACACGTGGTCCCCGGGTGGTGCAAATCAGGTGACATCTGGTGGTAGGCTTCGGCCGAAGGCTTGCGACCACCCACCGGGCAAAGGCGTACCGCCAAGCGGCCTTGCCGTGTTCCGGTACGATGCTCGGTGTAGCCACAAGAGGAGTTGGGTCGAGACAGCTGTTCCCCTGCAGGCTGACCAGCCTAGCGCGCACTGTTATGGACGTATCGGGAGACTACTCGCGGAGGGTAGCGGGATCCGTGGCACGGTGCACCGCTGGCCGACCGCAGGTAGTTGGGGGCCCAAGTAGTGTGCCAGCCACACATGAAAGGCTGTCCGCCAACTGTCGAAAAATCCCGGAATGCCCCATCGTGCTGGTTGGCGACCAGATGGGGAGGGCCCGACGGACATTCCGGGGGGGCTCGGGCGTCCCCTCAGTCTCCGGACTAGTGCCCCAATGATGGCGTCCTTTCTGTGCGCGTCTGTAGGTTAGCAGCGTGGAACCTCGTCTCACTTCCTTCTCCTCTCATCCATTCACTCTCATCTATTCATCATGGCAAGAAAAAGGAATACTGGATCTAAACAGCGGCTGCACTCCCTCCCCCACAAAGTGCACCTCACCAACATTAGAGGCGAACAGATCCAGACCGATACTCTGGGTCGATAGCTTCACCTTTGGGTAGCTCCGACCATTGTCTGGTGAAGTCTGTGTCCGTCTACTCCACGCCCGATCCTTGCCCAAGGGGCACCCGGCGGGTTTGGCGGTACAGGTCAGCAGATTGGGATGGCATACGATCTTTCTTCGCTTGCTATCCTTGGCAGCCTACTTGCTTTTCTTCGGCTGATCCTTCGTCGTGCGCGGACGCCGTGACGGATGTGTTGCGTCAGGGAATGGAGTACTACATTCCGTTCTCTGATGTAACGATGTCCGGCGTTGACCGGCCATGGTTTGGCGCCGAATGTCATCGCGCCGACTTGCTTAAACATGAAGCGTACCTGGCATGGGTCGACGCTCGATCGCGCAAAGCAAGTGACGTGGGTCTGAAGAAGAAAGTCTACAACAGGGCTGCCAAGTCCTGCAAGAAGGTGTTGCGAAGAGCTCGGTTCGACCACATTGGCCGAATAGGGGCCAAACTTGCTTCTTACCCAGCAGGTAGTAAAGCGTTTTGGTCCCTGGCTAAGTCGGTCGAGTCGAACTTCTGCCGTCCCTCACTACCACCACTGCTGAAACCCGATGGGTCGCTGGCCCACACCGCTGAGGAGAAGGCAAATTTATCTGCCTCTGACGTGAACAAGGCTAGCGGCCCTGACGGCATACCAGCTATAGTTCTTAGAACCTGTGCGCCTGAACTGTCTCCGATCTTGACACGCCTATTCCGCCTTTCATATGAGACTGGAAAAGTGCCGAATGCTTGGAAGCAAGCCAACGTACAGCCCGTGCCCAAGAAGGGCAGTCGGGCTGACCCGGCCAACTACAGACCCATCTCTGTAACGTCCATACTCTGTAAGAGTATGGAGCGTGTACTCAACACTAAGCTCCTGGCATACCTAGAAACTAACGATATCCTTAGCGACCGCCAATACGGCTTCCGCCGAAATCGGTCTACTGGGGATCTTCTAGCGTATGCCATTCACATATGGAGTGAGGCCATCGAGAGGCACGGGGAAGCGCTTGCCGTCTCCCTTGACATCTCGAAGGCTTTCGATAGGGTCTGGCACGAAAGCCTTATCGGTAAGCTTCCTCCATTCGGTCTGCCCGGTGGTCTGTGTGATTGGATTGCAGACTTCCTGAGAGATCGGTCCATTCGAGTGGTTATCGATGGCTGCTCGTCGGACCAATTGGATATTAATGCCGGGGTCCCTCAGGGGTTGGTACTCTCAGCAACATTATTCTTGTTGCACATTAACGATCTGCTAAAACCCGGCACCTTTGGGTATGCAGACGACAGCACTGTTGCTGAGAGATACTTGTCCAACGCACGGGCCACCGGGCCACAGATCCAATCTCTTCGTGAGGCCATGGTGGAGCGTTTGAACCTGTCCTTGCAGGCAGTTTCCGAATGGGGCGATGCTAATCTGATCAAGTTTAATGCTGCTAAAACCCAGGCGTGTCTTTTTTCCGCTAAAAGGAGCCAATTTCACCCGGCTCCAACTTTCCGTGATGTAACCGTGCCAATAACGGACCATCTTGAGCTTCTTGGCGTTACGTTGACATAGACTCTCAATTTTGGGTCATACATTGAGGCTAAGGCTCAGCTGGCTGCCAAAAAGTTTGGGATCCTTGCGAAGGTGAGAAGGTACTTCACGCCGGAACAGCTGCTCAACTTGTATCAAGCGCAAGTTCGATCGTGCATGGAGTACTGTTCTCATCTCTGGGACGGATCTGCCAAATACCAGCTAGATGCACTAGAGTCGATTGAAAAGCGGGCCAAGAGACTCATCGGCAATGAGGTACTGGTCAAGTCAAAGCTCCAGAGCCTTAAACATCGTCGCCGAGTTGCCAGTTTGTCGGTTTTTTATCAATTACATTTCGGGGAGTGTGCGATGGAATTGCATGACTTGATTCCGCCCAGCCCGTTCCATCATCGGACTACCAGACGTACGGCGATGCGTCATCGGTACATGGTGGACATCCCACCCATACGCACAAAACGTTTTGGGGACACTTTTATTATGCGTACAGCTAAGGAGTGGAATTCCCTGCCGGAGTCTGTGTTTCCCGATAGCTACAATCTAGGAGTCTTTAAGTCAAGAGTGAATGGTTTTTTTCTAGGCAAGCGTGCTTCACCGTCGACCACATCATCGCTTATCATCAGGTGAGATAGTGGTCAAGCGCAAGCCTATAGATAATAAAAAAAAAAACATACATACAAACAAACGTACATACACTTATGACATTTTGCACACGTGTTTAGAAACCTCAGATAGAGTAACATATTATGTGAATATTGTGCAGTTCCAATAATATTACTTACATACGTGTCGAATTGATTATCTCCTTTTTTTGAAGTCGGTAAAAAAAGAAATTCTGTTTATTTTTTGTTTGTTTTATTGGTCTAAAACTATCTTCGTTTGTCTTTGTAAAACTATTTTCGCAACAACAGCAACTCGGTGTAGACTGATATAAATAATAATTCTAATTAGTCCGTCAGTTAGATTATCGAAAAATATTGGACACGTATTTTTTTATTTATTAAATCATTAAAAATTGATAAAGATAAAGCTCGTCAAAGTTCAGGAGTTGGGATCGTGTCTTGATGACTTTACGTGACGTCACGTGGAACTTCAACGCACGGAGTAAGAAACTGTTGCGAATGCGATGCTAGAACATGAGTAGATGCTATGCTTGCTATTGATCAACGATCGTCGCACACTGCACTGTTGCCGTTCTGTCACGCGCTAAGTTCGCGCTCCGTTCGCCCGCACCGGTGATGTGCGATCTCGCAACGTTGCGTTGCAGCCTGATATCAGTATTGAGTAGCGATAAAAATATCTATAATTTTATACCGATACTCAAGGAAGTATTGCGTACATCTGGCGGGTGTTTCGAGGGTCCCTACCTACCCTACCTAGGTACCTACCTACCTTCCCTACTTACATACATATGACATAGGTACCCTACCTACCAACCCTATCTACCGGGTAGGTAAGTTGGAAGGTAGGTCCTACCTACCCTATCTACCTTACTACTTACCTAGCTTATAGCTACCCAACCTTGGTACCTAACCTACCTAACTACCTACTCTACCTTCAAAACCTACCATCAAAACTAATTCAGTGTCCGTATTCACTAATGCCAGGTTCCTTTTTATTATAAAACTACTAAATCTTTTTGAAAGCAAAATCAGTGTCCGGTATAAAAAAGCAAGATCGTTGTAGTAGGTAAAACAGAATTCTCTAAATAAATGAAATAGATACTCAACAAATTCATTAGCTACTAGCCGAGCGAGCGGCGATCTTCATTCAACTTTCCCTTCTCACCCCGCCCGACCCCGCACGACTCGTCACCCCGCGCACCTCATACCCCCTTGTTGACTAACAAGCAAGTGAGAACGCGATAACATTTGAACGAAAATTTCATAAAACTTGTTCCAGCAGATACGTGTTTTTTATTAAGTCTTACAAGATTGTGAAATAAAAATTAGATAATGAGAATCTCCATTACATGTGTAAGGTTTCTATCGAGGTATTTTCTTTACTTTAACAATTTATGAATACATTATGAACTGCCAAAGTTCAGGAAAAAATTGTGCAAAAAACCAGATTTTTGGAGGCTTATACTGAACTGGTTTCTCCATATTTTTATTTTCTGCTTCTATAGAAACCTAGATATAGTGCACAAAATACCTATTAGTTAAAAAAAAAACAATGATATGTGTGTTACAACGGCATAATCACGTAAGAGCGTTTGTATGAACATTATGTCGGGTTGACCGCTCTTAAGCTTTTTCTACTTGCATAGGATATGATGAAAAAGCTTCATGAAATATTGTAAATCTTTTATTGAATACTTAGTAGTACCTACTACTGGTCTAAAAATGGTCCTGCACTAGCTAATACCGTCCATTTCAATTTCAATTATTTTTTAATTTCTTCTTCAACAATTTTTGGGTGACGGTGCGATATGAAACGTCTAAAACAAAATAACAATGATGCCGGTCCTTTCCCGCTGGTATATTTATGTGGTGACCCAGTGGCTAAGTCCTCGCCTGTCGTGCTAGAGGTCGTGGGTTCAAATCCGGGCAAGTACCAATGTGACTTTTTTTAAATTCATATGTACTTTCTAAGTTTATCTTGGACATCACAGGCAACGGTGAAGGAAAACATCGTGAGGAAACCTGGACTTGTATAGTTAATGACTTAATGTAAGTCTGAAATAGCCATGTCAGAGGCCTGTGGGGTTCCCCAGAGGCGGCTCAATTAATTCTAACACCAGAGGTGGCCACGCTTCACACGAAAAGACGAAGAAGACCCAAAAACCAATACTATCAGGCACCGGTAGTACGAAAACCCGCTAATCCAAACTGACTGCGAGTTACCGCGTGTAATTGCGGATCGTCACATGGCGTGTTGACTATATGTTTCTGACCATATTAAATATATGGGATGGATTAGTACTTCAACGCGTCAGAAGGCGTCGGGAGGCGTGACGTCGAGTCGGGTGTTAATAATATGTTTTCACCCTAATAGGGTCCCGGCCTTTGCCATTGCTGTCTGTCTGAGGAGTTTTTGGCGGGATTTTTTCGAGTGAACTTCAGCGGCTGTTAATATTATTTGCAAATTGATTCCTAGTGGATATTGTGATATAAAAGTGGTGTAGTTTTGTGTCTCAACTGTCTACGCAACTGGACAATATGTGAAATCATTGACAGAAGCGATCTCGGGATAGTGGAGCGGAGAATTTTATTGTAGTATTGACTACCTACGCAACTGGGAAGGCTGACTCGATACAATTTGCTGCCAAATACTCCAAAAAACATTAGAATATGTTACATCCGCATTCTAATGCATACTAAAGAATTCAAGAAAAATACTAACTGATGACTAGGCAGCATGGTCTCAGACCTTAGCCTGTTCCGTAAGGAACAAACGAAAAAAAAATAAAGGAGTTTTTGGCGGGATTTTTTCGAGTGAAGTTCTGCGGCTGTTAATATTATTTGCAAATTGATTCCTAGTGGATATTGTGATATAAAATTGGTGTAGTATTGTGTCTCAACTGTCTACGCAACTGGACAATATGTGAAATCATTGACAAAGGCGATCTCAGGATAGTGGAGCGGAGAATTTTATTGTAGTATTTACTACCTCCGCTAAGCTTACTGGGAAGGCTGACTCAATACAATTTGCTGCCAAATACTCCATAAAACATTAGAATCTGTTACATCCGTATTCTAATGCATACTAAAGAATGTTAAAATTGCACTAAAGACTAGGCAGCATGGTCTCAGACCTTAGCCTGTTCCGTCAGGAACAAATTAATACAAAAAAAAAAAAAAAAAAAAAATTGCTGTCTGTCTGTCTGACAGCGACAGCGCTGACCTGACACTCCTGACAGCTGTTGTTTTGCGTTTGCTTGCGTTGCTTTGAAATTTCGACTCTAGTCGCTTGCTTTCCTAACGTTTATTTTGAATTTTGTGAATGTTTCCGAGATAAAAATGGAAGAAAGTTTTGAAGATTTTGCTGTAATACCTCAAGATGCACGCGCTGCCACCAAACATATCTTGGTAAATATAAATTGTATCGGTCTAACTACATAAAATAATAATCTTAGCTACACAAATGCATTTTTAAACTTTCAGAGCCTGTTACTGGACAAAATTCAACCTCTGACTCTTCGGTTACGTCGTAAACTTTTGTCTGAAAACAATGAAGATGATGTTTCAAAAGTTCGAGGTGTTTATACATTATGTTCAAGTCAAATAAATAAATGTTTGATCAATTTATTTGATGTCTTCAAAGTGGAATTTCACAAGCACACTCTTTTGCAGGTAAATAAACGATTTGATATTTTTTTTAGTTCATCTTGTACCTTCTTATCTAATTAAATTGTATCAAACAGGTACGGGCTTTTGTTACATTTAACTTTAACTCTAAATCAAAACTTTTTTGATCGAATGAAAGCAAGCAGAAAATTTATATTTTGCCACAGAATAACAGTCTTGGGTTCTTTACCAAGCAGACGTCATAAATAAAAGCCTGAACTAATCCATAACTCTACTTTTTGTGTGCTCATGTTTCAGGAAAGTCGTAACTATAATCTTGAAAGATTAACATGGTGCATTAATAGATTAATGTCTATTGAGAACTATTTGGAGAGATCATCAGCGTCATCTGACGTGGATGACAGTGCCAATGATTCCTTCAATATAACTACTATGCACTTTGTCAACTGGATTGACCACACATTTGATGTTCTTGGTAAACTTGCCAGTGCTATCTATAAGACTGACTACAAAGAGTCTGAAGTACTCTATACCCAGTGGAAGGATTATGTACGTAGTAAACTATTGCCTTTGACTTCGTCTGCACAGCATTAGTATTTTAAATAGCTAATTATTGGTTCATCATACAAACTTCTACCCCCTTGAAGTTGATTTATGGAATAAAGATTATCCTATTTCCTTCCCATGGTCTCAAACTATCTCCATACCATATTTCATCTAAATTGGTTCAGCCGTTTAAGGTTGGGGAACCTTAAACGGCTGAACCAATTTAGATGAAATATGGTATGGAGATAGTTTAACTAGGAGTTTGACTAGGGGTAGTCGACGGCACAAAATATTTTGTGTGCGAGGTTAAAATGCATGCTATCTCATCGGACAACACATGCGAAAGGTATAATGCTATGATGAGCAGTAAGAAGCTATTTCTCTTACGAATTAGCACTTTTGCAAATGTGTATCGAAATGAATGATGATTTAGGACGAAAACAAGTGTACGAGTTTTATAAACAGACCTTTGGGAGTCAAAAAAACACCTACATGTATATTTCCAAAATAAAATTATTTGCATTGTTAAATTACTAATCCATCCCTGTATTGAGGCAGTTTTGCAATTTTCCTTCTTATGGTATTTATTTCTGCCCAAAGATGCGTTAAAATTAGTGTTGAAATATGGAACTTTCAACGCTCATAACTTTCAAATTATTATTTTTTTTGTTTCCATACAGGGCTAGATAATGATGAGACAAATTAATATCATTTTTTTTTTGAACGTACATCGTCAAACAGTAGAGTAATCGCCAGACTACGTTTGTATCACAGATTACCTCCCAATAGATTCCGCGTAGTTTATTTAGGCTGATATAACTAAGTGCACGGTATGATCTCTTTAGTGTCGACCAGACATTAGAGCTGTAGGGACGCAAGCGATTTCTAGTTATAATTCTGTTTAAAAAATAGTAATCAACGGTTTGCCTTAAGAAAAAAAAACGAATTGTGCAGTAAAATGGTGTGGAAAATCAATCAGCCCTTTTAGTTAAAAAAAATATTGGATAGCATTCCATCAGTAGGCAAAATAATAAATATTGAACAATCTAAAAAAGGTAAAGTTATAATGGTTAGCAAATCAAAATTACACACTTTTCAGTAGCGCTCGTTGATGTCTTTTGTGAAAGTCCCTTTCACTCATACGGTATTATTATATTGCTATCTTTTTCCCACCGAAGTAAAAAAGGGTGAGAAAATACGTTTTTTGCTTATCGAAAAGTATCGATGATCGATATTTAAGATAGGAGAGTAAAATAATTTTGTTAAAATTGATTAATAAAAATTTACAATTTAGTTTATTTTAACTTTGGAATAATTGTGCTCTATTAGTTATAACAAGAGCTCAGTGTGACCCTGTTTACATAGGATTAAAATTAAATTAAATCATTTCTGGCCAACATCAAAATCTTTTCTCGATCAATGTTTTTTCATTATTATTATGAAAGTAATTATAAAATCGCCGCCTAAGAAATTTTACATAAAATACAATTCTGTTTGAAAAATATCGATATTTTTATCGACATTTAATGCGTATTTCCCATCACTACGACAGGTACCGTGACCTTAAATAGCCAATCACACAGCGCACTTGTCACTCCCCGCGCAACCCGTGCCTTCCGCCAAATTTGGTGAACTCGGAATCAAACAAAGCAGTAGGCAAGCGGTATCTATTGGGAGGTAATCTGTGGTTTGTATGGAAGAATGATCGACTAGTATAACCTTAAAACAGTGTGTGAATATGTAATAGACAAAGTTAATTTCCCATTTATAATATTAAGTAAATAACCACAAAGTGGTGAGGGAAGTAAAGTGATTCTAATTATTTCTTATTGTATTTGCAGATGGTTGAATGTGTGAGTGAGTTGCATGTTTCAATTGATGAACTTCTGCTGTCAGCGATGACTCTTTGCAGATATTGTCTGGCTGATGACCAACATATTGTGAAGGCACGCTGCCAAGTGGTATGTATAGTAAACTTAGCACAGAAAGCTTACTTATTAAATAGAATTATAGATCGTCATATTCATTTATTAAAGCAAATAAATGTAACACAACATAAAATAAAAGATGATAACAAAATACTAAGAAACAATTGGGTAGCTGTACTCATCTGTAGACCTTGGTAGAGCACAGCAACATAACATTTATTTATTTTTAATTTACAGGTTTTAAGAGAAACAAAAGCATTGCTAAGTGAATTGATAGAAGGAGACCTCAGTTCAACTGTCAAAGCTACTCCAGAAACACTAAAGCTGCCTATAATGCCATCTAATGCCAATGTTCTCATCGATGTACTGAAAGATGTCCTGTATGCACTTGAGACCAACACTAATACTGCTTTACTAGCACTCGTAGGACACTGTTTTACCTACAGCAATTCTCCTATAGTCATTCTTAGAGACCATTTTAATAATGGAACCAAAGGAACTTGCTCCTGTTTAGTCAAGAGTGAAGATGAGGTTACAGAGAACTGCTCATTTGTCAAGGATTTTGATTTGTACAATGAGAGATTGCTGCAGATTGGAAACTTTGCTGTGTCTTGCTCTTCTGATCAAAATAGTAAGAATATTATTACCCATATACAAAGCTAGTTTTCAATAACCGGTCAAATTTTCAGCAATGGTTTAGAATCGATTTTTTCGACATAATGGAAAAATAACCTTTTTAAATAAAATTTCAGTCCACCACAGTTTTCTTTAGATTCAGTTCAACAAACTAGATAGGTAGCAGTTAGCAAAACATAAATTTGTCGGTGCACGCACGCACACAAGTTGATTGTCCCACTAGCTAGTAGCTAGGCGGTTGCGTACACACCGCCAACCCTGCGCGAGTTATGCTCCGTGTTGCCTAACTATCGATAGTTGATGAATCGATAGTTGACCTCCAAAAATAGTCACAATATCGACAGCCCTATTGATAGTATTGAAATTTTACCATACTATCGATACTATCACTATTATGGTGTGTTTTACTGCAATCACTGTCGATACTATCGATACTATTGAATTTTGGTAAAATATTGATGTAGTAAAACTATCGATAGTATCGATAGTCTCAACATTGATTGCAGTAAAATATACCATAATAGTGATAGTATCGATACAATCGATAGTATCAATACCCAATAGTATCGATACTATCGATAGTATTGCACTTTATCAATAGTATTGCTCAATTTCTTGGTTAGATACTATCGATAGTATTGTAAAATTTCAATACTATCGATAGGGCTATCGATATTGTGATTATTTTTCGAGGTCACCATAGTATCGATAACCTATCGATAGGCAATCGATAGTAAGGCAACACTAGCTCCGGCAACCTGCGCCGCCCTGAAAGCGCGGCGGGCGCGTGCGGTTCGCGCGAACGGGTTCGTTGTGATAACATCTGTTTATGATTTAGGAAATTTTTGAGAGATTTTCAAATTAATGCTATTATTTATTTTATTTTATTCAACAATAATATTTAAAATGCACCTTCGGTTTCATATCTGGATAGAATTCGGAATTTGAAATTTAGGCTGGTCATTGAAAACTTACTCCATATTTTCTTGCTCATATCCCAATTTCTTTGGGGTTGGAGCAACATGTGCTCTTCCATACTTTTCTATTAGGTACTGTAGTCATCTCAGGCGCTCTGTTCCCCTCTAGTCATATCATATTTCTCACAGTCCATCCATTGTTTACCTCAGCCATCTTCACTCACACAAAATTTTCCTTTACTGTATTATACAATATTGGGATAAAAACTTTGTAATATAATCTATTGCATATAATTTTCCAGGGATCCTATCGCTTCGCAGTGGCCTAGCCAGCTTGGAAGCCCTAGACCCTCATCTGGTGCCAGCATTGATGATGTCGCCAGACAGTCACCATGCTACACTACTGATCAACTCCTGGATGCTTGAAGTTCAAGAGATTCGCGATAATGTGTTCTTGATTGTGGATCCTAGTGCTTTTGCTGAGGTATGAAGTGATAAGACCTAGATGAAGGTTTTTAAACTAGCTTTGTAAAGGTACATCAAGAACAAAAAGGCAAGGCGTTAGTGTTGGCCGTCAATTGGTGCCTGATAGCCATCTAGAAGCTTCTTACGTTGATTGAATATGTTTTAGGCACATTCTTAATATCAGTATTGCTGTGTATTTGCAAACAACGAATGTGATGGCGGGTGCAGCATTAATTCATTTAAAATAGAATTAACTTTATTGCACATCAAAAAGATAAACATTCAAATAACAAAAAAAATACCACCAATAAATTCATTCAATTAATTTCTACTTTCTAAGACATTGTTACCAAAAAATATTAATTTTTAGGGTTCTGTACCCGTCTGTCTGGCTGTCTGTCTGTCCGTCTGTCACCAGGCTGTATCTCATGAACCGTTATAGCTAGACAGTTGAAATTTTCACAGATGATGTATTTCTGTTGCCGCTATAACAACAAAAAACGCACTTGGCCGGTTTTTACTGACTATTAAACAGTAGACACTGCTCTGAGTGAGTTGCCGCTTGCCAGTTTTGAGTACAGACGGAAATCCACATCGCGTCTTTCATCTCGCATATGATTGGTCGATTGATGGCGGTTAAACCCTTTGCCTTGCCGAATTCACTTACGCAATTAGGCTGGCCTTTCTGAAGAACATCACTAATTACCTCATTAGTCACTACACTTCTTTTTCAGAAATCAAAACAAATGATGCATCAGAGACTGCTAGTAATATTGAAAGATGATTGCTACAAAAATGTGGATGTGTGTGCAGTAATCAATATGGGATGCATGGTGTATGACTTCTTCCATGTGTATGACAAGTGTGAGCCTGACGCTTTGGGCCACCATGACAAATTGTTGCTTTTACTGGCTGATTTGGATAAAGGTAAGAAGCCAGACTTGGGTGTGTCAGACTTTTACTGACTAAACCCCACCCGTGTTCCTTCAGTTGCTTGTTCCAGGGCCACGGTAACTCTCTTTTCAAATTTATCCGCGACCCAGACAGGCATCGGCCCTATCGGACCCCGTCACTTTTGCTGACATCTCTTTGAGGTGCGCGTGGAACACTACGCGTTGTAAACACGGGCTTGGTCCATATCGGTCGGCGAGCTACCCATTATTTTCCGTCCGCAACCCCGCGCCTACGGTGGCCGGGAATCGCCTTGCGACTCCTGACGCCCGGGGCGTCTCCTGCGGTGGCTAGGGGCGTGAGGGCGTCTCCTTTGCGTCTCCCTCACGCGTTCCGCCTCCTCCTTTGCGAGCATTACTGCTTCGCAGCAGGAGGAGACAGCTTCCCATGCTCTCTCGCTCCGTACCATGGCCTGGACCAGGGCCGGACGCGTAAGGTCGCCACCGAACAATCAATCCCCCTAGCCTTTCCCCAACTATGTCGGCGTCGGTTTCCAGTCTAGACAAAAAGCAACTGAATAACTGTATTTTACGTGGAGCGATTGCTTATCTAACCTCCACAACCCAGTAACTGGGTAACACGATACAAGCCATAATCACACTGTTTTTTCAATTTCTCTAGTCTTTTTTTTTTTTTCATAATTTTATTTTTATCATTTCAGTGCAAAAGGAATGCAAAATAGTAAGCAACCTTCTCAGCTCAAATGACGACTTTGTATACGACGTTAAAATGCCGAAAACTAACAAAGAAGTGTCCCCAGATCAACTTATTAAACGGCTGAAACTTCTGTACACGTTGGTAACGAGAATTCACAGTTTACACCACCCTAAGGAGAATGACGACCAGTGGCTTGAGTGTGAAGGTGAAGAGGAACCGCAAATGGTTTACAAGAATGCAACACACACAGTGGTGAAGAATTCTGATACGTACGTACACTCGCCTCAGAAGCCAGTCAATAATATGTCCAGAAGCGTATTTGGAAGGACTAATATGCGTTCGTCGACAAGGAACTGCCCCTTATCAAAATTAACAAAACGCCTAAAGACCAAGATGTGTAGTGAACTTAGTTTCTCCGTACAACTAGATCAACTGTTCAATACTCCAGGGGACGAGAAAAATGCAGCTTGTGACGAAACAGTGTTCGTAAATAAGCAGCTGGGTAAAGTCAGAGATTCGTCATTCTCTGTACTTTACAACTTCTCGCCGATAAGGAATCGACCGTCGTTAAGGAAGGCAGTTTTGAATAGACAGTGCAAGATGCCTGTCTACAGAGATATTGAAGTCAATGACGATAACAATATGACGTATGATAAGGATGAGCTAATGGACGAAACCACAAGCTTACAAATTACAGGTAATTACATTCTAAAAATGAACATCAAATTTACTATGGCTTTTCTATCCATTTTTTTACGAATTAAGAATAATGTATATACTAGCTGTACCCGCGGCTTCGCTCCCGTCATCTGTCTGCCAACCCTACCCTACTTGCCTTCCTGCCTACCTTACATACTTACCTACCATTTTTTTTCTAAGGTCATCATTCTTTCGCGGAGAATCTTAACACCGCCATTTAGAAAATTACTTCAAATGCACAACGCCATCTATCGAATATCGAGTTCAACTGTCCGAGTATCTGAATTGCGTGTGTTATAACAATTTTACTTCTTGAACACTTTAAATTCATCTAACTTTTGATAGAGTGAACCGATTGCGATGAAACAAAAACTAAGTAATTCTTCAAGTTGCGCACAATTTTTATATATAAAAGTTATCTACATTGGTTTCGTACATTTCACGTGATGCGTGCACAAATAAACAGACAAAAATTCCAAAAATGCTGGAATTGGGTTCTGTTGGTTATCCTTTACATCCTGGCTATTTTTTATTGAATATTTTTCGATGTACAAAAATTACTTTTCTACAGATTTATTATATTACTTTATATATAAGCTTGGGTTTTTTTTCCAGACATTTTAAATCAAATGAACGAAATGACGAGTATGTTGTCTAATACGAAGCCTACTCAAGCCAAATCAACAAACCATACTATGACTAACATAGAAACGAAAAATGTACTAAAAATCAACGTAAACAATCAGAACACTACAATAACCAAGCACATTTGGAATATACCAGTGAATGCTAGCATTGTGGAGATGCCTTTAGAAGACAGTGCTTCAAACATGACTCAGCCGTCCAATGTGGATACTTTGGAACGAATCCACGATCTGGAATATGTGGAAAACAAACTAAACAGTTTGAAATCTCAGTTAGAAACTAGTTTGTAATAAAAAATGTAAATGCTCAAATGTATGTATTATTGTAATGTAGATCATTATACAATTAAAACAACCGTCCACTAATGTTATTAATTGTCAATTTTATTAAGGTGTTTTTTTTTATATTAACTATATGCACAGATTATATGCAAGGCACAAAATGTATTTTTTCAGAGTATAATAATAAATGATATTTTTTGTATAACAATCTTTTGTGGTGTTCTCTTGACTATTTCCACTCCTTTACAGCTATTCCATATACTCTATAGAAGTAACTCAATTGCTAAATGTGCATAAGCAAGATGAAATAGAGTGTACTTGCAGCTCTGCCCAACCATTCGGAGAATACGTACATTATTTTTTTATTATAGATAGGCTCGCGCTTGAGTGTACGTTACCCCAACAGGAAAGTGGCTCCTGGAGTGATATGAGTGGAACGTATAATTAGAGCGTAATCTGCTGTGAATGTGCGCTACATAAAAAACATGTGCGTGTCGTCGTTTTTGAGAAAAACGGAAAAACGTTTCCTGCTAGGGTAACGTTGTTCCAGCAGGAAAATTCTAAACGAATGATCGGAGTGAGAAATATTGTGCATGGGTAGAGAGCTTATAGTTGTGCAAGAATGTGCGCTGAAAATATAATAAGTGCGTAATCAGGTTTTCGAGATATTGCATTTCCTGCTGGGGAAACGTTTTGCAGAATCGTGTATCTCTGAAACTATTGTATGTGCGCCTGTAGAATAAACATACACGAGTAGCTCTTGATTTGTGCGTATTTGTGCCGGAATTAGAATTAAGAAAATATTTATAGTTTTCAAGAAATCGCACTTTTTTGAAAACCCGAAAAAAAATCACACACATATAAGCTCGCTGAAAACTGTAATCAGTCCATCTTGACGCTTGTATTAACCAAAAAAAGTTTCGAAAGTATACATGCTTGCGTTATCGAATAATATTGCTAAAAGTCAAAACGACGGTGTCATAACTTTGACGGCAAAATACGAGAAACCGGCTCAACCCAAGAACCATCTTGGATGGACTGATGACTGGCTAAACTCTCTTATTTGTGCTTTACACCTACCAAGGTGTAAAGCACAAATAAGAGAGTTTAGTCAAAAATATATAGTGAAAATATTCAGCTTGGAATGTTTCGCATTAAGTAGATTTAAACACAAAACTAAACATGTAAACAACGGCAATTTTTTGTAGTCATTCGAATTTGGTCGGATAACCAGACCAAATTCGAATGACTACAAAAAAGCGACGGATTCATACATAACGATGACCTTCTTAATTGGACGTATTAAACCTAAGCTGTTGTCCGTACAGTCGCGTTCAAACGTTAGGTGATTTGACCTAATTTTGGGGGCTAATTAAAAAATACATTAAATGCACCTTGTGACCATAACAAATGAAAGAGCTTGTTGATGTAGAAATTATTATTTTTCTTCTCTAAATTATGTTTCTTAAAGTAATAATGGCATCAAATTACAGATCAAATTACAAACCTATTAATCTCAAATTAATTATCTCAAACAGGATTCCGTATTTCCGATTTCCTTTAGGGTTCCGTACTCAAAGGGTAAAAACGGGGAGGTAGTCACTAGCCCCTGAAAAACAGATGCTGTTACCTAGCTCAGCTTCAATTTACAAAAAATGTGACTAATTAAAAAATTCATTAAATGCACCTTGTGACCATAACAAATGAAAGAGCTTGTTGATGTAGAAATTATTATTTTTGTTCTCTAAATTATGTTTCGTAAAGTAATAATGGCATCAAATTACAGATCAAATTACAAACCTATTAATCTCAAATTAATTATCTCAAACAGGATTCCGTATTTCCGATTTCCTTTAGAGTTCCGTACTCAAAGGGTAAAAACGGGGAGGTAGTCACTAGCCCCTGAAAAACAGATGCTGTTACCTAGCTCAGCTTCAATTTACAAAAAATGTGAAACCCTGTCAGTTTTAAATTTTTTTGTAAATTTTGAAGGTAATAAATCCTTTACTTGTTCGTGATTCATCTATGGCCCTCGCTTTAAAATCGTCCTTTATTCACTAGTTGCATTACAAACCTATTAATCTCAAATTAATTATCTCAAACAGGATTCCGTATTTCCGATTTCCTTTAGGGTTCCGTACTCAAAGGGTAAAAACGGGACCCTATTACTAAGACTCCGCGATCCGTCTGTCTGTCTGTCACCAGGCTGTATCTCATGAACCGTGATAGTAAGACAGTTGAAATTTTCACAGATGATGTATTTCTGTTGCCACTATAACAACAAATACTAAAAACAGAATAAAAATAGTATATTATGCAACTAGTGAATAAAGGACGGTTTTAAAGCGAGGGCCATAGATGAATCACGAACAAGTAAAGGATTTATTACCTTCAAAATTTACAAAAAATTTGAAAACTCAGGGTTTCACATTTTTTGTAAATTGAAGCTGAGCTAGGTAACAGCATCTGTTTTTCAGGGGCTAGTCACTACCTCCCCGTTTTTACCCTTTGAGTACGGAGCCCTAAAGGAAATCGGAAATACGGAATCCTGTTTGAGATAATTAATTTGAGATAAATAGGTTTGTAATTTGATCTGTAATTTGATGCCATTATTACTTTAAGAAACATAATTTAGAGAAGAAAAATAATAATTTCTACATCAACAAGCTCTTTCATTTGTTATGGTCACAAGGTGCATTTAATGTATTTTTTAATTAGCCCCCAAAATTAGGTCAAATCACCTAACGTTTGAACGCGACTGTACGGACAACAGCTTAGGTTTAATACGTCCAATTAAGAAGGTCATCGTTATGTATGAATCCGTCGCTTTTTTGTAGTCATTCGAATTTGGTCGGATAACCAGCCGTTGTTTACATGTTTAGTTTTGTGTTTAAATCTACTTAATGCGAAACATTCCAAGCTGAATATTTTCACTATATACTTTTGACTAAACTCTCTTATTTGTGCTTTACACCTACCATCTTGGGTTGAGCCGGTTTCTCGTATTTTGCCGTCAAAGTTATGACACCGTCGTTTTGACTTTTAGCAATATTATTCGATAACGCAAGCATGTATACTTTTGAAACTTTTTATGGTTAATACAAGCGTCAAGATGGACTGATTACAGTTTTCAGCGAGCTTATAAGTTTTCTCATTTAGGCGCTGTGATTTTTATTCGGGTTTTCAAAAAAGTGCGATTTCTTGAAAACTATAAATATTTTCTTAAATCTAATTCCGGCACAAATACGCACAAATCAAGAGCTACTCGTGTATGTTTATTCTACAGGCGCACATACAATAGTTTCAGAGATACACGATTCTGCAAAACGTTACCCCAGCAGGAAATGCAATACCTCGAAAACCTGATTACGCACTTATTATATTTTCAGCGCACATTCTTGCACAACTATAAGCTCTCTGCCCATGCACAATATTTCTCACTCCGATCATTCGTTTAGAATTTTCCTGCTGGAACAACGTTACCCTAGCAGGAAAGTTTTTTCCGTTTTTCTCAAAAACGACGACACGCACATTTTTTTTATGTAGCGCACATTCACAACAGATTACGCTCTAATTATACGTTCCACTCATATCACTCCAGGAGCCACTTTCCTGTTGGGGTAACGTACACCGCGCTTGACCACTATCTCACCTGATGGTAAGCGATGATGTGGTCGACGGTGTAATACGCTTGCCTAGAAGTAACCTATTCACTCTTGACTTAAAGACCCCGAGGTTGTAGCTATCTGGATACACAGACTCCGGCAGGGAATTCCACTACTTAGCCGTACGCATAATGAAAGTATTTCCAAAACAGCAAACATGTTTGTATGTGTAGTGTACAGTAAAACAATTTGTTCTAGAAAAATCAAGTGTCTCCCTTGTAAAGTCAAAAGATATCGCGTGACAAATTTGCATATCCACTTTTTCATGCTAATTGTTTTCTTATTATTCAGATTTTTTCCATTATAATTAGTCGAGTGTATCGGTAGGAAAGTGGTTAGTACGTGCGTGTGGTTTTTACTTCTTCGGCGTTTAGCCGGTCGACACCCTCCTACATTTTGCACGCAATGCTCGGTAGATCATAATTAATTAATCTTCAATCATAATTATGGGTATCTGTCGCTTTGATTGAGGTTCAGACAACTTCCAGCTCGACACTGTGACAAGACTTGAACAAATTTGCGCAAGATTTTTTTCTAATCTACTAACCAATCAAGATGCTGACGATTCAATTAAAGTTTTTATTTTTACGATCATCGTAATGTGTCTTATACCAATGTTTTTCTGACTTATCTATTGTAAATCGCGAATATCTTCGGCGTGCATATTGGCTCATTTACATAATTTATTCCACAGTATATAAGCGCGGTTTATTTTACGTGGCTCACAAACTACTTCGGAGTTCGCGACAAACGTTCACTGGGCTGTTTCTGTAGAAAATCTGGAGATGGCTCTGACAGTCATTTTCTCATTTTTGGTAAATAACCAATTTTCTTTAGGATTTAATGACTACAATTTTCTTCAAGATTAATGTTAACTTTCGTTGATGCTTTTCCAGATAAACCTACTTCTTATCCAAGGAAGGACTGAAGTGGGTAAGTTGAAGTTACAATGGAAATATTGTCCCTGCACCTACATTTTGTCCTCGTACTATTCAGTTATTAAGTAATGTATCATTCTTTCAGGACTGGGACTTGGTTTTCGCCCTGACAATTACACCCACTTTGACGTGTACGCTAGCGCGCTCAGTAAAGCGCATTACAGTCCCTGGGTTTGCGATTACAGGAGCGAGGTAATAACAAAGTCTTCGTATTTTTATAATTAGTTTTTTAGACTAAAGTTCTAGAAATGTAGACAGGATATTGTTTGCATCTTCGGTGATCTTTTGAAGGCGTTTGATTCATAGATCACAAATAGGTCGTTCTAAAGTGGATAATTGCCAAATACCTAAGTAGATATCTTTTTGCTTATTATGCCTTCTCTGTATGAAACATGATAAAAGTACCTAAATGTTAACGTAACTTGCGAGACAGTATAATTTAAAAAGGCGTCCTCCAAGGTTCGATTATAGGTCATTTACTTTCTTATATGTAAGTTTTTCGTTATAATATGTTGGATATTCTAGTTTTAATGTATCGTACTTGTATCGCGTATATAGCATTTATTTTCATTGTTTACAGCCAGGGTATAAATGCATCAGTTGCAGCAGTGCACTCCACTGCTACCCCGCCAACTTCGCGCTCCTAGTTCAATGCGCCGGCATTTTCCCGTTCTGCCGCAATGGTTACTGTTCAAGGTTTAAAACAGAAGGATGTACCGAGGAAGCAGATCCTACTCTTGTGAGCCATAGCACAATGCCACCGTACGTTCAAGTGTTCAATAAAGTAAACAAGACAACAGTAGCACATAATGGGTCGCCAAACCATGAAATAACGGGGCATATATTACATGACTCAGTTCCACTAGAAAGTGCTGCGAAACCAATGCCTACAAAGATAAATGAACCGAACAAAATTATTGGAGGACTTGAGACGTCAAACAGCGCAACGCAAACGAGCAATGTTCCCTACGTTAACAAGAAACCGAAAGATTCCTCGCAAATAAGTGAAGAAACAAATTCGTTATGAAGTAAAATCGATATTGGGTCGTGCAACTTGTTGAAGTAATTAAGAAATTAATTTAAATAAATGACATACTTATTTTTTTTTACTTAATTAAGATGTTTTTTTCGTGGGGTCATCAGCATCACAGTTGTGTACGTACACTACGTACAGTATAGATGGGTAAGTACCTACCGGGTAAATATGAATGAATTATTCGACCTATCAACCAGCGATCATAAATATATACTTTCAAACTAAGTGTCATAAAAAAACCCCGTAGACCCAGTTAATATTTTGGGACATTCTAAAACGATGAATACAGAAATACCCTACATAGATGAATTTATTGGCAAGCTATCTGAATATCAACTGCAGTGTGGTGTTCTTGATCATTTAAATCAAATAGCGACAGTAACAGGATATCGCTGGTCCCGATGCAACCAATCAGAGTTAGATTTGTATCTTTGATTGCTTCCCTTTGGGAATTGCTGGCGTCCTGAGAAGCATCGATGCTGAAAGGTCATTTATGACGCTCCCCTTTGCAATCCGAGTTACTTTAAGTGTCTTGTTTCTAAATTTATTGGCAAATTTATTGGCAAATTTATTGGCAAATTTATTGGCACCTTTTAGTTACTTTTATAAATACAAGTTTTTGCCATCGGCTTCGCTCGCGTGATTATGGAAATCATCCCAAGCGACATACGTCCGAGACAGGATAAGGTCTACCCATGTGCCAAGTTTCATCTAAATCCGTTCAGCCGTTAAATCGTGAATAGGTACCAAACATATTTAACAAAAAAACAGAGTTACTTTCGCATTTAAGATATTACTAGCTTCCGCCAGCGGCTTCACCCGCGTGAGAAGCGTTGACGCGCACGACTACTCGTATAATCTATATCTGTGCCAAATTTCATCCAGATCCATTCTACCGATTTGGCGTGATTGAATAACAAACATACATCCATCCATCCTCAAAACATACATCCAAACTTTCGCATTAATAATATTAGTAAGATAATAGATGAAAGAAAATGTAGATGATGCACTATTTAAAAAACCGGCCAAGTGCGAGTCGGACTCGTGCACGAAGGGTTCCGAACTTGGTAAATTGCGGTTTACGATTTATGACGTATAAAAAAAAACTACTTACTAGATCTCGTTCAAACGGTGGATTTTACACGATAACTAGTGTACATCATATATTTTTTTTAGTTTTATCATTCTCTTATTTTAGAAGTTGCAGGGGGGGGAGTGGACACATTTTACCACTTTGGAAGTGTCTCTCGCGCAAACTATTCAGTTTAGAAAAAAAATATATTAGAAACTTCAATATCATTATTGAAGACATACTCGTAGATACCCCACACATGTGGGTTTGAATTTTAGTTTTTTTGAGTTTTAGTTCTAAGTATGGGGAACCCCCAAAATTTATTGTTTTTTTTTCTATTTTTGTGTGTGAAAATCTTAATGCTGTTCACAGAATACATCTACATACCAAGTTTTAACAGCATAGTTCTTATAGTTTCGGAAAAAAAGTGGCTGTGACATACGGACGGACAGACAGATAGACAGACAGACAGACAGACCGATAGACAGATAGACATGTCGAATCCATAACGGTTCCGTTTTTTGCCATTTGGCTACGGAACCCTAAAAAGTATGACCTAGTCACCTTTTTTTTTTTTTTTTCGGGGTGGAAAATCCTCATTGGATGTCCTCCGCCCTGGGGTGGGCGGAGGGGTCTGTCAGACTCGTACTGACTAAAAACCACCCCGGTGTTCCATCTCACACCTACGCTGGGGGTCGCGGGAACAACGATACGAAATCTAAGTCAGCGTGGTCTTCTGCCAGAAAAAGCTTTTAGAACATAACTACGCCATCTCGAAATAGGGTCCTGTTGACACCCGCAGTCTGCGTAAATGAATTCGGCAAGGCGAAGGATTTGATCCCATCAATCGACCAATCACATGCTAGATAAAAAACGCGTTGCTGATTTCTGTCAATGAGATTGGTCCATTGATGGGATTAATCCTTCGTCATGCCAAAATCACTTCTGCAATTAGGCTGCAGGTGCAACCATGACGTGTCGAAACTGTCATGGTTCCACTGTGAGAGAGAGAGAGACGGAGCTATACAAGACAAATAGCGTTATTCCTTTCTCACAGCAGAATCATTATAGTTTTGACATGGTAGTTATTTAGATCGTACAACTACGTCGATATTGAAATTAAAATTAAGTTTTAGTAGAAAAAATCTTTCTTTGGCTTCTTCGTCTGAAAGTTCTACCCTACTCGTGACTTTCGATAAGTTCACAATATAGCAAGGTCGAGGTGTAGGTTACTACGCTAATCACTAAAATAATCAAGTACCAAAGTACCAAATAATTTACATACATAAACTCACGCCTTTCTCCCATGCGGGTAGGCAGAAACTACAGAACACCACCTGCTACGATCCTTACATACTTCTTTTGCTTTACTCACGTTCATACATCTAGTCATAAACACCAAATAATTTACGTAACAATAAACTTTTCCTCAAGTCTACCTCAAACACCCTTTGAAAGTTGCTGCACTATTTCGAAATCGGTCACATGTTTTGTTGTGCTGAACTGCCGATGCCTCAGGGAATACTTCAGACGCCACAGACGTTACTATAATAGTTGCTTAGTATTTATTTGTATCTAGCTTTATAGCGATCCGTGATATGGGAGAGCAGTGGAGGGGTAGAGGACTGCCAATATAGCTGCTGTTATCGTTCTTTGTGACAGGAGATCAATCTATAAGTATGCCTATGTTACAAACAGAACTCAGATATTATTAAAATTTACAAAAACAAATAATAGTGCAAATTTTGATTTTGGTGTACCACAGAGGAATGCACTTGGTCCTAGTTTATTTCTAATCTATATAAATGAGAGATGTAATTTAAATCTGCAAAATGGTCTATTAATAACTTATTTAGACGACACGGTACCTAATTTTCTTTCATGGAAATACATGGTCAGAGGTTGCCGCTATTACAAACGAGCTGAGAATAGTTCTTGAATATCTAAACTTACTCAACGTAGAAGAAACAAAACTGCCTCTGCATTTTCTATTCCTAGACCTGCAGAAGGCCATTGACTGTGTTCCCAGGGAGATGATCTGGTGGGCGTTGCGGTCGAAGTTGGTACCAGAGACCTACGTGGAAATCGTACGTGACATGTACCGCAACTCCGATTCAATATACCGCTGTTGGTGATACCACCCCCTTCCCCATAACCGTAGGCGTGCATCAGGGCTCCGTCTTGAGCCCCTATCTCTTCAGTGTGATATTAGACGATCTGTCAGCCAGCGTACAGAAACTACCGCAGCCTTGGCTGCTTATGTACGCTGATGATATCGCACTGGTAGATGGGGATAAAGGACGGCTCACCAGACGCGTGCACGCATGGAGGGAGGCGCTTGAGAACGGCGGGCTGAAGCTAAACGTGGCGAAGACGGAGTATATGGCCTGCAACAGCACAGATCTGACGTCTCTCCGTATAGGCGACGACACCGTCGAGCGCATGGACAACTTCAGGTACCTCGGATCTGTGCTTGATGCGTCCGGGGACATCGATCGCGACATCAAGGCCCGTGTATCAGCGGCTTGGGCGAAATGGCGCGAGGTGACGGGTGTCATTTGTGACCCCAAAATGCCGGTCAAGCTGAAGGGACAGGTCTATAAGACCATCATAAGGCCTGTCCTTACGTACGGCAGTGAGGCGTGGCCGGTGCTGGAGCGACACCGACAGGTGTTGCATGTCACGGAGATGAACATGCTGCGGTGGATGTGTGGCGTCACGCGGAAAGACCGTGTACGGAATACATACATCCACGGCAGCCTCCATGTCCGTGACATTGCTGACAAGCTGTAGGAAAGTCGCCTCCGCTGGTACGGCCACGTCTTACGACGACCGGCAAGCTACGTGGGAAACAAATTCCTGGACATGACCCTGCCTGGCACCAGGAGCAGAGGACGGCCCAAGAAACTCTGGCTTGATGTCGCGCAGGATGACATGCACGCCAATGGGCTAGTTGCGAGGGATGCCGAAGACCGGGCAAAGTGGAGGAGGAAGTGTAGGAAAGCGGACCCTTTGTTCTCCCGCGCTGGGCGGGATGAGCAACCGGGATAAACGCTAGGTAGAAGAAGAAGAAGAGAAGAAACAAAATACCTCATGTTCTTGATAAAGAAGGCTCCACCATCTGCTAATGAATTGGTTGAAGTTCGAGCAGACACCTAAAATTAAAACAATATCAGTAAATGCAAATGGACGACCAGTTAAACTTCCATCACGTAAAAATACTAAGGCCTAGGGTTCGAAAAGTAATAACCGTTTTTAAGAACGAGCGAGCAGTTCTCAAAGTAATACACAAAACAGTCTGCCAGTATCCAACGGAACAGCTGTTTAAGGATTGTGTGGTTTTAATAGTTCGATAACTTTATATCAGGAGGATTCTGTTTATAAGCCATAAAGGCTCTACGTACGAACCAGAAATACTGAAAAATAAACGTAGGAAGGACCTGGTCTTTGACCTCAAACCGTGTAAAACAGACTTCTGCCTATCTTTATAATAAAATAAGTGAAAATACACAGTTACATAACTTACTGATAATAAAACTAAAACTAACTAAAATTATGAAAATACTGAAAATATACTAAAGTTGAACTAAGGTTGAACTATACTGCTATAAAATGGCAGGGGGTGACTTAATCATTCAATTAATGGGGCCCCATAAATGGTCGCTAGCACTTGAGTGACGTCGCGCCATGGGGTCAAACATATCCGGAGGTGCTGGAGGAGTGGAGACGTATACCACAGCTATCAGGACAATCTTGGAAGTACGGTCAAGATCATCAGCATCTTACTGGATTATACTTCCTTCCACCGAGCACGTTTTCTCTTGCGAAACTCCATTCAAGCCAGCCAATTAAGGCAAGAGAGAGGTGGGATCTCTGTTTCGCATCAATGTTCATTCCGACCAGCCAATAAAGACAATCCGGAGAAGGCTGCCAAAAAGTTGGGGATCCTTGCAAAGGTGAGACGGTACTTCACGCCAGAACTGTTGCTCAACTTTTATCAAGCGCAAGTTCGGTCATGCCAAGTACCAGCTGGATGCACTAGAGTCGATCGAAAAACGGGCCAAGAGGCTCATCGGCAATGAGATACTGGTCGAGTATAGGTTCCAGAGCCTTGAACACCGGCACCAAGTTGCCAGTCTGTCTTTTTTTATCGGTTACATTTCGGGGAGTGTGCGATAGAATGACATCAACTAATTCCTCCTAGCCCATTCCATCATCGGACTACAAGATGTACAGCGATTCGTCATCGGTACATGGTGAACATCCCACCCATACGCACCAAACGTTTTGGGAATACTTTTATGATGCGTACAGCTAAGGAATGGAATTCCCTGCCGGAGTCTGTATTTCCTGATAGCTAAAGCCTGGGAGTCTTTAAGTCAAGAGTGAATAGGTTTCTTATAAGCAAGCGTGCTACATCGTCGACCACATCATCGCTTACCATCAGGTGAGTTAGAGGTCAAGCGCGAGCCTATCAATAAATAAAAAAAAGAGTTTTGTTCTATAGGTATATGACATTATTCATACCTAATACATATTTGATTTTTGACTGCGATGGTAAATAAGGAAAGTAAATTGTGAGAAACCAAAAATGATCTATTAATAAAGTAAACAGGGATCTCCAACCATTGTCAAACTGATGTCGGTAGGAACCTACACGTATATCTAGGTACCTAACCTAGCCTATTGTTTGTCGTTAACACAATTTCCTCTCAATAGACATTTAATTTAAACATAACCTTATGACCTTACAGCTTATTAATTAAAGTGCATGTAGTACAGTCGAGGCAAGCTCCTCCCATCCTGTAACGCGCATGCGCGAGGTTCTTCTAGTTGTCTATAAAAGCAGAGTTAGCCAGAGCAACAGCCATTCCCGCCAAGAACTTCAACTAACTAAAATTAACAGAACAGTGTCAAGTTCAAAGTTGCTCTAAAGTTTTTAAAAAGTGAACTGTCCCTGGGACAGCAGTCTGCAAAGGTAAGTCAGTAAATTACTTCTCAGTTTCATCGTTTTGTTTTTATTCGGATTTAGGCAAACTATTTAAAAGTTTTCACATTAAAGTTTTATTTTTCTCGAGAAAATATAATTTATAATTTGATCTATTCTAGATTATGGTTAAAAGAACGTACAGCCAATAAGTTCAGAACAAAAAAGTTAAGTTGAAAACTTCTCTCAAATTAAAACAAATGAGTCAAATATCCGTAACGGTCTACTTTAATTTAATTTTAGAGTTGTTTTATTTAATTTTCTGCGGATACGAATTTGAGAATTCCTACATGTCGTAGTTATTTAACAACGTACAATAATTTAACGACGTAAATTTAGTAAAATAATGTATTTGAAAATAATTTATTTATGTATAAATTCAGTTCTTTAAATTGAAAACTAAGGTATTAATTAATTGATACTTTTAATGAGCTTAAAGAAAGTGGTTAGTGTTCCTAAAGAAAAGGTTATATTTTAACTGTTAGGTATTTTTTATCGATCTTACTAAGGTCCAGTTTTTTATCAGTAGTTAACTCAACCAATGGCTAAATATGCTAACCAATGGTTGAAAATGTCGGTAATGCACCATTTTTAGGGTTCCGTACCCGAAGGGTAAAAACGGGACCCTATTGCTATGACTTCGCGGTCCGTCTGTCTGTCTGTCTGTCACCAGGCTGTACTTTATGAACCGTGATAGCTAGACCTAGACAGTTGAAATTTTCACAGATGATTTTTTCACTTAAATATTTATTTTATTCTGTTTTTAGTATTAACAACAAATACTAAAAACAGAATAAAATAAATATTTAAGTGGGGCTCCCATGCAACTAACGTGATCTTTCTGCCGTTTTTTGCGATAATGGTACGAACCCTTTGTGCGCGAGTCTGACACACACTTGGCCGTTTTTTCACTAGTTGTTAGCCTTACAAATTATGAAATAAGTTGGAGAGTTAATTATTTGACCATTTATTAGTTTAAAAATTGGCGAATAAACCCGTTTTACAGAAATTTAATTTTCGGTTGAGTTGAATATCCATTGGTTGAGTGTCCAGTGATACTAATAAACAACCCGTTGGTGGTTTATTCCTGTATATTAACTTTTTTTAAATTCATGCTTAGAAAGCCTTTTCTAAGCAATACCGATTTAATTATAAGGCCGTTTGTCTTCTGTTAATTACTCATAATGGCCTTTTACATACATCAAACGGTTTTGAGTAACATTGTGTATAAATGGTTTATATACGTGACAATAATCGCCATATCACGCGAAACCTTATATATCACAAGCGGCGTAGGCCCGCTACGAATTTCGTAGCCATTAAAACGTGCTACGAGACTCACGTTTTCTCACTCATCCCAGAAGTATCTCAAAGAGACTTGTGGATTAGGTCACATAGTTTGTTTCAAGCCCTGATTCATGCACTTATTCAAGTGAGTTGCCTCGTTGCTAATTTCTGGTACCTACCTACTTCAATTAAAATTAAGAAACATCATTTTCACAAAAAATTAACCGACTTCCAAAGAAAACACAAAAAATAAATTGTAGTTCTAAAAACTAAAAAACACGCTTTAATTGTAAATTGAACTAAAAAGTCGCTAATCCTGAAGATCTTGGTAAGGCTAATGGGACAAACAATTTAAACGTGCACGGTAGAATCAACTTTTATAACTTATAAAATTTAATTTTTGTTTGACTTTCAAAAGTGCCGCTTAGTTGAATAAATATATATGACTTTGACTTTGGCTAAATTATTGCATTGTCATCGGTCCTTGATAGGTGTGCAAAGTTTCAAATCAATCCGACGTTTTCAAGGGGGTGAAAATTACGTTCAAAGATTTTGTTACATTGATACATAGTTACATAGATACATACAAAGCTAATAAAAGCGTGTTAAAAAGGGGCAAACATAACTTTTGTTTCGGCAATCGGTGTCGCAAAACGACAATAAAACACCGGCACCGGCTTCCGAAGTTGGTTATTTTTTTGTGTTTTTTTTTATTTTTCTCTTTTTAGTTTTGTTACTCCATCACTAAAAAGTAAACAAGTTCTGTAGTAAGTTACCTTAAGGATTGATACAATACCCATAATAACTCTATTTACACATTCTTGCTGTTTATCTTTAAGTAGTTCGGTTTTATGTTCCATATCTTGAAAACTGCTGAACCTATTCTGATGAAATTTCTACTGTTCCCTATGTTAAAAGATACCCAATACAAAAAGAATGATCACGATCCGATTACTAGTTTCGATGATAAGCGTGGACAAACATACATACAAACAAGCATACGTACATATACTTATGAAATTTGGCATACGTGTTTAGAAGCCTACATAGACTAACATATGTGAATATTGTGCAATTCCAACAATATTACATACACACGTGTCGAATTGATAATCTCCTTTTTTTAGAAGTCAGTAAAAATAAGCTCGCAGACAAAAATCGAAAAATAACCTAGAGGCTTGACACCTAGGTTACATAGTTTGTCTTAGGACGCTCTCTTTCATTTTAGTAATTGTCGCTGCCTTTACAAACACTTCCCATTTTTACAAAAGAAGGCTAGAAATGCGAATGATTTTAAAATTATTTGATTTAAGCTTTCATCATTAAAATTACACCATAAGAGGCTGATCGGCAACGATGCACTGGTCGACTGAAAGCTCCAGAGCCTTGAATATCGACGCCGAGTTGCTAGCCTGTCGGTTTACATTTTGGGGAGTGTGCAATGGAACGGCACAATTTGATCCTGCCTAGTTCTTTCCATCGTCGGACGACAAGACGTACGGCCATGCGCCATCGGTATATGGTGGACATTCTATACATAGGCATCAAGCGTTTTGCGAATACTTTCATTGTGCGTACAGCTGAGGAGTGGAATTCCCTACCGGAGTCTTTGTTTCCTGATAGTTATAACCTAGGGTCTATAAGTAAATATTGAATAGGATACTTCTAGGCAAGCGTGTTACACCGTAGACCACATCATCGCTTACCATCAGGTGAGATAGTGGTCAAAGGCGAACGGCCCCAAAAAAAACACTGTTAGTCTACTATTAGTACTTACCTACCGTTGGGATTAATTTGTGTTACTTTAATAAGATCTGTAGAATACTTACCCACGACCACAGCACGAAAGACGAGGTCTACGGATTAATTAAAAAAACTCATGTTATCAATATCTATTTTCGTTTTAATGAACATCTGAAATCCGTTTCTTAAATTAAACTTATTAAATACGCAAGTCCATTTAACATCAATATTATTAAGCGATTGCAATCAGCAAAGAAAATGTTTACTCCATCAAAAGAAAGCAAATTGGATATTCTACCAAATGTTTCGAGTGGGCTTTGATTATTTGGACGGCAGATTTAGGGCGGTTACGCACTATACGTGTCCGTGATTTGAGTACCGAGTTCAAAATGTTCTGAAGTATGATAGATTATGACGGATAGTGTTCGGATGTGGTGCGTAAGCATCGCTACAAGAAGAACAACAGCTACTTCGGCACCCAAATTTCACGGACACGGATTGGATGTAGTCTGTAACCGCCCTTACTGTTTAAAGGGTAAGGGTTAAGTGGGATGATATGTAGTAAAAATTTAAACCAATTATCACTGAGATAAACATACAAAACGTTTTGGGGACACTTTTATTATGCGTACAGCTAAGGAGTGGAATTCCCTATCGGAGTAGGTGTTTCTCGATAGCTACAATCTAGGAGTCTTGGGGTCTTGGATTTTTCCTAGGCAAGCGTGCTTCACCGTCGACCACATCATCGGTTACCATCAGATGATATGGTGGTTAAGCGCGAGCCTATAGGATTTAAAAAAAAGGTATTCCGGGTAGCAAATAGGACCATTAAATAGGACCATAATAAACTTTATCTACACTCACAACGTAATGTTCCAATTATGAATTCAAAAAATATTGCATAAACACGTACTTTATATTCGTGGATAGGTAAAATTAAAAAAGAAAACCATTATAGTTCAACATTTTCCTTCGATTTTCAAACAACTGCATCATAAAATAACTTTTTTTCTATTATGATACAGGACAAATCCAAGAAGTTAATCACTAAGGAGATTCCATCAATTATTTAAATTTTTTGAAATGCCATTTTTATAGTACCTAATAAAAAAAAATTATTCCAATTTTAACTTGTCTGTAACAATGCCCGCTTCAGGCTTATTACGCACTGCCATTTTTATTTGCGCGAACTTTTGTCTCTTTCCACCTGTTCATAGAGCTCAAAATATTCGCGCGAATTATATTCGCGCTGCGATGCGGTGGATTCTGTTGCAAAACACGGATTTCATGCGGTATTATTACCGCAAGATTTTTTTACCGCAGTTTAATGCGGTGATGTGCTGGGTTTTGGCGCCATTCATACGTTTTGCAGGTTTCGTTGTACTGAATTTCATGACTTTTAAAAATTCTTGCTTAAAATGTCTGATATTAGTGAATGTGAAGAAAAATGACGCCGCCTAATATTTTATATGCGGCGAAGGAAATTACTCATAATCTCTTACCAGCAAAGTCGAGATTATTATATGATGCATTTATCACGACTTTATGGCATGGAAAATGCAAAAAATAAGATTAAGTAGGTTCAATCCCAAAATGTATGAGTGTAGATAAAGTAGTGTATGAAACTGCACATAACTAGGTATTAAAACATTCGTGTGAATACTATTAAAAACCTCGCCTACGGCTCGGTTTTTAAACTCACAATCATGTTTTAATACCCCTTATTATGCAACAGTATCATAAACTACTATATTCTCATATCTTATCATTCTTATCATAAAGAATCATACAGGATCAAAGCGGATTCACTTAATCTTATATCTAACCCAAAAACATCTGGTTTAGATTTCCCTCGAGCCGTCGCAAAATAATGTTGTCGTTATTTTTTAGAATATGACACGAAAACTGATTTGCTGGAGAAAATTTTCTTGAAAAAGTTTTAAATTGAGTTTTAAATATAACATCATCGGTCATGCATGATAGAAAAATTTACGTGATTAAATAACTTTTTAAATTATAGATTTATTTATTTGATTTTATCTATTGAAATAAAAAATCTTTTTGGTGTGTATATTTAGGGAGGCCTATGTTCAGCAGTGGACGTATTTTAGCTAAATAATGATGATGATGGTATATTTTTGGTTTTTGGTATTCTTGTTTTTTTTTTATGGCAAAGCCTAAAAAAAAATATGTTCATACAGATTTTTTTATATTTTACATTCTTTGAGGGCTTTGACCCTTTACCTACATTGTATGTTCTGTATCACACACATTGTACAAATGAGTAGGTATGCACTGATATTCAAACGTAAATATTGAGAACGCCGAATAGCCGTATCACGTACACACACTTTCTCGAGACTCTTTTCGAAGCAGGAGCTCAGGTGCTTCATAACAGACTTCCGCGTAATTGAATCTGCCAACTTCACATCCATTCCGGTGGCAGAGTATTATCCGAGTCATTCCGTGTCCGTAACGACCTTTTATTTAGCCTGAAGTTCTGACAAGTTTACTCTGTGACCAGAGTCCATTTATCACACGAGTAGTTCACGTTAATTGAACAGTTGTTTGACTAATCGAATCGACTTTAAATTTCGTTAACTAGTTTACCGGGGCACTAGCTATAACTTGTGTACCACTTAAGGGTCTTCTGCTGCTTTAGTGCCGTAAAAAGGTTATTTTCTAAAGCATATTCCTTAGTTAACGGCAAGGTGAGAAAAATGTATTATTGATTCATGTACATTAATTGTAAAACATGGTTTTGTCGTGTAACCAAAACGACTTGGAAGTATAAAAATATTTTTACACAGAAAAATATATTGCTAGAATTTCTTCATAACTGAAATAACATAAATGTAACTCAAAGAATATTTTACAAACAAAATTGTCCAAAAGGAGGTTCAATATTGACATTCTGGCTCCGAGCAGGCGCACGGCCAGGAAATATATACGTCTTAATGCAAAGCATTTTTATTGCTGTCCGTAAAATTGGAAAACATATTCTTTATTCGATCATGAATGTTTGCCAAGTAGGATTTTATTTTGAAGGATCCATACTTACGTATTTAAATTGTTGTGACTTAGATGAACGACGCAGGGACGAGCATCGCAAGGCATCGCGGCTACCTTATACTGTTCGCTGCTTTAGCAGTGGCATTCTCCACTTATATTGAACAAGTAAGTCACTCTTAATGTAGGTAAAACAAACACTCTACAAACAAAACATTCGAGAACCTTTTATGTATAATCTTACAAAACTACCTAACAAAACGTGTTTATCTAAACAAATTATTATTATGAAATTGCTTCTTTAGTTTTTTTTTGAGCATGGAAATTGGTTAGGATAAATCTAGATGGAGTGTAATTAGTAGTATTTATTTATCGTCATGTCAAATGAAATTATAATTCTTAGGTGGACAGTTTGCCAGCTGAGCCTGTAAGTCAATGGCCCTCATTTCCCAGAAGAAATATTGCGGCACTAGCCAGAGATGGCTACCTGAGAAATTCTGCTTCGAAAGCTTATAAACGAGGAATTTCTACACTTGCCAAAAATGGATTGCTTCCTACGTACAGATCTCCCTATGTTGAAGCTGAAAAACAGGATCAAAATCAAGATGAATCGCAGGAGAAGAGAAACATGGCATCCATTGCACGGCTCCGCAGCTACGCGGCGATGAAGAGGAATATTCAAGCGCTTGCCCGGGACGGTTACCGTGTAGGCAGGGGACAGTACAACCCGTCTAATGATAAACGCAATATTGCTGCTTTAGCACGAAATGGACTGCTTCACAAAAAGGATGAAGCTACTGAAGACGAATACTACTTCCCATTCTACCAAAATCCCATCGCTCCGCTCTCTGAAATCGATCATCCGATGGATGCAAATGAGATGTATGATTTTCAACAGTCTATGAATCCAGATATGTTCCCATCTATGTCGCAAGTGTACAAGCGTAGTCCATTTGAGCCGTACTACGATTATTACAGCCAAAAAGACGGCGACAACTCGTACTTCAAGAGAAGTTTCGCAGGTAGTCCAGTTCATGGACTATACCGACCAAACTACTTTGAACCCACAACCAGGACCAAGAGATATGTGATGCCGTACCCAGAGCTTTTGGAAGGGGACGAAGTGATCGAGCAAAATGATATCGAAGGGGAAAAGCGTTCAGTGGGTGAGTAAAAAGATACAAAAAATGCGTACTAGTTTTTAACTACAATGCGTACGAGTGGCAACTTCCAAAAAATTATGGGAGACACATTCGCAAATATACTCAACTCAACTTGTGGATAAACTTATTCACGAGTTGATTTGACTTATTTACTTCTGTTACAGATGATGACGAAGTTGATGTCCGCGAAAATTTTGAAAAACGCCACATTGGTTCACTCGCTCGATTAGGTTTGCTTCCCTCCTTTAGGTACTCAGGAGGACGATACAGTAGATCAGGAAGAGCCAGGTTGTTGTTACCTAGCCAGGAGTTATACAGGTCTCGAATTGTTTGAATAAATGTGTAGAATACAGAGAATCGTTTTGTGCTTTAGTATATTAGGAGATCGCGTAGAAGGACTGCGGAATAGCGGCATGATAAATGTTACTAGTGCATACTTGATGTTTAGAGCGAGTTAAATTGACTGATGGTGAAGTCCAGATTGTAGTAGAATGCTTAAGAGTAGGTAGTAAGGGCTCTGTGTTAGCAACAATGATATCTTCACGTCGCATGCCTATTAAATGTTTAGTGCTAAGAACTACATGACATCAAACGGCATGGATGTTATAGTCAGATTGGTCTACTAAATAAATGATAAAATATTTGAAGTATAAAAATAAAATTGGTGTTATGAAAATATATTACTAAAGGCTTGATTTGAATGTTTTTTTTACAGGAAGCATTCCGCTGACGAGAATTTCGGAATTAGGTGAGTGATTTGAATATTTCTATAAGTATTTTGTTTACTCACTCTTCTGAGAGTTATTAATGGTTTTGACATGACGCTGGCCGGTGTATAACAGCATTTAGCCGGTAACAAAGTTACCGTGAAACAATATTCTCGGGTAAAAGTAAGTTTGCGTTGTCGTCGCCGCTAGGTTGTCGTAAGTAAGTCGTGTGCCGGGAAAACATACCGGGGCACAGAATGTGACATGAACCATAACTTCAGTTTGTAATAGTTTCCATTCAGTGTTAACTTTATAGTACCTACCTATTCCATACAGAAATAAACAAATTATTTATTTCCGAATCCAAAAACCAATGATTTTGATGTTAAAAAATATAACTATTAAACTGTTGTCGGCAGGGAATATCTCTCTAGTCCCGAAGCTGAGCCAGCAGTCGATACAGACGACGCCGACTTACCGCCGCCGCCAGTACTTGCTCACTCGCACCCGACCGGCCGGCTCCTCCACCGACCGCTAAACAACGACCTGCCGCACTCAAGCCCGCTGCCGCTACCACCGATCACACCCACCGACTATGCAGACACATTCACCAAGAACCGCTGGCAAACTTACACCAAGGCAACCCCGAAGTTCTACTATTTCAGGTCGCTAAAGGTCCCTTACCACACGTCAGGAAAGAGATACCTGTTGCTGCCAGCAGTGGACAACATCCTGCTCCGAAAAGGTTACCGCAACAGCAGCCTGCCAAGTCGACGTAAGAACCAGTAGCTATGTCAGTGCCCACTGGGCGATGCCACGCTCTACAGCTCAGGCTATCCTAACGAATGAACTTTGAGGTGCATCGCGTGTGCTGGGCTTTTCATTTATCATGTTTCATTCAATTCCATGCGAATTCTACCATATCTTGAAGCCGACAAAAAATATTTTAAATATACTTTGACTCTTTACTGTTTTGAAACATTCAATCATTCTCTATTGGTTATTGGAACAGGGTGAAACATGACCATGACTTTGTTTCTTTTCTCATGTCGTTGTCAAGACGTAGGGAACACTGATCTATGATATAAATTAGACAATAACTTTAAACATTTATTCGTATTTCATATATGTTAAATGTTGTGATTATTAGTTTAATTAAATATGTAATAAGTTATTTTTAAGGGATCTAATTTTTACAAAAAACGACTTTGGCCAGCTTAAGACAGAAATCGTACTTGTAATTTTATTGTAGATTAATTTAAGATGTCAATCGCAAATATAAATTAAAGTTTACTAATGTAACTATTTGTGTTAACTACGGTTATATCAATATACTGAAAAATATACATACCCTTGTAAGTAAGTAAAAATATAAAAGGGGAATGAAAGAGGAAGTAGGTAAGTATTCAAAATATAATTTGGGGAAGATAGTTATTTATGATTTGAAAAGGAATATGTCAGGAATGCAATATGAATTTTGAAGAAAGGAATTCATATCTTTGATAACGTATCTTTAAATACTAAATATCAACGTATCTCTCTATTGACTAGAATTAACTAGCTGTGTTTGACAAATAAATTGAAAATGTTTTCATTTTTTAGAGATTATTTATTATAAAGCTTAAGCTTTAAAATGAAAGGATGAATGTTTTTAATACTTTAGCGTAAAACAATTTTACTGAAATATATCAGAGACGTGGAAAGAAATGTTTTGGAAAATCGACAATAAATGATGAATAATGCGACCATAATAACGATGATAATAATTTTAAAAATATATCTGTAGCTAGTAGATTTTATTCTTCACTTTTTATGATATATCTGATATCAATCAAAATATTTTTAAACAAATATTATTACTGATGATACTCATTGAACTTAGTATTGTGTTAATGTAAATAAATAAAACCGTGCCATATTATTGTTTTATTTGGCAACTCTCAAAGTAGAAATCCTGAAATCCTAAGCGCATGTTATTGAATTGGGAATATGGAGAAAAGAATGTGTCAAACCTACTTTAACGCTTTTATTTTGATTAATTCTCAACTACACATCCTTAACCGGTTGTGTGCCGTAATTACAGAAACAATTTAAAAGCCATTGTATGTTTTTTTTTCCTACGCCTCCGTTATTCTTTTCTGATTAATTTAATTGTGGGATCCAAGACAGTTAAACTCTTTCGCCGGGACTTCGTCGAGCTTCATTGCCTCTGCGCTTTTCTGGCGGTCATCACTATTGATTCTAGCTTTCAGGAGTTGCAGTGGTTTGGGAATAATGCGGTGGGATTGTCCCAATCAAACCATTGCGTATCGCGTGGATTCCCATTTTAGTTATTCAAAGGGTTAATTCAGAAATCGCGGGTTAGTAGGTTTTAGTTAACTTTTCACAGTTGTAATAATCAGTTGTGCTTTAAATAAAGAAAATAAAACACGATATATTTGATTCAAACGCAATATTTATTGGTTAAAGTAAGAAGGATAATATAATTGATAAATAACATATAATTTCATTTCCATGTCGTTTTATGAGTCCAAAAAACGGAGAAATCTGAAAAAAAGACAAACATTAAACAATATGCTACCAACTCACCTATGAAAGTATTAAAAGTCAAAATTTTATTTTTACACAATACAGGCTGAAAGAAATGCCTATAAGAGGTATAAGAATTTATTTAAATAAAAGCTTTTTGGTGCTTGTAAATTCTATTTTGACAGTCTAAATGTTCTCTATACTGTGGGTTTCAATCGCCAAGTTTGATGCTGACGACACTGTTGGCGCAGTGGTTGAGCGATGGCTACTGTGCCACGTATCGCGGGTTCAATTCCCGCACGGAAAAAAATTGTATGGCCTACAGATAGTTTTTCCGGGTCTGGCTGTTTGTGTAAATAAGTTTAAATGTTTCCAAACACACCCATGATACAGGGGCAATCCTATTGTGGAGGCAACGTTTAAAAAAAAGAAAAGTAGAAGGTGGATAATTACTAGATGTATGTACAAATCTTACCCGGTACTTCTCCAGCAGCCTTGGTGGAAGCGCTAGAGCTATCAGTTGATGAGGCTTAGGTAGTAGATGAACCAGTTGTACTAGATGAACCAGTTGTACTAGATGAACCAGTTGTACTAGATGAACCAGTTGTACTAGATGAACCAGTGGTACTAGAGGCTTCAGTGGTACTAGATGAACCAGTGGTACTAGAGGCTTCAGTGGTACTAGATGAACTAGATCCGGTAGAAGTGGAAGACGACTCAGTCGTAGAAGTCGACGCAGTAGTAGTACTGGAAGTAGAAGTCGTATCCGAGCACATAGGGCCCTTAGTCCTGGAGCATTGCCCGTTATTGCAGTACTGGAAGGAACCACTGCAAGTGGAGTCTGTGCCCATGTTGAACGGATAGCAGCGGCGCACTGTGTTACAGCCGGTGCATCTGAAGCCGCCCTGGAATTAAACACAATTATTGAAATGGAGTAGTTAATGTAAGTAAATACAAACTATTATTTCAGGATGGATTATATATAATCAGGTTTAATTCTATAGGTAAGTAGAAAATAGTTTAATACTTAGACTATCAAGCATTTTGCAAAAAACATAATAATTTAAAAGTACATATTTTTTAACACTGTCTATATTACAGTCACAATGAGACACAATTAGCAGAATACAATTGGTAATATGGTTTATTTACCTCGGAAGCGTAGTTACATCTGATCACAGTACGACCGAGCGCCCTCTTCTGACGGGAGCCACTCGAGAAGAAGCCAGCTGCAGGGAATTCGGGCCGGTCGAATTTAGGAGGTCTGAAGGGAAAATCGTCGAACATTCCAGGAGCCGATGATGCCATTGGTGGTTCTTCGGAGGAACCATCGCCATGGGGCGGAGGGCTGGATGGAGCTCCGTCCGGCCCGGTTCCATTCGATTTTGGACCGTGGGGTCCTTCGGCCAAGGTTACTGTCGAAGAAACCTGTAACAACAAAAACATTAGATTTTCCAGATAAGTAAGCTTTAAAATTTTATGTGAGTAAAAAATAAAATCTTACCAGGATAGCGAACAGGAATAAAATATTCTTTATGGAAGCCATTTTGGTTTTCTTAGTTCCTCGTGTTCTTTAGATGAAGAAGTTGTTTGATGTTGTGATTGCCGGAGTTTATATACGATTGATACATAAAGAATATGTTAATCGTTTCATTTCTGTTAATAGGGTTGTCGAACAACGATTCATGCCGTAGACTTATTTTCTGAGCCATCATCATACAAAGTCTCTTCTCTTTCTGATTCATGTCAAGTGGACATAGTATATATATAACAAAGAAAGTAAAGTAGTTCGACTCACTTTTGTTACGCAAAACAGTGTTCATAATATTTGGGCGCACCGTTGGCGCAGTGGTTGAGCGATTGACTGCTGCCCTGCGTGTCGCGGGTTCGATTCCCGCACGAAACAAATATTTGTATGACCTGCAGATAGTTGTTCCAGCTCTGGGTGTTGTGGTGTGTAGGGCAAAGTTTAAAAAAAAATACACATATGCATAAATATGTCGAACATTTAAATATCTAACATAATTGACTAAGGTATGTGAAGAATCCTTAATTTCCTGTGTGTTCAATATAGCTTGACAGTTTTCATTCAAAAGTGCGTAGTAATGATGAGATGCAGCCCTGAGTCCGTGGACATATAAGCCAAAATTAAACAATGTAAGAGATTTGCCTTCCTGTAAACAATCAAAGCATCGCTACATTACAGTCGACGGACGTGAAAGGCGCTATTATGCCTCTCACAAACGTCAGCCGGCACTTCTCGCTTGCCCACACAATGGAGGAACATAAGTATACGTAAGAAGTGAACATAATAATATCATTATTGTTAGCAGAGTCGTGACGTGACAGAAAACAAGCGTGATCAACGTGAAAGATTTGTACATGAATTGTGATAAGATAGCAGATGTTTACAACATATTCGTGACGAGACTTCGTTCTGTTATTTTTCAGTCAGTTGCGTTAAGTAAGTATTGACGGAGTGGATAGAGTTTGATTTTCAAATACGTAAGTAAGAATAATCAACGAAAAAATAGGGCAAGATAACCAGTTATAGGCACTTTAAGGGTACACTAGTCGACGGCACGAACTATTTTGTGCGCGGGGTTAAAATGCATTTTATATCAACCGACAACACGTGCGGAAAAGGTAGATGCTGTGATGAGCAGTAGGAAGCTAGTTCGCGTACGAATACACACTTTTGCAAATAAGTAGCGAAATGCATAATGATTTTGGACGAAAATGCGTTAAAATGTGTGTCGAAATGTGGAACTTTCGACGCTCATAACTTTCAAATATTTTCTTTTTTTACTTTTTTGCTTCCATACAGGGCTAGATAATGATGAAACAAATTGATATCACTTTTTATTTGAACGCACATCGTCAAACAGTGGAATAATCCCTAGACTAAGTTTGTATGGAAGAATTTTCGACTAGTGTAACCTTAAGGGAGTGCCTCCCCTAGCCTCGTAATCAAATGGCCAGAAAAACATATTGAACTGCACTAGCATACATACATGAGTTGTTCCATCCAATGAAATAGTAATTATACATACATACATTTTCAATTAATTATAAAAAAAGCTCTATCTAAAATCCTATTACTGGCATAGAAATGCCAATATTGTGTAATCTATGTTTTTAGGGTTCTGTACCCAAAGGGTAAACGGGTAAACGGGATCCTATTAATAAGACTCCTCGGTCCGTCCGCATTTCTCTCTGTCTGTCTGTCACCAGGTTGTATCTCATGAACCGTAATAGCTAGACAGTTGAAATTGCCACAGATGATTTGTTGCCGCTACAACAACAAATGCTAAAAGCAGAACAAAATAAATATTTAAGTGGGGGCACCCATACAACAAACGTGATCTTTTTGCCGTTTTTTGCGATAATGGTACAGAACTTTTCATGCGCGAGTCCGACTCGCACTTGTCCGGTTTTATTTTTATTTTTAGCCTATAAACTCAGAAGTGCCAATAACTGCAGGAGTGTTAGCGATAGGGTATTTACCCTACATACTTATTTCACAAATCAACAGTAATATCAAAAAACCGGCCAAGTGCGTGCCAGAGTTTGCAAATTTAGGGTGCCGTACGAAACTGCAAAATCAAGTTGGTTGTAATAGGAAAAATGAGGAAATTTCAAATAAAAAATTTGATTTTTCAATACATTGGTATTTGTTGGTAAAATATACGTAATATTTACCAACATTATCAACAAATGTCAAGTTTATAGGTCAATGGGAAGTACCTAAAAAATGTTCGGAGCAAAATTTTGTGACGGCTTGAGTTAGTGGCTTCTCATTCTTTTGTTTTCCAAAATAATTTAAAATAAAAAAAATACAGTATTTATCTACTTAATGAGCTCTACACAACAATACCCCACTCGATGGGGCAGATCTTTCTTTTTCCACGCCCCCTTTTGCTGTATGGGAGAACTCCCTGAAAAAACATTTAAAAGTTTTGGCTTTGGGTCAACAAGATGTGTGACAGTGAAAATTTGAAGACTGTAGCTCCAACCGTTTGGCTGTACAACATGTCATGACAGCAATAGGGCTCCGTTTGGACCCTTCGGGTACGGAACCTCAAAAAGTGCTGTCATTTCTGTCAGTTGGTTCTCTTCTTAGGTAGTTCTTGATGACTTCACACCAACTTCTGTTTAGGTATCTGCAGTATATTCTGTCAAAAATATTTTAATCATAATATGATATGTAGCTATGTGACCTCAACTTTTTTTTAGAATTCCCGCCGGCGTCTTTGTTTCCTGTGGTGGTCAAGACCACTATCTCGCCTGATGTTTAGTGATAATGTGGTCGAAGGTAAAGCACGCTTGCCTAGAAGCAACCTATAGACTCTTGACTTGAAGATCCCTAGGTTGTAACTATCAGTAAACAAAGACGCCGGCGGGAATTCTACCCCTTAGCTGTACGCACAATTAAAGTATTTTTAAAACGCTTTGAGCGTATGGGTGTGATATCCACCATGTACCGATGGCGCATTGCCGTACATCTTGTAGTCCGATGATGGAAAGGGCTAGGCGGAATTAAATTGTGCAGTTCCATCGCACACTCCCCGAAATGTAACCGATAGAAAACCGACAGGCTGGCAACTCCTCGTCGGTGTTCAAGGCTCTGGCAAAGCTTTGAGTCGACCAGCGCATCTTTGCCGATAAGTCTCTTCATCCGTCTGTCAATCGACTCAAGTGTATCAAGTTGGTACCTGGCAGATGCGTCCCAGAGGACTTTTTACATAAAACCTAGCGAACTCAGTACTATTCAGTTACAAACAGTTAAGTATACTATAAACCGCAGCATTGCCTCATAAATCACATATAGTATATCGTTAGCTTTCCAAGCCACGTTTTCCAGCTTTGCTCAACTATGGATAGTTTATTGTATTCCACTTGTAACAGTATTGTAACTCGTACCGTCGTACGTGCCTCGCAACTAACAATGAACGAAGTTTTATCAGTACGGTGCACTCGTGTTTATTTTTTATTTTAGCTGTAATTTTTATAACCTGTATGCGAACCAAACGTGCGGGAAAAGAGAGAGGATTTGATAAAGTAGCAGGAAAAGTTGACTGATACCTCAAGAGGCTTGTCCCTTTTCGGCTACACTGAATATAACTATCGTAACTGGTCCCTAATTGCTTGTATATTTTTTGGAAAACGACACTTCTTTTTTCTTCAGATGGGTATGCAATTGAAAATAATTGTGTAAATAACAGATGTACAGTGATAAACCATTTCACTATGTACCTATTTGTAGGAATCTATCAATGGTAGGTCGAACTTTAGCAGATCAAGTCCAGAAAACTATGTACATATTTAATACTAGAAGTTTTTCGAATATATGTTGGAGGTACCTAAATGTGGATTGATGAAAAGGGATATGAAAGAAATTAGAGAAAGTTGGTGTGACTGTTGACAACGTAGAATGGGAGAAAATAAGGTGTTTCTTTGACCTAAGTGTGTCCCAACCAGGTCAGGAAGACGATGATGTTTAAAAATGTTTTATATAGTGCTATTTTAACAGATATAGTTCAGAATGTTTCACTACTGATTGAATATATGTTATTCATTCGATCTGTCATGAACCATTGACCTTCTTCTAAAATATAATGTTAGACACTTTAGTTTCAGTACTGTAAAACTAAAAAGTCTGAAATAAAACAAAAACCTGACAGCTTGTTTTTCTCTTATCTCTCTTTAAAAAATGTGGCCCAGCTGCTGTATGTGGGACTTTAATTTATGTTGACGTTTCGGTAATAATAATGTTTTTTTAATTAATTGAATTATTTATTATTACAATTACTCTCTGCACTTATAGTATCACACAAAACGTACAGAGAGTATTAGAAATCACAGATTTGTGGGATCCAATGCCAAAAATATTAAACTGGTATTTAAAACTAGGATCCAACGAAAATAAATCGCTCTTAACAGTACATAACTTAGGGTAGCCATACATGTCTTAAATTACAAAATTATCTTTTCCCGTGCCTACTAATAACGATCGGATCTCTTTTACAGTGTCAGCCTTTCATTTGTAATAGCATACAATGAGCATTGCTGGCTGACATAGGTTGAAACATATTACAGAGCGCGTACCATAACCCAGGCAAGAATTTTCATTAAATCAGAAACTGTTTTTTTCAGACATTTTGTAACTCTCGATGTTAATTAGTTCAGGAGAATTGCCGAGCTAGGAATATTACTGTGCGTTTCATTACTTTTAGCTCATTTCGAAGGGGTTTTTTATTAGTTCTAACTCCTTGAATCTCATTTTCATTCCTCGATACCTTTATATTTCTAAAATATGATCCAAATAGGTTACAAAAATGTCTATGAAAATCGTTGTATTACTTCTAAGTCTCTTCTATAAATAACTTTTAAATGACATATATTTTGGTATGATCTGGCACACTAACACATTATCTTTGATAGTGGAAAGGAAAATAAAAAAAAAGTGTTCACAATGTAAAGAATTTTATTACTGAACGAAAATATAAGAAAAGTAAATTCAAAATTTATAAGTAAAAGCTTTTAACAAAACATAATGCGTCTAAACATTTCAACATCGTGAGGAAACCGGCATGTCCAAGAACCAAAAATTCTGAAACCTGTGACATCCACCAACCCGTACTGGGCCCGCGTGGTGGATTAGGGCCCATTCCTCTCACAGAGAGGAGGCCTATGTCCCAGTAGTGGGCATATTAATAGGCTGATGATGATGGTGATGATGAATGCGTCTTGGTAACTGAGGATGACTGGTTTGCCTATACACATTCAGCGCTAGGCACAGCGGAACAAATGCCACTGTTGCAGTGAGGCCTGTAGGGATTGTTGCAGGCCTTCAGTATCCCGCCGACCTGCTTGCAGATCATCCTAGTATTACAATCGTGGCAGGATATCTTTGGGAAGACGGTGAAGTCACATGTGGTCCAATTGGCGTTTGACTCCGAAATGTCGAAGGTCCCGATTTCTGGGGCTTCTCGTCGGGCCCTGCCTTGGTTTTCATGAGGCCCACCTTGTGAAGTTGGTGGCCCTCCTTGGCTGGTGTGTGGTCCCCCTTGGGACGCTTGAGCGAGTGCCACAGCGAGGACGCACTGAAATGATTAAATGGAAAAGTTAGGAGGTGTAAAACTAAATAAGACTGACTCTTAGCGACGTTTGCTGAATACGGCCACCTGTGTCTTTGATTAACCACTGCAGTTAAATGTCTCCAAACCTTAGGGAGAATTTAATTAATTTATTGGTTAATTTAATTGATAAATTTTTATTACATCAGTGTTGTTATATATATATTTTTTTTATATTAACTTAATGAATTATGATTTATATTATAAATAATTTTCACGCTTGCTTGCAGGCAGAATACAATTACTTTTAGGCTTTAAGATCTTCCCTTCTGAACAATGTATTTCTAGCAAATAAATATTTTGATTTGATTTGATTTGAACACTTATTATTCACTATCTGGTCCTCCATTATGAGAGAATATAGGACTGGATACAGCAAAGCAAATGTTCTAGAACCAAAAAATCTAAGCCATGTGACATCCACCAACCCGCACTGGGCCCGCGTGGTGGATTACGGCCCATTCTCTCTCACAGAGATAAGGCCTGTGTCCCAGCAGTGAGAATATTAAAAGGCGGATGATGCGAGCACGAATAAGCATTTCAACCATTGCCATCGCTTTTGTAATTCCATTTAGTCTAGAGCCCAAGGGCCTGACTGTATGGTTTAGTAAGAAAACGTGAATTTCGAAAAACTTACCAGCGCCGAAAAGATGAGTACGTTTTGGATGTGAGCCATTGTTGCTTTGATTCCTATTTGTTTCATCTGTTGAATACAATTCCTTTATATATGGCCTACTTATCTAATGTTTATTGCGAGATCTTTCTATAATCAAATAGGGAAATCTCAAACACTCACTAGGGTTTTCCTATTGTTGAATGTCAATAAACATGTGTATAATTGTTTTCAAACGAGAGATTTCATAATGCAGTTAGATAGAAAACTACGAGGAATATGGACTTAAATTTATATCCCCTACGTATTACACACAGTATAAATAACCCGGACAAGTGCGTGTTGGACTTCACACATTTAGGGTTAGGCGTACCAAAACCGCAAAATCAAGTTGGTTGAAATAGCAAATACCGGTTAAAATCATAACCCAAAACCATACCGGTCAAAAATGAGGCAATTTAAAAAAAAATACTAATTTGTTAATATACTAGTATTTGTTAGTAAAATATACCTAATAATAAAAATTATCACCAAATTTGGTCATGGGTAGTTAAAAAATTCTTCGGAACAAAATTTTGGAAAAATAAAGCTGATTTTGGTGGTTTCTCATACCTTTGATGTCCAATTTTTTTTTTAAACCTAAGAATATAGTATTTATCTACTCAACGAGCTCTAAACAACGACACCCGATTATTATTTTCGCGGTATTCCTCCCAAAAACATTTAAAAATATTATTTAACAATTTGTATGGTTTGTATGGCATCTTGTTGACCAACAACAAGATGCTTAAATGCTCCGTTTGGAGACTTCGGGTACGGAACCCTAAAAACGCCATAAAGTTTGCTATGCTTATTCTATTTCCCCAACTTTTGGCCAACTATGTTGGGATCGACTTCCTGTCTTATCGGATTCAGCTGGCACCAGTGTTTTACATGGAGCGACTGCCTATCTGACCTCCACAATCCTGTTACTTTGTAACCCGCCGGCTTATTACGTATCTTTTGCAAGAGCAAAACGATAGCAATCAAACGCTTTATGTCATAAAAGTCTGAATTACCTGCAGTGTAGGTATGGTAGGTCCTACGCAATCGTTTGCTAATCGCTCGCTGTTAGTCAAATGCACTTATTAAAAAAAAACCGCTAAAAACTCTAAAACTTCTGTATTGAAGAGCAATTATTGCTCGAAAATCGCTATCGTTTTGCTCTTGCAAAAGATACTTAATAAGCCTGCCGATATCCCTTAGTAATACTAGTGTAAGATTTCAGGATTCTGGTTCTGACTACCTGTAACGATTGTCAAAAATCTACATATGACAGCCGGGACTTTTTTTTTTTTTTTTTTTTTTTTTGCGTTGAGAAATGCTCATGCATACTGCACTACCACGGGGAGATAGTGCAGTTAAAAACGACAATAAACTTACCAAAGAGGAGATCGTGGGTAAATAATAACTGTCACACAGGTTGGGCAAGTACGCTAATGCCGAGGCACACGAAGTGATTTGGAATGTCAAAAATGGTCACTCATCCGTAGACCAACCTGTGTGACAGTTATTATTTACCCACGATCTCCTCTTTGGTAAGTTTATTGTCGTTTTATTATTTTCGTAGTTAGTAGGTAGGTGTTTCCTGATAGCTACAACCTGGGAGCCTTTAAGTTAAGAGTGAATAGGTTTCTTGTAGGTAAGGGTGCTACATCGTCGAACACATCATCACTTACCATCAGGTGAGATAGTGGTCAAGCGAGACCCTATAAAACAAAAAGAAAAGGTTGATAACTTATAGTGGCTATTACTCTCATTTATGGTTGCATTTCATCTTACTAATGTTATAAAAGCGGACGTTTGGATCTGTGGATGTGTGTATGTTTGTTTCTCTGTAAGAACGGCCGTATGGATTTGTATGAAATTTGGCACAGAGATAGATTATAGTCAGGATTGGACGTAGGATACTGTTTATCCCGCCAATATGTTCCCTCGGGATAATTTTCACTCGGGCCAAACCGCTGGCAGAAGTTAGTATGCAAGAATTATTTTAAATCAGTTACACTTTCCACGTATCACATATTAGTTTGGTAGACTGTTAGCAAAGCATTCAAAGGTGCTGCGACTCAATTTTCCGTTTCGTGGAAATTCCGCAACCTTTGTACTTCGACGCTTTCGATTGGCGAACCATTGACATATTTTCTACGGCATGGGTTTTAAAACTCCAAGCGAAGCCTTTTAACTGTTTGCAAAGCTAAAGCTGACGCGCATCTCGTGAATATTTGTGATCGCAATATAATTCTGAGAATCAAACTTTGTCTATAACAACTACTATTGTGTTTATTAAGTAAATTTGTTTGTCCCAGTTTCACGGACTGCAAGTAAACCAGATATTATATTTGATAATTCGCATGATATATATGCGTCACGTAAACGTTTTGGGAATACTTTCATTGTGCGTACAGCAAAACTGAGGGATTCCCTGTCGGCGACTGTGTTTCCTGATTGCTACAACCTAGGGATCTTTAAGTCAACAGTGAAAAGGTTACTTCTAGACAAGCGTACTCACTGTCCATCACATCATCGCTTACTTTCGGTTTTTTATCGGTTACATTTCGGGGAGAGTGCGATGGAACTTTTTAATTGGGACAATCCCACCGCACTATTCCCAAACCACTGCAACTCCTGAAAGCCAGAATCAACAGTGACGACCACCAGAAAAGCGCCGAGGCAATAAAGCTCGACGAAGTCCCGGAGAATGAATTTAACTGTCTTGGATCCCGCAACGAAATTAATCAGAAAATAATAACGGAGGAGTAGGAAAAAGTAAAAATGTCCACTTAACTCCATATCAAGCAGGAGACAGAACAAACAAGGCCAATAGGCACAAAGGGTTGTTTACAAGCGGGATAAGCCCAGTTGCGATGGAACTGCACAATTTGATTCCACCTAGCCTGTTCCATCATTGGACTACAAGACAAACGGCGATGCGTCATCGGTATATGGTGGACATCCCACCCGAGCGCAAAAAGCGTTTTGGGAAAACTTTTATAGTGCGTACAGCAGAACTGTGGAATGCCCGATAGCTACAACCGAGGGGTCTTCAAGTCAAGAGTGAATAGGTTACTTCTAGACAAGCGTGCTCACCGTCCATCACATCATCGCTTACCATCAGGTGAGATAGTGGTCAAGCGTGAGACTATCAATAATAATAAAAACATAATAAATGACAAAGTATTTAGTTTTTCCTGTTTCCCAGACATTCTCCAGAGACTTTCTTTACATTGGGAAATCCAGTCTAATTTGAATAATCGTAATCTTATCTTAACACTTTTGAAGTGCCTGTCAATTTTTGCTTCGTCAAGATAGAGGTGGTTATAGAATTACTCATACGGACTAAAATTGGAATGCTTGATATATAGTAGGATAAAAAAAGTCCTTGAATAATTCATCGTTACCTGATAGCAGGTTTATTTATTTATTAGGTACACCTACAGCATAGCATGCATTGTGATTTCGAAGGAACTTATTATACAATAAGGGTACTGGTATGTCATTATAATTATGTGGTTATACACAGCTTTTACCATGATGGACAATAACGTTAATTATAGTCTAATAATAAATAAACAAATAAAAGGGAGAGCAGTGGTGGCCCAGTGGCATCGGCCGCGACTTACAAGTTGTAGATCGTGGGTTCGAGCCCAGGCAGGCGCTTTACTTTGTGTAAATTATTTCATCACTACTGCTCTCAAAAACGGTGAAGGAAAACATCGTGAGGAAACTGGCATGTCCTAGAACCAAAACTTCGAAGACATGTGACATCCACCAACCCGCACTGGGCCTGCGTGGTGGATTACGACCCATTCCCTCTCACAGAGAGGAGGCCTGTGTCCCAGCAATCGGAACATTAATAGGCTGATGATGTGATGATGATGATATGATGAATAAATAAATAAGTAAATCTAAAAACATTCAAAATTTTACAGAACTAAATACTTAATATTAATATATTACCCCTCCGTAGTATCTCTACGTTGATGTCGTGGTGGGGCTTGCGTGCTCCAATGAGCCCTAGGTCAGTGCCGGTAGATTCTTCTTTGCCGCAACATTTTGGGGCGAACTTCATTTTGGGGTGGGTATGGGATCTACCTCCTAGCGGTCCATCCCGGGCAACGGCACCACAGGCTTGCCTGTGGTACGGCTGAACGATCCCACTTAAGCGGTGGTAGGCTCCGCAAGGGGCCGCCTGGCTCGCGACCACCATCCCACCGGAGTCCGGCGCCAAGCAGCTTACTGTGTTCCGCCGGTGTGTGGGACTGCCAGTGCCTTTGGGGGAGAAGGAGGATGTCAGTTGCGCTGTTCAGAACCGGTCTTGGTCTCTGGGCAAAACTGGCCGGGTAACTCATTTTGGAGGGTAGCGGGATCCGAAGCACGGTGCCAGCCGTTGGCCGACCGCAGTCAGTAGGGGGCCCAAGTAGCACGCCAGCCACGTGCCAAAGGCTGCCCCGCCAACTCGCGAAAAATCCCGGTATGCTCCACCGTGCCAGCTGGCGACTGGATGGGAGGACCCGGTGGCCATATCCGGGGGGGTTCGGGCGTCCCCGCAGTCTCCAAGTGAGTTCCCCATAGGTTGGGTTAGCTCCAGTTTTCCACTTGGTTCACTGAGCAGCGCCTCGACAGTTCGACTTCTTCCCCACCATACTCTAACACAATGACCAGAAAAAATAAGAATAAGGTGAAACAACGGCTGCACTTCCTCCCACTAAAAGTGCACCTCACTAACATCAGGGGGTTGCACTCTAATCTCGATCCGGTCCACCACCACCTCGAGACCGAGAAGCCGCACCTGTTTTTTCTAACGGAGACGAAGATAACAACCCCGTCGGACGTGGCGTACCTCAACTACCCGGGTTACTCTCTTGAACACAAATTCAAGAAGCAAGCTGGGGTCTGTGTGTACGTCCGCGATGACATTTGTTGTCGTCGTCTCCGTTGCTTTGAGAAATCGGGCTTTTCTGCCATATGGCTACTTGTGGACACTGGCGTGGAGAAGTCTCTTTACATCGGCGTCTACCGATCGCACTCAGGTGACCAGGAGACGACAGCGCTTTTTAATTGCCTCGTGGAGTCGGCTGACATAGCCCAGCAACGGTACCCAACAGCGAAGCTTAATTTTCTGGGGGACTTTAACGCCCATCATAAAGAATGGTTGTACCCATACCGGAAAACTGACCATGCCGGGTTAGAGGCGCGCAAGTTTTCTCTATCCCTAGATCTAACCCAGCTGGTGAATGTGGCAACGCGGGTACCGGATGTTGACGGCCATACACCCAACTGCTTGGATCTTCTACTGACAACTGATCCGGACAGTCATTCGGTGTCGGTCTCAGCCCCGCTGGGATCGTCTGACCACTGTCTGGTGAAATCCGTTTCGACTTGCTCCCCTCCAGATGAGAGCCCTAGAGGCACGAGGCGAGTATGGCGATACGAGTCAGCAGACTGGGACGAGATGCGGCACTTTTTTGCGTCTTATCCTTGGCGGCATGTGTGCTTCTCCTCGGGTAGCCCCTCGAGCTGTGCAGACGCGGTTGCGGATGTGATTCGGCAGGGAATGGAATATTTCATTCCATTCTCCGACATTCCGCTCGGTCACAAAACCCGACCTTGGTATAATGCAGAATGCGCCCATGCTGAGGCCCGAAAAGAGTCTGCTTACCAAGCCTGGGTCGGGGCCCGCGACCGCAAAGTTAGAGCGCGTAGGGTTCGCGCGAGGAAAAGAGCCTTTAATTCTGCCGCCAAGTTCTGCAAGCGGGTTCTGCGTCGGGCACGTTTTGACCATATTGGACGTATTGGGGCCAAGCTGGCATCGCACCCTCCGGGTAGTAAACAGTTTTGGTCCCTGTCTAAAGCGGTTGAAACGAATTTCTGTCGGCCCACTTTACCTCCGATGCTGAAACCTGATGGGTCGCTGGCTCACTCTGCAAGTGACAAAGCAAATTTATTTGCATCTCTTTTTGCTAGCAATTCACGTCTGGACGCTGGCTCCAAGCAACCACCTACTGTACCTCATTGTGACTCTTCGATGCCGGAGATCGCTGTGCACACTAAAGAGGTCCGGAGAGTATTGTGCAGTCTAGACGTGAACAAGGCCAGCGGACCTGACGGCATTCCAGCGAGAGTGCTGAGGCAGTGTGCGCCAGAATTGTCTCCTGTGTTGACTCGCTTGTTCCGCCTCTCTCTTGTAAAAGGGACGGTGCCGAAATCCTGGAAGCTTGCAAATGTGCAACCAGTGCCCAAAAAAGGCAACCGTGCAGACCCTGCCAATTACCGTCCGATCGCCATTACCTCTATTCTGTGCAAAGTTATGGAAAGGGTACTGAACAGAAAGTTGCTGACCTACCTTGAAGACAACAATCTCCTCAGTGACCGTCAATATGGCTTTCGCCGGGGACGGTCAACTGGCGATCTTCTTGTGTATGTCACGCACTGCTGGGGCGAAGCCATCGAGAGACACGGCGAAGCACTTGCTATATCGCTTGATATCTCGAAGGCCTTCGACAGGGTCTGGCACGCGAGTCTGCTCAGTAAGCTTCCTGCTTATGGCATCCCCGCTGGTTTTTGTAGCTGGATATCAGACTTCCTTAGCGAACGGTCGATCCGAGTAGTCATTGACGGCTGCTCCTCAGACCTTATGGCTATTGATGCCGGAGTTCCTCAGGGGTCTGTTCTCTCTGCAACTCTTTTCCTGCTGCACATCAATGACCTACTTCAGCCTGGTATTGTTGGGTACGCAGATGACAGTACTGTTTCAGAGAGATACTTGTCCAGCGCAAAAACCAGCATGGATGAAGTTCGTTCCTTGAGGGAGGCTATGGTTGAGCGGACAGATTTGACCTTAAGCCTTGTCTCCCAGTGGGGTGATGACAATCTGGTCTCTTTTAACGCCACCAAAACACAGGCGTGTCTTTTTACCGCCAAAAGGAGTCTGTTCGATCAGACGCCTACTTTTCGGGGTGCGTCTGTTCCTGTGACTGATCGGCTCGAGCTCCTAGGCATGGAGTTGACATCCAGTCTCAACTTCGGCTCCTCCATTGAGAACAAAGCCCAAATCGCGGCCAAAAAACTGGGCATCCTAAATAGGGTGAAGCGATACTTTACGCCTGGACAGCTTTTAACCCTATACAAAGCACAAGTCCGATCCTGCATGGAGTATTGCAGCCACCTTTGGGATGGTTCAGCTAAGTATCAGCTTGCCGCGCTTGACTCAGTGGAACGCAGAGCCAAGAGGCTCATTGGCAACGTGGAACTGGTGGACGCCAAGCTTCACAGCTTGGCTCATCGCCGCAAAGTTGCCTGCTTGTCGGTCTTCTACAGACTGTACTTCGGTGAGTGTGCTCAGGAACTCCACGACCTCATCCCACCAGCCCCCTTCTACCATCGGACATCTAGACGCACTGCAAGTTATCATCCTTACCTTGTTGCCATTCCACCAATTCGAACCAAGCGCTTCCAAACATCCTTTATAATGCGCACAGCGAATGAGTGGAACTCACTGCCTGCGTCTGTGTTTCCGAACGCATTCAACCCGAATCTCTTCAAAGTTAGAGTGAACAGGCTACTTCTGGGTAAGCTCACTCCATCGTAGACTCTGTCTCTGTCACCTATGACCTAGACTAGAGTCAAGAGCAAACCCATTACAAATAAAAATAAAAAAAAAACATGCCTAGGGTGAGGGGCCACACTAAGAGAGATACAATCCGCAGGGCAGCTTTGTGGCGACCCCACGGACATGATCTCTAGGGACAAGTCTTGTTCTCTCGTCTGTGGTTTGCCTTTATTGGCCGCTCGGTGTGAACACTGACGGGGAACAGAGCTCCCACCTCTCTCTTGCCTTAATTGGCTGGCTTGAGTGAAGATTCGCTAGAGCAAACATGCTCGGAGAAAGGAAGTTAACCCACTAAGGTGCTGGTAGGGATCTTGACCGTACTGCCGGGATTGTCCTGATAGCCGCCTCAAGCAACTCCGTATATTAATACAAAAATCGATAAAATTTTACAATCGTGTATCGTTTATTTATAACATAAGGCACATTTTACAATAAAATATCTTTGAAAATATAAAAGAACACAGTTGCTTATTTGCCTGAACTAGGTTGAACCTGTGATTCAGGCAGATATGTTGCCCCCTTGGCGTTACGTCACTAAAGTGCTAGCTAGCTAGTATTCTGCAATAGTCCTGCACCATCCGGCGATTATCCTTGGGTGCTCTTGCGTATTGACTAGTGCATTCAGGGATAATCGCCAGTTGGTGTCACATTTCATCCTACATGCCTAAAAAGGCCCCTGCGAGTTGGTTTCGGCCCCTGGTACGCCTTTCAAAGGTCCGGGACCCTATGGTCCCGAGAACATAAAAAAAGTGTTAAAATAGTGTGGGTATTGGAAAAATTTAAGAATATTAATTGTACATTCCCGTACCTCCAAGATTAATCATCTGAACTTATTGAGTGAGGCACCGTGTAACCGATTTATTTGCAAACTTTATTGTAATCGATTTTTTTGTCTCTTGTTTTGCAAATACTGATAAAGTTTTTGTACATTAAGGTAAGATTCTGTGCATAAGGGAGCGTTGAGGTCAAGGTTGGCTTTGAGGAAAGGAATACGTGGTAATAATAATAATCTTTGTGGTGGGCTATCTGGGGCGTTTTGAAGGGACTGAACGTTGAATACGTTCAACTAAATCACTTCACTTTACGCCATGTTTACTACTTTGTTAAGAAAATTAGATCACGCGTCACGCAGTGTCTTTAGTTCAGGTTCGTGACCAGTAATAGTAATTTATGCATACAAGATTTTTAATGGTACCTATTTCAATAATTTAGTTTTTTGTTCTCATTTTGTAAACACCTAAGAGCTTATGGTTACGTATTATATTCTTACTCGCGGCCAAAACGCGGGCAGAAGCTAGTGGTCTTAGGGCCGATTTTTCAATAGTCTGATAACTTTTAACTGAGGAATAAAAATGGCAGTTTGACAGCTTTCGTATAGAAAATATGTCAAACGGCCATTTTTATACCTCAGTTAAAAATTATCAGACTGTTAATAATCGGCCCTGAGAATAATAACGCACTAGTTGTATTGTACATCATTTTCTAATATTGTTGTAAAAAATCGGATCGGAGGAGCTCGTGTATGATTTGGGACGATTTTCAAGGTTAAGCAACACTTGCCAAGTCGATCCGTGGATGGGTGACCATTTTACGTAGCGAGATTGCTCTGTGCTACAGAAAGCAAGTTTAGCCTTTGGTTCCAGCTGTTATTTGAAGATCTTTGATAGTCGTTACGGGTAGTCAGAAGCCTGAAATCTGATACCAGTCTAGCCAAGGGGTATCGTGTTACCCAGTTACGGGGTTGTGGTCAGATAGCGACTGCCTATCTCCACGGTTAGATAGGCAGTCCGGTAAGATTGGAAGCCAACCCCAATATAGTTGGGTATAGACTAGGCAGGCAGATTTTTGTCATAAGTAATAATATAAAGAGGAAAGATTTTGTTTTGTTTGTTTGTACCGAATAGGCTCCGAAACCGACCGATTTGTAAAATTCTTTCACCAATAGAAAGCTACATTATTCCTGAGTAACATAGGCTATTTTTTATCCCGAAATTGGGTCCTGTGGGGTGGTCCACGGGAGCGAAGCCGCGGGCAACAGCAGGTAAGTAATAAAAAGAACAGGGATTTTAAAGTGAGTAAAAAGCAAGCCATATTGGTAGTTGCCAGTTATTTAATGATTAAGAACTTATTTTCTTGGTAATTCAGGAACATAACGTATAGTTTAGGCACACTCCACACTAGGTACGGGTGAACATAGACCATTGTTGCAGTAAGGAGCGTATGGGCTCGGACAGTCAAGCAGCAGACCTCCAACTCGCTTGCAGATCAGCCTTGTATTACAGTCATGGCAGCGCATCCTTGGGATGATATTGAAGTCACAGGTAACCCAAGTGTGTTCAGGATCTAAGTGCGGTTTGTCCACCATGGACCATTCACCTTGGATTTGCTGACCATTTTCAGATGCTTGGGTGAGAGCACCAGCAAGGACGCACTGAAAAGATAAAACAAAACTTACATTTACAATGACATTAAAGAAGACGTGGTGACAAAAGAACATTAAAGAAGACGTGGTGACTCAATTGCCAGATGTATTGCATCAATTCTGGCTATTTAGCTCATAGTTTAATTAATGTGACCAGTAAAGCCAGTAATACAGTGTGTGTTGTCTGTAAGAGATTGCCTAGTGCGATAAGACCGCCCATTGTACACTTGTGTATGTGATCGTTTGTCCTGTATGTTTTTTTGTAGTGTACAATAAAGTATATAATAAATAAATAAATAACGATGAGAGAAGAGACGAGAACCTCGTGAAAGCTGAGAAAGAGAAACAAATCAAGTATCTTTACTTAGCACACGAGGTTGTCGACATGTGGAATGTGGACTCGGCGATCATTGTGCCGATTGTCGTTACGGCCAACGGCCTGATGGCCAAAAGCCTCGACGACCATCAGTCGAGGCTGTCATTGGGCGGTTGGATCAAGGGTCTGATACAGAAGGCAGTACTCCTCGATACGGCTAGCATTGTGAGGAGGTTTCTGTCTCTGGAGCCCTAACCACCGGTAGCTTGGACCCTGTTCCCGATACCGGTTGGCCTCTATTTTTTACATTGTTGAATGTTTTTAAGTTATCTTTTTTTTATATAAAAAAATGTAATAAATAAGAATGAAGATAAATAAAGGAAATAAATAAACAGTAAAAGGTTAAAAAAACTTAATTCACAATCAGAAGGCTTCTTGTAAAACCGGTAAACCGGTAATGAAAAGTACGGTAAGTTAAGCCAAGTTTTTTAATAATATTTATACATACCAGTACTGCCACGATAAGAACGTTTTGGATGCAAGCCATCACGGATCGAGTTTATTTTCAGTTTGAAGAAAACTGTTCTTGCAATCCATTTTTATACCTCTGCCTTATCTTATGCTTATCATAATCTTAGTCATTACTCAATCTCGTCCATTACTCAATATTGTTCTCAAGTGGACAATCGATAAGAATTTCGGAAAATTCTGTGCGTAATGCACAAAACATTTGGAACTCATTCATGTTATGAATCTATTTTTGTGTAGTCAACAGTCATGCCATTAAGGCTATATTAATTCCGGTTTAGGTGAAAAAAGTATCTACACAGGTTCACAAGTTTACACAAATGCAATTTTAGACGTGTCTTTGTAGCTCAACTACGTTGTGTGCTGCTCTGTAAGTACAATTGCATTTTTTCATTCCAATTCATCGTTACCTTAGCGTAGGTCACGATGAATTGGAATGCGTAATAACTATATCTGCTTAGATATAATTCAAATAATTCAATTATGTTCTCTTTAGTCTTTAGAGTAAGGTAGAGCAACTGCACTGTCTGTATCTTCTAAACCCATTTTTAGCTAAGAGGCTGGTGCTAAATTCTTTAAAAAATACCACTTTAGACGCCAACGAAACCTTTGAAGAGGAAATCTGACAATCGGTAGTAAATCGCCAACATAGGGTGAGAATATATAATTAATAGAAAAATAGATTGTTTATCTTTTTTGTATCCCAATTTAATGTTTTTATGATTACACAAAACGTTTTGGGGACACTTTTATTATGCGTACAGCTAAGGAGTGTAATTCCCTGCCGGAGTCTGTGTTTCCCGATAGCTACAATCTAGGGATCTTTAAGTCAAGAGTGAATGGGTTTCTTCTAGGCAAGCGTGCTTCACCGTCGATCACATCATCGCTTACCATCAGGTGAGATAGTGGTCAAGCGCAAGCCTATTGATAATAAAAAAACACAGGATGTTACCTTGTTATGTTCCCTTGTTATGTTCCCTTTAATTTGTATGTGTGGTGTCTACACCACTAATCTATATAATTACTAATCTATACTTATAGTATAGATACTATAAGTATAGATTAGTAATAAATACATTCAACAATCAATTAATGACCATAAGGCGCATGTAGTAGCTCTAAGTCCCACACTCTGGTCTTTACATGCTATTCGGCCTGCATTTTTATAATTTTCAAATGAACAAGTTTTGATTGCCTGTTTTACTTATAGAGGTTGTATGTATGTGCATAGGTGTTACAGGTGTTTGAAAAGGTACTGGGTATCTATCCGTGGATAATTAATATTCATTAATTGTTTAGTAGGAACCCCTTCCCATTCCTCATTCTCCAGTACAAGCCTATCAAGGCGATTTATCTTGGTTTGGGATATAGGTATCTTTAATAATGAAAGCACAAAAACTTTAATTCATAATTTATTGACTCATTTGAATAACTAGGAATTAATAAATTACAAGTAAAATACAAAATGGTTTTTGAAAAGCAGTGATTATAAATTATTAGATTACAGAATTATGGAAGAGTGACAGCCAAAACAATTTTATAATAAAAAACCGTTTAAAAACTATGAAGAGTCGTAATTCTTTTTTGAGAAAGAAGTACCAGCTTATTCGAGGTTGGAATTAGAACACTTGTCATTACATCGTATGATTAGACAGCGCCAACGGTGCTGGGAGCGGCGGCGTCGGAGGCAGCGGGGGCACCACAACCAGCAGCAGCAGTAGCGGAGCACTCACCAGCGTTGCAGTAGGGTAGAGTAGGATCAGTGCAGGCCCGCTGGAGACCACCGACTTTAGTGCACACGACCTTAGTAGTGCAATCCACGCATGAGCTGCCGACAACGGTGCAAGGAACCCACTGCGGGTACCAGGGGGCAGATGACACCCATGGTGGAATCCACGGGTTGACGCCGGCACCGGCACCGCCCCAAGCACCTGCACCAGCTCCTCCCCAGCCACCAGCTCCTCCCCAGCCTCCTCCAGCGCCGCCCCAGGCGCCGATACCTACACCGGGTTGAGCAGGAACTGCCGCCACCCAAGCGACCTGTTGGAAAAGATACACATTATTATTAAGTCATCTTATGCCGTTTTGGTATATCCTTTGCGTTAGCGCTAAATCGCATTATAACATTGTGTTTGACTCTATAGTTCGCAAAAATTGGGATTGTTATAAAATCTAAATATTATCGAGACACAAAACATTCTCGAACAAGCTTATCAGCTAATACTATTAGAGATAATAATCGACCACTTTGTTAAGATGAGTCAGACAACTACTTAAAACTAAATTCAGATTTGTATGAGTCACTTACCAAAGCACAAAGTACTAAAACGATTTTCGCAGACATATTTGAAGTATTATATTGTTCGTTATATTTCGAGTTCGTAATACTAGCAGGCTCACTTCGTTTCTATTGTTAATGAGCGAAACTATCTCCTTTTATACTTTAAATTGTTTGTCAGTTGGATTACAAAGTACCACCTGTAGTGTATACTATGTAAACAGAGGTTTTTCCAAATGGAAAGAGTATGCAGCCATAAAGGAGATAAGATGGGTACAGTCAACAAAAGCAGATGTTTGTCTGATCAACAGTAGGAGCGCAATAATAACAGGTAATTCTACATAATGTTTTACATGAAAGTTTTATTTGCTTGTTTTTAGGTGGCTCATCTAGTTGCGATGGGAAAGTACAAATGTGCAGGTAGTAAAATTTGACTGTCTAAAAAATTTGGTTATATTTTGTAGTTTTTTTTGTCTCTAACTTAGCGTAACAGAATGAGGTTAAAATCAAGCATATATTATTTAGGCAATCTCGTAATATAATCCTACTTAGATACGTGGTTTGTGAGGATTTTTATGAAACTTTACAGTGGCTTATACGTCAGGATAACTCATAGGAAACTCGTGGTTTCTAAGAACGCAAAACATAGGCAATTAACGTGTTTATAGCTACATTATGAAATTTGGTGTTATTTGAGTTACAAATAGAGTACACAGAGTACACACCCACATTATTTATTATGACAAATGTTATAAACAATTAGCTGAAATTAATTTCATTTGGGTGGACTTCCAGGTACCTTTATACGTCATTTAAATTTCTTGTGAAAAAGAAAACAGACATCAGACATGTAATAGTAAAAACCCGTCACATATCAGCCACAGTTGACAAGCATACGCCACCTGTTTATACAAAACTATTACCGTGCGCCCCAATATCTTAATACAATTCAGATTGGTCTTGGGATTTCGATATGTCATAGAAAGTATTTGATTTGTGTTATTTTTAGAAGCCCGGTTGTACCAATACTGCCTCCCTGCTCTCCTTCCACCCCTCTCTGTTCTGAGCTGCGAAGGATTTTCGTTCATAAGGTCGCGAAAAGTTGTGATAGGGTCGACAATTAATCGAAGTTCAATCGAAGTTGATGCACGCTGACCCAAAGCTCCTGACGAAAAGTCTTAGTATATCCCGAAACTCAATCACCCACCGCCAAGGACCGACCCATTCTTATTGGGATGCACAATGAATATTTTTCTGAAATATAGATATGTTTACCAAACCAAGTGAAGGGTACAGGCAAAAAACAGGGAATGTCCAAAATAATAAAAGATTTTGAGTAAAACGCTGTTAAAAGTTTAGAAGTGTGTAATTTTTATACTTTTCTTAACCGGTATGTACCGGTATGTGATGGACATGCCCGGTTCTTTTCGTTTCAGCCATAAACAAAAACGTCTTATTGGCGCCTTAAGTTTACTTTAAAAAAAAGTTAGTGATTGAGAATAAAACTACCATAGATAGAGTTTTGATTGCCAGTAAAAAATAGAAAATTCAAACTTGTGACATTCCCTTTCATTGCCTGTACCCTTCAAGTGCTTTGAGGTGGAAATCAAATTAAGTTTCACATTGATATATATATTACTATTGAAGTTTCATCAATCAATCCATCGGTGGTTCTCCAAAGGGATTTGAGGAATTTCATCATGTTATTCCAACATTCTGAACCGCTGATCCGTTTGAATCTCTGTGTTACGGACTTGAGTTTCAAGGTTCTGGCAGAACTTAAGTGCCTTATTGCTTCGATTATTACTTGACCCGTTTCACATTCCACTAAAGGGCTTTTGTTGATATTTGGCAGAACCGCCTGGTTGGCCAGTGTAATGCTTCTTTCTGGTTTACCTACCTACCAGGTAGCTAGAGGGTAGTAAAGGAAAAAGCCAACTGAAGGTTAAAAAAATATTAGACCTCAGGGTCGGGGTTGTCACTCGCGGTTCGAAGTACATTGCATAGCCACAAGATAGTGTATCACTGGCCTTAGCGTTAGAGGCGTCCGGCGATATGCAGTGCAGTTTAAACTCGGGGCCAGGTCCCGGGAAGCTGTGGTGCAGAGTAGGTGGTAGGTAGACACGTAGCGCGGCGACACGGAGTAGGCAGCTAACAGTGCGTTGGGGTAGGCCAACACACGCGCTAGGTAGTAGTGTGAAGCCGATCTGAAGCCTGGGTAGGAATCCCAACACGTGGGGGTAAACTTCACGTGATTATTATAAGAAGGAAGAGTGGCCGTAAGATGTGAGCAATAGATAAATAAATAAATAAAAAGTTTATTTAAAATCATAAGGTAAAAAAATAAGTACAATTGCTTAAATCTATGTCAAGTTCATACGTTTTATGTGCCTGTGTTTCAGGCGAAAAGAGATACATTTTTTTATAAATTATCACTGTATAAGGTGAGTCATCTTAGGTACATTTTTAAGGGTGTAAATAAAATAGTAAAATTCTTAGATACTAAAATATCAAAATACATAAAATACGTACAATATCTATTTTAGAACAAGCAATAACTTCTCTGCATCTTCGTAGGACATACTTTATAGAGTTTCTTTGATAATTTTCATACAGTTACAATAATATAAGGAATAATAAATGTTTGTTGTTATGTTTAGCCTATTGAAGAACAGTGGCCCGAGGAACATGCAAAATTTGAATGTAAATGCATGTTTTGTACTTTTTACAAACTACATATCTTCGTCTTTTTTTTTTGTATATTCATTGCGATATGCGTGTTATTTTAATACGATGCTCAGTATGAATAATTGTCAAACTGTTAGTACTTCACTAGATTTATAGAGGAGGACTAACTAGTGAAGTACTAACAGTTTGATAATTATTCATACTAAGGGCAAGCAATGCTTCATACATGATCTTACTTGGTGTATTTGGGTGTATAAACGCCCAATGCTATATAGTGTACGCAACCTTTGAGCTTTCAAAAATCTACTCCTTACACCGCACGCGGTTTTATGTCCAATTCATACGCTGTCTCTCCAATAAAGCTCTGGATTGCGCTACCTTTTGGCATTAAAAAACTGAAAGCAAATTCACTTTTTTCATTTAAGTAACACTAAATAGCTCTCATCTAGAGACAGAGGTCTAGAAATAGTAATTGTTAATAGGTTTCTCGTATTTTAATGGTATTTGTTGAAGTATTTTTTAGTCTATTTTATTTATATATGTGTATTATTAATATAAGAATATACATTTTCGAACACAAGATGTAAATTTTTGATATTGTTTTGTACCCTTTCACAACGTTGTCCTATTTAACCCAAAGGTTGACTGGTAGAGAATGCGGCAATTGTGGTATTAAGTCCGTATATGTACCATTATTGTACATGAAATTTAAATAAATAAATAATTACAATAACTTCTGTTTGCCCAGCCTTTTCCCAACTATGTTAGGGTCGGCTTCCAGTCTAACCGGATTCAGCTGACTATCAGTAGTTTTTATGGAGTGACTGCCTATCTGACCTTCACAACCCAGTAACTGGGTAACACGATCCTCCTTGGCAAGACTGGTGTCAGATTTAAGGCTTCTGACTATCTGTAACAACTATCAAAGATCTTCAAATGACTGCCGGGACCAACGACTTAACGTGCTTTCCGAGGCACGGAGGAATCTCGCTATGATGGTCACCCATCTACGAATCGACCTTGGCAACCGTTGCTTAACCTTGAAGATCAACCCGTGTGGCTGTTATTATTTAGCCACGAGCTGCTCCTTCTGTTTGCAGTAAAGTAGTTAAAAAGAAAAAGATAATAAGTACGCACTTCTTTTGTAAAATAGTAAACTCTTTGCTCTTATCCAACAATCAATACAATGTACAAATATTAGTAGAGATAAGACATCCCTGAGATTAAGAGCCAGTATCATCAAACAAATATGAGATCAGGGTAATCGAAGAGTACTTATTGTATGTAGCTGGGTAGCGACAGCAAAAGTCGAAAGGTTTCTGTATGTTTGTTAGTGGAAAATAACAAAGATTACATATAATCACTTTATAGTGTAACTGACATGTTTTGTTGAAGTACTCTAATGTCGCAATACGTTATCAAATAGTTGGGTTCACATGATCAACAAGCTGATTCATCTCGACGAATACGATAGTTTAGTTATTTACGCATCTCGCCGTAAGCATATTCAACATTAACATATTCATTCATTTTTCGGTTCATTTTAAACATGATAGAGCTCTTAATAACTTATATAATTTATTTATTTATTTGTTTATAACAATTACTTGCTGTACTTACAGTTTGCACCAAGGCGTACAGCAAGCCAAAACTACACATAGAATAATACTTATAAACTAAAAAACTTTATACAAACATTTAACATATTTTTTTTACTGAGCATAAATATGTCGACGCCAGGTTCCTGAGCAATTAGGTCGTTCAGCAAATTGAGCGCCTGGGCTGTAGGAGCATGACGAGCAGTCAGGGTACGGGAGGGCGGAGCCGCAAACAGGCACCGCGGGGCACAAGCACGCGACACCCGCATTCGGTCCGGAGCGAATAGTGAACATCGAGCTAGCGTGGACGAGTCGTCGATCTTAGAGTTCAACAGTAGGTAGTAGTGCATCAACAACGCACACTTCCGTCGCAGTTCCAGCGTGTTGATGCCCACCATTCCCGCGACGAACAGAGACGGATACAAATAGGGATAATACCCATACATTTTTTTGTACAGGTAACGAGCAAACTTGCGTTGAACCCGTTCTATCATGAGCTTATATTTTTGCTCGTGCGGATCCCATACCAGAGAATTATACTCAAGCTTACTACGCACGAAGGAATAGTACAGTACCATAATGGCAATCCTGTCCTGAAACCCACTGGCCTGCCTCATAACAAAACCAAGCGATTGGAATGCCTTGGCGCAGATATTGCCAATATGCCGATTAAAAGTCAAAGTCGCATCCAAAGTCAGTCCTAGGTCTTTGATTTCTGTGACACGTTCCAGAGGGACACCTGATATGTGGTAGTCATTCTGAATGGGCGCACGCGCATAATATTATCCTGGATTCGATTCCAAGGTTGGGTAAAGTCCTATTTGGTTTATCCGTCTCAAATTTCAGACTCAGCTGGTTGTCAAAAATCTGGGGATCATTACAAAGGCAAAAAGGTACCTCACGCCAGAACAGCTGCATGGAATACTGTTCTCATCTCTGGGACGGATCTGCCAAATACCAAGCTGGCTAAGAAGCTCATCGGCGATGAGGCACTGGTTATGTCATTGTTTCAGAGGCTTGAACATCGTCGCCGAGTTGCCAGCTTGTCGGTTTTTATCGGTAATATTTCGAGGTGTCATCATCATCATATCAGCCGAAAGAGGTTCACTGCTGGACATAGGGTCTCTCAAGCGTTGCGACATTGACCGGTCCCGTGCGTCTCGTAACCAGCGGATCCCCGCAACCTTCGAGATGTGTGCGATGGAATTACATGATCTAATTCCGCACAGTTATCTTCGGACTACCAAACGTACGAGCGATGCGCCATCGGTACATGATAGACATCCCACCGATACGCACTAAACGTTTTAAGAATACTTTTTTTATGCGTACAGCTAAGGAGTGGAATTCCCTGCCGGAGTCTATGTTTCCCGATAGCTACAATCTAGGGGCCTTTAAGTCAAGAGTGAATAGGTTACTTCTAGGCAAGCGTGCTTCACAGTCGACCATCATCGCTTACCATAAGGGGAGATAGTGGTCAAGCGCAAACATGAAAAATTCTGTAGCAGCCCAGAGTTTGGATTTATGCCTGGTTGATGGAAATATGCTCAACGAGTGGGGCTTAAAACATAACTGGCAAAATGTGAGTGCACCATAGATGCAAGTCTGCCCAACCCTTTGGCAAAGACAGGCATGATATTATGTTATACTAGCTTCTGCCAGCGTCTTCGCCCGCGTGAAAGTCGATATTTACCCCGAGGAAACATATTCCGGGGATGAAAACTATCTTATGGTCCTATTTGGCACAGCCGTGGGACATACAATGTTACTTTTATATTGTTTTCTTTTTTATATTATTATTGTTTAGTCTAAGTTTTTATTTTTTTATGTTTATGTTGTGTGCTTTGGCTTGTGTCAAATAAATGTGATTTCTTTCTCTCTTTCTTTTTAAGTGCTATTCCTGTCTATAATCTATCTCTTCTTCTTCTTGCCAAATTTCATCCCGATCCATAGCAAGTAACAAACATTGTGTGATTAGATACCTAAATATATATTCAAAAAGGTCAGATGCGTTAAACTTAGATTCGGCGAACTTGTATGACCGAATATAATAGACACAACCGTAACTAAAGCAAAAGGAGTATGCCAGGATTGCAGCAGGTGGCGTTCGGTAGTTTCTGTGAGCAAGACTTGATTTACGTATGTAGGTAGAGCTCATATTAAGCATAAAATAATGACATGCAAAAGAAAACTCACAAACACGTGTAAACTTTACAGGAACTATGAAACTGAATGTTGTTTTCAATCAACCATTCCAAGTATTCGGCCGGTGCCCGGTATAGTTACGTTTTCAGGAAAATTCAATATGAGAATAATCCCTGAAACATCGACAAATGAATATCGTTCATGGATTTTACAGGAAATGCATACGATTCCCCGATCCACCCTCGCTGTACACGTATACATTCATAAAGGGGATTATTCAATTGTTGCATGAAATAAAATACGAATTTGGTTGCGTATAGGATTATAGGTCCACTACACATGGAACGGATTGCGGGTGCTAATTGAATTGCTTCGTTAGTGAGCAGTCGGCGTGGGTGCGGATTATGTGTAAGGGCTTTATGGAGTTAATTTTGTAACAGTGACCTTTATATCAGGACGATTTCCTATTTTGATTCTAATGACATCTTCGATGAATTTGAATTTGGCCGTGATGATATGTTATGTTATAAGATGCAACAAAATCTGTAACAGACTGTGTTGCAAATATGCATCCAGGGTGATCTAGGTGCTGCCACGCTGTGGAGGTGCTCTATTCGACATGCATATTTTATGTTTTTTGATGTAAGACGCATACATTTTTATAGGGTGACTCGAATTTAAAAAAAAATATTGGAAAGAGTATTTATTATACCTCAAAGTCGGTCCCATTTAAATTTGAGAAATAAAATCAACCCCTGAAGAATACCCCCAGGGGTTGATTTTCACCTTCATAAAAGGTTTTATTGATAATTTTCCCACTGAATTTTCAATTGAGATCCGATTCTGTTGAAATTAAGTAACTGAAACTGAAAAGCGAAAAAGAAAACATTTTTAATAAAAATGTTTGGGCGTTTAGCCGCCAAACAAAAAATCAACGAAGATCAGCCTAACTAAAATAATTATACGCTTTAGGTATTAAATTTGCATGTTTATTTGGTGCCTTGGTGCCGCCTCAAAATGCTAGACAAAACATTTATATTTTTTGCTTTTCAGTTCGTTATTTTATCGGTATTTTTTTTTATTAAAATGGTTTTTTGGGCTAAACAAATTCGAACGATAGTCGTGCCAGCGGCAGCGGCATGAAGAAAAGGAAAGTACAGACAGAAGTAATGGTCAACCTATTATACTCTCTCGGAGTTTGAATGAAAAAGCTTAGCAGTGCCCACTGCATGTATCTATCTATCTAATACCTTTAAACGAGCAATTCTTGTATATATTTATATATATAAACTGAATGTCGGAAACGGCTCCAACGATTTTCATTTAGTATGTATAGGGTTTCGGGGGCGATAAATCGATCTAGCTAGGTTTAATTTTTAGAAACCGTCGGTTTTCTCTATTTCGCCCAGGTATTTAACATAATTGGACCAGCCATTGAGGGGAAATGTATTGAAATCATATCAAGTGTTCTAGATTTTGTTAAGAAGGCAAAGCTTAGCATAATAACAATAACTTTATAAAAGCAGTAAGCCGTATAAATAGCTCTTTTGGTTGGGTGGTAAATGAACTTGGGCGATTAGAAGTTTAGTCGGTACTCTACATGCCGACTGGCCAACCGACTAGGCGCCTACTATAAATATGGCCGGATAGCCGGCTTTTGCGACTATTCGGTACATCTCTATTAGTTATTGGCCAATTATGTTTAAGTCCCATGTAATAGTGGCGAACTTTTTGGCATGTTCATACAAAAATCCGGGCTATAGCTGAGAAATTCAACATGCAAAAACCTAATAGCACTTTGCCTCACATGGGAACCAAACTTGAGGTTCTGCCTTATGCTCGGCAGTAGCACTTACGAGCACTAGACCTACAAGGCAAGAATAAAAGTTTAGTTATTATTTATATTTTATTAAAAACGTTATGATTAGTTGTCTAAGGCCCACTTGCACGAAAAACTTAACTCAAAGTTAGTTGCTAACACGATGTTAAATTGACAATATAGTGTGACAAACTGTCAGTTAACCTCGCGTTAGCAACTAACTCTTAAGTTATGTTTTTCATGCAAGTCGGCCTAAGCGACTAACCTATATAAATTACCTATAGTTTGACCGTAAGCACGTTTTTGTAAGGCTTAATTATTATTTTCATCGCCTGTTTTACTGTAGCTCATTAAGTGTACCTAAGTGCCAACTAATAATCTTAATATAATATTATAAATGCGAAAGTTTGGATTAATGTTTGTATGTTTGTTACTCAATCACGCTAAAACAACTGAACGGATCTGGATGGTGATAGACTATAGTCTGGAATATAATATTGGCTACTTTTCATCCCGGTGTAATGTTCCCTTGGGATAAGAAAACACTTTTCACGCGAAAGAAGCCGCTGGCAGAAGCTAGTCGACTACAAATGTCCGGTGGTTTACCCGAATCATCGGGAAAGCTGACTATCTTTTTTTTTTTCCTTTCTTATATCTGCGATCAGTGCTTGGCAGTATTAGCGAATTTGGTGAGCGCGTTATGTCGGTTAGAGTGCGTCCCACAGTGAGGGCGTCCCCTCATCGTCTATCCTTGATTATTTTGTTCTAAATTATGTCCTTCCGCTTGAGGCGCTTTATGTAGCTACGTATCGTAAGCTGTGTTGCCAATGTATTGGGGTGTTTCACTAGCTAATCCCGGTATTTTAAGGTGACGTTTTGGATTTCGTCCTTTATTATATTCAGATGTTCATGAATTTCCTGGTTTGTGATGTACCATGGTACGTTGCTAATTGTTCGCAATATTATGTTTTGCATTCTCTGCAAGCATGAGATGGTTGAATTGCTGGCGCTACCCCCGAGTTAGACGTCGTACACCCATACCGGTTTCAGGATTACTTTATAGATGAGTAGCTTGTTATCCATCGACAATTTTCTGTTACGAAAAGATTATCTGATCATATTTTTCTGGAAAACAACACTCTACCTTTTATTCCTGAACAGCAAAGAAAAACATTCACAGGTTATAAATAAATGTAAAGAAAACAAACGTCATGAACTCTGTATTTCATGATAGGCACTTTAAGAACGCGATCATTTGCTTACGCATTAAACGTGTGTTTCGTTAAGTTAATATTAGTTAGATAATGATGTATATTTAGCCCAACAATATTCGAGATGGTTTGTTTGCAAAGGTATAACGAATCTGCATGTGCTCTTGGAAAAAACTGTGAAAGGAGATCAAAGTGTGTGTGGAATTTGAGAATATGGGTTCTACACATTGATCGTTTATATTTCACTACAATACTGCAAGCGGTTTTGTCCAAGTGCCAACAAGAGAATATGTTCCCAGGATATTTTTTTTTTTTTTTTTGTACAATCCCACCGCACTATTCCCAAACCACTGCAACTCCTGAAAGCCAGAATCAACAGTGGCGATCACCAGAAAAGCGCCGAGGCAATGAAGCTCGACGAATTCCCGGAGAATGAATTTAACTGTTTTGGATCCCGCAACGAAATTAATCAGAAAATAGTAACGGAGGAGTAGGAAAAAGTACAAATTTCCACTAGTTATACTAGGATAAAAGAATATCAGTCATCATTATCATCATATCAGCCGAAAGTTGTCCACTGCTGGACATAGTCCTCCCCCAAGCGTCACCACATTGACCGGTCCCGTGCGTCTCGTAACCAGCGCATCCCCGCAACCTTCACCAGGACATCGGTCCATCTGGTGGGAGGCCTCCCAACGCAACGTCTTCCAGTTCGCGGTCGCCGCTCCAGAACCTTTCTGCCCTATCGGCCATCCGTTCTGCGAGCAATGTGCCCTGCCCACTGCCACTTAAGTTTGGAAATTCTGCGGGCTATGTCGGTAACCCTGGTTCTCTAAAAGAATATACTATGCCCTAATCCAGTTTCATCCAACTCGCCAAAAGCCACAAAGTTACTGTCGCATTTGTAATATAATAAGTAGATCAGTTTATACGCATTTGCATGTGTGCATATGCGTATAAACAGAGAAGAGCGTGAAGAATTCGTAATAAATTATATCGATAGGCGTTTTAAAATTGAACTGTCTTATTTGTTTATTTATTAAAACTACCACCAGGACAGCAGAAATGAACTGGAACTAGGTGCTTTATTGGTTCCGAGTCGACACCGGCTATCGCGGAAACCCGGCGCTGTGGCTCTGTCTCGCACACGAGTCCCAGCATTATGCTGAGCGATGACCGTTTTGCGTAGTTGTGACGCATACTTTGTAATGATTGTATTTATGTTATTTTTTTTTGTTTTTTTATGGTATGCGTCGTGCCTGGCGTAAATATAAAAAAATACTTTCTTTCTTTCTTAAGCGAATTACTACTTAGCTCAATAATGGTGGCCTCCATAATTATGCCAGGTGGAATGAATTTATTAAATGATAAATGATTTTATTTCTGTAAGTTGGTTTGTACAAACACTTTTACATGTCGATCATATTTTGAAAACTAGATGAGGTCGGCGTTTCCTATCTGACTACTCTGAGAAGAAAGGCCGAAACAAAATCAGAGGTCACAGTCTCTTTTAAAGTCCAGACAAAACAAAAATCTTGGTTAGATCATGTGAAGACCATGTAGTTTGATGTCTGAAATGGTCTTTTGAGGAAAGAACCAGCCATATTGAGTGGACCTGTCCAGTCAGTGCACGCATTTGTCAATAACCGAGCAGCTCAACACAGAATTTAAGGAGCTCAACGATTCGACGAACAATACCAAAGAAAGGACATTCGGGTAGGCCGCATAAACTACTCAAACTGCCAGACCACGATTAAAAACTAAGATAAATTAAAAATAAAAACAAAAAATAAATGGTCCACATAGTCTTCACATTAACAATAATTAAAATAAAATAATATAATACTTCAAAAAGTTAATATTCTTGTCATTGCGAGAAAACAAAAAAAAAAAAAAAACAAAATTCACAGTGGAAAATATAAAAAATCAAAATTCATTTTTAATTGGAGCAGCTCAATCCCAAGCCTTTTTGTCCTCAACGTAATCTTGAATGGTATAAAACGCTTTCTGGCACAACTTACGTTTGGCTTGGTAGCTTATTATAAAAGCGCACACATTGACATCTAAACGAGCCACCTATTTTCTTGAGCCTTGTTGTTGGTACTACAAATTTGTGTTTGTTTCTAGTATTTATCTTATGGATATCACTGTATTTTTTAAACAATTTTATATTTTTATGGGCATACAAAAGATTTTCATAAATATACTGAGAAGGCACAGTCATTACATTAATCTCCTTAAATTTCTCTCTGAGAGAGTGTCTCGGGCTTTATTTATAAATTGAACGAACAGCTCTTTTCAGCAAAACAAAGATAGTCTGGATGTCAGCGGCGTTTCCCCACAACAGAATACCGTACGACATTACACTATGAAAATAGCTAAAGTATACTAAACGGGCTGTCTCTATATCAGTTAAATTACGAATCTTTCTAACAGCATATTATGCTGCGGAGCTTAGCTTTTTTGACAATTTATCTATATGTGGGCCCCACTGAAGCTTAGCATCTAAGGTTAAGCCTAAGAATACTGTGCTATTTTAAGGATTCAATTCTTCGCCCTTTATCGACACATCCGTTTTCACCTGCCTGACGTGAGGCAGGGTAAACTTAATGCATTTGGTTTTTTTTTCATTAAGAAGTAAGTTGTTAACATTGAACCAGTGAACTACTTTTGAGATCGCGCTATTTACATCGTCAGTTACCAGCTGCTGACGTTTAAGCTTAAACAAAAGTGAAGTATCATCCGCAAACAACACTATATCATGGTTATCCTTTATGAGGTAAGGCAAGTCATTAATATAAATAAGAAACAAGAAAGGACCAAGAATTGAGCCCTGCGGGACTCCCATTGTTACTATAGATCCGGGAGATCTTTTTCCATTAACGTCAACGCTCTGAATCCTATTACTCAAGTATGAAGTAAGAAGATCCAGAGCGCTGTCCCGGATCCCGTAGAGGCGGAGTTTCCTGATTAGCGTTTCATGAAGAACACAATCAAATGCCTTGGACAAAACACAAAAAATTCCCAAGGCATCGCATCTATCTTCCCATGCATTATAAATATGTCCTAGAAGCTCAACACCGGCATCAGTAGTTGAACGACCCCTTGTAAAACCAAACTGTTTGCTATGTAATAATTTATGTTTATTAAAAAATCTTTGCAATTGCTCTAACATTAATTTCTCAAATATTTTACGTAACTGAAATAGGTCTATAATTTGTAGGGTCTGATGTACTACCTGATTTAGACAAAGGTATTATTTTACTATTTTTCATTAGGTCAGGAAACTCCCCACAGTCGATACAATTATTAAAGATAATAGCTAAACTAGGTATTTCTGTATGTATTAAGATTATGCCAGTAGGAGTGAATAAAAGTATAATTATGCCTGTATCAAGATAAATAATTTAGGGTGTCATCACCATCATATCATTCGAAAGACTTCCACTGCTGGTCATAGGCCTCCCCCAGGCGTCACTACATTGACAGGTCCCGTGCGTTTAGCATCCAGCAGACTCCCGCCACCAGGCTGACCTGGTGAGGGTGTTACACCTGACGTGACCCTGAGGTCAGGATCAGGTCAGGTGTAATGAAACTAAATCATTACAAGTGTTCATAACGACAAATGTCTTTTAAGAGGATCCCTAAAACTTCACTAATATGTAAACGATCTAACACGTGTTTAAAGCATAGGTATGTATGTACTCTAAGATTAATAGATATGTACATTAGGGCTTTCTTGCTGCGTACTTAGGTATTATATTATCGGTAGGTTTTTACCGCCTCATGTTTTTTATGTAATAATCTATTCGGATTAATATCATCGAGTAACCGTAGTTATGTAACTAAAAAATATATTTGATTTTCGTAAATAAAACAATCTAAAATAATTCTGTAACTTATAGTTTCTATATGCTAAACCTGTATCACATAACACCACGATCTACCAAGCGCCTTATAATTTAGAATAGCATAAAATGTTCAATGCGAGTTACAGAGTTAAAGTTACCGTAGGAACTTACAGTGTAAAGAATAAAAAATAAATAAATAAGAATTTTAACTGTATTTACTTTGTTTTGAACTGCGTTATTATTAAATTGATATACACGTGTATAATTATATCTAAAGCACGTGTCTATCTTACGTGTTTTTCCTATCAGGGAGAATCATACGACCAAGCGTAGACAGTTTTAAGTCATTCATTGTTTAAATATAATAAACTGCTGTTTACCTTCTCTTTTGGGAAACCTAAAGCTTGTTGCTATTAGCTAAGTTCTTATCATGTAACAAAATTATGCATTCTGATTAATGCATCTTTATAATATTTACTTTAATTATTAAGTACTTATGCAGTTTGCTGCTTTCGTCAACATGTCTCTCTTTTCACGTTGCTATTGTAAAAGAGACTTAAAAGAATTATAATAAGGATTATATTCATAAGACGATGGTAATTCGTCAACGCACCTACCTGTAACTACTCTTATCTACATTGAATGCAATGTCATCTCATTAGTCTCTGGTTTTTCTAACACAAGGCAATAAAACGATAGATTATTTTAATATAATTGAAAATATTATGCTTCGTTAATAGGAATATACCAGTTAGCTTTTTTCAGGCAGCAGCTTCCGATTTGAAGATTTAATTTAATTATTTTTGGTTTAAAAAATAAGTATAGGTATCTACTTCTGACGCAAGTATATAGTATATATCGTATCTACATTTACGTTTCCAAACTCACTTGTATTGGTATCAGTACGCATTGCTGGCATTGTCGGCAACTTAACTGCCGCCTGTTTTTAATTACCTATTTTTGTATTGTTTGTTTTACTCTAGACGCTTTTACGTGCACGTCTTTTTACATTGTTCTCACTTAAGTATATGCATTTTTCCAACAAGAATGATGTAACCAAATACTTGTAATTAAAACTGAAGAAAAAGAGTGTCCGTGGAGTTTCATACACATTCTACTACATAGAGAACTACTGACGCTTGCGAATGAGCAACTAGATTCATCCTTTTTTTTGACAATTTAAAGTACTTATATAGGTACGTTTAAGTTGAATAAAAAAAAATGTTTTTTTTTTTTTGCTGGCTCGCCTTTGGCCACTATCTCGCCTGATGTTAAGTGATGATGTGGTCAAAGGTGAAGCACGCTTGCCTAGAAGCAACCTATTCACTCTTGACTTGAAGACCCCTAGGTTGTAGCTATCAGGTAACAAAGACGCCGGCAGGGAATTCCACTCCTTAGCTGTACGCACAATGAAAGTATTTTCAAAACGCTTTGTGCGTATGGGTGGGATATCCACCATGTACTGACGGCGCATTGCCGTACGTCTTGTAGTCCGATGATGGAAAGGGCTAGGCGGAATCAAATTGTGCAGTTCCATCGCACACTCTCCGAAATGTAACCAAAAAAGGTAAAGCGATAATGACATAATTTTATTCGCATAATATTGATTGGAATTCGGTCTGTTTTAAAATGAACCAACATGATACCAAACACAACAGTAAGCAGATTAGAAAAATATCTCAGTAGGAACGTATAAGGTATTCAAAAAATTCTGCGTATGGTTCTTAAAATTTTAATACTCCACTTCCGAGAGTCATTTGGTGTACAATAGACGAAGCAAGCAAACAATGTAATCTCGCAGATAAGTTTGAAGACACAGGCAAATGCACGTGATGTCATTGCGTAACTTTGTCCTAACTGACCCTGGCAATGAGAGTTTTTAATTATACGGGGCTTCAGATTTCAATAATCGTTATAATCGTACATAAGCTTCATGTAAATGCAGTTGCTAAGTCAAGTTTGGTATCTCATCGTCTTAATATCACGTCTCTATCCCTCGAAGGGTTGGCAGAGGTGTACTGTAAAGTTTGCTTGCTGTTATAAACTTTATTGCAGCATGCAGACTGGCAGTAAATACTTCTCTTCTTTAGAAGCGTTTTCAGCACTGACCTCTATTTGTATAATAGAGGTCAGTGGTTTTCAGAATTTAGGATAAGATATAAAAAGCTTTTTTACAAAAAAAATGCAACCGACTGCCAAATAAAAACACTACAAAGTGAAAAATAAATACCTATAGTATAATAATTTCAGATGTCGGTGTTCTTGTTTTTGATTCTTCATTTTTTGACACCTATAATGCTTAAAGTTACGTCAGAATAGATTAACTAGAGTCAAGAGCAAACCCAATAGAAATAAAAATAAAAAAAATACCCGAATAATATCAATCTTGAACATAGCCGGTGAAATTTGAGTGTACCATAGGATGAACTGTGCACATCTGCGCACTCCTTTTTAGTGTTATGGCGTGATGTTATGTTATGAAATGGTCTTGCAGCCATCCCGCGAGAAACATACTCTTTCAAACAAAAACAAATATTTTCAAAATCGGTTCACAATTGACGGAGAAATCGGTGAAAATACAAAAAAAAAACAAATAGAACCTCCTCCTTTTTGGAAAGTCGGTTAACAATCGGAATCGGACCTCCGTAACATCCCTATACGGATACGCCTTGGCGAGACTGGTGTCAGAGCTCAGGCTTCTGACTACCCGTAACGACGAAAATATTTTTTTTTATTCTTGCGCAATTATGCGTGTCATTTACTCCGGTCCCCATAGTAGCTATAGTACAAACACATTTCGCCAGATACGTTTTACTCCACTGTAATAGAAGACAACCTTTTTGCAGTGTTCGTATACCAATCCAGCTACTTAGAAACTCCAGAAGGGAAAACACAAGGCTCCGCGTAAACGAGCCACACACGCGCAACGAGTCGCGGCCACTTGCGACTTAGTGTCAACCACACGCGACTGAATGGCCGCGAGACGCCACCGGTGGCGACCACTCGCAGCTAACACTCGCATAGCAGAGTAACAAATTGTAGCGACCACCAACCACTAAGTGGCGGCCACCGACCACTTTCGTTTGCGCTGTATAGTTCTCGCCAAACTTCTTGGCCGCCCTGAAGTTGGCTGCAATGGCTGCACAGTAGCATCTCATACAAAAACAGCACCGTTTCGTGCCTTGCGCATCGGAAAGCCAACTTCAGGGCGGCTCAGAATTAGGCGAGCACTAAACCAAAGGAATGGCGCGCGACAGCCTGGCTGTGCTCGGTGGCCCGTTTGCGTGGAGCCTTACACTTTGCCTGACACAGGCACCAACCCCAGAACCTCATGCTCGGTAGCAGCGATTGCGACCACTAAACTAACAGTAACGAGTGCATAGTAACAGTATTTAGTTTCTAGGAAGAAACATGTTTTGTTCGAAATGTAGATCAAAAAAAAAGATCTACATTTACTCCTGAATATTCTTAATTTCAGATAACTGAATAAATAATTCCCAAATGTTTATATGTTTGTGTATATAAGTTTAAATATTTGTAGACGTCCCACGATACAGGATAAATTCCTATTGTCGGGCAAAAATAAAACAAGCAGATATTATACTTGCCTAACAGGACCCGAAATTAAACTTAAAATAATGTATGATATAATTCCATGTCACAAGTATCATCATGCACCTTTTGCTATTTACTGGCAATCGGCTGTGAGTCTTTTTTTCATGCTTCATCTTAATATTTAACACCATTCTAGCCATATATCAGATTTCACCCAATCCATCAATCGTTTGAGAGTGTGGCGATGTCGCGATATACTCGCACCTACTTGACAGCTTAGTGGGACTTTCAAGGAACATAAACGAACTGAACATACATATTAAGATCATATTGGATTGACTTATTATGAAACCATTTCGTTGGTAGCAGTAATAGGATATGACAGTCGTGAACGATTATGCGACAGGTGACAGACAAAAATCGGACGGGCCGAAAATTTTGTAATACGTTTTTATTTAAACAGCACCTAACGCATATATGCAAGAATTATTTCAGATCGAAACAAACATGTCACATTTTCAGTTACAGTTACAATAAATGGGGCTCAGAAACTGGAAACCATCTGATACTCGTAGGTCAGTTCTGTCTTCGAATATGGTACTGGGCCAGGCTAGGGATTTAGCCAACAAGTTTGTCATCGAAACTAAGAAGAATATGCGAAAAAATTAATTTAACAAGTTTATTAAATACTTGCAATGTATGCATGTATGTATTTATGTTCGGGTCAAATCTTGCAACTGAATTATAAAGCAGTTATTATCCTCAACCGATTAAGATGAAATTTTGCAAACACGTTTGGTTTGGATGACAACGCACGGTAAGCTAAAAAGATAGTATATCAAAAAAAAAAAAAAAAAAAATTGGTCAAAATTATAATATTTCCTGTTCAATACCTATCCATTACCCAAACTGTAAATACATACTTATCGAGACAGAGGTCAACTGCAAAAGAAAGCGTAATAGTTTATAGATACTGTATATCCTAAGTATGGACTAACGCCAAGCTCTAGACGTCTTCAAGAGGCAAGTACATATGGCTGCAATGTCAGGATCATACCACTCCCAATGCATTCCACAGTCTATGGAGATGTGTTGATATCAACATAAAACGGGACACCGCTGTAGGTGTAAGAGGGCCCGGGAACAGGGTCATTGTGTGAAGGATCGCGATAGTCAAGGAGTAGATGTGGGGTTGAGCCCCAAATAACCACCCTGATTTCTCGATGGACAAAGTCCCAAAGAAAGTACCTTTTCTACACACTTCTACATATATGTAACCCTACATTGCAACTGGAATTTCGCAAATAGAAAAACCCAGTAACACTTACTAATCCAATGTACAAACACGATGTCTGTAATAATGATAAATATTATTTCATGGGAGCACAGCGTACAACAAAATATTTTCTTAGGTATAACTATGATAATTACAGCTTTATTAGATTACCAAAAGTAGAAACTAGATGCGATAGCATGCTGAAATCGTTCTATAACCAACCATTTCAGAAGAGTGAATGTGTAGCAGAAGATTACCAACGGATGTTAGGTGCGTATAATTATTTGAATATAAGCCCATTTCCGTTCCGATTATTATGTTTTATTATATCAAACATCCGTTTGTTTGTCTAAAACATTTAATTAGGCTTTTCTTCACTGAATTGATGAGATTTTCGCAATTAAAACTGTAACGTGTGTTTACTTTGAGTCATACTGCGCGAAAACAATTTGTTTGGCCAAGACTTTACTACGTACCAGCTATCTCAGCAGGAGCCATTATCTAACCTTATCTACGGTAATTGCTGTGAGAAGTATAAAAGGCCATGTCTACAAAATTCTAAACAAATATAAACGAACGAGCTCATACGAAACACAAGTACACATATATTAAAGTGTGAAACGAACGAATTTCGCGGTAAATGAAAATTAATATTTTTCAAAAATAAACAACAATACCAGTTCAAAATGAGGATCATATATTTACTACTCCTTGTAAGTATTATCTGCCGTTATTATAAGATATTTTTTTTTTAAATATTGTCACATTTCTTGAATTTTTTAGAGGGTATTTTTTCGTGTATGATCTTGCTAGCAATGTTGGTTATTTCTTACTGTATACTTTATCCTCTCTAAGGAATCTAGACTTATGTTTATAGTGCAGTGGATACATAATTGGCCGAATTAGTTTAACTCGGGGTTAGTAAGATAACCCAAGGCGGTGCAAGGGAGCCTTAGTTTATCACCCCCAACATTTACCTGTTACCTGCTATTTCGAGAGTTAGAGATGAAAAAAAAACGCGTATTGATTTTAATTTAATTGTTTTAGGTGTCCTTGTTTTGTGTGGTGAGTGCGAAATATCTTCCCGATGAAAGTGCTTCAGGGATCTTACTACGAAAGCAAAGATCTCTATCAGATGAATCTAATGTGTCACAAGAAAGTCCTGAAGAAGACAATGAAGAAGACAACACAAATGAGAATGACACTGATTCCTTGGAGCGCAAGTTTAATGAAGAGCAGCTTAAACTGCAAGCGAAAAGGGCTAAAGAGGAACAAAAGCTTTTAGAAAAGGAACGTAAACAACGAGAAAAAGCTGAAAAAGAAGAGCGTAAACTGCAAGAACAGCAGCGCAAATTGGAAGAAAAATTAGCAGAGCAACAGCGCAAATTGCAAGAAAAACATGAAAAAGAACAACGTAAGAGACAAGAGAAATTGGCTAAAGAAGAACGCAAACGACAAGAACAAGAACTTAAAAGACAAGAAAAACTGGCCAAAGAAGAACGCAAAAGACAAGAAGAAATCCAAGAACAGCTAGTGGAGATTGAACAGAAAACTATCGAAGATAACAACTCCTTTGTAGACAACTCCTCCGAGTCAGCGGAAGATAATGATTCAGTGGACCTAGAAGACATTTGGAAAAACTATGTGTATACTAAGTATGGTTTGCCTGCTAACAGCAGCGAGTTAGAAAAACAAGCTACAGTTAACAGGTATTTGGGAGAAGAACTTGGCCTTAATGTTAACAGTACTAAGACTGAATATCGCCAAGCTGTTTTACAACTAGTACAAAACAAATTGTTGAACGATTCTGTGTCACAAGATAGTTTTAGTAATTACTTAGTCAGTCATGTGAATGCTGTGTATATTCAGCGGCTTAGTGCAGAGTTAGAAACTAAAATAGCTGAATTAGATAACGAGACAGCCTTACTGCAAAATGTTACTTTACCTTGGGTGACCCAAGCGCAGCAGACTTTAGAACAAAAGAGAACTATCCTTCAAACCGTAGTTCAGTTTTTGTCAAACGTACTTCCTAGCTGGATAACTGGAGGACAAGCTGTGTCACCCAACGCAAGCGCAACCAATGCAGGTTCATTTGCAACTGAAGTTTCCAGTCTAGGTTCATCTAGTACTGGTGCTGTAAATGTTCTAGGAGGTGCTTCCTCTGTTGCCTCATCATCTGTACCCGCTCCCGGTGATGGTGGTGTCTTTTTAGTTGACCAATCTCAATCCGCTCCCGGTGATGGTGGTGTCTCAGTAGTGGACCCATCTGTATCCGCTCCCGTTGATGGCGGTATCTTAGTAGTTGACCCATCTGTACCCGCTCCCGTCAATGGCGGTGTCTCAGTAGCTGACCCATCTGTATCCGCTCCCGGTGATGGTGGTGTCTTTTTAGTTGACCAATCTGTACCCGCTCCCGGTGATGGTGGTGTCTCAGTAGTGGACCCATCTGTATCCGCTCCTGTTGATGGCGGTATCTTAGTAGTTGACCCATCTGTACCCGCTCCCGTCAATGGCGGTGTCTCAGTAGCTGACCCATCTGTATCCGCTCCCGGTGATGGTGGTGTCTTTTTAGTTGACCAATCTGTACCCGCTCCCGGTGATGGTGGTGTCTCAGTAGTGGACCCATCTGTATCCGCTCCTGTTGATGGCGGTATCTTAGTAGTTGACCCATCTGTACCCGCTCCCGTCAATGGCGGTTTCTCAGTAGCTGACCCATCTATACCCACTCCCGTCAATGGCGGTGTCTCAGTAGCTGACCCATCTGTATCCGCTCCCGGTGATGGTGGTGTTTTAGTAGCCGACCCATCTCAATCCGCTCCCGGTGATGGTGGTGTCTCAGTAGTGGACCCATCTGTATCCGCTCCCGTTGATGGCGGTATCTTAGTAGTTGACCCATCTGTACCCGCTCCCGTTGATGGCGGTGTCTTAGTAGTTGACCCATCTGTACCCGCTCCCGTCAATGGCGGTTTCTCAGTAGCTGACCCATCTATACCCACTCCCGTCAATGGCGGTGTCTCAGTAGCTGACCCATCTGTATCCGCTCCCGGTGATGGTGGTGTTGTAGTAGCCGACCCATCTCAATCCGCTCCCGGTGATGGTGGTGTCTCAGTAGTGGACCCATCTGTATCCGCTCCCATTGATGGCGGTATCTTAGTAGTTGACCCATCTGTACCCGCTCCCGTTGATGGCGGTGTCTTAGTAGTTGACCCATCTGTACCCACTCCCGTCACTGGTGGTGTCTCAGTAGCTGACCCATCTGTATCCGCTCCCGGTGATGGTGGTGTTTTAGTAGCCGACCCATCTCAATCCGCTCCCGGTGATGGTGGTGTCTCAGTAGTGGACCCATCTGTATCCGCTCCCGTTGATGGCGGTATCTTAGTAGTTGACCCATCTGTACCCGCTCCTGTCAATGGCGGTGTCTCAGTAGCTGACCCATCTGTATCCGCTCCCGGTGATGGTGGTGTATTTTTAGTTGACCAATCTGTACCCGCTCCCGGTGATGGTGTTGTTTTAGTAGCTGACCCATCTGTATTCGCTCCCGGTGATGGTGGAGTCTCAGTAGTGAACCCATCTGTATCCGCTCTCGGTGATGGTGGTGTACCAGTAGCTGACCCATCTTTACCCGCTCCCGGTGATGGAGGTGTTCCAGTAGCTGACCCATCTGTACCAGCTCCCGGTGATGGTGGCGTCTCAGTAGCTGACCCATCTTTACCCGCTCCCGGTGATGGAGGTGTTCCAGTAGCTGACCCATCCGTATCCGTTTCCAGTGACGGTGGTGTCTCAGTAGCTGACCTATCTCAATCCACTCCCGTTGATGGCGGTGTCTTTTTAGTTGACCAATCTGTACCCGCTCCCGGTGATGGTGGCGTTTCAGTAGCTGACCCATCTTTACTCGCTCCTGGTGATGGAGGTGTTCTAGTAGCTGACCCATCCGTATCCGTTTCCAGTGACAGTGGTGTCTCAGTAGCTAACCCATCTGTACCCGCTTTCGGTGATGGTGGTGTACCAGTAGCTGACTCATCTTTACCCGCTCCCGGTGATGGTGGTGTTTTGGAAGCTGAACCATCTGTACCCGCTCCCGCTGATGGTGGCGTTTCAGTAGCTGACCCATCTTTACTCGCTCCCGGTGATGGAGGTGTTCTAGTAGCTGACCCATCCGTATCCGTTTCCAGTGACAGTGGTGTCTCAGTAGCTGACCTATCTCAATCCGCTCCCGGTGATGGTGGTGTCTCAGTAGTGGAGTCATCTGTTTCCGCTCCCGTTGATGGCGGTGTCTTAGTAGTTGACCCATCAGTACCCGCTCCCGCTAATGGTGGCGTTTCAGTAGCTGACCCATCTTTACTCGCTCCCGGTGATGGAGGTGTTCTAGTAGCTGACCCATCCGTATCCGTTTCCAGTGACAGTGGTGTCTCAGTAGCTGACCTATCTCAATCCGCTCCCGGTGATGGTGGTGTCTCAGTAGTGGAGTCATCTGTTTCCGCTCCCGTTGATGGCGGTGTCTTAGTAGTTGACCCATCTGTACCCGCTCCCGTCAATGGCGGTGTCTCAGTAGCTGACCCATCTGTATCCGCTCCCGGTGATGGTGGTGTATTTTTAGTTGACCAATCTGTACCCGCTCCCGGTGATGGTGGTGTCTTTTTAGTTGACCAATCTGTACCCGCTCTCGGTGATGGTGGTGTATCAGTAGCTGACCCATCTGTATCCACTCCCGGTGATGGTGGAGTCTCAGTAGTGAACCCATCTGTATCCGCTCCCGTTGATGGCGGTTTCTCAGCAGCTGACCCATCTGTATCCGCTCTCGGTGATGGTGGTGTACCAGTAGCTGACCCATCTCTACCCGTTCCCGCTGATGGTGGTTTTTTAGTAGCTGACCCACCTGTACCCACTCCCGCTGATGGTGGCGTCTCAGTAGCTGACCCATCTTTACCCGCTCCCGGTGATGGAGGCGTTCCAGTAGCTGACCCATCTGTATCCGTTTCCAGTGACGGTGGTGTCTCAGTAGCTGACCTATCTCAATCCGCTCCCGGTGATGGTGGTGTCTCAGTAGTGGATCCATCTATATCCGCTCCTGTTGATGGCGGTGTCTTAGTAGTGGACCCATCTGTACCCGCTCCCGTCAATGGCGGTGTCTCAGTAGCTGACCCATCTGTATCCGCTCCCGGTGATGGTGGAGTCTTTTTAGTTGACCAATCTGTACCCGCTCTCGGTGATGGTGGTGTCTCAGTAGCTTACCCATCTGTACCCGCTTTCGGTGATGGTGGTGTACCAGTAGCTGACCCATCTTTACCCGCTCCCGGTGATGGTGGTGTTTTAGTAGCTGACCCGTCTGTACCCGCTTCCAGTGACGGTGGTGTCTCAGTAGCTGACCTATCTCAATCCTCTCCCGGTGATGGTGGTGTCTCAGTAGTGAATCCATCTGTACCCACTCCCGTCGATGGTGGTGTCTCAGTAGCTGACCCATCGGTATCTGCACCGGCCAGTGTGTCTGTAGATGCCTCATCTGCCACCACCCCTGCTGCCACTGATGCCAGTGTTTCAGTCAACGCTTCATCTGTCACCACCGCAGCTCCCACTGACGTTAGTGCCTCAGTAGATGTTTCATCCACCGTGGCCCCAGCTACTGCTGATGCCAGTGTGTCAGCAGATGCCTCATCTGTCGTTACCCCTTCACCAACTGATGCCAGTGTTGCAGTAGATGCTTCATCCACCGAGGTTCCACCTCCCACTGATGCTAATGTCTCAGTAGACATTTCGTCTGTTACCGTTCCAGCTCCCACTGAGGCCAGTGTGACAGTAGATGCCTCATCTGCCGCCACCCCTACTGCCACTGATGCCAGTGTTTCAGACAACGCTTCATCTGTCACCACCGCAGCTCCCACTGACGCTAGTGCCTCAGTAGATGTATCATCCACCGCGGCCCCAGCTACTGCTGATGCCAGTGTGTCAGCAGATGCCTCATCTGTCGTTACCCCTTCACCAACTGATGCCAGTGTTGCAGTAGATGCTTCATCCACCGAGGTTCCACCTCCCACTGATGCTAATGTCTCAGTAGACTTTTCGTCCGTTACCGTTCCAGCTCCCGCTGAGGCCAGTGTGACAGTAGATGCCTCATATGTCGCTGTCCCGGCTCCCGCTGATGTGTCAGTAGATATTCCATCCGATGCAGCTTCTGCTGATGCCAGTGTAGCTGAAGATGCCTCACCTAGCACCGCCCCAGCTTCCGCTGATGGTGGCGTCTCAGTAAATGTTTCATCCACCGCCGCCCCCGCTCCTGCTTATATCGGTGACTCAGTAGATGTTTCATCCACCACGGCTCCCGCTGATGCCAGTGTTTCAGTAGATGTTTCATCCACCGCGGCCCCCGTTCCTGCCGATACCGGTGTCTCAGTAGATGCCTCAACTGTCGCCACCACAACTACCGCTGATGCCGGCGTGTCAGTAGACGTTTCGTCAGACCTCACTTCCTCTGATGCTGCCGCAGCAGTTGCTTCTCCATCTGAGGTAGCACCAATTGAAGGTGTTGCCACACAAGCTGCTGAAACATCTACAGCAGTTGGTACCGATGGACCCGTTGTTAGTTCCACTGACGCTGTTCTCACAGACGTTAACAGCTCGCCTGTTACAGGCGAAGCACCTACCACTGATTCAGTTGTACCCAGTACGATTGATGTGCTAAATATTGAGACTACAGTCGCACCTCAAGTTGCCGAAGTGAATACAAACAGGCCCTTCTTTGGAGAAGAATTAGCTCCCGTACCATTAGAAGCCGGTGCATCTTTATTAGAAGTAACAACACAGTAAACAAGAATTTTATATTAGTAACATGTTAAGAGTCGTTTTTGATGTTTATTTAATTAAATAAGTTCTGGCATTTTATTTATGTTTTAATTATAACTTACGTTTATACTTGTACATACCAAAATAATTAAAAAAATGATTATTTTTTTACAATGAATAAAACAACTAAATAATATTTAACCCTTTATTATCTAATGACTCTCTTAGTAACAATTTACAAATGTTTGGTTTTAAAATAGGTATCATTAATGGAATGCAAAATAGAGGTAATTTCTCACAAAAGTTCCTTTAAATAATAATTAAACTAAAATATAATTTAAATAAAATTAACTTAATATTTACTAAAACAAAAGTTTGTAATAACTATGTCAAATCCAGTACTTGTTGGCAGTATTAGGTGGATTTGTATAGTTGTGTTGTGAGAGAGGATCGGACACGTTCGGAAACGAATACGGATCATTCATATATTTATATTCACTGGATAGACCCGCGAGGCTCATGTTCAATGAATTATGTGAGGGGCTCCAGTTGGAGGCAGCAGATGGATCTGCAGAAACTTTGGAGTAATCAGCAGGAACTTTTGGATATTCATTATTTGGTAACGCTTTGCTGTACTCATCCCCAGTGGGTTTTTCAAAGGTGTCGTCTCTGGGCTCGATCACTTCATCACTGTTTACTTTATCGTCAACTTCAGCCTCTTTTGGTAAATAATTGATAGGTTTGTTATATATATCGCTACTAGGATATCTAGCATAATCATTTCTTGGTATGCCGCTATCCAATAATTGGCTGTGGGGTGGGCCACCGGCGCCAGGCACTAAATGACCAAAAGTGGACCCAGATGTACTAGGAAAAGCGGCATTTTGAAAAGCTTGGTTCAAATGTTGGGATTGGGCCATGAGGTGGTTATAATTGGCATATTTTTGGTGGTGCCAAGCAGCATCTGGGTGCTGCGGATGGTGTTGGGACAAAGAAGGTATCTCTCCAGCAGGATAGGGACATGGTATTTGTGGCATGGGTAAAGAAGAATAGCCACCAATACCCGGACTTGGGTTGGATCCGGTATGTTTTCGTAGACGGGCGCGTCGGTTGGAGAACCAAACCTAGAAAAAAAAAATTGTATCTGTAATTGAATAGAAAAACTCTAAATTGCTGCCATAACATTAAGTGATCTGTTATCATGAAATATTTGTTTTGTGTGAATAATATTTACTATATTCATGAAGGAAGGGAAAACAGTGTGAATTCTGCAAACACGTTCTAAGTGACAGTAGTTACGTTTATCAATGTTGATGATACTTAGATAAAACAATGACGTGTGCTCATTATAACAAACTATAGCTATTTGTATTATTGTGTAACTATTTGTCTGTCTGTAGATACCATGCTATCGTGACGTGAAATTACTTAACATAAACCTCTTAATGACTCGGTTACCTAAGTCCTAATTCTAAGTGATAATTACCATAAATGAAAAAATACTGTGATGATCTTTCATTGCTGTATTAATCAACTAGTAATTGATCTCAAACGCGAAAGATACTTCATTCAGAAATAATGCTACAGTATGTTTCGGACCCACTAGCATACTTACCACAACTGCGACAAGAGTCACAGCTCTTGTTGCTATTGTGGTAGAGTCAAAATATAAGGGTGACAATACACAACTTGTATAAAAGTGTGCAAGTAGCTTGTATGCCATTATAACATTCATCGATCAAAAGTTATTAATTAACTGTGGCATGGTAGCTAATACATTTACATGTATAGAAAGGAAGAAAGATGCCACCACGTTACATTTTGGCAGCGCATGTTAGTCCCATATATTTAAGTGGAAATTCTGGAAAATATTACAGCATATAAGTCAAGAAAACTCTAGAAAGTAATCAAAAATACATACTTGTATCCTAGCTTCAGTGAGTCCGGTCTGCAGAGCTAGTTCCTCACGAGTATAAACGTCAGGATACTGTGTCCGGTGGAAGGCTCTCTCCAAGGCATCCAGCTGTTCCCCAGTGAACGTGGTGCGGGATCGGCGTTGCTTCCTCTTCAGAGTCAATCCTGGCTCCGAGTCTATGTCTGAGGAATCAGAACCTCGACCTGGAAAAATGAAACAGGAATAAATAGTTAATTTTTTCACGGTTTACTCTTAATTAGTTTAGGGTTTTAGAGCGGTAGGCAATAATTTCAGCTTTCCTACAACTTGAAAAAATTTGATATAAGTAGAGTAAAAAGTGTAATACATGTACCTAGACTGTAGAGATTTTTTTTTTTTTTTTAAAACGTTGCCCCACACTAGGAATTTCTTCCTGTATCGTGGGTGCGTTTACAAACATATAAATTCACATACACAAACACCCAGAGCCGGAACAACTATCTGTAGGTCATACAAATATTTGATCCGTGCGGGTATCGAACCCGCGACACGCAACGCAACAGTCAATCGCTCAACCACAACGCCAAACGTGCGCCCAGGTTACATCAACATAATTTGATTATCAATATTGTTACTAGAATTAAGATCAACCGGCTTTTGTCTATCAAGATTCCTTTTGATGTTCCTAATGATTAAATAGAACAAGATAAACTGTCACGTTCCTGACGTCCCTGAGGCGATTCTATAATTTATTTGATATTATATTACAGCAATTTGTCTTCATCTCTTTTTTTGATACACGCGTTATTTATTAACGGAGTGTTTTTTGTGTAAACCCACATCATGTTTTAATTCGCCTAAATCAAGAACGGCGGGGATCGCGGGTCGATCTCATTTATAAATCGGTAGCGGTATCCTACGGAAACTGATTAAAAAACACCCGCAACAATACACGGCTTTGGCCTTAAAACTGATTTTAAAAAATGCGGCTTATATTAATAGCCTTTTGAAAGAAGTCAAAATTGAATGAGATGAAAAAATAGGGGCTCAGCGTGGCGCGGAATAAGGAACACCCAGTGTGGCGGCTCCTTTGTCGGCGTCTTTGCTGTTCGGGTGACATTTTGGCACCATTCAATATTTTGGTGTCGCGAGCTGGATTTATGATATGTAAGGCTAAAGCACGGGTTTAATACGACACCCGCAGAATTAAATTGGTAGGTGCGCACAAACACACAAGCTAACAAGCAATTATGTAGGCGTTGAGGTAGTATGCTTTACTGAATGTTAGAAATAACGTCAATCATCACATCAAATCTCTCATATAGTATCATCAACTACGGGCGAAATTTAGATAAACACTGAACACGATCAGCAAATCTAGTGCATTCAAGAGTTGTCATCATTATTTGGAAAATCGACGCTAACAGCTCTTGAACGCGGTTCAGATGTGCTTATCACGTACAGCGTAATTGGTAAACATCCTGCAAAATAAATCACATCCATTTCTGATATTAAGGAAAATTACGTTGTGGAAAACTTGTCTTATAAATAAGAAGATTTTTCTTTTCTGTGTTTTCAGTACTTTATCTAGCACTAATTGCAAAAGTTTAAATTACTTCAAAGCTTACAAAAATAATATCATTGCAAATGTTTTATTAGCAAACTTTAGGGATGCCTGTAACCTGCTTAATATATTGTTTTATTTTACTAATTTGTTTCCTCATAATGATGCATCGGCATAATTAAACGCACGAGGCAACATCTCTAAGCACAAAGGCTGCGACAAATAAAAAACAACGCATTGTAATAAAATGATTTACATTGCTCAAATTCTCCGGCTGGCCGAGACAGGGACAGATTTATTTAGTCTTTTTTGTTACGAGTCCTGATCATAACGTATGAGGCTAAATACAAATCGAAAATACGAAATAATCGAGAGCGATTTAAAACTTTATGGCGAGGTCGTAAAGTCCACTCCGGTTGTTTTCATTGTGGAGGTGCAGTAAAGCAAAACTATGAGGGATTTTATGTTCAAAGAAAGGCGAGAGGTTTATGGATGAGTGGTACGTGGGAGAGGGCGAGAGAAACTTTGGCCATTGCCGAAATGTGACCCCGTGAAGAGGCGCGCGCGCGGCTTTGCTCAAAAGTCATAATTTGGAAGTTGAAAGAGCGGCGGCGAGGGTTTAACACCTTCATAATCTGGGTTCATTAAAACGGTCGGGGCGGCCTTTGTTTCAGCGGGTTGTTTCAATGTTAACAGATGGCCGGATTAGCACGTCTGCGTGTTGTGGGCGGTGATGCTTGTTTCTTACCGCACGCTCGTGCCTTCTTCATTTTAATATATTATTGCGAAATCTTTTTCTTCACTATTAGTGTGTTCTTCTTTTTTGTCAAGTGATCCAAGAACCATTAAAGCTTCAGGCAGTGATATAGTTAATTACATACCAGAGGTTACAACAGATTCAATATTGAATAAATTTGGGATTTCAGGCTGTATTGATTCTTGTTGAATAATTACATAATTGACCTTTCGGTCACGGGTCAATCCATAACCGCGGGATGTCCGAACTACTCTAACAAGGGCACTTTCACCGCTTTGTTGTGGAGTTGCGGTTCGCAGTAATTTGCGTCCATTTAGCATTAATTGCTTAACAAACACTCTTGAAAGGATTCCTCTACTACTTTGATTGATTCATATGATAACTAACTGGAAACTTAAAGATTAAATTATTCGCACTAACTGCTGAAAACTTAATCGTACATACGAAATGCAAATGGTATGAAATATGTCCATTACTATTAACACAAGTACAATAGTTTTATTAAAATAAATTCTGTAAGGTCGTAAAGTGACGCCGTAAAGCTATGATGTAAGCTTGTTAATGCTCATTCAAAAGTACTCCGCCTCCTCTTTGTCGGCCGCTTTCGGCCACTTCCGGACAGCCTCGTGTCTTTCTGGGAGGGCTCTCATTGAATAATGTGATGAGACAAAATTGTCTTGAATACAACGCGAGGTAATAAATGCCCACTAAATAATTGTGACTTGTGAGACGTGTTAGACCACGCGCGCGGTTTACATGGTACATGAACATCTTCAGTGAAAGTGTAGGTATGCCTAGTTGTCAACTGCCTCAGAATAAGACCAATTTAATGCCTCGAATTGCCTATAGAAATGCTGAATGTCATCATTTCTCAATCTTGCATTTGTGACAAGATTGAAAATCGTTGTACTGTTATTTGGCAGGCGTTTGAATGTCATTCGATGGACAAATCTATGTTACTAATTTATTTTTTTATGGACATCACTTGACCGTCGATTTGATCAAAGAGCAACAATAAGCAATATAAACAAACGGGTCATAGGAGTTTAAAAATTTTAAAGAGATATTTAATTATTGTTTTATTGACATTTCAATAATGAGTTTGTATTTTATGATATTTTATGCAATTGATATTGTTTTCCGTCAATCTTATATATGTACCTAATATTTTCTGGTGTATTTGTTAGACATGACACCCATTGAAGTTTATCAAACCAAACTGACCTTGGACGCTAGACAAAGTGACACTCTGTCACCGATAACGATTATATAAAGTCTAGAAGTCACTTGGCTAGACCATCTTTTGTAGTATTAATCTATAAAATCAACTCCGATCCATGGAAACCAGAGTTAACAAAGTTCAGATATAGAGTGATTGCGTTACTCTCAGAGGTGGTTCGAATAATCGCTTAGGCCGCAGCGAGGGCGACATTAGTTGATTCTAACGAGCGATGTTATTAAACAAATGCGAGATTTTATCGCTCTCCCGCACTCTTTTGTTTTGCCTTGATGCTCTGATGCGGCTGTGAAAGCAGATTGCTAGTAGTTGTCGGTAATGTTGTATCCAAGGTACTTCAAAACAAAATGTCTCGTGACTAATTTTGATTACGAAAATCGTAATAAGTTTTATTAAATTTCTTATGGCCTTTAGAAATACACGGCAAAATTTCGGCGATTTCTCAATTTTTTTTTCTTGAATTAACTTTTTCCATTTAAAAAAAACTAAATTTTGTCGAGATACGAGAACATAAATCTACCAACTAAACAAGGGAGATTTTGCAACATTTTGTCAAGTTGTGCGAATATAAACATTTATTTAGAGAACAGTTGTTTTTACCCGACTGCCGAAGGAGAATAATGTCTTTATCAGTCTATGATGTGTGTATGTTTGTTTCTATGTGGCATTCTAGAGACCAAACGCGGTGGCCGATTTTGTCGATTCTTACATCAATCGATTTTTCTTAACCTTGCGAGTGGCTACATTAAAATGGGAAAATAGAAAATTACGGATTTTGGGCGCCATATTGTGGGGCCCAATTTTTTTCTTTCAAACTCAAAGTGGGGGTGTAAAAAAGGGCTTTAAGGGGTGATTTCAAAAATATATAACACATATGTTTAAATGCACCTAATTCGAAAAAAAAAATGTAAACTAAAAAGTTATAAATAAATAAATATTCAATAAACCCGATTGCTTGAGAAGCGAACTAAAAAGACGTAAACAAGGGTATAATCATGCTGTGCAGTCGGAGGATACATTCGATTTTGGTCAGCCAGCGAATATGTATCCTCCGACTGCAGAGTATGATTTTCATCTTGTTTATGTCTTTTTAGTTCGCTTCTTAGGCACTAGAGATTTTTGTTTTTTATCCTAGTGATCATAGTAAAAGTTAAACCCCCCATGAGTACTTTCACCCCCTCGAAGTTCGCCAGTGAATAAAAATTCACCCTGTATATTGAATGAACCCTTCTATCTCATTTGAAAGTTTTAAACGGCTCGTCAGTTGATTTGCAATGCGGCAATATATTATGCTCTGATGCAAATTAAATTAATGTCTTTGTGTGTGGCTCCGTAATAACCATCTTTAATATCGCTGCATCTCTTGGTCCGTGGGAAAAGGAATAGTGGGGGCTTAAAGTTAGTTTTATGTTGTATTTTAAAGCTGCTACTTAGGTAAATCACTACTCAGTACAATGCTCAATGATCTCAGTAGAGCTTCCGAAATAGTGGGTCTTAAAAGGTGATGTTGAATGCACATGTTACACCCACTCCTATCAAGGTCAGAGACTCTACACCGGAAGTTGTGGACATGTCTACTTGAGACGATCTAGTTAGTTAGGGCTAACTTCGATAAAGAGGTCAACCGTCGAATTCAACTCGGTTGGGCAGCGTTCGGAAAGTTGCGCGGTATCTTCTTGTCCAACTCACCACAGTGTCTCAAGACGAAAGTCTATGACCAGTATGTGCGAAGGGATGTCGCATGCGCGATGTAAAAAAAGGGCCAAGAATCCGATTCCCGATATCCCCTCTACGACTATTCAACAACCCCGGGTAGACTGAAAAGTCGTAAGAGTTTCTTACGAACTACACAGGCAATCCAGGATAGGCCGCCTGAGGAGAGGAGAAAGTTGTGGGTAGAGAAGTGTCCACCACCCCATGACTTTGTTGAGCCCAAGGAACATCTACCGCTTAGTCATGAACTGCATTGGCCTATATGGAAGGCATTGAATCGGCTACGTACCCAAGGAGGCCGCTGCAAATATAACTTGGCAAAATGGGGGATTATTGATTCGTCCAACACCCGGTGCGAGTGTGGTGCCCCTGTACAGACTATGTTCAACTTGCTGGAGTATCCTGGCTGTCCATTCACTTGCACCCTGGAAGACCTGTACAGTGCTTCTGACGCTGCAATAAGCGTGGCCACCTACTGGGCCCAGACAATCTAATTAAATGTGCCATCGAATCGAAAAGAAGAAGAACATGGGTAATAATATTTAGAATCATTATATTGCAAACATGACTTAAGCAAGAACAAGTAAGTTATTGTAAAATGTACTTAGGTACACTGCAATCTTGAGAAATATAAGATCCAGCTGCAACAACTTTGAGTTGAGTCTGCGCAGGCCATATTTGTTGATTACATTTCAATGGGCCATAAATTTGTTATGAAGGCGTAATTATTGCTCTGATTGCATACTCCAACCGTTACACTTTATCAAATACCTACTAACACCACATAATCGAATGGTGATAATATTTTCACGCTTCCTTGCTTTTCAGGGTGAGCTGAATTACATATAATTTGAGTCATAAAAACGTATGCTACGTAATGATTTCCTCAAAATCCACATGAAAAGGAGAAGGTTTCTCTGTATCAACAGTTATTAGACGTAAAGTAAATTAAAAGATACCTTCATTTCACGTAGGAAGCAAGCATAATGTACAAAACAGAAATTCAAAATATTCTAACCGCAATTTCATGATTCGCGGCATGTAAAATGATTTTCATACACGTGGCATGCACTACCTACACATTAACTCTTCATAGAATTTAATTCATATAACTCAAATCCAATATTCTGTAGCGGTTTCCACTGAATGTTACAATTCTAATTTGTCGGAAATCCAATGCACGTGTCTCCGCTCTAGATTTTTCCTTTCAGCTTTTTTCAGGAAATGGTTCTACTTAGTTCTATAATTGTCACAGTATTCGCAACTAACTGTATGTCTCGTTTATTTCGTCAATCGCCTATCTAACCAATCTATTCCAAATTGTAAACAGAATTAAGTGATTCAAATCGATCAAAAGTAGATGCACATTGTTTGGGTACCTACGAGATTGGAATGATGTTTTCAGTTACCTTGCAATAGTAATGAGGTTTTTTCAATAGGTATTATAACAGAATAGAGATGCACATTGTTTGCAATGAAATATACTGTAGCGGAAACCGACTCTTAAATCGAGGTGTGCGGCACTTCTTTGGCCGGGCAACTCCAAAGGCAACAGTCACAACAGGTACATACGGCAAATTCAAAGGACAATTAAAACTTGGCGACAAAATAGTGCAACAATGACACTACAACCAAAACATGTTACGTAGATTGTTCGTATTTCAGCACTATCGAGACGCGCGGCAGGCGTCCGCGGCGCACTTTGTCGGTCACCTTTTTCTTCACCCATTTGGCCCATTCGCAAAACGCCGCCCTTTGAAGCGTCGAGAACAAACTTCAATATTTCAAATGGCAACAATGACCACGCAAGATTTGTGTGCGGAAATTGATTTTTTGAACTCAACTCGTGAGAAAGCTTTGACAGGTTGCGGCATTAAAGTCGCAGAGTAACCTTTTGTAGTGATGGGAAGTTGTGCAATGTTTGTTGGCCCGACAACATTTTATATTTATCGGAAGTAAAATTGATTTTAAGCTGTACTAATGAGCGTTACGGAAATGTATGCGCTTTTGTTGGTGAGCGACCTTTGATGGGCTATGTGGGCAATTTTATTGAAAGCTTTTAGAGTACAGATTGGTTGAGTACTGAAAATAGACGAAACATTTATTGTTTTCAGCCATTGCAAATCCTAGAGCACTTACGGATATGAATATCGAGTAGGGCCATTTAAAAACCTAGTTTTTGTTGTGAAAACTTGATGACGTCATAGAACGCGACTATCGCAAGTTCTAGCAAAAAAATCTAGTTCGAACTCGCGGTCAAACGTATAGAGTCTCTCTAGTGCTGTAATGCACAGAGAGTATCTAGGAAGACTCTATACAAAATGTCATGGTGGCATTCTATCGACGAAAAATATTGTTGAAAAGTCAAACATTTTCACATTTCGACAATATTGTCGAACTGGAAGCTAAATAATTGACCGCATAACGGTCTGTAATGTTATTCTATTTACAAATCCTTAATGAACAATATGGACATACCTCCAAGAATGCCATCGATGCTGTAGTCCTTCTTGCCGTCCGGGTCGCGCGCTCCTCCTCGAAGCAAGCGCGAGATGGACGAGATGCTGGGTGGGTCAGACACGCCCTCCTGGAACCAATGCGATGCTCTCTCACTGCCTTATTATCAGGATAACTTATTACGATCGTGAACATTTGGCCGTAAAACAAAGATGGGACTAAAGACGGACTGTTGTCCTTTTTGGGCCATGGACTTTTTTAAATTTGCTTTTAGTTTGTTATTCTGCTGAACTGAACATATGAATTGTTTAGCTTCAGAAGAGAGCAGTTTCCTTCTACGTATTTAGCAATATTAGAGTTCATCATTAGCCTTATAATGTTCCCACTGCTGGGACACAGGCATCCTCTCTGTGAGAGAGGTAATGGGCCTTCATCCCCAACGCGGGCCAAATGCGGGTTGGTGAATGTCACATGTCTTCGAAGTTTTGGTAGGACATGAAGGATATTACTAAGCAAAATTAAGCCAGTCGTTTTTCAGCGTTTATTTTTGTTTTCAGTTTTGAAATTTCTCTATTATTTTGTTTATAATGTTATGATTCAGTTTCTGCTTGTAACTAAAAAGAGTTATCATGTAAGGTAATAAATAAAACACTAAATTTAGATCAGTTTTGCTACAGCGTAAAGCTAAGTAGATATCTATTCCACAGAGCGGAAGCTCTCTGTATCATTAATTCTAAAAAAGGTAGTATTTTCTCCCTCAATTAATTAAGTGATCAAGCAGTATTTTGCTAGAAACGAACGATTCCTGGAAAGCTAGAATTAAAATTGAAAACTCATGCAGCAGCGCGTGCACTACAAAAATAGTCTGTTAATCCGTTTACTGGAAAAGCGTATTGAAAATATTTCATTTTACTAATAGATGCCGCCTACAGTGGGTTTATAATAAAATTCTTTCTAGCAACGCTTTATTGGAGCTTAGTTTCTATTTTCTGGAATCCTTTTAAAATAAATAGATACTTTAAATAAAAAAATATTTTCACAGCAATAGAAAAAATACATTTCGTGGAAAAGGTTGTGTGGTTATTCCATTAGTGAAAATGTTACTCGTAGTTACCTTAATAAGTTTTTCTCGGATTTCCCAGGAAAAGATGCCAGGGTTCTGTCTCTTGAGCTCCTCGATCCTGGCCTCGACCTCTGGAGTGGCGACTCTTGGCTTTGACCCGCCAATCACGCCTGGTCTTATGGAGCCCGTCTCCTAGGCGAAATTGATCGTTGTTTTATTATAGGCATGTTTAATTTTATAGCAAGATTTTTTCGAGTACAAATTCTTTTTTTTAACCCGCTTTTATTTCTTTATTCCGTATGGGATGAATTGTTGGTAAAAGTCTGAACATTTTTTATCGATAGGAGCAGAGCTCTCTTTCATATTCAAATAGGTAACTGTTTATTGAAGTCTCTAGCGACTTGGCAACATCACAAGAGCCTTCGTAACCAAAAAAGGCTAGATAAATTCAACAACTTTCTGTGAAGATTTGATAAGCACAATTTCATTATAAATAAACAGTATTGCTGCCAATATTTGCTCAACAAAAAACATCTCAATATTGAGATTTTTATTTGTCGATCTCAATGTTTTACACAATCTTTTATTTTCTCAATAGATTGTTGCTGACGGGTGATAGGTATTTAGGCGACATATTTATTGAAATAAAGGAATAATAAAATGTACAAATCTTGAATAAGTACGGGTAGGTACTTTGTTTTAGATGTACGCAAGCAGGCAGTAGTGAGGTCGTTCCCTATACTCGCGGAGCGTGGCGAAACGCTTCCTGGGCGAAACAATCGCTATTATGCTACACCGGTGTGCTATAGCGCCATTATAGCACCTATAGGAGCGGTGGTGAAAACGAACCTTCAGGCTCGGCTGCGCAGCAGATCAATGGCGATTGTTTGCCGGCTGACCAGTCGATATGCGTAGGCGACCACTATTCATACAATACTCCTATGTCTATAAGGGGAACGCTGTGTTTCGGACACAATCGTAAGTTATTGTTTCGTTGTGTTTTATGTATTGGGCCGACATCTTGGTTTATTATGATTCTGTGAGCATATTGATTTTATTTGAAGTATGTGTTGGCTCAAGATGGATATTCAAATAAGAGTTAGAGTTACAACTGAAAATATGAAACTTGTTGTAGCAGCTTGATTAATGCTGTCTATTAAAATAAGGAGTTCTAAAGCGACTTTAAGTTAAATGTCGACTCTAACAAAATGCTCCAGACTGTTTTTTATTGAGCAACAAACTTAATTTTCAAACAGTTATTTCAGGCGCCGATCTCGAACAATATTGTTGAGAGTTCTTACACAATTTGTTTTGTAAGCTTTGGGTTTCAGGCTGAAATGTATGAAAGGAGTACAATGGTTAGTTTTTTGTATGTTTGTTGTAAGTTATCACTCACCTGGTATCTGTTGAGTATCTTGGAGACGCAGCCGTGCGAGACGCGCAGCTGGCGCGAGATGACGCAGGGCCGCACGCCCGCCGCCGCCATCTCCACGATCTTCAGGCGGATGTGGTTTGGCAGCGGACGACCGTTGATGAACAAGCCTCCCAATTGGTTGACGCGCCCTTGCCCTATCAAGATGGAGGATTTTGAGAAAGGAACATGGTGTAGCAGACGGATAATGTTTTACAAGTTTGGTAGTTTCTTCTCGTATTTTTTTTAGGAATGCTGTTTGAGATTGTACCGACGGCTTTAGTGCGTACAAAAAAATGTTGGTTGTATTTTAATGGCTGTACGTATGTGAATTGGTGTTACGAAAGTCCAATTGGAAAATTGACGTTTTAACCTGTCTGTCTTATAAGATAAAGTTTTCTTATGTTTAAAGTTAAGTTAAAGCTAAGTTTAGTAGGTAATAAGGGTTAGATATTTTTAAGTTTTCTTCACTCGGCGATATTTTCAAAACTCACAAATATCAAAAATAGGATTAAATCAACATCTTTAAATGTGTGAATTGTACTCACGAACCTAAAGCAAAGTCCGCCGCGGCGACATTCGGCTCGTCAACTTGACACATGAAATAGTTTCGAGTTAGAGTTTGACGAAGGTTGAAAATTTACATTATTCACTTTGAATTTAGACTTTGTTAATATGAAAGACAGTTGAATGATTAAATATATTTTTAAAAGTTTAAGAAAAAGAAATTCTGGTTAATATAAAAAAAAAATGAAAAACTAATGTACCCTTACCTACCCACACATCCATACCATTCTGGTGTCTTTCCATAATGGTATGAGATTGAGTATGTTCCATGAAAACGCGAACACAAAGTTTATTATCACTGAGAACGTTCAAACATGTTAACCGCCACACTAGTATCAGCTAGCCTCAACAAAAAACATCGCGCCGAGCTTTATATCATTTAAGCGTTAACACCGTAAAAACGCCACGAATAATGATAAATATCTGTTTACATTAAATTAAGCGAACGAGATCAAAACACATAATTTAAATTGATTATCACCCATTTTTATTTACATAATTAAAACGACATGTTTAATTAATTACGATGTCATAAATATTGTGATCGGAATTAATGTCTGGGGAGAAGCGACGCGTTCGATGTTAGACGTCAGTTGTACCCAACTATATTCATGAAGGCTATCTGGCGACGTTGTTTTTTGGATTTGGAAAAAGATCGATAGATCGCGTTATCTTTTTTTAGTGCGCGTGAGTGCAGTAGAGGAGGTTGTGTAGTGAACTGAGAGTGCCTGTGTTCGTACGGCTCGGGGCGGTGGTGTGCGTGCAGGAGGCTGTGTTGAGGCCCCTGTCTGTGTTGGTGAGTGCATGGTACACTCCCACTACGCCAGTGTGAGGCTGTAGAGGAGCCATGCGGTGGGGGGACGACGGTTTTCACGAAAACGTACACTTCAAAATTTGCATCAGTGAATCGGCAATTTTATACACTACCGCAAAGCTTTCAGCTTTAAGAACTACCCGGTTTTTCCACATTTTATTTTAATCCACACATTATACATAGAGAACACAACACTAAATAACTAGAATAACTATTTCGACATTGTCCAAAAACAATATTTATTCAGTTTTCGAATCAGGTGGAAATGTTTGTCACCCGAGCGCGGTACCAAAACAAGCGCCCGCGCAGTTGGAGGGGGCCGAGTTCTGCCCATTCACCGCAGAGTGACAGAAATATACCCGTCCTCTTCTTATAAACTTTGCTCGGCATTTGAGCTGTTTTTAATATTAGTATTGAATTTTTGCGTGTAAAGCTTTAAATGCTTTCAGTGGGATTTACTGTGATGGAGATTGTCAAATGAAAAATGAAGACTATTTCTTCGTATGGATTCGGAAGCTTTGTTTAGGACAAAAATTTTGTGATGAAAAAGACTCTGAGGTCCGAATGAATGAAAACGAAACTTTGGTAAACTCATACGGAAAAATGTAAACTTATTTGATTATGATACTTTAAAAAAAAATTCAAAAGTTTTTACTGAATAAAAATGCTAGGATATTTCTTTGCGAAGGCTTTTTTTGCTAGGTTTAAGTTACGCCAACAGATGGCGCTGTCCTTCTTATTGTGGTGTTGTGTATAATAAAAAAGTATATTTGATGATATTTTTTTTATTAAATACTAGTTATTCTGTTGCTTCTTTAGTATCATATCTTGAAGTGAATAAGAGTTTTTGCTGTAGGTTGCCGAATAAAATAAGTCTTTAATTTTTTCTCCAAAACTTTCCTCGATTTTCTAAAGGGGTTATTATGATGTATTCGGGGGAAGATAAAGATGACGAAAGACATCAAACGTTGACCTCATCATCGCTTACCATAAGGTGAGATAGTAGTCAAGCGCGAGCTTATTGTAAATAAATAAAAAAATACTGAAGTTGGCCAGTTGTAAATGTTCATCAGCTCATAAAGTTTAATAAGAAAACAACACAGATTGGTATGCATCGTTAATCCAATGGTCGGAAGAGCTCCTGCTGAGTTTGAGGTCTTGGGTGATCCCAAGACCGACATTCTCGGGTCGGGACCTACCAGGAACTACCAGAGCTAAGAAACGCAAGTCAGTAATGCCAGATATATGTAAGTCAGGTACTCCTTACAGGGTTTTCTAAAATTAATAGGAGGCATTACATTATAGACACTTTAAAAATATAGCAAAAAAACCGGCCAAGTGCGAGCCGGACTCGCGCACGAAGGGTTCCGTACCATTATCGCAAAAAAAGGCAAGCAGTTTGTAGTATTGGAGCCCCACTTAAATATTTATTTTATTCTGTTTTTAGTATTTGTTTATAACTAGCGGCAACAGAAATACATCATCTGTGAAAATTTCAACCGTCTAGCTTTCAAGGTTCATGAGATACAGCCTGGTGACACACGGACTGGCAGATAGACAGACAGACAGGCAGACAGATAGACAGACAGACGGACCGCGGATTCTTAGTAATAGGGTCCCGTTTTTACCCTTTGGATACGGAACCCTAATCGAAGCCCCCGAAACCCCCCGGAATGTTAAGGATGATCACGTGATTTATCGATATCGCTTGTCAATCCCATACAATTTTGCCTTTTTGACAATCGCTATCGCCTCGCTTTCGATGATAGAATGTCACTTGTCTGGTGAATTGACGCGATTCGATTTATATCATACCGATAGTCGATTTTAACTAAGATGAGATGCAAAGCAATTCGACCGATTTTGCACTAGACATTATCTTAGAAAATACGTGTGCGATATCGTCTATCGATGCAATTTAAATTGCGTCTCGCGATTAGTAAGGCCCCTGAGTTAGGCTCTTACTTTACTACGTTTTCTTACAAATAGTAATTTACAAGAAAACGTAGAACACAGTTAAGAACAATTTAGAAGCTAGTAAGCTTCTGTCAAACCAGCGGCTTCGCCCGCATGAAAAGCTTTTTTTTCCTCCTCACTTTACACCTGGAATCTGAATGTAAAGTAGCCTATGTGCTATTCCAGACTGTAATCTATCTCTGTGCCAAATTTCAACCAGATCACAACAAACATACATCCATATCCATAAATCCATGCAAACCTTCGCATTTGTAATATTAGTAAGAAGTTAGATAGATAGGTGTGTCCTTACAGAAATTTAAAATATAGCGAAAAACACATAACGTACGTAGACTGTAACTATAGTAGATTTTGTTGCAACGGTAATGAGACGACCATTTATTAGCGATCTTCGTGATGGCTCGTCGCAATTTGATTTATATTACACCGAAAGGCGATTTATATTGCAAGTACATTCACATGGACGCAATGGGATCCCATTTGACCGATTTGCTCATGAATTTTTCTTACAAAATTTGTATGCGTGATATTTGTCCAATATCGCCTATCGACGCAATTTTAAAATGAGGGCAACCGCGTATGAATTGTGAGGTCATCAATATGAGGGAAACCGCGTTTGAATTGTGTCTGTGAGGTCTTCAAAATGTCAAATTTCATAGATTTTTGGCTTCTAGCACGAGTTTATCAATACGCTATCCACGTATTGTTTCTACCGCCAAAATTCAAACATTTAACATTTTCTCAATTGCGGCAGTTCAACTTTGTACCTAGTTCAGTTATTTTTATCAGCAAATAAATAAATAAATCTCTGCGAACATACCTCTGATAGACCTGTCAGATCAACTATCAAAGGCTCACTGATGACCTTTATATGTTATTCTTAAAATATTGAAAACCATTTCGTCAGAACTCTACGACAATAATGGTCACCGTTGTTACAGGTTCAAATTCACAGTATTTTGAGTGCTTGATGAAGCTCTAGCAGAGAGAGCAGTGGTGGCCCAGTGGTATCGGCCGCGACTTACAAGTTGTAGGTCGTGGATTCGAGCCCAGACAGGCGCTTTACTTTGTGTAAATTATTTCATCACCACTGCTCTCAAAACGGTGAAGGAAAACATCGTGAGGAAACCGGCATGTCCTAGAACCAAAACTTCGAAGACATGTGATATCCACCAACCCGCACTGTGCCCGCTTGGATAATGGCCCATTCCCTCTCACAGATAGGAGGCCTGTTTTCCAGCAGTGGTAACATTAAGAGGCTGATGATGTGATGTGATGAAGATACCTAATTAAATTGCGTATCGTTGGTACTATCAGCATAATCCTTGTATGGACAGTACACCTAAGCGATCACAGCGAGTAAAGCAACCCTGATTGATTAATCCGATACGAGCCTAATAATGTCACAAGTTCACAACTCATATTAACTAAACTATGACTAACTAACTTAAACATACGATGAAACTTAAGATGAATCTATGAAGCTTTCGTGACATTGTAGGTTATTTCAGGTGATATCTATTTCCGAGAAAACATTCCAGATAGCTACGTATTTCCCATGGCATTCCGTTTCTGAATACATGTGCCTACGTATTTTAGATTACTTTCAACGTTTATCTGCCACACGTGGCGAAAAGTTATATCAGATTGCTACTTATACCAAATTGTGGCTGCCCTCAAAAAATTTAGAGGTTTTCTTGATCTTGAGAGGAATACTGTGCTGCGCATCTGTCGCTGTATTTTGCATTGTTTTTTCACCGAACCATAAATATTCTTTTAGATAAGCTTGCGTCGTACACAAAGGAAGTCAGATGACAAAAAAAAATGCAAAAAGGTCCTTGAAATCTACTGTTTATAACTTCTCCAAGTGTGTAGGAAAAGCTTTAAATTACTTTATTATTCCGCACAAGTCGTAAACGTCAGCTGTCAGAAAAGTAGGTCGATGTTTTACTTCAGTAGGTGATCGGCGATCGGGTGGCTATAGCATCATGTTGTGTAATTATATCAAATGCGAAAAATGCTAATTCGGATCCTCAAAAAGTCATTTAGTGTTTATTGTGATTTCGACTTTGTTAAGACCTATAAGACTGGGATGTAGAAAATCTTTTATCAAAACAGTACTTGTCAGTTCCAATTATGTTAAGTTGGGGAGTTAATTGTTTACCAATTTTGACAACAATTCCCGAGGTAAATTTTGTTCAAATGTTATTGCCGTACCTCTTATTGGAATTAAATGTAACAGCTCACAGTTTAGTAATATTAGTGTTAATTTTAATCCGATGGTTGGTAACTGGTCCCAGTTTTCGGCTTCCATAACTTCAAAGAATGACACAGGCATGCTTTGCTTGCATTAATTGCTTCATATGTTTAAAAATCCGTCTACTCGACAGCGTAAAACCTGTCCAGTTATTACTGATCATCATCTGCCTAGCCTTTTCCCAACTATATTGGGGTCGGCTTCCAGTCTTACCGGATTCAGCTAAGTACCAGTGTTTTACATGGAGCGACTGCCTATCTGACCTCCACAACCCAGTAACTGAGTAACACGGTACCCCTTGGCAAGACTGGTGTCAGATCTCAAGTTTCTGACTACCCGTAACGACTGTCAAAGATCTTCAAATAACAGCCGGGACCAACGGCTTAGCGTGCTTTGCGGGGCACGGAGGAAACTCGGTATGTTGAAATGGTCACCCATCCACGGACCGACCTTATTTTTGGAAGTCGGTGTCTTTCGTAGGCACCATTTTTGTAAAAAAGTTTATTTATTTTTCCCTTTTTAGTTGTACCTACCTAATAGGCAAGTTGTTTAGTAAGTTTCCTATAACGCCAGAATAGATTACCCGAATATCATGAAACTTGAACAAAACCGATCAAATGAGAGATCTGGTTATTCCTTAAAAGCGTACTGGCGTTATGTTATGTTATGAAATGAAGAAAAAAAAAACAATATACAGACATGCGATTGCAGCAGTCCCGAGAGATTTGCCGTTATTTATTGAAGAGTTCTGTTGTATATCTTCGAAGTTCTTCATCAGATCTTCACCATATTAAAATAGGACCAATTTCGGAACATACACTTTCAGACATTAAACAAAAAACATACAAGAAGTCGAACATAGAACCTCCTCCTTTTTCGAAAGTCGGTTAAAAATAGCACTACCGTCATATCAGTAGTATTTACTAAAAGCTTGTACAGAAACCGGGCAAACTATTTATCGCTGCAAAACTTGTAGCATCCGTTTCAAACGGAAATCGTGTTACGTGTCAGATATTCTATCCTGTTAGTATTATTTTATCTATTACGAACATGTTAGTACATACCACTGTATTTATAAACGTAGTTATAAACTGTAGACATACTTATGCCTTTTTTAAAGTAGTAAAACCTCAATATTTTCAATGGAGAGACAAAAAAACCTGTTTTGAATTATTCTTTAAACCAAAGTCGTATTATCTTGAATATCTTTTTTTTATTGTACTGAAAAACTAAAAAAAAACAAATTCAAAAAAAGCAACACAATTTGGTAGGATTTAGCTTTCTTAATTATATCTTTAGCAAAACTAACAGATTATAACAGCTTCTACTCCAACATTACAGCTCTGAGCAATTGACTGCACATGGTCCAACAAAGTTAGGTCATCAACCGCTTTGTCTTTATCATTACAACTCTGAGCATCGCACTTCATTTTCTTTGCCAGAGGCAGGTATTTCTTTATCTTTCGTCTTCGTAAAGTCAACTTCGAGCTTCGGACGTCGTACGTTTCGCCAAAAAAGGGTCGTCTAGGAATGAAAACTGACCCAACTCGTTCATTCCATGCTGGAATATTATCTGGATCTGAAAGCAGCCTCAATTGTAATTCGTCTTCTGAATTTTCAGGATGATCTCGTGCCGTTATGAGATCTTCAGAAGATGAAGCGTGACTTATTTCTGCGCCACTACTCTCTGTGGAGGAGATACTATCAATCAAGGGTTTTCCAATTTTCCTTTTTTTCTTGCTATTTTTCTTGGGTCAATAAGATACCCGAAAACCATAGCCAAAGTATACTGTGATTTTAATTATCATTAACTTAGCATAAATATACCTTAAACTCTTTGATTCATATTACATTAGGATGCTAGATACATATAATCTGTTACAAATGATAACAAAAATACTCTAACTCATACCTGATAGTTTTGTTTCGTGACAAAGTTTGCACAGCATAATTTCACGTGTTTGACATTTGTGGTAACTTGTTTTACGTATTAAAAATTAACCAATAAGCTTTGAATACGTCAAACTGCTTTTCCGACCGCCCCATATTGTCAACTGTCGGCATAGAGCGCGACATACTTCGATAGCTCCTTATTTGTGGCGTGGCGGGAAGTTCAACTTTTTGTCGTTTTGGGACAAAATTGAACCCCAGGGCTGATTATTTTTGTAAGTACCTCATAATATAATAATATAAGCCTCTCCAGCCTCTTCCAGTTCTTTTTAAAATATATCTCTCAATTGTGCCTCCGGGCAAAGGCCTCCACTAACAGTTGCCACTGTTTTCTGTCTCTAGCGACTGTTTTCCAATAGACCTGCTGTCAATTTTAATTCGTCCTCCCATCTCTTTCTCTGTTCCTTTTTCCACCTCTAGGATATCAGTCAGTCACAATTTTGCTTCATTTTTCTTGTGGGTTACGTAGCATGTGGCCTGTCCATCTCCACTTCAGTTGGTCTATCTTGGCAAGCACGTCTGTTACTTTGGTATTTGCTCTGATGAAGGTGTTTCGTTGTTTGTCTAGTTTCTAGATACCTAACATGCTTCTTTCCATAGCTCTTTGGCAATGCTCCAACATATCTCTATGGCATTTTGAAAGTGACCATGTTTCACATCCATATATGATGCAAGGGAGGATGCAGGTGTTGTATACTTTCCGTTTGATCCCTATACTGAGCTCATTAGATTTCACCATTTCCTTCATTGACCAGTACATTTTCCAGCCGTTTGCCATTCGTCTAATTATTTACCTGGTAGTCTGGTCTTTATCGGAAATGATCTGGCCCAGGTAAATGTATTCTTCCACATATTCAATAGGTTGGTTATCAATTGCTATTTGAACTGGTTTGGAGTTTGTTAGTAATTTAGTTATGTAAGTATAAGGTAGAGACAGAGGTAGAGGTAGAGCAGTGGTGGCCCAGTGGTATCAGCCGTGACTTACAAGTAGTAGGTCGTGGGTTCGAGCCCAGGCAGGCGCTTTACTTTGTGTTAATTATTTCATCACCACTGCTCTCAAAACGGTGAAGGAAAACATCGTGAGGAAACTGGCATGTCCTAGAACCAAAAATTCGAAGTCATCTGACATCCACCAACCCGCACTGGGCCCGCGTGGTGGATTACGGCCCATTCCCTCTCACAGAGAGGAGGTCTGTGTCCCAGCAGTGGGAACATTAATAGGCTGATGATGTGAAGTATAAGGTAGTTTAAGTACCTTACGGTACTTATAATCAGCTTAATCAGGCGAAAAAGCTAGTTACGTCGGCAGGTTTTTTTTATTTTTTATTTGAGATGGGTTTGCTCTTGACTCTAGTCTAGGTCAGAGGTGACAGAGACAAAGTCGACGATGGAGTGAGCTTACCCAGAAGTAGCCTGTTCACTCTAACTTTGAAGAGATTTGGGATTTTTTTCTTTGTATGGGATGAGACATCAGTATGCATAGATCTTAAAACATAACTAGCAAAATGTACTTTATGTACATCTCTGCCTAACCCTTCAGATAGTACAGTAGTGATGTTATATTTATTACGTTGAGGAAGTTCTGAAAATACTTGGAAAACAAAACATTCGACGTAATACAGAAACTTGTTTTTATTTTTCCCTATTAAATAAATTTCATAAAACAACACGCTCCAATGGATATTGTATTCATATCTACACAGTTGTGAAAAGGGGAGAAAAGCTCGCTAAGCCTATTATTCCATGCATGGTCATTTTCCTTCCACGATCTATTTTGTACGCAAATAGAAAATCATATAGAGCTGTTTATTGAATTGAGTGCCCGCTATAAATAGCTCGCTTTTTGTGATCAACAAGGTTGTGGAATAAAGGTTTAACAATAGAGCTTGTTGTACACCAAGAGCTAAGCAAGCTAAGTTAGCTTGCATAGCTAAATTAATTGTTCATACTTGTGGTTGTGTGCAAACTATACACACTGGCAAAATTAGGGAACAAAATAAAACCGTAGCTTTTTTAAAATACGATTTGTTTTAAGAAACTTATTTTAAGAGAGATTAAAAAAAATACATCTTATATTAAAAATACATCTTTTAAAATAAAAACTAGATCGCATTTGGTACTATTTTTTGTGAGTAACATTATTTTGTGGGACACATGCTGCACACTGCTGTTTTATTATGGTTACTAAGGAATGTTAAAAAAGTTAATTAAAAAAACATTTACTAAATTAAAATAAAATCACATAATATCGAGTGTTTCCTCCACGTTCTCCTAATAAAGTTTTCACTCGCCTAGAAATGTAGAGAATAATGTTATCCATTGTCTGCTGTGGTAGACCCTACCATTCCTATAAAACAGCGCTTCGAAGTTTGGATGAACTGCGAAGCGACAGGTGTAGGGATTATGAATTTGCCAGGTCCCAGGCGTGTTCTTTCAGATGCTTAACTATTGATCTCGCCAGATATTCCAAAACTGCAATATTGACATTATTAAGATAGACTGGAGACAAAGTGGTATGCGGCCGAGCATTCTCCTGGATCAAAACGAAATGACCTCTGATAAATTGGCAAATCCTACCACATTTTAGTCTTAAATAACACTAATGACGATCTGCAATAAAATCTCCTCCATCAATCACCATCAAGTGTGTACGAGTTTCCAAACATATCCTAACCGAATCCAATATTTTTCCTCTACTATATGCCACTGTAGTTGAAAAAAAATACAGATTATGTTGTTCAATATATCACAATAATTAACGTCCATTAATTAGATCTAAATGACTTCCACACTCATCACTAAACAATATTTTACTCCATTAGTCCGTGAATCAAAGTCGATGTTCTCTAGCAAAAGTTATTATGTTTCGAAGGAGGTTGTCTCAAGTTTTGGACCTTTGGTGGCACGAGCGAACCAAAACCAGCTTCCTTCAACCTCCTTCATATAGTAAGCTCACTTATTGTTGCACCTCGAACTTCCTCCAGTTCATTTTTGGCTTGAACGGCCTTTTAATGCGGGTTCTGCGAACGCGAACGGAATGAAACGATTATTCCTGTTAGAAGTACGGGTTGTCTGCCCTGATCTTCTCACAAAATCATTAGTCTCTCTGAATCATTGGAAACAGCAATAAGATAATTTTTCCTCATCTCAAGTCCCAACCCTCCCAAACCCTCTCAGTTTGGATTAAGTTGGGCAAAATGACGTTCTTAACTTCGAAAAAGGTCTGAACGGTAAAAATAAAACAAATAACTTGGTATGTTAATGACATTATAAAACAAACCCATAAAGTGGCCATAAGCGAGATTTTCTCAAAATGGTATAAGTACGAATAAAGCTAAAACAATCGCATGAAAGGTAACGATTAAATGTTTTATCAATTAAGAATTAATTGGTTGTACAATAAAACAAAATAAAAACCACCCCATAACGGTAAAAAAGGGTTAATGATATTTTTTTCTTGTGCCGCTAATTTTGCCAGTGTGTGTATGTTAGCGAAACTGTCATCATCATCTGCTTAAACTTTTTCAACTATCGGAGTTGGCATCCAGTTTAAGCGAATGCAGCCAGTAAAATACCAGTAAATTACTTGGAATACCTATCTGACCTGTGGAGGTCAGATAGGTGTGGTGGTGTGTAGATAGGGGTGTGGACCGCAACTGTTTGTTAACACGATACCCCTTGGAAAGACTCGTTGTCAAAGACTTACGCGCTTGTGACGAAAGTCAAAGATCTACTAATGACAGCCAATCTACAGCTTAACGTGCTTTCTAAGGCACCAAGGAGTCTCGGCTTGTTATCAATGATCACCCATCTACGTATCGACCTCGGCAAGCGTTGTTTAACCATGAATATCAATCAAATGGATTGATATTCATGGTTGATTTTAGGTTATAGTTGTTGGAAGCTGTATGAATAATTACCTGAGTCATGGGAGCGGAGCTAGACTAACATAGTATAGCTCTTGCTATGTAGGTAACCTAGGAAAATAAGGGCCTGTTTGTATTACTAGTCCCTTATTCTATTTCTGAAACAAGTCTTGTTCTTGTGAAGGTTGTCTGGTAGATAGCAATTTTGGCGATAAGCCAATATATAGGGACTAATCTCACTTCGACATTTTAGTTTTTAACCGAATTCATAAAAAAGGAGAAGATTCTCAATTGGTCGGAATCTTTTTTTTATGTAAGTTACCCGATTACACAAAGACGCCTGGACCGATTTGGAAAATTCTTCTTTTTTTGAACGGATATACTTTCCAGGTGGTCCCATGGTCATCAAGTCAGGATCTGATGATGGGAACCTGGAGAAATCGATGGAATTCTTCAAATATTATACGCATACGTATAGCGATTTTGGTATTTACTTTAGCAATGCAAACATTTGCACTCAGAAAGCATAATCATTTGGTAAAGGGAAACTGATGAAGAAGACCACAGAGTGACACTAGAACTCCTTAGTGATAAGTATGTCACGGGTATAAGATATCACGAATAGTTAACCGACTATGATGTAGCAAATACTTATAAATAATTGGTACCTACTTATGAAAATGGTAGGTACTATCGAACTGATCTGATGTTGAAGCTGGAAGGTAGGCACTGGAACTCCGAAATAAAACAATGTATCTTAATCGTGTTGGGGCTTATTGGAATCGTCGTGAGCTGTACTTTGTCAATGTATAATTTTGATAGTAATTTGTGGTACCTACCAAAACTGAAAAGAAAAAAGATAAAAACATTTAAACTAAAAAATTCAACCGGCTTCCAAAGCACAACACTACAAAGCGAAAAATAACTTTCTTGGGATTCGGTTGAATTGTTTGATGTTTGTACTTATTATATATGATTACAATAGAATATTAAGGGTACACTAGTCGACGGCACGAACTATTTTGTGCGCGGGGTTAAAATGCATTTTATATCAACCGACAACACGTGTGGAAGAGATAGGTGCTGTGATGAGCAGTAGGAAGCTAGTTCGCGTACGAATACACACTTTTGCAAATTTGTAGCGAAATGGATAATGATTTAGGACGAAACCGAGCGCGCGAAATTTTATAAACAGACCTTTGGCAGTCTAGATATCATGAAAAAACGACTAAATCTATCTGTTCAAAATAAAATTATATGCATTGTTGAACTAATAATCTATCCCTGTATGGAGGCCGTTTTGCAATTTTCCGTCTTCTTATGGTATTTATTTGCGCCCAAAAATGCGTTAAAATTAGTGTCGAAATGTGGAACTTTCGACGCTCATAACTTTCAAATATTTTATTTTTTTACTTTTTCGCTTCCATACAGGGCTAGATAATGATGAGACGAACTGATATCACTTTTTATTTTGAACGTACATCGTCAAACAGTGGAATAATCCTTAGACTACGTTTGTATAGAAAAAAAATCGACTAGTGTAACCTTAATCTTTCATTTCTGTACTATTTGGTTTCCGGATTATAAATACAGATGAACCTCCGGATATCCACAGTCCAACATTTCTGTAATCTAAACAATACAACGAGCGCAGTACAAAATTGTAATTTGAACGGTGTCGGCCGGTGGTAACGATGGAAAATCGGCTTAAATTGCCATAATTAATTTATTCCAAACAGAATCGGCCTCACAAAGTGCCTTCAAAGCATTCAATTTTGCATTGAATTTGTAATTTTCACGGCACAATAATTTGTAACTGTAACATTTCGTTTTACTGTTTTTTTTGCTTATAATCCAAGTACTCACTGAAAGTTCAGAGGAGAACGTTTTCTCACGGTTTTGGAAAGTAAATAGTTAATCTAGCTTTCTTTTTTAGAGTTAAGAAAATTCTTTATAGAGTTAGGCAGGTACACAGTGCACTTTTTACATTTTCCGCTTCAATTACTCTGAATGAATCACCAGGCACATGATATTTTGTTAGTAGAGTTTACTATCTCTTTTTGCGTTAATTTGTATCTATTCCGATTACAGACGAGTGTAAATAAAACTGCCAATGGAGAAATACAACTGTCAGTGCGACGTTTTCTGCGCTTTCATTATTACATGATTACGTTGTCACTTTTCCTTATAACTTGTTACATTTCTGAGTTGCCATTAGATAGAAATCACGTTCTTCTTGACGTTTGACGTTACGACTTTTTGTATTATGTTTATACCTGGGGGGACCTGAATTAATTTTAAATAATTTATTTAGCCTTTTATAAATTATCTCTCGATAATTTGACACTGGCGATGAAATAGGCATATAATTAAGTTCTCACTCAATTATATGCCTATTTCATCAACACTGCTAATAATAAGAAATTAAACTTTCATTTTTATACAATGTTTGCGTTCTTGAAATGTTCTACGGCCTCTATTCTGCTGTCGTGAGATAACCGTCCTGTAACACTGGTAGCATCAGACTTATCAATGGATTCCACGGAATGAAATGCTATTGTAATCTTTCATTCCAAAACGAACCAGTGAATTCTTGGTCCAACGGAAAATTATCACTCTTAATTCATTACGTTAAGGGTGATGTTTGTGTGGCAGATGGATGGAGTTTTTATGCAGTCCAACCTACGTCAGAGGCTATCAATGAAGTCCACTATGGTGTTTGTGTTAAGTCATCGCATTTTAATGAACCGTCGATGACATGCTATACGAGTAATAGACTCACGGTGTTATTCTTTTTAGCGCCGAATTTTTTTAATCGTTATTTTTGGGATGTGGAAACGAAAATAAAAAATGTCCGATCCGATGTTTTTTGGTGCGCGTTCCTGGGTAGGTGTCCTGTTTCGTTTTATTAGCTTCCTCGTTTTGATTAGTTCGTGCAATCATTAGTCATCATTAAGTTGGCGAGTTGATTGTATGGTATACTTTTGTCGTAACTCACATAATGTGGGTAATATTTTGTTGGATGTGGTTTCAGAGGTTATTGGGGTCCTACCAAGAAATAATATGAATCTATTTCATCGTAATGATATCAAACTAATTAGCAATTAAACCACCCAATATTAATTTCTGAGAACTCTTCCTAGACACTTCCTAGTATGAATGATATCATTGGTCTGTCAAGTTGGTTAACCTCTGGGAGGTACGCATTAGGTATGGCACAGCAGGTGTAGTGCCCGCGATGTCCATTTCCCGCACCGGAAGCCTACTATGGTCACTGAAGCGAGTCGATCTCGTTACCGACCCTCATTCCAGTCCTGACTCATTTCCTCACTGTTTTTTCCCAAATTTGTAATCTCAACTGGAGTAGATATTTCTCACAGTAACGAACTAAACGTAGAATAAGTATTTGGTGATAATAGTCAGCGCTCTTGGGAACCAATTATTTGTTGTTCACAGACTTGGAGGCTGCAATTAAGCAAATTATTTTTTTACGATGACCACGACGTAAACGTTTGGTTTCTGAAGGTATGTTCTATGTGGTGTTTTGCTGTCTATTAATTTACACCATTGAACCGGAAAATATGGTTATTTTTCTAACTTCACGTTATTTCTGAATCAGGTAGGGTTTCATTTGAAATTCTATTGTTTATAACTGGTATCATATTTGCCATTGTTAACTAATTAGAAAGGCAGTGGATTTGTTTACCGATTATTAATTGCAACAATATCAAAAAGTTTTGTGAGCAGTCTCAGAGTTCGGTTGATAGAAATAGCTATTATTGCTATTATTATGCTCTGCACAGGAAAAGTACCTTTTATTCTTCTTATTTTCGTGTGAGGTGTGGTCTGTTGCCTGTAATGTCCAAGATAAACTTAGAAAGTACATATGAATTTGTAAAGGCACATTGATACTTGCCCGGATTTGAATCCACAACCTCAAGCACGACAGGCGAGGTCTTAGCCACTGGGCCACCACGTCATTTACCTTACCTTTTATTTAAACCCAGTAGCGATTAATAATAGGTATAATATTTGAGAACATAGCTCCAATGCGACTGCTACTTACAAGTTGTGGGTCGTGGGTTTGAACCCAGGCAGGCGCATTACTTTGTGTAAATTATTTCATCACCGCTGCTCTCAAAACGGTGAAGGAAAACATCGTGAGGAAACGTCTTAGAACCAATAATTCGAAGACATGTGACATCCACCAACCCGCACTGGGCCCGCGTGGTGGATAACGGCCCATCCCCTCTTACAGAGAGGAGGCCTGTGTCCCAGCAGTGGGAACATTAATAGGCTGGTGATGATTGCTCCAATGTGAAAGCAGTAAGTAACTGTTCAGCTAATCTCAGTAAGGGCCGGCAACAACCACACTGCTGAGAAATTAATTGGATTCCATTCTTCCTTTATGCAGAGAGCAGGTTTCAATGATCGAATTGCACAAGTTCATTCAGAAGCTGACATAGTTTTCAGCTAATGGAGAATTGGATTAGTGGATTTTATAATAGACATAATTAAGACAGAGAGGTATCTCGGACTGGTGGACAATACGGAACTGAAATTACATAAAACTAAATCTAACTTTGAATAAGTTTTTGTTCTTTTCAAATACTTTTTAAAATCAATTTTTATATAATATAATTATGATTTATAGAAGCCCTATAAAACCGGTAGATAAGTAAGTCATTAACATATTCCACTACTATTATTTATCTATACTAATATTATAAAGAGGAAAGATTTTTTTGTTTGTTTATTTATTTTTTAGTACCGAATAGGCTCCGAAACTACTGGACCGATTTGAAAAAATCTTTCACCAATAGTAAGCTACATTATTCCTGAGTGACATAGGCTATTTTTTTATGCCGGAAATTGGGTCCTGTGGGGTGGTCCACGGGAGCGAAACCACGGGCAACAGCTTATTTATAATATGAATAATAAACACATTATGTTTTAGCACCTAAAACTATACAATTCACACTAAAACTTCTTCTTTTCGTGTGAGGATGTGCCCACCTCTGGTGTCAGAGTTAATTAAGCCACCTCTGGAACCCCACAGGCCTCTGACTTGGCAAAAATACAAAAAAAAAAAAAACTTACACTCAAACTGTACAAAATGTTTGTTTGGCACGTTGCGACCATTCTAGTACCAATAACCTACGGTCTTTTACAGCAACAAGAATAAAGCATTTGTAAAAAAAGCAGATTAGGATAGAGTTAAGACCAATGAAAGTAGCTATTCAAATAAAAATCCAATAAAGCATTCATATCGAAAGAGATTTGGGCGTCTAGCAAGAAAATAAGCGTTCAGTGAGCAAATATTACGGAAGGAAAATAAGAGATTATAGAACTTTTTGCTGATCCAATTGTACCGGAATGAATGGAACCAGACAGTTATTAGATTCAACGTCAATATTTTTAAAGATTATTATATAATACTGAAAAAAACGCTTAAATCACTATTGCATGATTATATTATGGTCAGAATGACTCGCTGACAGCCCCGAAGTGTAAAAATATACATCTGTAATCCTACGCCAATTCAACACAGAGGAAAAGAAACCGATAGCCGCCGCAATGTATTGCAGGTGCATGTCAGCTCAGCAGCAGTCACTGAGTAGCTGATTCATAGCATATTAAAAACGTTGCCAAACCGTAGCAGATAAATAATGCAGTAGTAAACACGTAGCAGGTTCGTAGCAGCTTAAAAACATTGCTTAGACGTAGCTTACCAGGATGAACACGCTGTAGCAACTACGTAGCGGCATCTTAGCAGCGTATTAATGCCGCGTAGCCGTAGCGTGGCAGATTAAAAATACTGTAAGAACTGTGTAGCAGGTTCGTAGCAGACGTAGAAGCTGCGTAGCGGATTAAAATCGCCGCGTAACTGCAGCGTAGCAGAGCATAAACGCCACATTATATTATGTAATCTGGAGCGCCTTATCTTGAAGTAGTTCGGGCAGTTTTGTTTGCTTAAGAGTTGCCACTGAGGAGCCGTGGGTGGATTGACCGTACGAGAAAACCTATTGCAAAAAATCGCATTTAGCTTCTGTAACAGCGGCCTCCAATTTATTCAACTAGACAGATAAGTGGCTGACCTAAACTAGTAAATAAGTAAGTAGAAAACTATTTGATACTCACTTAAATGTATCAATCTATACTAGGTTTCACTGGCCACCTGGCCACGATATGGAAAATAACTGATCCTTAAAAAATGATTGCCTCAACGTCGTTACCGAATAATTTATAACGTAGATAAGAAGAAAAATATCTTTTATAATGTTTCAGTTCATTATTTCTTCAATGTTCATATTTGTTTTAACAAGCAACAAGTTAGCCAATTATAAAAATGCAGTTTTATTTGAAAGAATTTGCTTATTTTTATTGCTAAGCAAGTTCCATTTTATTTCTTTACTTAATGGTGTCAATGTTTATTTATTTTTATAGCATTTTATATCGGTAGATACCTAAAATGAACCACTATATATAAATATAATCATGCATTTGTTTGTGATTTGTGATTTAATTTTAGCATATACATAACTTTGACGCTCTCCTTGGCTAACGAGAACTGGCGCAAACCTATAGTATTAGATACTAATGACCGCAGGGAGGTATGTCAGAGCAAGGAGCTTCACCGGGTCCTACATGGGCCCGATGTAGATCTTTTAGCGTCCGTGGCCTGGCTGAGATTTGGTGACCTTTTCGGGGAAACCGAAGGTTTTGCCTTTGCGATTATGGACGAAGTTATGATGACGAAAAACTACCGGTAATATATTGTGAAGGACGGCATGGTTGACATTTGTCGGGCATGTCACCGGTCAATCCGACACATTATCTTCGGTTGTTCTAGTCTAGCTAACAGAGACTATTTGCATAGACACAACCTTGTAGACAGGATTATCCATCAGCAACTTGCTCTTAAATACAATCTTGTGGAATCAGAAGTGCCTTACTATAAGTATGTGCCCGACACAGTTCTCGAAAATGGCAATGTCACGTTGTATTGGGATCGGTCTATCATCATATCAGGTGATAGACTGACTAGAGCGTCGCGCAATGAATGTTGTTATAGCGGTCCCCCATGAAGGAACCTCGTGAAGGCGGAGAGAGATAAGAAAAGTAAGTATCTTGATCTGGCTCTCGAGGTTGTCGACGTGTGGGATGTGAATACAGTAGTCATTGTGCCGATAGTCGTGACGGCCAATGGCATAATAGCCAAGAGCCTCGACGAACATCTGAGGAGGCTCTCGTTGGGCAGCTGGATCAAGGGCTTGATCCAGAAAGCGGTACTCCTGGATACGGCGCGTATCGTTAGGAGGTTCCTCTCTCAGGAGCCCTGACCACCGGTAGCTTGGAACCTGTTCCCGATACTGGTGGGCTACTATTTTTGTATTTTTTCATTAAATGTTTTTTCATTTTATTTTTATAGAATAATATTTAAAAATGTAAAAATATGTAAATATAATAAATAAATGGAATAATTATTTATTTATTTTCAGACAGCAACGAGGTCCATACTGACAAAATAAAAATACTTAAAGGGTGTTAGTAACAATAAAAAACCTTGTAACCTGTGTTAGTGCTTACATAATAGGATGTTACTGACAACTTATCTTATGACCTACGTTAGTACTTATATACTAGTACGTTAGTACTTATTTGAGCCGCTTTGATCTGGGGGGTGACCATAAGCTCTTAGAGCGGTATCAATTTTATATCGAGTAAGTGACAGATGTATACAAGTCAGATATATCTTTCCCTTTTTCGATCTCAAATTGATACCGCTCTAAGAGCTTATGGTCACCCCCCTGAACTTTATTTAACTCAAAATAATAATAAAAAATAAGATATTTAAAAGAATCTGTATCAGTTTTAATAATTGTTGTCTTTAGGAGATTAGGTAAAGCTCTCGACTTTTAATAAGATTAATCTAAAGTTTCTTTTGAAGGCAACTCCCTCCACTTCACTCGACTTGGTCACCATGACAACGAACAAATTTTAATGGTGTCAGCGCCAAAATCAAATAAATAACAAGCTGATTGGCTGGTGGTGGTTTTAAATGCCTTAAAATATAGGGATGTGTTTCATGTTCAAAGATTCTTTCGCCACTGGTGCAACACATAACACTGTTATAATTTATAGTTGTCTGTCTTTTATCGGCTAATCTGACGTAACAGTGACTTTGACAGCGTCGTTATAAAAGTAAGCCATTAAAGATATAATTGTGTCAACAATAAAGGTGTAAACGTCGCAGGAATGTTTCTCACTTCTCGTGACATTATTTGTCATAAAAAAGATAACGTTTTTTACGTCACCCGTCTCAGGAATTTCTAATTTCCGGTCAGATTTAATTGTTACGTTTCTTAGAATTATTTAGTTACGTCTTTTAAAACATAATTATTAGATATATTACAATAATTTTCTCAATATGACAATATCGTGGTAGAAATCATACAACAAAAGTTTTAATAAATTACAGAGTTTTTTTTAACGTTCTAGAAGTTAAATGTCAGTATTTTTTTAGAAACTACAAGAGTTGGGTCATGTATGTATTTTTTGTAGCAAAGTCCTCATATATCAAACATAATGAATACATAGGAAATGTGTTTTGTAATGTCTTTATTAGATACATAAAATCTTATAACAATTTTCCCTTAGATACCCACGTAAAAATGGGAGTTATTATATTAATAGCCGAAAATAACCAAAACCTAAATCCGCTATGAAACGATATTGCCGCAAAAATGTTTTATATTTTCTTGTTATATTTTATCATTAGGGTTTATGATATTTTATGAAAGGATATTAAAATTAATATAACATACAAAAAGCTCGCTTTGATACGGGAGCTACGGCAAAAATCGCAGCGTGATTCAAACTAAACGTACAGACAGAAACACATAGTCTGTATATGTTTGGACGTAATAATATGTTTGTACACGCATAAAAAGTGCTCTATCGGTCGGTCCGTCCTTTGTTAAATAAATTAGTTTCGGTGTCTACCAAATTACGCCTCGAACCTATCTATATGTACAGCACATTGGATCTTGGCAGGAAAATATGCTCTACCTATTATATGACTGTGAATAAATTAACATACTTGAGGCTCTGAAACAAAACGGGAGTTGAGACAATAGCAGATCATACATCATTGAAAAAAGCTTTTAGGAACACTAGTAGCCGAATACTATTTGTTTTCATTGATTTATTCATGGTCAGACTGTGGATACAAGGCGCCGACAAAGACGGTCCTTTTGAAATACCAACTTTTTCGAATTGGTAATGAGAGTTTGTGTGAAACGTTACAAAATAACAAGTCACGTACTGCCTACCTCAAGTGAAACTGAACAATTGTTTAAAGGGATACAAGAATTTGGAAAACAAATAGCTCGCTAGGATTCTACTCAGTTCATACATGTTGATGGAGTGCCATGTTCAGTCACTGGTACAGTGTGCACGTGTAGGTAGTTAGTTGGAATAATGGCTATTGTTTATTTAAGTTTCTTCTCATATAAAATTTATCAGTGCATTCTGTGATAAGGCCACATGTGATAAATTGCCTGTTTCATAAGGCGTTCATTAGAAGCGTGCAAAATGCGCTCCGTTGCGCCGCGATAACTTCGCCGATAACGGTTTTATTGCCTCAAAATATTACCTATTTGCGTATCTAAAGTTGCTTTTTGTTTTCAAAATATCATAGTGACAATGGAGAGATGAAGAAAATTTACGATTGTAATTTTGCTACATTTATTATTTTGATTTATATTCATGCGGGCACGAGTAGAATTGATTAATGCCTACATGTTTTAGATTAAGATTATTCAATAAAGGTAATAATCATAAAATATAATTTGATAACAGTTGGTTACGTGATTTATCTGGTTTGAGCGATGAGGTCAAGTTCTTTCGGGTAATTCCGACGCGTCAGAATGAATTAATAGTTTGTAGAGCTAATTTCCTATCGTACTGAAATGTCCTCTACATAGATCCATCTCGCAGTCAGTGAGACTACACAGGCGACGTAGTGCAAAGCGTCGATGTAAAACATAGAGTGATTCACACCCCCAACAAACACTTCTTGTACTCAATCACTGTTGACGAGTCACTGCACCAAGAGCTTTTAACAACCCTGACCTTTGATTCTCAGAACTCCAAACGAAACCTTTTGCACAATCTCAGCGGGTACAACATAAACAATAATTTTAACAGCTTCATCTGAATATCTACCTCTGAGTATATTAATTAATACAATTTCCTTATACACCTTAATGATTTGCGATAAATATTTATCACGAATAAATGACACAGAAATAATTGCCTCAAATTGATGTGGATTGAAACAGTCTTGTTTGGGGTATCATCCGCTCTGAGGACTTCTCGTACAATGACGGAGATTGCAGCTGACTTGCATTGCCGCATGTTATTCACTTCTTTAATTAACTATCAAACCGGAGGCACTCTCGATTATAAGACGCGGCTACCCGGCTTTGTGCCCGCTGTGCCTACCTGCCACTGAACTCTGCATTATACAATTTCTTAAAAACAAACGAAAAATGACTCTACCACACGGTAATAAGGTCAACCGGACAGATTTCGAGTTCCACTGGCGACTGGATGTCTCGACTTTGATATTGTTTTTTGTATGTGGATATTAGGAGTTCGTTGTATGAGCATGATCATTAAAGTCAGATTTGGATGTGTAAAACGTTAAAATGTAGTTTGTCAGGTAAGTGCCTACATCCTCTCGCTTTTTAACATTGCAGATGGTTGGATGTGCACAATTAGCCCAATAAAATATTTGCAGTTATTCTCGACATTGTTCATTTTATGGTTGATGTGATGATCATATAATTGGTTGATGAAGTGTCAGTTTCAAACTAGTAGCACATCAAGTTGGATGATTTATGCATAGTTTTAATCGCATTATATGTTTTTTGGAGGAGATCTAAGTACTTGATAGTCTACCATCCAATAATATTCCAAAAATAAATTCAACTTGAATGGCATAAATGCAATTGCGCATTTAACTGAACTGAATTCAAGTAGACAGCAAAGTAAGTAGGCCTGTTTTCGTTTTCATTTCACTTTAATTAATTTGTGAAAAGGAAGAACTTTATACCGACAGAATTCTCATTAGCGCTCTAGATATTTGACATTATCTATTTTTGAAGGTATCCTTGAAATGAATCCTGCCTGTTTTCAGTTACTAATTAGATATTAAGAGTATTTTTAATCGAACTTTCAGAAACAATACCTTTATTTTATTTTAAAACAAGCATCTGAAGGCTCTTCCAATGAACACTGTTAAACATAGACAAAAAACAATAAAGGTCGCCTTCAAGTTAACTATAATAACGTATTCAGATAATAACAAAAAGTACCTATCCATATATCAAAGGTGACAAATCAAAATAAACAAGACACGCATTCCGGTTCACCGCGGGCAAGAAGCACAAATCTGAGATCAACATTCAGTACCTAATGTATATTAAATATGAGTAGACGCCTTACTACATGGCATTCAAGTGAAAAACAGTGCAAAAACAGAATGGAATTGCCATTATAGCTTATAACTCAATCAGTTGCGTCCTGTGGCGGGACGGGCGGTATGGCAGTATGGCAGCCACACCATGGCGGCATGGCTCGATAGGAATTTTATACTTTTTCATCTATTATCTGCATTCTTGTCGCGACAGATATGTCGCCCGGCAAACAGACACCCTGACAAGAGAGCGCTTTAGAAAATAGAGAAAATTGAACGCAATGAAGAAAATTCCGAGCGTTCCTACATGGAGTTTCTAATGGCGTTAAGATTTACAATGAGACTTTTATTTGTTGGTCGGCAGTCTTTGCATGATATATTTTGGATCGTCTCTATTAGATATTTAACTACATTTGATTTGTTTTTATTGAACAACTAAAATTAACTAACTGTACCTAATCACATAATAACAATTTTCATTGTTCTTTTCATGAATATTCTGAGACTTGGTTTGCACCACGTACATACACAATGAAACAGATTTAAAATATTTACAAACTCAAAAGTAAGGTGAAAGATATTTTAACCTCTAGACGATGTCGAGTATAATGTGGTATAATAATTATAAAACACTAGCTTATCCCCGCGGCATCGTTCCCGTGGCCCACCCCACAAATCCCTTTTCGGGATAAGCAAATAGCCTATATCACTCCGGAATAAGGTAACTTTCCACAGGTGTGTTTTTTAGGGTTCCGTACCCAAAGGGTAAAAACGGAACCCTATTACTAAGACTCCGCGATCCGTCTGTCTGTCTGTCTGTCTGTCTGTCATCTTATGAACCGTGATAGCTAGACAGTTGAAATTTTCACAGATGATGAATTTCTGTTGCCGCTATAACAACAAATTGCTAAAAACAAGATAAAGTAATAAATTAAGTGGGGCTCCCATACAACAATCGTATTTTTTTTGACGTTTTTTTGCGATTTTGGCACGGAACCCTTCGTGCGCGAGTCCGAATCGCACTTTTATTATAAATCAGTTAAGTAGTTTTTGAGTTTATCCCTTACAAACAAACAATGTAATCTTTCCTGATAATAATATTAGTGTAGAAGATTCACATTTCAGCAACATAGTCAACAAGTATAAGTTCGTCATTGTCAACAGTTACCAAAAGTCTGCGAAGATTTCACTATTAAATATTAGTTAGTAACAATATTCAAAATCTTTCTCTAAACATTCACCCAATAGGTAAAATGTCGAGCACCAATCATTTTGTTGCAGAATGCAATAAGTCTCATATTGCTAAAGAATAATGCTTCAATACCTATAGTTTAATCTTATCTAATTGAACAGAGGGCTTACCAAGTGACATGCCGTCATCGAAAACGTGGCGATTGTCGAAAAGGCAAAATTGTACGGGATTGACAAGCGATATCGAAAAATCACGTGATCAATCCCTTACTTTTTGATATTTCGACTATCACCTTCGCTGACATCGAATGCCACTTGTCTAGAGCTTCAAGGCAAGCTTTTATGAGCTATAAAGAAAAATTCTACTTACTGTAGACGAAAACAATAATATTCTGCGCGAAACGGGATGCCACCGTCTTATTTGTTTTACGCAAATTCCTGAATCGTTTGACAAAAATCCGATATACGAGCTTACTAAACGGCATTTATTACTTGCAATGCAAAACATGCGAGAAAAGAATACGTTCAAAGGACGAGAATTTAATACCAGATTGGTATGTCGCTAGCCTCTCTTTGTAGTAATGTTACCAGTCACCACACACGCTACAAATAAACAACGAGCACCAACATGTATGTAATTAATCATACAAGCTTCTGCATTTCTCTGTGATTACCATTGTGTTTCTCTCAATGGAGCTACGTGGTGATGAGACAGCTCCCGATTTAATTTCGAATCACAATCATTGCCTTCTTACTTTTATTTTCTTATTACGACCGATTTAATGAATGTTTTAGTTTAATGGAGAGAACTGAATAGTTCATCTATAGTAACCAGCATAATAAACCCGAGCAATCATGTTTCAAATCGCTTTTTTGCACACGGTAACTAACATTACGTAATTTAGTTCATTCTGAATGCTTCCTTAATTAAACTGCTTTATATTGCTTTTTAAAAAGAGGACCGATTTCATATCTCATTTCTCATTGTCGTGAGCACAGCACATCAGCGCGAATTTTATCAGATGCGGCAAAAAGTACTTTGGGTGAAAAAGGTATTACCGACACACGCATGTAATATGCATGCGCGTACGCTGAGACAGTTTTGACGGCGTCGTGAAATGATGGACGGTCATTACGATGTCATTGACATCATTTGTTTTTCATAGTCCTTTTACTTTAAGTTTCAAGTTGGAGAAACCGCAAGGCTATTGTTGTTTGTGGTTGACTACCGCACGGGTTGTAGTTTCTGTGTGTGTGATCTAGCTGACAAAACAATAAACTAAAAGTAAGACCAAATATATCGTTACTAGAACGCTTTTTATTTCAGTTCAGTTTGATGGTAAATGATGAAACCTAATGTAACGTGACGTGAAAAAACCTGGACTTATGTAATTAGTATAAGTTTGTGTTCGTTTGTTGTAATTGCTAGAAGGCGTTCCAATGCGAAGATAAACGCACAAAAATAGAAAAATTTAAACTTGTGACATTCCCTGTTCTTTGCCTGCACCCTTCAAATGATAAAACCTAACCTGGACTTTATAGTTAGTATAAGTTTGTGCTCGTTTGTTGTAATTGCTTGAAGGCGTTCCAATGCGAAGATAAACGCATAAAAAAATAAGAGTTTGTTAAAATTACTACAGTTTTTTAACTAATTTGAAAATCCGTATAGGTTCTAGTGACAACCTTAATAGATTTTCACACTAGATTTTGAGGAAAATAATAAATTTTAAATTGGATTACTTTTTGAGAGCATGCTGACAATGGGAGCTTAGTGTAATGGAAGAAAACACTCATTTAGTGTTTTAATTGAAGTACATTGTGCTATGATACATACCACAGATAAGGCAGATTTCATCAGTTAATCTATGAGTAAAGCGTTGGATCCGTCCAATTTTAGATCAGTTACTCGGCTTTGCTGCATCATCGGTGATCTAATCATGTATCAGTGGAGATTAAAACAGGCCGGCCGGATCGCATCAAAGGCGGTATCACACTGTTATTTTGACTGATTGATCTCCTCCAACAAAAAAAGGTTGCATCGCTACCGAGATCGACAGTAGCCGAGAAAAAACAAATTAGTTGGCTAAACCTTTTCATAAAGCATTGTTATTATCACCACCTACCCCGTCCTGACCAGAACGTATTGTCGATCGAAAATGCGCTTCTCGCGCTAAGTATACTTTTTAAGGTTGAGAATTGTACTGAGATCGAACCGTGGCGCGCTTGTGATCAGCGCGGTCGCTTGTAATCGCGGTTGTCGAAAGGCGAAAATCATGCTGCGTTTGCGACCTTGCGTTCGTTACAAAAAACGCGATTTATTTTTTGGAGAAATGTTTTTCGGTGTCAGATGTAGCGGCTCGAGCTTTGATTGTTGAGATTCTCATGTTTAGTTTTAATTGGTGGCTTTATCGAGTTTACATTTTACGGTCGGGCTCGATGAGAGGTTAATAAGCGGCACTTTGAAAGGTATCTTCGTTTTTTAGAGTTCCGCGTTAATAGGTAGGTAATAGAAATATGACTGTGTCTGCATCGTCGTTGAGATTTTATTAGGGTTAGGCGAGTTTATAATGTTATGATTATCCCCAGAAAAGTATTGCTATTAATATTTATAATCGATTGAGTGCTGTAATACGAGTCATATTTATAGCTCCGGCATTGCGTGCGTTAATGCCATGTCCAGCAACATAATTAAAAAATCAACATGCGGCATGGTAACAACGAGAGAGACATCAATTTACAGAATCACATGAGTCTGCGATAGGAATGTTCTAACAATTCTTTACGGAACCGTTCATGGAAAATAAATGTAATGTGCTGTGCCCAATTTTTTATTGTTTAGGCAATAGTCGATATTGATTTCGGGTCTTTGATTCCGACGTATTATTGCTTGTTTTATTGGTACCTGGGAACATCGTAATTAACCATATCGGGCCTTTTTCTCATCTTTCTGGATCCTTTCGTGTCTACGGACAATAATAATTCGATGCTCACCTTGAAAGGCGTACGCGCCGAAAATTGGTCTCATATTGTTCATCGAAGACGTAGTTCCTGTTGTGTAATCCATTTTGATGTTTTTAATTACGATTCTGTGTTCTTTCACTTCACTATCATTATTTTATGACAACGGAATATTATCTCAAAGAAATCATTTTTATGTTACGATCACAATGTCTATACTTATACAGTTTTTCCTTGTACGTGACTTTCATATGCACAACACTTTACGATCTTATTTATTTTAATACTGAAACTTTTATGGGACACTTTAAACACTGACTATGTTTGAGTATTGCACGGGGGTACGACCGTTGACGTATACATTTGTGCGAGCGTAGGAAAGCTCGATGCGTGCGACATAAGTGAATCAATTACAAAGTCGATGGCGTTGTGTGCATTATCTTTCGGACCCTACTCATGGCGTGTATTACAATAGCATTTCGCTCCACCTCTTTGCTCCCCTACCACTTTTTATTTACTGGTAATAATAGTAAATCACTAGGAACAGTCGCGTATGTGTTGCGGCGTCAAAGGGCGCACATAAAAAGGGTGTAAATGAATGTATGTATAAATTCTTTATTGCCGCTCAGTATGTTAATGACGATTGTATGTATAGTGATCGTTACAGTTACATCTCCGTTCACTAATATCGGTTCTCATGTCCTTTTTAGTTAGAAATTGATATCGTCCTTATTGTTACCGTTGTTTTTATTTACTGAAGCTTTAAGCTCACTGGAGCTTTTCATCTTGTTTATTATTTGACTGACTATTTCGCAATTTGTAGATATTTCAATATTAAGTATCGGTACTTATGTTGTTTCAAAGTTCTTAAGGAGAATGCGTTTAGACACTGAAAGTTGATGCTAAAAGCACATTTCACGGTAATAAAATGACACACACCTTTGAAGTTAGAGTACGGTACAGCTACGCATTACGGTAACGTTTTCAGAGTATTCACAGCACGTTACCTCTTATCTTTACTAAGATCCTGGTAGATAAAGTTCACGTGAAACTTTCAGTTTTATCGACAAACTTCTATCAAAAATATGTTGGTCGTCAAGCGTTGGTAGAAACGTGCAGCTGCCAGCGGATTGTCGACAATAGTATCGATAAAAAGTCGTCATGCAAATTATCGACTATTGTATCGTGGTATTGTACGCAGAGAGCTCAACGCATGCGACTGTCCTGTGGACGATGCGCGCGATTCGATTCGCGTTTCGTTTTTTGGGGAATCTCAATATTTCCAAAAGCAGCTGTAGGACTTGTATGACGTTAATCTTTGTACATGTAAAATTTCAAAAGGCGCTGATAAATATTAATGTCAGAATAGTCATAGATGCTTTTGCAGTTCCAAATCTGCCTAGATCTAGACAAATGGAATTTAAATAGCCATGATAAACGTGAATATGGTACTAATTACTATAAAAACTGAATCTGTTTTGATGAAGATTGATCAGTAGTTTATTAATAAGCTATTAGGAACTAAGTTTTAGAGGCTAAACGTGTAATCAAAATTGTAAGGATAATATTTTGAATTCCTCGACACCTCGAATTCTGCTGACTCATATTTAGTTATTATGAGCTTTCATTCACACTTCAGATCCAAAAAACAAGTTGAATGAGCACTTCGATTTGGTTTTTGTTAACGAAGTGATGCATCAGGCGTTATGAAGTTCCAGTGGCAGTCCTTGTGAGTTGTGACACGAGCAAGTGTGTCAAAACAAAATCGAGTGGCGTCTGGGGATTAGCAGATAGTTCGAACGCGGAATCACCGACTGTGTCGGACAAAAGCAAGAAGTTGTTACTTAACACAGTTTTTGTATGTTTTCTATTTTAGTTTGAGTATTTTTATCGGAATTTGATTGTCAATTTGGTCAATGAGAGACCTTTTCTGCTTTTGGATATGTAAAGAAATCGTTTCTTTTTCATTCTTTGACAATGTGATTGAACTGATAGAATTTAAATTTTCGGACATTGCCCGTTAAATTAGCTGTAATTTGTAAATCAAGTAAACGTTAGAGTTCTTTAAAGATGGCGCTGCCATTTAGAAAGAGATCAAATCAACCGCTACAAAGAACTTAACTGTACATAGGAGCATTAGTATGTAGGTGCGCGCTATGGTGGGCTCTCTACAAACAACCAGTTCCCATTGTTCTTCTACGTGGTGCGTTTGTCAAGGCGCTTGAAAGCTGAGGACCACTTTCACCGGCTCACATGCAAATCGCCTGGACGTTGACGTCGCCTGTATTACAGCTATTAAGCCTCGACGGACGCAACTACGCACACAGCTCTATTTGAAAAGGGTGGAATGCGAGGGCATTTCAACTTGACGCTGCTCTAAACATACATAAATACTTAGGTGTTTTCTGTTTGACGTTATTGATATTAGCGTGTCTAATTTTGAGCATATTGATTAGACCATTGATGTTTTGATCTTCTTCCTTTTCTGTTCAGTTTATCGATGCTCCATGTTTTGTATCCTATTTACTAACCACATAAAAATACGGAAATTAATCGTATAGTATAGCCGTCAAAACATATTTAATTGTTCATCTCGCGCGACCTTTCTCAGTTAAATGTCAGGTTTACAGAAAATTAATAATATATGTGAATGTTAATTTTAGTCATTAGCCTTAGTCAAGTTGTGAGGATGCCGACGAAGAAAAAATATGTTCAGAAATGTGTGATCGCGCCGCCGGCGCACGCCTCCGCAGCTCCGCGCGACCGACTGTTTGTGGAAACAAGTCAAATGTGTTAAATATGGAATATCAGCTACGCGGAACTGTGCGACCGAGCTACTAGATGCGACAAGCTGCGACAACTGTCGTCTGTCAATATTAGCGACCAAACATATTTTTTTTAGTTACTGAAATACTGAACGCATGTTTTCACTCTGTGGAAAAATAACAAAATAAGGAAACATTGACCACACCAAAAAACCTTTTAGAAACAATACACGAAGCTCTAAAATTGAGGAAGCCTTTAAATCTGCAATACATCTGCCTAAATATATAACCTGTTTGGCATAACAAAACGACGTGACTACGTCGTAAAACATATATTTTTTGTATTATAAATAGTTTAAGAAATCGTTAATTGGTTTTGGTAAGTTTTTATTGACATTAGCCAATTATTCAATTACCTATAGGCGTCGACAGAGTGTATGGAGAACAGGTATGCTTGAAATTAACATTTATGTCGCTTCTATGGTTTTGTTTCTGTGTGCAGCCCATTAGCTTATTCAATTCACCCTGAGTGAATTGGATTTTCCTTCCTATAATGGACTCTAATCCGTCGGCACATGTCTTCAAGGGCGGTCTAATGCCGCTGTTGCATGAGACACTATTACTGTTTTTCGTAACGGTCCATTACAATATTTCATCGTGACGTAGAAAAATTTTACATGTCATTTGGACACATTTTTACGAGTGTTTGTTTTTCACGTGGGGCGGGCCCATTTCACACGGTGCGTTATAATGCCGCTCCGTGTTTCACTACATTTACTGTGACGTAGATTTTGATCTTTTACACTTTTAATGTCGCTAGTTAGTTTGTTGTGCAGGTCGTTTGCTATAACAGCTTTATGTTTGTTCCTTCATTCCACTTCTGAAGAAAATGTTAGTGGCGTTTTTAATTCGCCACCTCTTAACTTTTCCCAGAATGCGAGTTGTTTCATGTTTTTTTTTGGCAATTCATGTTTGAAATTCGAAGACTTGTTGCGTGTTGTTACTACAGGTTAAAGCATTTTCTTAGCCATTAGAAAACAATAAATATACTTAAAAACTTAAATCTCGAATTTATTTGATACTTGTAAAGGCAACATTGATATCATTAGTGTAGCCTAATATGAAATATATTTGAAAGTCTATGAATTATATCCCCGGAACCGCGGCGGGCATGTCGAATGGAACTAATTACAGCAGGCCACGGACCTGCTGTGACATGTGGCCTATATTACGACATACGACATATCATTCCGACTTATTAATGTTACGTTCATTTTGTCCACTATTTTTTATAAGGAAATAGTTAACTTTTGAAGGGGTGACTCATATCAATTTAATTATATTATGCATTATTACATAAGTTGTAAAAGTGATAACAATCTATTTGCTGACACCTATTTATTGGCTATCATATTACAATGGGCGTCGCAGAAAATATTACTGAAATGTTAATTAACCTCATTTCCTTTAGCGCGTGTGTCGTGGACTTTTTTGCGAGCAATTAGCAGATCGTCGCGTGGCAGTGTTCGCATCCGTGATGTTAATTTATCGCCGACGACCACCGACCGCCCCTCATTAGCCATCAGAACAAAAACTGGCCGAGTTTTATTTAGGTACGCACCGCGATGACTCACACCGAATCAAACACTCCACCCGCTAAACAATAGCCAACCAAATAATTTATCTGCACGTGTTCCCGCTTTGATAAGCTAAGACTGATTTGTTACACCAATTTGTAATTAGTGCTTTATGATCTCTGATTTCATGTGTATAAAAGCCATTTATCTAATCACTTTTGTTTCTCGTTCGGCTCGGAAATATCTCTAAGTGGATAATGCTGTGAAGTAAAACGAGCTTGTTGGGAACCCATGGGAAAGTGTTAGAATTCGTAAAATAGAGGTTCATCGATGCGGGATCTGGCAATTATCTGAAGAAAAAATACACGCACAGTCTTCAAAGTAATGGAAATGTCTGGTCTTCACTAACTTTGTTTGATTTTTCTACGAATTGATTGTTGAAAACATTCAAGCTCATTTCTTTCAGGAAATTGAAACTCATTTCTATCTAACATTTTAGCATGCCATCTTGAATCTTACAGGAAAATCGGCTGAACAGAAACGTTCCAAGTCTTATAAGACATTTTCTTGTTGACAATAAAAAATAACAAAAACATGTAGTACAAATAAACATGAGGTCGTCGTGGGCGGCCCATCAGGGCATAGTTTCAGCGGCATCTTTGGCGCGCAATGGGCCCTGAAGCGTATGCGCAACGATTTCAGCGCATTTCACGCCTTTTTTGTGCGCGCTGCAAGCGACGAGTCTCGTATGAAGATTGTTAATAACGCGTGAAGTGACAACTGTGGGTTTAATTGCGACTGTAAGTTATTAGTGGGAACTTTGTGTTGGAGAGATGGTGCTGAAGATTGTTCCTTGTGTGTTAACAGTTGACGAATGTTTGAGTGTTATAAATGTTAATGTCGTGTTTTTATCTTATGTTGTGGGTATTTCAGTTAGTTGTATGAACAATACTGACTAGATAAACAGGTAGCGTTATTTGCTACTCATCACGCAAAGGTGAGAAGGTACTTCACGCCAGAACAGCTGCTCAGCTTGTATCAAGTGCAAGTTCGATCATGCATGGAGTACTGTTCTCATCTCTGGGACGGATCTGCCAAATACCAACTTGATGCACTAGAGTCGATCGAAAGCGGGCCAAGAAGCTCATCGGCAATGAGGCACTGGTTAAGTCAAAGCTCCAGAGCCTTGAACATCGTCGCCGAGTTGCCAGCTTGTCGGTTTTTTTATCGATTATTTTTCGGGGAGTGTGCGATGGAATTGCATGATTTAATTCCACCCAGCCCGTTTCATCATCGGACTACCAGACGTACGGCGATGCGCCATCGGTACATGGTGGACATATCCCACCCATACGCACAAAACGTTTTGAGAATACTTTTATTATGCGTACAGCTAAGGAGCGGAATTCCCTGCCGGAGTCTGTGTTTCCCGATAGCTACAATTTATGGGTCTTTAAATCAAGAGTGAATATGTTACTTCTAGGCAAGCGCGCTCCATCGTCGACTGGTAGATAGTGATCAAGCGCGAGCCTATATAAGATAAAAAAAGCTTTTCCTGCCCTTGTCCCATGTTACTTGGGGTCGGCGCATCACGTTTTCTTCTTCCATATCGTCCTGTCCCCGTCACACCATCACTAACTCCCTTATCTTTCATATCAGTCCAACCATCTTTTCTTTGGCCGTCCCATCCATCTCCAACCATCCACATTTACATTCATAACTCTTTTAGTAACATGCGTATTATCTCTCCCCACCACATGATCATACCAGGACAAACGGTTTCCTTTAAACTTTTCTGTCACTGGCGCCACTTTCAAACTTCCTCTAATATACTAATTTCTCACTTTATCCATTCTCATCACTCCGCACATCCATCTCAACATTCTCATCTCTGCTACATGCAAGATTGCTTTTCATCCACCTTTTTCACAGCCCAACATTCTGATCCATACAGTACGACAGGTCTAATAAATAAGTAAATTTATTTGAGTGTAAGTTTATTTATTTGCTACTATATAAAGCAATTAAATCTTATCAATCTTATCTAATATTAAAAAGAGGTAACTTTGTCTGTTTAATGTATAGGCATCTGTAAAAAAGAAGGTGGTCTTTGAAAGTACTTATTCAAATAAGAAAATTATTTTACTTATGGAAAGCTACCCTATTGTTTAGTGCGTTGTTTTATGTCGGGGTATAAATGCACGGTTCTTCCTGTGACATAGCATAGACCATGGAGGGAAGTCGCGGGAGAAATCTAGTCCTTAATAACGAAATCCTGATAAGCACCCAAACTTTATTAGAAGTAGCTTTCATCGACTCAACAAGGGTTGCTCGACATTTCAGCGTTTAAAGAGTATTTGAAACAACCTAACTCTCTTTTGTTGAGCACAAAATATCCCAAGTATTTAGCAATATCGGTTTTACCAACTGGGATATTAAAAACGTCAAATTGAGTCTTGTTTGTCTAAACTGAGTAACCTCTTGAAAGCTATTAATGTGTAAATAGGCCAGCCACAAATTAAGGGTTTTGTAAACGGCAAGCGCGATGAAGCGTTGGTTGGTTTTTAATTAAAGTTGGTAACACTACTCAAGGCTGTCGTGTTAATGAATCGACGATTTCTGTTCGTTTCGATATTGCATTGTTTCCTGTCTCATTTATTAAGGGCCTGTGTACATTTGTTTTAAGTTTTTGTACATTGTTCTGGTTTAAATTCGGTCCGGCTATTGTGCTGAAATGTTACACGAGTTAATCTTGTTCAAAATGGTAGCATTTAATGCCATTGGGATACTTATATATTATATTATTATTTAGGTCGTCTTTTGTGCGTATAAAAAATGTTTTTATTGTTTGCTATCGCATTTCTCGATAAATATAGTGACTATTTAGTCTTAATAGCTATCTCAGTTGTTCTGATTCAAGATCGAAAGGATGATTTTAGTAAGAGCTTACAACTGAGTTCAAATTTGTTCAAGTGTCATATACTATCCGGGGAGATATTTTTTCAATTTTGTGTGATTTGACTTTGTTTGTGAATTCGTTTGTCTTGTGAATGTAAACTTGATTTAAAGTAAAAAAATAATGTAGGTCCTAGTATTATATGCACTTCCAGTTGGAATTGCAATTACACGTCTTGTACTCAAATAAAAAATGGTCACTCCAACTTTGCCTGAGTATAAGAGACGATTAAAGAGTTGCATCTAATGACTCCAGTAACATTTTACTGCGCCACATGATATCCTGAAACTCAGCTTTTGAGTTTCACATTAAAAAATCTTTTTGCTCAAGTGTTGTAAGAAGGAAATCTGACGATGAGAAAACTTCAACGGGCGAATACATTTGAAAATTATTAGTAACGATCTTGCCCTCTTCTGTCTGTGTTTTCTCTGTTGCTTTAGGGATTGCTGTAAAGGAAATCAATATTGAACCAACTTGAATTATCATAACTTGTGTTTTTTTTATGATCTGATTATTTATTAATAATGTCGATGATGTTTTTTGTTTTATCTGACTACGCTCCACGCGTATTCCATATTTTGACATCCAATGTTTTTAATGAATTGTTTATTATTTATTATTGCATGTATAATGTCGATGATATTTTGTTATTATTAATTGTAATGTAAGCCCAATGGTTTTATTTTTTTGCGCACATTTCTATTATAATATTATAAGATCTACTGTAAATTACCAAAAATCGCACGAATAAATAATTTGAATTTGAGTTAAGAAGTTAGTCTTTATACACATGTACTTTATTATTACACTGTATTGAATATTGTTTTTGGTTTACAGTAAAGAATGAAGTATAAGAAGTTCAAATAATGATTCTGTATATTATGATAGTAGTTAAGGGGGACCATCATGGTCCTGTTTCAAGTATTTTTTTAAATATAGGTAATTATTCATTGCCTCGAAAATAAAAATAATTATCTGGGCGGTTGACTTAATTTTTTTTTAACACTGTTTAGTTCGAAAGATAATTCTCACATTTAAATGTTACAAAAAGATACCAAATTATGCAATACCAAAGCAGCACCCATAAAAACATTAAAGCCATAACCCACACTGATTAACAAGAAACATCTACATTTTACCGTCCAATAAAACTGAGTGGACTTAACAAATTATCTATGCGAGTTCTCCTTTACCTAAGCTTTGTTATGCTAAGTCACTGTGTGGAGGAAGGTTTACGCCGAGGTGCTTACGAAACTGCGGCCTTGTTGCCGTGCTAAATACCAGAGACAATAGTGTTTACCTTCCAATGACACGTTCACTTAATTACTAGTAAACTTGCTCGTAATTACTATACTGATTTTTAATTAGGTAGGTATTGAGTCGCTTGCTTGTCCTAGGATTGTATGATTTTTATATGTAGGTAGATATTATTTTTGTTTGATTGGCTGAGGCATAAAGAATTTAATAAAAAGTAAGGTGGGGTAGTAGGTAGGTTGGTACGCATAAGTATATCTACGACTATTTTAGATTTGTAAGTAATTTTAAATTTTTAAGATTTTTTCGTCCTAATATTCCACAAAGTGAATATCTGTATCCCACAAATATTATTAAAGCACTATTATATAATAATAGAAATAATAAGTGAATAATATTGTTATTATTCACTTTTATTTAAACGCAATAAAAAGAGACAGTTTACCCCAACTTCTCAGGTCCAGTCGCAAAACGCGGTATCTGTATTTTTTTAAAGCTTTACGTAATTATTGGTATATTACGAAATGTAAAATGATAAGGTATTTGAATAGTTATGATTGTGCTTTATAGAAAGAAGAACTTTAAAGTTAAGATCGAAATAATTTGTGCTCTATTATTTTTTAGTAAAATATTTATTTTGTCCCTAAATGTCACCGAAATCATGACGTAAAAGATGTAATTTTTTAAACATCAAGCACATTATTTTAATGCCATCAGGACGGATTATTATAAAATACTGAAAAGTCTTACACATTGAAACAAAATATGTCCTGTACACGAACACAGATCGGCATTGCAATTAACTCACACAAACGTGCACTAACATTTTCTTGGTGTGCTTACAAACTCCGCCCCAAACAAATTTTGACCAATCCTCGATCGCTGTAGGCATAGATCGTTGTGGCAACACGCCTCGTATTTTTCGTCACGGAACAGCGACTCAGGCGCGACTCACACATTGTTAATGTAAGCGTTCTTCGCTTTGAAGATACCGGATCCGAGGCTTCGTGCTATCTCGTTTCCACACCGGTCTTTGCCCCTGTACGCCATCGTTGTTTAAATCTTATCGAAAGCTGCAATAAAAGCTGGGATTTAGATTTCAGGAAGTTTAGCTAATGCAAAATTTGGTAAACTATCAATATTATAAGTGTTTACAACAATATCGATACTTTTGTTTAAAAGTTTCGGGACCGGTGACACGTTCGGCGATGAAAACAGTCGGCTGATAGAAAGAGACGAACAATCAGGTGGAGTGGTTTCGAAGGCTGCGAAGGCGGCCAGTTTGACCATTTTTTGTTGGTCCGTTGATTGTGAAAGATTACACTTGAGAGTCGAAATACATCTTTACATCACACGTCAGTGGGCACTGAGCTGTCTTCAAAGTAACACGGATTAGACACACGCAGTTTCCTTTACGTAATTATGTCTGCGTTCATGCTGTGATAGTGAAAGACTGAAATAGTGATCTCCTGGGACTTTTGCATGTGTTCGGACTAATTTGGTGTTTAGAGCTACTCGTCTTCCTTACTTAGCTCTGAAATTATCTGCGTCCATGGCGGTATCAACACTGAATATGACACCGTACTTCACTGGATACTCTTTTCAAGGTAAGCCTTCAGCTTCCATGTGATTACTTCCTATAATAAAATAATTTATAATTGCTTTCAAACACTTTTTTGCTTTGTTATTTTGATAGTTTTTATTACTTTGTATATTTGTGTTCAAATTGTTGCCTTAAATCTGTATATGCTTTAACGGTTGGTTTATCCTTATGAACACTTTCCGTTATTATTCCGAGATTTAATCTTTACTTGCGTTTGTATTAAATATTTTTAGCAGAGATTAATATAAAAATGAGCTTTGTTGAAATATATATTTTTTATTGCTTTATTTTTGTAGATATATTAATTGCTTTTTTCCTTAACCGTGTTTCTATTAACAACATCATCTTATGTATCTTGTTAATGTATTGAATCTTCTCTGATTTCCTAAAAAACTGTTTCGTCCAAATCAATTAGAACTCAAATTATGAGTTTAAAACCACAACACGGCCAATAAATAAAACATCTTGTTTCACCCACGATTAGCTGACATTTAGCAGCTGATTATGCGTCGGTTATACCAGTTGGGCTTAAATGATATCATAAACACAGACAACCACTTTTTCGAACTAAAGGGCCCGAAACAATCATAAAACTATAAAATCACGAAGAAATTACAAAGTGCCTTTTACAGCTACCAATATATCATCTTCGCGCGTCGGGCACAAGTCTGACGAAATAAACTATACCCTGCTTTTTTCTTGTTTACAACAGAACCTTGTTTAGGCTACAGTTTCTGGAATGGTCAAGGACCGTAAGCTATAGAAAGTGATTTGTCTCTGTTTCAATAAAGCATTTCTGTCACGACTGATCTATTGTCATATCCGAGTCATTGTCCGAATGATCTTGATCTTAATTGAAGAAGAATAAAGGAGATAATCGATCAAACTTTTAATATTAGCTAATCTTACCTTCAGTTGATCATCTTAATTTGATCTTAAGGGTCAAACCAATCTTTAATAAAAATAACCAATAGTGTAGAATGTATAAGTTTCATTATCTCCAAAAACCCCTTTAGATGCCTTCAGCTATAACTGCCTTCAGTTCATGTCAAAAACTTATAATATAGATATTACGATATACTAACATATTGTGAGATTCCATAAAAGTCACAGGATACATTGGTTATACAGCTTAAAAAAATTAAGAGAAATTATTACCCGTCGTAAAATTACTGAATAACTTTTGTTTTCTAAGCGTCCTGTCGTTTCTCTGTATCGGCGTTTTATTACCGGCGACAGTTTTTTACGAGTATCTAAAGTTTCACGGACAACTGTTCGTAAATAGTACTTCTGTATACATTTCCATTTTTTGCCCCAACAATGACAGTTCCTTGTACTATTTTAGACTTATTTTCTAAATTTAAATCGATAAAAACTACGAGTATTACCTACATTAACAGCTTAGTTTTGTTTCACAGCTGCTGTAAAATATAATTTTAATAAGTTTTATAAACTTGTGCGTAATATTATACCTCATATGATTTTAAATTAAATATTCCATTGTTTCCTCCGCGGCTGGACTTTAAGATCATTTCAAAGGCTTACCGTGTATAAATAACAACGAATACTGCTCCAAAAAGCTCTCGCACTGACGGTTTTACACATAAATCATTACCATACGAAAACATTTCGACTGTATTGTTAAAAATGTCACTTCGACTTATGACCTGCTTCGTCTAAGGCAAATTAAAAAGAAAGAGATACATGTATTTGAAAGGGTTGAGAGAGGAGAGCAATAACATTAAAGAATGCCGACAACATTGGTATGGATATCCTGTCACATTTTTCTTATTACGTGCTTATAAATTTGACTGAATTATAATTATGTGAAACTATTTTGGAGTATATAATTACTGTAGAATTTTGTACATTGGCAAAATGTGGATAATCTTTTATTTTCATTCTTCATCAAACACTTTGTATTAAATATAAATCTGTCGTTATGATACAAATTCCATAATTACAATACAATGCAAGACATAAGACAATTGTCTTCTAAAAATTGTCACTTACGTGCTTTTCTCGCATGAGTCACGTTCGCGCTACGTAAGCGAGGCGGCGGCGGACGGCGGGCGGCGCGAAGGCCTCTTTGAATTATTAAAAATGTCTCGATTTTTTAATTCGTCTTCAAATTATATGAGTTTCTGAACTACGAGTATAAATCGGGATTAGTGTCTTATAAGTCCATCTGATGTGCCCGAGAACATCACAAAACGTTTGTTCAATGCTTTAAGAGGATGAAAGATTATTTACAAATATGCAGCCATTTGTAATTTGTACAAAATAATTTTGTTTTTGTTTTAAATAATGCATCGAATGATTAATGTTATGCACCTACTTATAACAGGATACAAAGCGTTGAAGTATCATGCCAGAGATTAATCTTAAACAACATTTATTGGCATTTTCTAATGCCAAGAGTTAGTGCATAATGATGCATTTGCGTAGAGTTTAAGTATGGAAGTTAATGTCGATATTAGTTGGCATAATATCTGCGATGAGTGGTGGAGATCTGATCGCCTGCGCCCGGGGCTAGGTGACGGCGATGAAGCGCGATACCGATCGCCAACGCGTTGCACCTTGTAATTTTCTCTGCGAACGAGAGTATATTTTTCTTAATCCTTTATGCTATAAACATTTTATTGGTCTCCATACAGGATTTGCGACAGCAATAACATTTGTTGTTAATTACTTGGATCAGTCGTAAATTCTCCTCTCAATTAGAGTTTAAAAGTTTTCGATGGAGCCAATTATAAGAATGATATTACCTACATCACGGTGCATTGGATTTCTGACCTTTATGTGGGGTTCAGTACCATAATCAAGGTTTAGTCACATTCATATCACGGCCGACAAGCGGTGCACATCTCGCGCACACGCACACACTCGGCGGTGCGCCCGCGCAGATCAAAGGCACCGACAGGCTCTTTTAGCCGCATAATATGACGCGCCCCCCGCCTCCGCCCGCGGCCGGCGAAATGCCTCGCCGCCCGATCAACCTTCAGGGCGCTTACTTGCCATTACTTATGCCGATCTATTAATAAACAAATTGATATAACGGATATTTGAAGCGGGACCTTTGATTTAACGTCATGTTATATTAATCAAAATCAGTTTATTAGATAATTTGCTTATGAAATACGTACCACTGCATACTTACTCTCTTTAATTACATCTGGTACCAATTAATTGTTAACTTTAATAGCTAACACACGATCAGTATGACCAATTAGCAAGACAAACAATGAATGATTAACAAATGATTGGGCCAAAATCATTTCTGGGTCTTAATCCAATCTGATGATCAAAACCACAGTCATCGATACTGCGCGGGCGCACACTCAGGTGTTGAAACGTTTAAAGCGATTATCAGATTAGCCGCGCCCCAAGAGATAAGAATCTAAAGAGCCCAGGGCGAAGCGCATCATTGTCGCAAAGGCAAAGGTAACACTACTTTTCTCTTGCACAATCATTCTTTGCTTTTAATGATTACTTTCCTATTTCAATTTAACAAGTGCCTTTTTAATCACTGCAATGTATTTGGTTGTCGAATTTGTAATTATTTATATCGTCTACAATATCGAAAACTTTAGTCTTAAAGCTTTAATAGCATCATCAAGATTGAAGAGTAGGTACGTTTCTATTGTTTTTGTAACTGGCACAACCACTTGTAAGTACATCAATAACTATGTCCTACTGGCAATTTAAATAGCTGTAAATCATCATAAATGTTTTCAGATTCTATGAATTTTCATCATCCTTTCTATCCATCCGCCTTTATCCAAATTTATTTGGAGTCAGTTCAGCTGCCGTTTGTCTTCTTTATCCATACATATCTACTTACCTTCATCTCAATAGTCAGAGTCACCTCCTTTCTAACCATATTGTACACATAGTTTATGTTATTGCTTGTATTATAACGTTATTATTAGTGTAACTGGTTTTTAGACGAATACACAAAAATATAGAATAAACTAACAGTGAAAACAGACTCAAAATTGATCTACAAACAAACGAGATATAACCATGAATATATTGGATATAACTATTAAAAAGCGTTTTGGGAATACTTTCATGGTGCTTAGGTACAACTACGGAGTTGAATTTCTTGCCGTAGTCTTTGTTGCCTGATAACTACACAACCTAGGGATCTTAAGTCAAGAGTAATAAGATTACTTCTAGGCAAGCGTGTCGATTCTAGGCATCGACCACATCATCGCTTACCATCAGGTGTGATAGAAGTCCTACGCGCGTAAAATAAATCTGTGACTCTCGCAAAGACGCCGTTTTCAAAGGCAGGAATATCGGGGTATTAGGCGCAGGCCATATAGAAATGGCGTCGGGCGCGGACATGGCACGGACGGTTTCCTATTCCATTCAAATTTCATACAAAATGCGTGGAAATAAGACGCAATTTAGGACATACGGTATATCGTTGCTCGGACGTGGTTATGACGCGCCATTTCGGCGCCCGCGCCTGATCAAATTGCGCTTTACAAAAAAAATCATCCCTCATTTTTTGGTTTTCTTCTATCCACATAACCACCCACATTCATACTCAAAACCATTTTTCACGACCGCGATATGTTGACTCATGAGTAAATTATTCTTACTAAGAAATTTTTGCAAGCAAATAAAAAATAAATTTCTAATTTGAGAGCTTTAGTATGAAAGATACGTGACTCCCTATATACCCTGTAAACATTTTAAAATATCTGCAAACGCCTCGGCAGTGAATCTAGCTTAGATTACTTTAAATGAGACAATCCTTATAGGACCTCATAATGTGATATGATGTACAATAACAATTGATGACGCAAAATATTGTAAATACTATTTCAAATATTTCTGATCATGTGCGATCTATTAATATCCAAAATTTTTATATAAATGAGCGTCTTTTGTTAACATTGCTTACAAATGAAGCCCCATTCTACAAAAGGTCCAGTATTGAAACATATATTTTAATATATAATACACGTGACACACTACTACTGTAACATTTCATGAAGTAGTTTTATGATAATGATGGTTATAGCGGCGACAATACGTACCTAAACAAGCAAATTAACAACTGCCAGTTACATTTATTAGCTAATAATTTGATATCGATATCATCAAAAAATATGTAACCTTATTGTTATCACAATCAGGATTGATTGAACCAAACAACGCAATCAATTTAAGGTAATATTTTAAGGCAGCACACAACTTCGGCAACATTTATTAGTTTCTTGAGCGAAAACCTTTGTCCAAGCGGCAAGTGTCGACGTCAAAGAGTCCATTTCGTGCAAGAAAAGAAAAGAATCCGTCAAATTAGTACATAACGCGTTATGAATACGGAATGAGGTCAAACAGGGCACTCTCAAACATAGGCTATTATATTGAAATAAAATATTCAGTTCCATTCATTACGTACGTAGGTACGTACATTATATTCAGTTCTGACATGCCGAAAGGCGTTACCTCAGTTTGAACAGTTGGCAACATGTTGAATGGGGAGACTCGGGTTTTAACAAATTAGAAAAACTTTTTGTGTTCCCTATAGCTGTAGTTCTTTCCGTTTACTGGGATATGGAATACAAAATGATTTACAAAATTAGAACTCTCAAAATCTAAATTCAAAAGTAGAGAACCTATTTCCATTGAAATCAATTGTGAGGACATTTTTTGCAATCTGGCGTGAGTCCGAAGCATGAAGTGAATTTCATGCTATCAGTATTCAAAGTAAATAATATTTAGAATTTCCAAAGCTATTACCCAAATGAGAATCAGCCGCCATCTAAGTTGCTATGTAACTCGTATGAAAGTATAATAGAATTGATTTGATATTCGATTGCTACATTTAGTGGCTGGCGGAGCGGCCACGCGACCACGGGCCACACAGAATACTTTGAAGACTTGAAGAAGGCTTAATGGAATGACACAGCCTTTGTGAACGCCGCCCAATTCTAATGCCTATTCAGATGGCATTTCACCTCTCTTTGTTGCTTGATTTCGGATAGTAATAGGTTATTTTATTAGCGTATAGATGATTTTTTAACGAGAATAGAAATCTTGTATCGATATAAATTGATGGCACATTGTTATTTAAGTTAGGCATTGAAATGGATTACTTACGTTTTAATGTGGAGCATGTATTGTTGGAAACTTCAACTTGTTGATCGAATTAGATTTTGTATGCTCTATACACGCTTCAGTGATAACCTTTTTAAATCGCTCTACATATTACTATTATTCAATTTATATTGCACAAGCTTTTCTCTGCGGTGTTGCTTCTGAGATATTTTGGTGAGACAGTAGTAATTTTACTGCTTCAGTGAAACAATATGCCTCTTCGCCGCTAATTCACGACATTCCTTCAGCGCTTAGCTGCAATGCAGGGTATTTAGTCGTTTGTGCCGTTCTCGCATTATTGTATATAACAACGAAAACAGGTGCTCACCTTTCCTAGACTAGGCTATAGTCTAGTACAGATACGATTATGTGACATCATTTAAATCTGTAATTTCTTTCATGAAAATGAGCTGCGTTTATATCATCTATCTAGACGTCATATATAAAGAAAACATAAAGAATTAGTGGAGTACATGTATAATACAGGCTGCACTTATTTATTTGAGAATTTGCCATGTAAATTCAAACAATAGTCATTGTCCATAGATTGGTTTACAAAGTAATAACTTTGCATACGGAAGGTCGACTTCAACATCTCTGAAGTCAACTTGTACACATATGAATAAAAATGGCCGTGTATGTTCGTACATTTGTACGCACAATTTCTAATGTAGTTAACAACATTGATGCACAGTATCGCCGCGGCATAGAAGTGCGTTCAAAACAAGTTGTACCTTCATAATTTGCAATGCGAAAGCAAAAACGCCACGAACATTAATTAGATTGCCTGAACTATGACCAGGTTTCGCAGAACCCACTCGTCGTACAGTTATCGTTGGTACAACTCATGTGGAAGGAAAGCGGCATGGCGTGTGACGTAAAGCCCCATATAAATTTTACTATAGGCACATTAATGTCGCTACGTGAAATTGATTTGCAAGCAGAAACATATTATGATTGTGAAAACGGGGTTTACGATTTATTTACACAATACGATATCGACTTCAAACATTATAAACTATCACTGTACCGTTGTTATCACCCAGGTACTCGTCGTAAGCTTTCCTTTTGTTTCTTTTCACCCGCAAGTTATATATTCAAAGAGCATTGTTTGTCAACAGCTGCGTTTCATTGATTTGCAATTGCCATCGAAATAAATTAGTTAATTAATTAGTAACACGAAGAGAAAAAGTGGTATTTTATAACCTCCATGAACTTGCAAGAGTTATATTAATTGGTAACTAATGGAGCCTGCTGTAAGTATTGTACAAGTATGTAGCCCAGGTGCGGTAGTGTGTGTAGCTACACAGGTATGAGGTCGGGATATCTTTACGCCTATTGCGCTCATAAGTTTTATTGGCCGTCATTCCTGTGTAGAACCCACGGCTAGTGCAATAGTAATACCCCAAGACATCAAACGTTTCAACAATATAAAGTGCAACACTGTGGAAACAAAATGCACCATTGCAGTTCATACCGATTAAAGCAAATCAAAGTGCAACGTACTTTTTACGCGGTCGTTTTAAATTAAGAAACTGAAGTTGTACAAACAGAAAATGAATTTCGTCATAGCAAAGATGGAAGGTTAAGAAATTCAATCTCTATCCGACAATGCAAGTGATAACCCAAAAGTACTACGAAGGTTGATGAAAATGTGATTGTTAATTAAAGTTGACACAGAAATGCGAATGGTGAATTCAGAATCTTCATTTATTCGGTCACGGTTTGCCTCTTACGTTTAGCATTAAATGATTGACTCTGTTTCAATTTCGTCTAACACGAACGCAACGGTTGAACGAATCGGAACACGATTATGTGATTGTGAGAAAATTTTATACTTCAACGGTGCAACGGTGTCTATGTCTAACTTTAGTGTGTGATTATGTTTCGAGCAGACGAGACTTGCTTGCTATGAATAAAACGCGTGAGTAAAAAATATTGACAGCTAGGGTATTGATACATTCAGCTACTAAGTGCACAATATCGACCTAGTGACTGATATTTTTTTGCTAATACAACCTTACTTTCAGTGCCTCACATTGACGTGCCACCCTCGTCGATGTTATTGTTGCGCTCTACTTGTGCATGCTCCTAAAGCACTTCCGGACGATTAGCTACCAATTGATGTTTGAATTTGTTGTTAACTTCACCTTCTTTTGCGTTAATAGCGTTACAATATTTGTGAATTCTATTACGCATTGTGCACTTGAGATCCTCTTTGTGATATTCATTGTTAAAATTTCATCAATTGCGTGTTTGACTGATCCTGTTAGTTTGGTTGGATTTAAAGTGAAACGCGAATTGGAATAACGTTTACAATTTGTAGGTATGGCGATCGAATTTATTATAAATGAAATAGATTTATTCACATCATTTGCGCATTCCAATGTCTGGTTTTTAATTTAGATTGTTTTTTTTAAGTTTCAAATGTGAAGTTTGATATTTTAATCGTCGTGAATTCCTAGCTAATATATCAGTTATTACAAAAAACGTAGTAATAGAGCTATATATATGACGGTAATAAACTATCTCGCCAAAATGAGAACTATATTATAATGAAGTGATACATTACCACAAAGCCACCCACATTTGTATAGCGGGGTTGTTATGGACACGTTATGCGTCATAAATATTTCGGGAACATAAAATTAACACTCAAAAACATGGGCTTTCGAGGCACCGCAACGTCTACGGCCTCCTACAAAAAAATATGGGGATCGCTTGCAGAACCGCGGCGTGACTCCGGACACTACAAAAGCGCTTCGAAACAAAAACTATTATGGATTTTATGTTTAACGAAAGAAGGTCTAAATTTCAATATTTCTAAAAGCTTTCCTGTTAGTTTGGGAGGTTGTATTGATGGATACAGTTGTTAACCCTAAGTTGTTTGTGTTATGGTCTACTTTTGATTGTATGCTAAATTCCGTCTCGGTTTCTTGTCTTATCAAAGGACATACTTGTTGACATGTTGTCTAATTGATTGGTGGTTCTCAGTAGGGGTCTAGGGCCTTGCATGAGGCGGAACCTTTGAGGAATTATTTGAAATTGATAAACTATAAATGCCTTCACAAGTGGAACATGCCACTGTTATATTTTTTTTAAATAACATTAATATGCGGTCAAACTTTGATATATGGTGGGAATTTAAGCTAATTACTGTTTTTATTCGCATTTTTCTATAGAAAACAGATTTGGGCAACAAATCTGCAATGGAATAGTCCTTATTTTTTTTAATCTCATAATATTTTCCATTGTTTCCATTTTAAATTTCATTTAAATTAAATTAAGAACAGGCAAAAAGCTATATCATTGCCACTTGCTATTGTATAATAAAGCTGCTGAATGTATTCTTTGACATCATCTCATTCCCAATAGAAGTTAACATGCATGCACAAAGGCGTTGCAAAAATCGACGACCGGCGGCTTCCTTTGACGTTAGGTGGTCTTCAACCACCGCCGCACGAATGATGTGATTATAATAGCGACACTTTACGCACACATAACCACATTAATATTATCCAGAAATAATACAATTTATATTCCAAGGGATTTTATTCGCAAACACCATTGAACCGGCCAACTTAATTACCACTCACGATACTCATCGCTATAAAACATTAATTAAAAATTTTGATGACTTTCTTTTCACTGTTGAAAATCAAGAATGATTCATCAATCTCTTAGAATTCTCCACACAACAACAAGATGGAGGCATTTCGTTTAATCTAGGAATAACATATTTTTTTGTCAGAACAGAAGTCGATACTCGTAAAATGTAACAAGTCGATCCCAACAAAGGCCAGAAATAGTTTAAGTGTTATCGTTTCTGCTTGACCGCACTCGTGTAAAAGAAATTGGATACTCTTGCTTGAGAACACTGCCAATGAAACGTAAAATTACGAGGTGATCGAGGCCTACCGATGACGTAGGTACATATTATTGTAGAGCGTGTACGAGCGAGCGACGTGCAACCGGGCCGCAGCTTTGTGATCCATAATGTATTGTTGCTATTGATACTTTACGCATTATTTGAGTTTAATATAGCTACTGGTTGCCCTACTAATACAAATCCAATATAAAGACGTGCCTCCTTTCGGGCGACAGCACCACAAAACATTTACAATAATCTAATATATAATTCGAGTATATTTAGATCTATAGAAATACGAATGTGCCTCAGAAAATCATGATCGTAAAGAATACTGGAACATATTCTTCACAAGTAGAATACACACAATCAGAGGGCTTAGCTTTTATAGCGAAGTCGATCCGCAACTGGTTTCCACACACGTAGTATACTGCTTATGTGCACGTTTGTGAGTTGAAATGGTGGTGTGGGAATAGCGATAAATATTGGAGAAGTTGCTAAGAGTGTTTATTTTTACAGGTCAGGGTCGTATGAACCAGTTGGGCGGAGTGTTCATCAACGGTCGTCCGCTTCCGAATCACATCCGCCTGAAGATCGTGGAAATGGCGGCGGCGGGCGTGCGGCCCTGCGTCATCTCGCGCCAGCTGCGCGTCTCGCACGGCTGCGTCTCCAAGATACTCAACAGATACCAGGTGAGGATGCTCACTGCTTACTTACTTCCACCTACTCCTGTAGAATCTATACCTTGTTAACCTATGCTAAGTAATGTCTTTGACTTATCTTCTAAAGATGAGTATGTTATTCTACAATTTCATTTTCGTTGTTACCAGGAAACGGGCTCCATACGTCCCGGTGTGATCGGAGGATCCAAGCCAAGAGTTGCGACTCCAGAAGTAGAGAACAGGATCGAAGAGCTGAAGAGACAAAACCCAGGTATATTTTCCTGGGAAATTAGAGATAAACTAATTAAAGAAGGCATTTGTGATAAAAACACAGCGCCGTCTGTGAGTTCGATTTCGAGACTAATAAGAGGAGGCAAAAGGGATGAATCAGATCCTAGAAGAAATCACAGCATTGATGGTATTCTAGGTAAGTAATATACTTACCTCGGATTATTAAACATGCATGGATCCAATTGATCCCTATTTGATTGAAATATGTTTTCGATTTCGTTAACGATTTACAATGAGAATAATAGTGTAGAAGTGACCTTAGGTACTCACGCTGCAAGCATTTGCCGTATCAGTTTGTAGCATAGTTTGTAGGAGCAGTTTACCGCTTGAAAAGTAATACCGCGTTGTGTGTTTGCATAAAACTTTATATTGCTCTAGTTTGTTGTGCTCTCTTGATAAAGAATCAACTGTGCTGTGGTTTATTCTGAGTCTATTATTTCCACGTGCGAGGTCACCGCCGGGTAGGTATTAAGAAGTATTTAGCAATATTTCAAAGTCCCTGACGGATTCAATTCAATAATTTAAAAAGTGTCTGACGAAACCTTCGTCGTAATGACGCGTAAATAACTCGGCGTGTCATCGTAGTCCTTAACGCTGATTCGAGACCATAATCACTTAATTTAGTTCAAAGCATACTATTATTATAAATTTATTCTTATAATGAGACTGTCGGAACGTTTGCAAACTTCACAAAATGGCGTATAAAGTTAATAATCCACGTAAAAGTGAAGCGGGCGCACGCCACGGCAGCGCCCCTTGTGTCGGCTTCGAAATTGTAGGTTATAAAAATGAAATTAGTATCCAAAGGTGTTATTATCCCATCGCGTTTGGCCGCGGGGCTTGCATTACGACAATCTGTCCGTACTGCACGTCTTGTGCCGTATAGCTATCCAATATAAAATGGCGCTCCTAATATCCCGGTTCAGTGACGGAGCGCGGTTTTGCCGGCGAGATTCTGCGCACCGATAAGATTATGCATATTAAGTTGTGCGCGGCCAAAGTAATATCTACACTGGAAAAGCGGCCCCCTTTAGTACTCGAGTCGAGTATTGAAAATTTGCTGTTCGTGCCTGTCCTGTGACGGCGGGTAGCGGTACATTTTGGTCGCGAGTTTTTCGTGGAAATATTTGCATACGCGCAGACTTCGGTAACATCGGCGGTTGATTATTATTTCAGGGACCGCACTCAGTTTGCATATTGAAAATTTGCATACTCGGACATTTGTTTATTTTTTATTTGTAAGTACTGCTTTAACGAAATATAATCAGTACAAAAAGCAAATTTGTTTTCAAATTCTTAAAGCCAACGGCGTGACTCGACGCCAGATAAGAACGCGATCAACTTCTCAATAATCTAATTTCATTTTATTATCAGCTAGTACAAAGTAATGTTTATTAAGGCCCCGAAGAATTCATTTGAGGCTACTAGAGGCGTAGTGTAATGTGGTTACGTTTAATTTAATGGAGGCGTTGTGTGGTCCGCGCGGTAGTCCAATATAATCGACGTAAAACAAAAACAAATGATCTTAGAAAGTCGCAATAAAAATTACCTATTACGACGACAAAATTCATATTATTTGAAGAGTTATTTTAGACTGAGGCCATTTGAAATATAGCCTCACTATAATTTAAATAGCTTTAGTTTTATGAGCATAGTTTTAAGTAAATTGCTTAACACAAAGCCCCTAGCTTCAACCAAGTTTTTCTTCATTGCAATAGGTCCATCATCATGTGAAGACTCAGACACCGAGTCGGAGCCTGGTATCACGCTGAAGAGGAAACAAAGAAGGTCCAGGACTACGTTCTCTGGAGACCAGCTTGAAGCTTTGGAACGTGCTTTTACTAGGACTCAATACCCTGATGTTTATACTAGGGAAGAACTTGCGCAGAAAACCAAACTCACTGAAGCTAGAGTTCAGGTAAGAACATTCGACATCTTATTATATGATAATATTAATATTAATTGATTAATATATATATAATATTATAAAGAGGAAATATTTTTTTGTATGTTTGTTTGTACCGAATAGGCTCCGAAACTACTGGACCGATTTGAAAAAAAAATCACCAATAGAAAGCTACATTATTCCTGAGTGACATAAGTTATTTTTAATCCCGAAAATGGGTCCTGTGGAGTGGTCCACGGAAGCGAAGCCGTGGGCAACAGCTAGTATTATATGAAATCTGTTAACCGTGGCCTGTTTATTAGGAACCGTGCATATTTTCGGTATTAAGTTGCTTATTAGCTTATTAATTAAAATCGGATCAGTAGAAGCTTATTACTTAAGCAATTACTTATGCTGAACAGTTCAACCTACTATTGACCATTTGTAGTTAATGAAGATATATTGCCCTATCACCTAAACCGTATTTATTTCTCTAGTCACTTTTATAAAACAGAGGGTCTTCGCCAAACACCACACGGCCAACGGGTATCGGTAGCCAACTCCAAACAGGTTGGGTGTATCAATGATAGATGAACGCAATCAAACAGTCCCATTGTTGGCCGCACTCACTTCCCGCCCCTACAAAAGCGTGGCACTAAAAAAACATAATTACCTTTATAATTAATTACAACAATACCATATGTTGTTCATCGCTACCGATGTTTTATCAGTTTTTGTTCAATTAGTAGGCCCTCGTAATTGTAGGCCTCTGTAAGACGGCGTAATCGACTTACCTCTATAATTATGTATTGATGACTTAGGTATTTGTAATATTTATGGCAGTATCAATGGCAATTTCTGTCAAAGGTTTGCTCACATTAATTCATATTAAAGTTTTTGTAAGCAGCAAATGTAGCCTTAAAAAGTGAAGACTCTGTAACAATAACAATTATAAACGCAATTAACTGATTGGATTCCTCGGTCAGATTGCATTGAGCAATCAGTAATGTTTAATTATTCTTAACAAGGACTTAATTAAAGTTTGTTTTGTTTAGGTATGGTTTTCCAACCGAAGAGCTCGGCTTCGCAAGCAACTGAACTCGCAGCAACTGAGCGCTTTCAACACCATGTCCCTGCAATCAGCGTTCCCTTCGGTTCACCAACAATATGAGCCTCCGTCCACCTTCAATGCACAATGTGCATCCTGGCAACAATCGTACTCATCTGCTTTGGGAAGCAGCTCAGTCCTGAACTCTGCTCTAGCACCTTCCCTTCACCAATCCGCGTTAAGTGCCCCGTCTGTATGCCAATCAGCGCTTGCAGCATCATCTCTACATCCCCCAACATCTAGTTCCTTCTCCTCCAGTAACCTAACACCTCTGTCCCATTCTTCAGAACTTGCTACTCCTTTGCAAGCACCCACTGACGCTACCCCTCCGAGCTCAAGTCCCACTACGTCGAGTCCTTCTGCGAACCAGACCAGTGCCCTCACCTACCAACATTCAACGTACGTGAATCCCAGTGAACCTCTTTCCCATCCGTACGGATACGGAGACTACTCGAAGCAGGAGCACGCCATATCCGCACACAACCACTGGACGACCCGGCAGCTGAGCGGACACGCGCAAAACAAGCTCGCCGAAGTCAGCGCCTGGCCTGAAAACTATAGGTATGTTTATTCCTCGGTCATTTAATATTCACCTTTACATCATATAAAGCAAATATAGATTTAAACATCTCAATAATCCCCGACGGCAACTAAGTAGCTCTATGAATTATTGATGTCGTGCTACTCATCTGGCTTGGCTTACGCGGATGAATATGCAATTACAATAAAGTGACCTTTGCTGCCGATCATTTAAATAACTATCTATTATGTGAATACCAGATATGACTGTTACACTAATAGTAGGTTTAGGGCGCACGTTCGCAATGACATCATTTCGTGTTAGTCAATAGGAGTTAGTATCGAGTATGACACGTTTCGTCTCGTCATCTCGTGTCGTGCAGTGTTCTCGAGCGTGGAGGATAGGATGCGTGTAATGCCGCGTCCGGTGGCTATCGATCGGGCGTGGGCTCGATCGCAAATCGGGGTGCGTACGTTTTATTTCTTTTCACCTTCCTTTATCATTAGCCGAAGCGGCCGCTAATCAATTAAGAGTGTAAGAAGTCGGCCATTATACGCCGCGCGGGTGGTTATTACAGCGCGCGCCTCGTAATACGCCGATCCGATCGTGAATGCAATAGGGCTGCGAATTTTATAGTGATTTTGGATCGATTTTTAATTAAAGTTTTTCTTAGTTATTTTAAATTCTCTTGGAATATTCGATATATCGTCGTTGGGATCTGAGATTTATTATAACAGAAAGGAGGTTGAAGAAAACATTTCACTCGTGCCTAGTCGATAATATGTGTAACTACCAAAGTGAATTTGTCGAATGACAATGTGACAAATACATTGTCGCTTTGTACTATATACGGCGACGACATTTATCTGTGTTATCGAGACAAAGCACGACTATAAACCTCACATTGGACCACACACAATATCTCTTCATGCACAATGGAAGACAAACTAATAATATATGGGTTAGCTACGTTTATGTGTCGGTGTGTCTTATCTAGTCCTTTACGCGCGCTTGATTGACGTAACACTTCGTTTCAACTCTATTTGTTATTTTGTCTGCCAAAAATATTGCATTGTGTGCCGAAAGTGTGGCTAATGGGGGATTGTTATCTGTTTGAAGATGAGGATAATAGAAGAAAATCCCTCTTGATTATATCTTGTGTCGGCTAGCGGCTCTACGCAATGTCGGCGGAGCCGGAAAAGCTATATCTTGTACAATGTCCATGAGTCATAATAAATCAGTAAGCTGCCTATCTATTAGTACTGAGATACGTACGTTTTGCTATAATTAACGTGGACAGTCATTGGCCATAAATAGCGATTGTGATTGTCACCTCATACCTTACTTTATTTGCCGCACCGGTGGTTCTACGACATTTGTACTAACTTTAAATTATTGTATTAGTTGGAAGGTATTTCTAGACAAAAATGGTTTGGTATAAACTGATATTAAATTAATAATAGCATCCCTAAAGACTTTCAGAATACGATAAATCTACATAATAACGCATCGATACTCCAATCATACTCGTATCTGTAATTTCGACTCAGCACTGTAAACTATATCTGTATGAATATTATTCAAAATTATTCAATTTAGGGGTTCGTGAAATTGCTGATGTCCATCTCTTGTTTCAGTAACTGAATGATTAATTAAACGACTTCAGGGCTTGATTCATTAATACCTACGTGTATAATTGACAAAAGTAAACACCAATCAGCAGCTCTTTTGTTGGTCAAGCAATTATTTTTCGCATTGGTCCAGGGGATTTTATTAACATTCAGTCATCCACTGTTATTTACTCAGAAACAGAAACAACAACTCAGCGTTTGTTTAGGTTAATAGCTTCCAAGTACGGCTGCCGATCATTTATTGATATTAGAAATCTACGCCGGCACAATACGTAGCGGATAACAGATAAACACACGTTGCTTTGTGGCCGGCTCGGCAATTAATGAGAGGCCGAACGTGACATTAGTGCAGTGAACCTAAGCATTATGCTAACGCGAACCCGGTATTAAAACTTATCTGCAGCTATTTGCATTCGACTTCCTAAACTGCAGTAAGCCTCGCGTGTGTGCGGAGCAACCACCTTGCTTCGAACACTTTCCTCCGCAGAAACGTTCTCTTGGTTATTGTTTTCGCACGTGTTTCATTCTCATGTTAAAATGTTTATGCACATATTTACCATAAGGGTAAAGTGCGGTATTTGGGATGAAGTTAAGTAATAACTAATAGCCAATCGGCATAACCTGTCTAGCTGGCTCTCGGAACTGGCTAGAATAATACTCACAAAAGAGAACATTTTTAACTGCCTTCCAAAGTAATATTGCATTATTCAGAGCAAGTTAATGTAGGTTTCATTGTGATCGTAATAGTTGAACCTGCAGCATAACGTGCGGCCTTCGTTGTTTATGAGCGATGTACGACACTAATGTACCTTAATAATGTATTAGCCACTGTATTAACTATGAATTAAAATTTTATTGCACGCTCAGTCACGAAATGCTTCCGAAAACTTCTCGGAGTGTGCATATAGAGATCTCAAGTAAATTATGTAGTTCGGTAGGCCCCGCGGTACGAGTCACAATTACAAGGCGGTATTAGAGCTTGCACACTGTGTTATTATTTAATTATTTTTAGTGTAATCGGTAGATTCTCGGCATAATGTAAGAACGGAACCTATGAAACGATTAAATTATGCAGTGGGCAGTATCCCACGCTCGGACCAGTTATTGATAGTAAAATTCAATATAACACTAGGTATTAATTAAGTACTTTTGTCTCCTATCACTAAAGGTAGTATAAGAGACAGGACGTGTCTTTGATATAAAAGAGACCTCAAGTTATCTGCAACCATAGATCTTCTTTTACGCGACGCCTACTTAGAAGCTGAAGCATCTAAATATAGGTATCTATTGGAAATAACGAGTTCCATCGTAAGCGGCTTAGATGCGCCTTCACTACTATAAAAATACGAGATTTTTCATATATTTTTCCTTTGTTACAGCTCCTTCTTCGGCACGAACCCGTCGCACTACACATCGCACGCTCATTCGCCTACAGAGGCGAAGTCTGGCTATCCTTACTTAGGACAACTCGGCGGTATGGACATGGGCAGAGTACACTAGACCTAAGTGCCTTTTGTATAAGCAATAGATTTCTATATCATAACTGTTTTGTATAAATAAGATTCACAATAGTTTCAGGACATATCGTAATGTGCCTTCATGATACAGAGTGTTTAAATATTACTACAGACGACAATATTTTGTATATTTACAATTTCGCAATAAAGTAGGTTGTAAACAATCGGATAGATATTTGGAGAACCTTCGTCAGCCTTCACTGTAATATAGAGCTTTATTGTATAGTTCATAGATGTATAGTATGTTTATATTTTAATATTTACGGTTCCTGTACTCGAATGTGCGCACTAAATACAAATTTTCCCGTAGGTTTTATTCTCTTTAGATATAGATCGTTATTACATTTTATAAGCTGTTATATGTATATTGTATTTTAGATATAATCAATGTTAGTAAGCAATGTTGTAATAATGTTTAAAAATCAATAAACATAATAACCTTCCTAATAAAAAATAAAATAGTTGTTAAAAGAAAGAACAGAAATTCCGTCAAATAACTAATTGCAAGAATATGTACTAATTGTGTTTTTTCTTTTAGTAACTACCCTAAAGATTGATCCTAAAATTGCCTTGAATGAAGTTGTGATTTTACATAAATAATGTATTTATTTATAGGTATATTATTGTAACATAGATTAATTAAGTATAGCGACTAAGCACTTTGTAAAATAACGGTTTACCCAAAATAAATGAATGCTAATGCAAATAATTCAAGGTTTTTAATTATCCGCGAACTTTCAGTTTATTTTCAGTGACAGAACATGAATCATCATCTGCCTAGCCTTTTCCCAACTATATTGGGTTCGGCTTCCAGTCTTACCGGATTCAGCTAAGTACCAGTGTTTTACATGGAGCGACTGCCTATCTGACCTCCACAACCCAGTAACTGGGTAACACGGTACCCCTTGGTAAGACTGGTGTCAGATCTCAAGCTTCTGACTACTCGTAACGACTGTCAAAGATCTTCAAATAACAGATGGGACCAACGGCTTAACGTGCTTTCCGAGTCACGGAGGAAACTCGGTATGTTGAAATGGTCACCCATCCACGGACCGACCTCGTCAAGCGTTGCTTAACCTTGATGATCGACCTGTGCGGCTGTTATTATTTAGCCACGAGCTCCTCTTTGTCTGAGCTGTCTCAGTGACTGAACATGAATAAGGCGTATTATATATCCTGCTCAAAGCCGTAACTATATCTTCTTTATTGTTTAGAGCCGTCTGATCCGAATACGAGAAATTTCGATCCGAAGCAGCCGGAATACTTTACGCAATGTTCCGAACTCCGTCCGTCAGAAATCAGTACATTGCCAATTAGGATGGAACTCGGATCTAGGATTCGGACAAAGATCGGATGCGTAACCGTCCTTAGGCTGTGAGCATTGTTCTAGGCTTATCTAAGGTATGTCACACACAGGTGGCATGTCAATTGAATTGTTAGGCAATACGTATGCCGATCACCATAGCTCTAACGTTCGTTAGTCCGATTATCTGAACGTCGACTACAGATTGCTGAATTTCTCTTTGACGATATGCGGGTATTTCCGTTAATGATGGAAGCATTTGGACGAAGCAAATGTCTGCTCCATTTTACAAGCATTATTTCAGTTTCACCTGTTTTGTGTAGGAATTAATGTAACTGTGTAATTGCAGTAATGAGAGCTAAGGCAATGTTTTACAGGTGAAGAACAGTTGTTCAGTTGCCAGGCTTCTGTGTTGTGTGAGGTCATAGTCTGTCAACTCAGGTATAATTTTTATTCAAAATATACTCATTGGGCGCTTTTACTTACTGTTAAGAGGTGAACTTGATCTAGAGAAACGCAAGCGCCACGTTTCAAGTTTCTAGGCATTTATGTCATAGAAGAAAAACTGTTCCATTTATGAATATTTTTTTATGATATTATTACCGGAAAACGCAGCGTAGGTTGAGATCCGTAAGAGAACCAGGGTTACCGACAAAGCCCGAAGAATTGCCAAACTTAAGTGGCAGTGGGCAGGGCAAATTGCTCGCAGAACGGATGGCCGATGGGGCAGAAAGTTTCTGGAGTGGCGACCGCGAACCGGAAGACGTTGCGTTTTAAGGCCTGACCTGGTGAAGGTTGCAGGGATCCGCTGATTGCGAGAAAAGTTTGAAACTGAGATGAAGCTCTAAGTATTATAAGTTAAACATTTCCGAAATAAAATTGCCTGAAGAGACTGCAACAGTTTGCTAAGTATGCTTCCAAAATGAGCTTAACTTTCAGCTGCGAAGGTAAGTTCTTTGGCTTAAGCACTAAGATAGGCTAGTTTGAAAACTGACTAGGTAAGTAACTGGGAAAATAGGTATCAAAACCGGTCTGGTGGTGGTCGCTCAGGTCTGGTGGTATAGATATATTATGATGACGTAAAATTATTTTGAGTTATTAAAAGGTAATCTCGGGCGGTTGGACACTTGGAAAGGATAAAATTAGAAAATGTGTTGCGTCGACCCCAAGTATAATTCTCGCCAAACTTCTTGGCTGCCCTGAAGTTGGCTACAATGCCTGAGCAGTAGTAAATCTCATAGAAAAACAGCACCGTTTCGTGCCTTGCTCATCGGAAAGCCAACTTCAGGGTGGCCTAGAAGTTTGGCGAGCACTATAACATGGGACATAGGTAGGGAGAATGATGATGATGAATTGGTAATCTCTGGAAGTGAGAACTAATTACCAGTATTGTGCACTAACAGACACTATCTCAAGGGTCATAGGGTCTTATACGAGTATATACTCAACTACTTTTCATTCCGGAAAATGTTTTCTTCACGATACCTTAGTGTTTCTCGCAGTAATATATACTTGCTTGAAGGTTCAATGTTAGCTTCCTTAGCTGAATGGACTATAATTATTTATTGTTAGGTTGCTTGAAGGGAAACTACTTGCTTGATTTAATAATCATTTACTTTAACTCGTACACTTTACAGATAAACGTCCTGGCTCATTGAGCTCCCAATAGGAAAGAGGAAAAGACAACTTGACTGCTCTTTACAACAGATAAAAAATAGCACAGATAAAACCAAAAAAGTAATAACTTTGTGTTGCCATAAAAAGCAAGCGTCAAGCCACGAGAATAAGTTAGTTTGATTAAAAACAGTAGGTGTATTTCCAACAGTAGTGTTTTCAGATTTACAGTTATTTTCTTCAAATAAATTTCCCTTTACACCTGAAACCATGTGACCATTTTACGGTTATGTAAAATTACAATGATCGTCATGAATGATTTGGTTTTATGAACACGGTTTTGTGTTTGGCACAAATTAAAAGGGTTAAAGAACGGGTTACAGTGTTATATTTGTACAAATAACTTGCATATAGAGAGGTATGCTTACATACAGCATTTGAAAAAAGTTATAAAGTAAATGAAACAGTTTATAAATCTTTCATGGGATCAATAGCAGTTATAATAAGTCCTTATAAAATAGTCTCCTCCGTTATTCTTTTCTGATTAATTTCGTTGCGGGCTCCAAGACGGTTAAATTGTTTCGCCGGGACTTTGTCGAGCTTCATTGCCTCGGCACATTTCTGGTGGTCGCCACTGTTGATTCTGGCTTTCAGGAGTTGCAGTGGTTTGGGAATAGTGCGGTGGAGTGGGATTGTCCCAAAAAAAGTTCTTACAACAAACACTATAGGCAATGAGGATTAGTAAACAACATAACCTCACGCCTGGTTTCACCAAAGAGATAGGCAGTGAGAGACATGTCAATAGATTACATAATGTGGGATCTCTCCAAAACAAAACATCGCTTCTATGGAGAAGGCTCTTTGAAAAATACTAGATATTCCTTCATATATTTAATTAATTCAATTTCATAAATTAAACGTACTTTCAATATGACTAGTGAACAACAGATTTTTCTGACCGTAATCTACTTATTTGATTACGAAAATTCTTTGACTAATAGAAAGTTACACTATCGTTGCTTCTTGTGAACAACTCGACAACAATAACAACAACAGAACAACCAACAAACGATAATAATGGTTCCTGAAGGATAGGCCAACCGAGAAAAGCCGTTGGAAACAAAAAATAAAAAACCGACTGCTTAAGAAGCGAACTAAAAAGACGTAAACAAGAAGATAATTATGCTGTGCAGTCGGAGGATACAAATTTACGAGCTGGCTGACCAAAACGAGATGTATTCTCCGACTGCACAGCACGATTTTCTTCTTATTTACGTTTTTTTAGCCGACTGCGGGATAGTAAAGTTTTATGAATTAACTTTTTTTATTTATAACTTTTTAGTTAACACTTTTTTATTTTACTAGGTACATTTAAACATATAAGTTATGTATTTTTGAAATCTCCTTTTAAACCCTTTATTTTGATACCCCATGATGGGATTAGAAGAAGAAAAAATTGGGCTCCCACAATATAGCGCCCAAAACCCGCCATTTTTCTATTTTCCAATTATAATGTAGCCAGTAACACTTGCAAGGTTAAGACAAATCGATTGAAGTATATCATCAAAATCGGCCAACGCGTTTGGTCTCTAGAACGCCACATAGGAACTAAAATACATACATAGACTTATAAACACATTACCCTCCTTCGGCAGTCGGTAAAAAAGCTACCAGTTTTACAGAAAATCAAAAGCAAAAATCAAATTACCATGATAATTATTTATAGCCAAAGTACATCTCATGACGATTCCAATAACCCCAAAAACGACTACGATACATTGTTTTATTTTGGCGTTCCAATGCCTACCTTCCGGCTTCATCATCCTCCATCAACCATTTTCATCAGTACCTATCATTTATTTATAAGTATGTATTTGCTTCATCGTAGTCTAAGTAACTATTCGAGATATCTTATACCCGTGACGTACTTATCATTAAGAAGTTTCAGTGACCATTTATGGTCTTCTTCATCAGTTCCACTTCACCAAATGATACTTTTTGAGTGTCACATCACATCATGTGTGTCATTAGCCTATTAATGTTCTTACTGTTGGGACACAGGCCTCCTCTCCGTAATCCACCACGCGGGCCCAGTGCGGGTTGGTGGATGTCACATGTCTTAGAATTTTTGGTTCTAGGAGTCCTTTTTGAGTGTAAATGATTGCATTGTTGATGAAAATACCAAAATCGCTATATGTATGCCTATAATATTTCAGTAGTTCCCTTGATTTCCATAGGATTCATCCCATCATCAGATCTTGACCTGATGACCACGGAATCACATGATCCAGGCGTCTTTGAGTAATCGGTGAAAAATAATAATAAACAAATCAGTTGAATTGAGAACCTCCTCCTGTTTTAAAGTCGGTTAAAAAACTGATACACAAATACAAGCAACTAACAACCTAATTGTAACTAAAACAAACTACAATACACACAGTAGCATGTCGCATAATAAATGCTTCAGTTATAAACAGCATTAAACTGAGCCACAGTAACGGGAATACTCTACTTCACACAGACAATGGCAGCGGCTGTCTTTCAGCAGTGTATGGCCGTAATTAGGCAGTCAAATGCAAGCCACACATGTAATTGGACTAATTCTCTTGCTGATTTATACCATAGCGCAGTGTGTGGGCGGGTGAGCAGAGGCAGGAATAACTGACTATAAAATCTAGTTTTTATTTTGTAAGAGATGCATTGCTTGCTAGGTTTCACATATTGCGTTGATTAGCCTGGTGGGTGTTTTTTAGGGTTCCGTACCCGAAGGGTAAAAACGGGACCCTATTACTAAGACGCCGCGATCCGTATGTCTGTCTGTCCGTCTTTTACCACGCTGTATCTCATGAACGGTGATAGCTAGACAGTTGAAATTTTCACAGATGATGTATTTCTGTTGCCGCTATAACAACAAATACAATAAATATTTAAGTGGGGCTCCCATACAACAAACGTGTTTTTTTTTTACGTTTTTGCGATAATGGTACGGAACCCTACGTGCGAGAGTCCGACCCGCAACTGGCCGGTTTTTATTTTCCATTCCATTTCACTTTGAAATGAAGAAGAATTTTATAGAAATATCTGCTTAGCTTCAACTCTTTGAAGCTTAGCAGATATTTCTATAAAATTCTTTCAACCATTGTTATAAATGTTGGCATCTAAAGCGTTGGCCTTTTTAATTAATTCTTGTTATTCAATAATAAATAAGTAGCCTTGATATTTTTATTAATATTAAGGCTACCTACTTATTTCTATATCCTCTAAAATATTAAATAGAGGTGAATAGGTTACTTCTAGGCAAGCGTGCCTCATCGTCGACCACATCGTCGCTTACCAACAGGTGAGATAGTGGTCAAACGCGAGACTATCAATATCTAATAAAAAAAATCATTTGGTATATTTGTTTTCACCTACCTACTTGTAGGTTATTCGATTCACATCACACATCATCAGCCTATTAATGTTCCCACTGCTAGGACACATGCCTCCTCTCTGTGAGAGGGAATGAGCCATTATCCACCACGCGGGCCCAGTGGTGGATATTCGATTAGTTTTAAATAAATCATTACCTATTTGTTTGTTCTCAAAGTGAGACCTTAGAATTTAATATTTTATGAAGAGCTATAAAACGATATTTAGAATTGTGTAGAGTTCTTGAAACTCAAACTCAAATTGAAGTGGCTCTCGTAAATCAACGCAAGTGTTTTAGTAAATCAAATCCTGAACTTGGTATAATGAAGTTTCATACCTATAAAAAGTTTTTAATTTTCTCTTTTTAGTTTTGGTTGGTATCTCCAATTAACATGATAATCATTTATAGCCAAAGTACAGAGTTCCAGTGCCTACCTTCCGGCTTCATCATCAGATCAGTTCGATGGTACCATTTTTATCAGTTTCATTTATTTATAAGTATTTGCTTCATCACAGCTGGTTATCTATTCGAGATATCTTATACCCGTGACATACTTAGCATTAAGGAGCTCAAGTGGCCATCTGTGGTCTTCTTCATTAGTTCCACTTCACCAAATGATTGCATTGTTGATGAAAATACCAAAATCGCTATATGTATGCCTATAATATTTGAGGAGTTCCTTCGATTTCTCTAGGATTCCATCATCAGATCCTGATCTGATGACTATGGTACCAACTAGGAAGTATACCCTTCAAAACAAAAAAATGATTTTTGAAATCGGTCCAGGCGTCTTTGAGTAATCGGGGAACAAACACAAAAAAAAAAGATTCCGACGAATTGAGAACCTCCTCCTTTTTTGAAGTCGGTTAAAAATAGTTATATAGATGCCAATGCGTTCTTTAAAATGTTCCTATTAAAAATATTTTACGTTAGTAATATGTCTACCGAGGCAGTGGTGTCTCATCCCATTCAAAGAAACCGTGCCGACGTACTGTACTGTTTATACTGATAATTTTTTGTACATTGATCGCGTTCGGTTCCGTTCCACTGATATAGATGATCTAGAGTCTGGAAAACGAAAGTAGACACTCGAATTATTCGAAAACTTTTTTTTTATATGGCAATGCTATACTAATGTCAACTCCAAGTTTCCGTATGACGCTACAAAGTTGATACTTTGTTTTAATTCGTAATCACTAGTTATCTTTTTGTAAAAACATTTTCTCTATTTTATAATTTAAAAAGTTTCATTATTAATGTAGAAAACAATGATTCCTGTGACTCTTATGAATCTTTTCACATGGAAGTCTTAGATTCAGATTTTGATTAATAGTGAATAAACCAAAATTATTATAGAATACTGTTGCTTTTTATTATTCAGATTGATATATCTAAAGTATTACCCACCTAAATGTACTTATAGTAGTTTTATTCAGACGATGTAATATAAATAATTCGAATGTATCAAATTAGGTTATTCCAGGTATTGCGTACTAGTTTTTGGGGTTGCTATGCTGATATTTTTTTAGTTTGCCGCACTTTTTCAGTCTCTACTTTCGTTTGCCAGAATCTATCTATCGCCGTGGAACGGAACCGAATGCGATCGATTTACAAAAAATTATCGGTATAATCAGATGAAAAACGCTAGTTACGTCGGCACGGTTTCTTTGTATGGGATGAGGCATTTTATGCTAGTATTATATTATCTGTGACCGAGGTGGCCCTTGTCTGCTTTATCCGGGTGTCAGATGAAATCTAACGGTCTTTTATCCGGGTAGAAAATTATTATATTTATTTTCATATCTTATTTAGGACGGAGTTAACGTATTGGAAGTAGCTATGATAAATATTACCCTACTGCCACTCAACTCCCACCCTAATCTGAATTTTTCGGGTTGTATTTGGTATAATTTTTATTGTCTACGTAGATCGAACTCAATAATTTTGTCATCGTTGTATTACTGAAAGACTTTTTGTTTTTATTGTTTAAACAATGCACCTGCCATGTCTTCACCACCCTTGGTCCGCCTTTGTACCTTTTGTGTATGAAGTCTAAATAAATAAATAAAGACGTCCATTGCTGGACATAGGCGTCGCCCAAGATGTCATGATGCCAACCATACTTCTTGGTGATACCTACTTCGAAAAACTCTTTATTACGTAAATGATTAAAAAGATTATTCAATCGCATATCTAAACATTATTTCAATATAACCGAAGTTGTTAAATGCTAAATAATTATGTATTGTTGCGATTTGCGGAGTAACCCATTCAACATACTTAATTATTTTCTATTTAAAGAGCAGTCTCTCATACATTGCTTATCTATTTGATAACTAAATTCATAAAATTTGGACATATATTTAGTTTATTATTATTATTTATGTACAGAACTTTTCTAATAATGTTGTCACGTAAAAGAGCTATTCATAATCTATTTTAGTTTTAGTTATTTTCAACTAGAACCTTATTGAATTACTGGGAATTATGTGTACTAAACTTATCCTTCTAATTTAATCTGAAGAGGAACGCTTTAGAGATTTTAATGAAAAGCTTTTTCGGGAATAGCTAGACTGTTTTGTAGCTTAGGACGTAAATAAGTAACCTTAATTTTAGGATAATGGTGACCTAATTTAATACTAGCGTCTCCCAGTAGCTAAGCCTGCGTGAAATATAGCTCTAGAATCATTTCATCCAAAACCGGCGGTGAAAAGGTAAAAGAGTTACTTTATGATATCTATTAATAAGTATATTAGTATGGATATGAAATGTGCAAGTATCATCATCATCATCATTTATTTATTTATTAAAACTTCATGCAACATAAAAGTACATAGGCGGACTTAAGGTCTATCCAACACATATCAGGGCCGTGCCCGGGACGTCACAGGGCCGGGCCCAGGCATTGAAGCTCCGTCACTGTGCAATATGACCAGTTCGTCGCTGTGCAAGTATGGTTGAAAGTAATTTTGGATTGGCTATTGTATCTTGACCATAAGCATTCTAGCATAATGTTCCTACTACTGGGGCAAATACCACTTTTCTGTGAGAGGGAGTGGCCTACAATCCAACACGTGCCCTGTACGAGATGAGGGTCACATGTAAGATTTTTTCATAACGGTTTCTTCGAATTATTCCGATCTGTCACCCTGCTTTTTCTTAGGGAGATAGAACGGAAAAAATAAAGTCTGATCTGTTCCCCTATAAAACATTTTTATTCATGTTTGTCCCCGATAGAATATAATACCTATATGAATTCTTAAAAGTACCTAATGCCTAGTGGTTTGGGTTTATAATCATACATATTTAAATTAATTACAAATATTTTAATATATATATAAATATATATATTCCTTTCGGAAATATATATTTCTTTCGGATTCAGTATCGGGTTCAGGACCTTGTTTTTTTTTTTAGTTAAAATTTACATTGTCACCTAGTTTGTACTTATTTTTTGCAGGTTTTCGTTTATTTTATATTCATCAAGAATTATGTACTGAATTCATGGTCACAAGTCGTGTATAGTACTTACTGTTTCCATGCATACGTATTCGAACATAACTATAACCACTGACCTCTAATATACAAGTACGCTGGACTTCATATTATCGATGACAAAATTAAGACATTTGATTTTCGCCATTTTGGCGCTGATAGCAACGTGACTTAACGTGAGATTCCATGGAACTAATATTAGAGATGGGACATAGCCTTCGGTATAAAAATACGTCAGAATAATTTAATACGTAAGAGAAAAGAAAATCCCAATTATTTTTATTGAGATTCATTTCTAAGTAATAGAAAAATTGGTGTAAAGGTTAACTGAAAAATACTTTCAATCAGATTGCAAGCTATAAACTAGTGGATAGCGTGCTACTAAAGTGAGTTTTAAATATGGGGATAGGCTAACAACTTATCCTTAAAACTAGTATAATTGAGCAAGTATCTGCTCGCTCAAGTATACTAGTTAGTTAATACTTACATTTACAATAGTTTGGATTCACTCGGTTGGAACATCATTCATACAAATATTTGCGTACGAATGAGATGGATAATAATTTACAACGTACATATTTCTCGCTCTCATCGCCGAGATCCTGTCTCTGTAGTGTTAAGGTGCAAATAAGAGTGACATCGCATACCAGCGACGTGAAGACTTATATCAGTTTTCAACTCTGTTTCAGATGCAGATATAAATTGTTTGACTTAAAAACATTTGTTAATACAATTATAATTATCATGATATTATTCCAGAATTAATTCCAGACAGGAACGAGGTGATTGATACAAGAAGAGAGAGGCCTGTGCTCAGCAGTGGGCGAAGTCGGACTGTGGATGATCATGATGATGATTCCAGAATTTAGTATTACACATTGCTTTTTAACATATTATTACTGATTATTAGGCATTCATATAACATTCATCACTAATACCAATATGAGATATTTAGTTGCAACATATTATGAGAAGTCAATACAGTAGATGAGTGATGCCTTGCCAAGTGTACTATTTTGATATTAGTGTAATTTAAAAATATTACTAATACTCATATACTCGTATTAGTTAAAATAATATAGTATTTCCAGGCGAATATATTAGTATTACCTAATCTTGAGAAATATCGGTATTAACCTATCTCCAAATGTGTCAATTTTAGTTCCTGAGAACCTCGAGTGGGGCGCTTTGATTCGGCACAAAAATCAACTGTCATTTCATCTAATATATGTAGTCCAGCGTACTTGTATGATAGAGGTCAGTGACTATAACGCACCCGGCCAAGCACTACCCGAGGATTTTCAAGGCCATGGGTCAAGGCAATTCGAAACAAAATTTTTCTATGCACAGACTACTTAGAGATGAATGTTGACGCTGTCCGTATATATAAGTTTCTCTGTGGTTGACGCACTCTTGACATATTGACAATACTGTGATTACTTTTATCAAAAAAATATTTTCATATGTACAAAAAATTGTAAAGGTAAATTAAATTTTATCGTAGTTCCTAGTTACTCAGTTTTAATAAATAATTGTTTAATATAGGTTTAGTAAAAATAATGTAGAATTCTTCATGGTTAAGTTCAATGCTACTAACACCCAGGTGTGCCTTTATTGCGCTTGATTCGGATGAGAGACGGGACAAGAGACACTGGCAATGAAGCCTGCACACTGGTCGACTCAAAGCTCCAGAGCTTTGTACATCGACGCCGAGTTGCCAGTCTAGCGGTTTTTGATCGATTACATTTGTGGGACCGGCATCCCACCCGTACGCACAAAACGTTTTAGGATTTCCTTTATTGGGCGTATAACTAAGAAGTGAAATTCCCAGCAGGTATCTGTTTCCTGATAGCCTCTGTTGCCCTATCGTCGTCGTTTACCGTCAGAACAGATAGTATCAAACACGACGCAATCATTATTATGAGCATTTTAAAAGAAATGAAAGATAGAAAACTAGTTTATTTGGCACACACAGTAACACAAAATGTAGGTACAAATAAAAGGAAACTTAATTTTAAAACAATTACATATATAGTGTGCCCCACGGCTGTGCCAGAAAGGTCCAGTTCAGCAAAATGCCAGACAACTGGGAGTTGCCTGACGCTGGTTTTCAACTGAACCTTACGTTGAAGTGTACGGATGTGAATCAGTTACTTAAGTATATTGCTCTATTTCAGACAATTTCATCCAGCATACTTTAGTGGACGAGCCGTGGTGATTCATAATTAAACAAAATGATTATGAAACTGAAGTTTATTAAAAATAAGCAGTTGAGAAGGTTTTCAGAACATGCCGTTTATGTAGCAATTACCTTACTAATTGTCCCTGGATTGTTCTTCGAAATATGTATTGTATTACCGACTTTAATGGAGCAGTGGAGCCTACAATACTTCTGTCATCTTGCTTGTTCAAGCTTTTTGTTCTTTAATTTTATGGGGAATATGATCTATGGAATGATTATAGATACTACAATAAAATGTAAAAACCTTGAAGGTTTCAATAAAGAAGAATGGACTTTATGCAGCGCGTGCGATTGTTTGAGACCACCTCGTGCCTGGCATTGTGGCATATGTGAAACTTGTGTTCTTAACAGGGACCATCATTGCAAATTTCTTGCATGCTGTGTTGGGTACTTCAATCACAGATATTTCATGTTGTACACTTTTTACATGTTCATAGGCATGCTGTATTCTCTTTTCTTTAACATTAAATATGCATCTCCGTTCATCACTTCGAATTTGGGGCTTATGTTGATTAAGTTTACTTGTCCATTACTGGGTTTCTTCTTTGACTTTGGTGATGACAGCCTCTATATTTTCTTAATACTGATGAATTTTTCATTTGGAGTTGGTATGGGATTCTTATTTGCTTACCATCTTAATAACTTACTCAAAGGTAGATTAAGTCCTGAAAAAAAGTCATACAGCAAAGATTTTATTCACAACAAAGGTTGGAAGCTTAATGTGATAGAAGTGTTTGGTTCAAGATGGTATTTAACTTGGATTTCGCCTTTGATTCGCAGTGAATTACCAGGAAATGGTATTGAAACGCCCGTTGAAAATAAAACAAAAATTTGTTAGTGTAATGTTTATAAAAGATGCCTCTTTAATACGAAATATTTAAGAATAAGATAGTAATAGTTATTTAAACGGGTGCTCATCAGCCCAAAGGAATTACTTATTATATGAAAATAAATGCTTATTTACTTTTAAATAGTTTGTTGTTCATGTTATTTTACCCTTTACACTTTTAATTGTGCTCTTTTATACGGAATTTCAACTCTTCAATTCGATAAACAGATCGAAAATTCTTTTAAAGCAGATATAATGTATCTATATCATATAACTAGCTTCTGCTAGCGGCTACGCCCGCGTAAATGTCGAAAATTATCCCATGGGAACACATTCCCGGGATCAAAGCGCAAGTCCGATCCTGCATGGAGTATTGCAGCCACCTTTGGGATGGCTCAGCTAAGTATCAGCTTGCCACGCTTGACTCAGTGGAACGCAGAGCCAAGAGGCTCATTGGCGACGTTGAACTGGTGGATTCCAAGCTTCACAGCTTGGCTCATCGCCGCAATGTTGCCTGCTTGTCGGTCTTCTACAAACGGTGAGTGTGCTCAAGAACTCCACGACCTGATCCCACCAGCACCTTTCTACCATCGGACATCTTGACGCACTGCAAGTTACCATCCTTACCTTGTTACCATTCCACCAATTCGCACCAAGCACTTCCAAACATCCTTCATAATGCGCACAGCGAATGAATGGAACTCACTACCTGCGTCTGAGTTTCCGAATGAATTCAACCCGAATCTCTTCAAAGTTAGAGTGAACAGGCTTCTTCTAGGTAAGCTCACTCCAACGTCGACTCTGTCTCTGTCACCTCTTACCTAGACTAGAGTCAAGAGCAAACCCATCTCAAATAAAAAAAAAAATCCTATGTGCTATTCCAAACTATATCTATATAAGATCTAACTATATCTATAAGACTATCTAAGATCTATTTTTGTGGAAAATTTCATTGAGATCCGTTCAGCCGTTTGAGCGTAACGAAGTAACAAACATACAAACACACCCACACTCACAAATTTTCGCCTCTTTAATATTATAGTGTGAAGTGTGATATATCTTGCTTTCAAGATTAGTATTCCTACTTTTGGTATTATCAGACGGTAGACTACGAAGGTGGGGTGATTTGGTTGTCCTCCTTAAGGGTACACTAGTCGACGGCACGAACTATTTTGTGCGCGGGGTTAAAATGTATTTTATATCAACCGACAACACGTGCGGAAGAGATAGATGCTGTGATGAGCAGTAGGAAGCTAGTTCGTGTACGAATACATACTTTTGCAAATTTGTAGCGAAATGGATAATGATTTAGGACGAAACCGAGCGCGCGAAGTTTTATAAACAGACCTTTGGTTTTCATATCATGAAAAACGACTAAATCTATCTGTTCAAAATATATTTTTTTGCATTGTTGAACTACTAATCTATCCCTGTATGGAGGCCGTTTTGCAATTTTCCGTCTTCTTATGGTATTTATTTGCGCCCAAAAATGTGTTAAAATTAGTGCCGAAATGTGGAACTTTCGACGCTCATAACTTTCAAATATTTTCTTTTTTGCTTCCATACAGGGAGATACATAATGATGAGACAAATTGATATCACTTTTTATTTTGAACGTACATCGTCAAACAGTGGAACAATCCCTAGACTACGTTTGTATGGAAGAAATTTCGACTAGTGTAACCTTAAGGACTGGAAGAGAAGTAGCGCAGAATCATGACAGAACGGGAGGAACGAAGGAAATTCTTTGCCCAGCAGTGGTACAGTTCGGGTTATTAACAAACAATAATTGCTCTTAACAGCTAGTTTTGTGGTAACTAGAACAACTAGGCAGTTAAGTAGCAACTGGAACTGCATGAGATTCTGGGTTCGATTCTCGATATCTAATAAAAAAGAAATTGAAAAATCTATTAAATAAAAATTAAATAAAATCAAAAATTGATTAAATCAAATCGATTGAATAAATAATCAAGCCGATATTTTAGTTACTAGAATACTGTGTTTTTATTTTTTAAGTGATCCTTCCATGATTTGTGACAGGGTGCCGAGGTGGGACTAACCGAAAATATGATACACTAGTTTCTGCCAGCGGTTTCTCCCGCGTGAAAAGTGTTTTATTATCCCAAGGGAACATTATACCGGGATAAATAGATCCACTCAGCCTTTCTGGCGTCATTGAGTAACAAACATACATCCATCAATCTATACAAACTTTCGCATTTATAAAAAGTAAAAATAAAAAGTATCCTATGTGTTAATCCAGGATGTTGGCTACCTTTATACAAAATTTCATAAAAGTTGTTTCAGCCGTTTGAGCGTGAAGAACTAACAAACATACAAACACACTCACAAACTTTCGCATTGTGATTAAGATACGTATGTCATTGTAAATAAACTGAGTAAACGAACCTTCCTTATGGAACCCTGGATCAGGACAAAGATCTTAATGTATTTACCTACACTCGTAGGTACAGATGAAAACACCGACTTTGAATATTTGTTCAAGTTATTAGGTACTAGCTTTTCCCCGCACTTTGCTCCTGTGGCTCACCCAACAGGACACTTTTTCAGGAAAAAAAATAGCCTTTTCATAATATTACTCAGAAATAATGTAGCTTTCTACTGGTGAAACAATTTTCAAAAAAGGTTAAGTAGTTTTTGAGTTTATCCATTACATACAAACTTACAAACAAATCTTTCATCTTTACAATTATACATAATACAATTATATTATTATAGTGTAGACAACTGAAAAAAAATAAACACGAGAACTAAATTCTCGTGTTTATTTTTTTTTGTTGTTGTGAATTAATTATCGAAAAACTTTATATGTATAGAGACACTGAAATTGACGCTGAAGAGATCTTTAAATATTGTCAGTGGAATTGAACAACAAAGAAAAGATGTCCTGTTTATCTCAATAGAAATCATCTAATTTTTATAATGGTGTTGGTTCGCTTGGCACAAAGATAACACGGACAAGTTGGTAACATAGATACTATTTATAACAAAAAACTTTTTTACAAAAAAATACTACCGACTTCCAAATAAGAAAACTACAAAGTGAAAAATTACTTTATTTTTGGAAGTCGGTGTCTTTCGTAGGTACCATTTTTTTGCGTTATGGACACCGACTTCCAAAAATAAAGTTATTTTTCACTTTGTAGTTTTCTTATTTGGAAGTCGGTAGTATTTTTTTGTAAAAATGTTTTTTTATTTTTCACTTTTTAGTTGTACCTACCTAATAGGCAAGTTATTTAGTAAGTTTCCTATAACGCCAGAATAGATTACCCGAATATCATGAAACTTGAAAAAAACCGATCAAATGAGAGATCTGCTTACCCCTTAAGAGCGTACTGGCGTGATGTTATGTTATGAAATGGTATATAAACAATAAACAGACATGCGATTGCAGCAGTCCCGAGAGATTTGCCGTTATTTATTGAAGAATTCTGTTGTATATCTTCGAAGTTCTTCATCAGATCTTCACCAAATTAAAATGGTACCAATTTCGGAACATACGCTTTCAAACAAAAAAAAGAATTTTCAAAATCGGTCCACAACTGACGGAGATATCGGTGAACATACATAAAAAAAAACATACAAGAAGTCGAACATAGAACCTCCTCCTTTTTCGAAAGTCGGTTAAAAATAAAGAAAATACGTTCGTTCGTTTAAAAATAGAAGCTCTTCATGATAAAGATGGCTGGAATATAAAAAAAACGTAATTCTGGAGGTCTGTGGGGCCTTACTCTGACTTGCCAAAATTATAATGGTTTCACTTTAAGAGAGAAAGAGACGCAACTATACAGAACCTAGAGCACTATCCTTTTTTTTCACAGAGGAATCATGATGGTTTTAGCATGTCAGAGGCGGCCCCTGTTAGGTAGTTCAGACTACGATTTCAATGCTTATGCCGAGTTTTTTTAGCGTGCAATAACGTAAACCATGTCTTATATCAATTTGTATACAAAAGAGAGGTTTCTCCTTACTGTCCTGACCGCGCTTATCCAGTTTCAATACAAATTGACGTTTACGTTCGCGAATGAGCTTGAGTCACACGAAACCCACATAATATTCCATCAAACGTGATAAAATTGTCAAAGCGTTCTTCGCGACGTCAACTTGGTTCAATCAACGCGGAAGGCATACTTCTCGTACAAGTAAAGCTTTTGAATGGAAAACGTGATTTCAGTCAGGTTTTTATCACAAAAACGGATTGTTGAACGCAAAAAGTATTCGGTAAAGCACACGCGTGGGAACCGCGGTTGACTTGACGACGATATTCGTCTGCGTCGTGGAATCGACACGGATGGATATGAAACTGCGTGGCTGAAGCTTTCTGAAAAAATATGCTTTAAATGTTAATAGGTACTCTACATTTAAAACTACCACCTTATTAAAGGTGGTAGTTTTAAATGTAGAGCTTTTTATCAAAATGTAATTATTAGGACGTCTAAGTTCTAAATACTTTGTTGTCGTGCCTAAAGGTTGTATTTTTTAGTACTACTTAAAGCTAAAAGAAAATGCATAATAAGTCCTTCTCTAAATTCATTTAAAACAGAGTATTGTTGATTGCAAAAGTAAAAGCTTACTGCCCACAATATTAATTTTTTTATAATGGTACCAAGTAGAAGTGTTCATGTCGGAATCCCTTTAAATTAGTATTTGAACAGTGCTTGTGTACTTAGTATTCTGCATAATATTTGTACACGTGTTACTAATGAGACAATGCCGGGGAACGCCTACATTTACATTGCCTGTCTGTTTATTTTATTTAACTTTCATATTTTCCGAACGTTTGCAGTTTTTCTCATTATAAGTTTCATTAATATATCATACATGTTTTTCGTTTTTTTAAGGTATTTATTTTATAACTGGTATTAAATAAAAAATTAAATGAAATGATTAATCAAGCGATAATTCTTCTAATATTGAGGCAGTTTCGGTGTATCATTCATGGCTTTATTATTACTCAAGTGTCTACTTCTTATCCAAATTTCTTGCTAATCCAAAAATCTACGAACGCCGATGAGAAAAATCGTGGCTCAGTTTTAATTGAACATGACGAATCAAGTTTGTCGGAAAAACTGGGCGGGGACTCTTTGTGAAGGCGGATGTGGGTTTTTGTGGCCTAAGCCGTCTTGCATCCACTACTGTATGACAATGAGGACATGAATATGAATAAGGATTAAAAAGTCCATACATCGGAAGCTCAATGTGTTGAAAAGCCGAAGAATGAAGAGGCGTAACATTGAGCTCATTTTGATGGCAATATCTTGATTACCAAACTATAAAAAGTAATGTAAAAGTTTTATTGAAATGCGCTACATACTAACAATGTCAGCTACTAACAATTCATTCATGATATCTCCAAAGCATAACTTTTAAAACAAATGGTAGAGCCAATAATCGAATTAGCACCGTGGTACATAATAATAGTTATGTGAGCTGCGTTTAGTTTCCGGTATGTTATAAATACATACCAATCTTGTATTTGCGTATCGGACAGCGGTAATCGTATCTAACGACTACTAAAACATGTAAAACTCTCTAGATGATTGTTCTCACACTACAGCGCGTGAGAACGAAAAATCACAAAATTGAATTACGGGCTAACTGTTAGGCAATTAAACATTCAAAAATATCAGCGACAGTTACCTATAGCGGTCGGGTGTGATCGCAGGTGCTTCGTGGGTCTCGGATTTGGGGATGGAGGGGATCACGTCACTAATCGGACGACGGCTTTGCTTTTTCGGAAAAATTTTATCGGTACTCGATCGATTTTCACAGCGGATAATTCACGCACGTGTCACGATCCGACCCGACAGGGATTGGACACACTGTCGCTACCTGATTGAGCTGTGTCCACTATTAACGACAGGTTGTTTGCTGAAAAGTGTCTTTCGAACCCTGGAAAATTGACAGTAGTAAATTTCTTTAATTTGCATCGCAATTTTCTTGATGATTGCTTGAAGTTTTTGATCGGATTTCTTTAAGAATTGTAGGTGTCTTAATCAGTAAAATAATTGGATGTTAGTTTTAAAAGGGTCAAATAAATGTCAGTTTCAATCAACTGTCATTTAACTTGAGGAAGCCTTTTAGACATTATATATTCGCATCTAATTTTAATTAGAAATTTTTTGTTAGATAATATTAAGGAAAGAAATTCAATCAATGCCTGACACAATTCTCAGGACTCTCAAACGAAATGACATTTAACATTTGGTAGACATTTACGATTGCTTCTCAAGAAAGCTATTTAGTAGCGTAACGAAAGCATTTGCTTAGCAAAAATTTACAATCACCCAAAAATATTTGTCGACGGCACTTGACGCTGGTCGCCGTTCATCGGTTCTCACGAGAAATGATCCGGCGGCATTCCGGTGTCCACAGAGACTCGATCAAATGCGAAAGTCGTGCATGTCCACTGATCACTCGACCAAAAAAGTCAACACAGATTCCTAGTTTTTGTGGAATATTGACTAAAATAAAACATTTTTTCGCTGGCTAGCGCAACAAGGCGGATTTTTATTTAATTCTACAAACGGATCATTGGGCAATGAGTGTTCTAGATGGCGATCTGTTTACTGCCAAGTTTATATAGTTTGAAATATTTTTCAGTTGCTTCGAAGCTCCTCTATGCAAGCATTAAATATTGGCGATTGAAAATCATAATCCGTTGCATTTAGTTTTTTTTTTTAACTTTATTTCACTTTCTACAAACCCTTGTAAACAGACAATATTTAACTCTTGTCTCAATTCCGAGCAATCTGTAACGGGGAAACTCACAAGTAATAATATATAAATAACGGCCTTCATTATCGTTTTAAGGTTCGCATAACAAAGGGTGACATTCGTTCCATGTTTTTGTCTAACATTTTGACAGTACAGGAATTGAAACAGTACTAAATAATAGATGCGAGGGTGTCGACACGCCGTTTTGTTTTCTAATCAACAATGGAGTGAGTTTCATTCGAGTTGGACGTCATACTGTGACCCTTTATCAGGAATATGGAACTATGGAGTCAAAGAGCGTGTCTTGTTTTGAACAAATTATGAGTCTGGTTTTAGCATAGAAGATACAACAATCGCTCGTGATTCCTGTAAGCGCGGTGGAAGTCTCCGTAACAATGATATATTTATAGTTAGTGAGTCATCGGTAGCCATTAGGCGTAGACTTTGTCTTAGCTGGGCCACGCTGGTCCTCGCAGCTGGAGCGCTTTGCGTGTTTACAAACATTTTATTGAGGTGTTGTATTTAATGGCTTCTTTAGAAGGTGCATTTGCTTTGTTTTGTTGACAATGATTGACTGATGTATTGATCGGAATAAAGTTAGTGTAATGTAAGTACCTATTTGTCAAGCCTATGTTTTTTGTGATACTGAACGAATCCAAAATAACACTTCGGTACAGATCGCTCATAGAAAGAAATAATAAAAACTATTTTGTTTTGGGTCTCTCACAGGAGGTACGGACGAGAAATAAAACACTCATGTAATAATGTACAGTCTATATTCGTACAACGGTAACTTTATTCCCGATAAATTCAATGATTGCCTATGATGACTCTTCATTACCAATGAGGTGGTAAATGTAGATAATCCAATCAGCCAACCACCAAAAACAAACAAGACTTCACTCATGACACAACCACATAGTAAAAACCAACACTCATCCCACGCGCTCCATAAACACAATCAAAATCCGTCATTCGGAATAAATCCAAACGGATTGTACACATAAATATGTAATTATCATCATGATTGAAGCACTAATTAATGCGAAATATGCCCGTTAATTTTAACAATGTGGCATTTCAGGAAATTTCGCTGAAATAATTAGCGAAACGTATAATTCCAGGCATTATCACCAGTCAGCAGGTATTCAGGGATTTCGCATTTCGGTTAACTCATTATTTTGACTATAAATTATAATACGATGAAATACATTAGTTAAATTAATGTTATTTGAAATGTTAAATTGTTTCTTTTGGTATCTAGTACTTATGTGATGAACTAAATAGTTATAGTTACATGAAAATAATTATGTTGAGTCCCTAAACTAATTTCATAGAAATACACCGAAAGCTGTGAAGGAACGAATCGCTTTAAAATTGCGCAGAACAAAATATGTGTTTCTTACAGAAAATCGATGCACAATGAACACAGCTAACTCTTAAGGCGCTATATACGCCCCAATGGTAACGCAGTCCTGGCCGTGCGCCCGCTCGATGCCAAAATATCAATATTGAACATCCTTTTGATCAGTTTTGTTTGCAAAATATTATTTGATTTACATATGCTATGTTAGTTATGAAGAAATTCTAGATATATTTATTTCTGTGTATAAATATTTTTAAACATCCAAGTCGTTTTGGAGGAGTTTTAAAATTGGGAAAAATATCGTGTCGTTAATTATTTTTTTAAGGCAAAACTATTAGTTACACGAAAAAACCTTGTGTTCAAAATACTTGTGTACATGAATCAATAATAAATATATATTTTTTCATACCTTTTAACCTAGCCGTTACTAAGGAGTATGCTTTAGAAAGTTACCGTTTTACGGCACTAAAGCTTATGTAGGCCCTTAATAAATGATTAAACAGGTAACTGGTTGCATGATAAAGAGGAAATCAAGCAAGTACCAACTTACAAAATCCAGTGTTGTCCAACGTCTTCATTTGTCATTCAGAAACAATCGACGGCAGTTAGGGCAACGTCGTTGTGAAGGGACACAAAGGGACTAACAGTACAACAGGACACTTTTATTGTTTTACAACCAGCTCCTGCCGTCCGCAGGAGGTAGCACCCTACAATATTATGTAAAAACGTTTAAAGCTTTAAATACGGGCAATTAAAGTAGATTTACAACTAGCCACGTTCCGGGAACGGTGACAGAATTTGAACAGCATTTGTTTTCTTGATTGTTCAAATCGTCATAATCACTGTTTTGTGTAGCGAGAAATTTGTCGTGATTTCTTTTCTTAGTTTCTCTTAACGTTTTACAGAGTTACAAATTCAGTATTTAAATCAGAATGCACGTGGTAATACTTATATTTATGCTTACTTATTTGCACTTTTGGTACGAAATATGATTGAATTCATACTTTTCATAGCGTGGGTTGCCTTCAAGTTTAAATTTTTGTAGGTTTCAATTAAATAATGGGAATTTGTTTTATAGTCTCTTACACATAGAATCCATCTAAATAAACGTCTACATGTCACAAAAGTAAGTGTCCATTGACAAAGAGTACCTTGGCAATAAGCCCGGTGACAGTAGGGTAGAGAAGAAAAATGGGCATTACGTTCAAAAGCTACAATCCTACCTACCTAGTGCCTACATGTTGAATGCCTGAGTGAAGAGGGACTTCTAAAAATAGTTCTTTGAGATGAACTCATAAGACTATGTTAGCACAAAATGTAATATTTAGTTTACATGTTTATTGTATTAAGCCATTGTTTTGAATATTTGTCGATCTTTTGTATGTAAGCAACCCAATAGGAACACTAAATAGTCCCAACTTTCTTGTGATTATTTAGAGTAAGAGCAAACGCTAACTTTTATGGCTTTTTTTCAGACATTTGTTTATACTTCAGGTAATTTATAAGCGAAAGTTTAAGAACAGGGCACCTCTAAGTCTACAAAAATCACCAGTATTTTTAATGTTCCTACTGCTGAGAAACAGGCTTCCTCTTTGTGAGAGAGGGAATGAGCCTTAATAGGAAATATGGGCAGAGAGCGCCGACTGAATTTCCTTAGTAAAAAGTCATAATTTGAGGTTTGGCTCTCGTCTCTTTTCTCCTCCAATATTGAACCAATTTAAAAGATATTTCATAAACTGGTAAAGTAAGATATATACTTACTATGTCCCTATATTTTCCTTATTTCATTTATATTTGTCAAATTTGTAAACTAAGCCTCTGTTGACAGCACAATTTTGAGCATTTTTTGAGGGCTCTAGTGCTTTTAAAGATAATGTATCATCAAAAAGAAAAACATAGGGACCATAGCATATATCTTTAATTTTCAGTTTACGGAATATCTTTTAAATTGGTCCAATATTGGAGGAGGAAAGAGACGAGAGCCAAACCTCGAATTATGACTTTTTACTAAGGAAATTCAGTCGGTGCTCTCTGCCCCCGTTTCCTCTTAATCCACCACGCGGGCCCAGTGCGGGTTGGTGGATGTCACATGTCTTCGAGTTTTTTGTTTTAGGACTTGCCGGTTTCCTCACAATGCACGATGTTTTCCTTCACCGTTTTTAGAGCAGTGGTGATTAAATAATTTACACAAAGTAAAGCACTGCCTGGGTTCGAAACCACGACCTACGACTCGTTAGTCGGGGTCGTTACCACTAGGCCACCACTGCTCGAGTCTACAATGCTATATCTATATGCCTTTGTTTATAAAACCTACTTGTGTATATAAAGATTTAGGTTGTGTTTTATGACTAATAAACGCGCGTGTACAAAAATAGTGTACACTTAAGATGACAATAGGCAACTAACTCTTGATGAATCAGATATTAGACAGGATGTTATGTATGAGTTATTAATTGAATGTTGTATGTGTTTAGCATAAATGACATTGCCTACGTGTATACCGATGACATACCATTCAATAAACCAATATTATGAAGAGATAAAAATGATTGTTTATATATTATTCAAATATAATCTCTGTAAGTAGGCATCTACTGATACAATTACGAAGATTTCTGTCACTCTCGCTGAGTGTGGCTACTTGTATCCCAATAAAACGCAAGGTAACGCAACGCGAGACAAGCCGCAGGAATAAACAATTTTCCAGTAATTTAATGTTTTTGGTCCATAGTTCAGTAAATAGATAGAACAAGCTTTATAGGTTCGACTCACTGTATCCAATAAAACCGTGTGTCGATGTCGTTAAAGAAACAATAAACCTTGTCTCCAGTCAGTTTGCAGGCTCTCGGGTTTTATTAACATTTACCGGGGCCACGATACCTCTTAATAAACCTAGTTCGAGCAATGCGTAAAACCAAACTATTGACATCGCGAGAAAGCACTTCATTTTGAGCTTTATGCCATCGAGATAGGGAGAGAAAAGTAAAATAACATCATACTTAAATATTGTGTTAAACATTTGATGTCTCAGACTCTGTGGACGAAATTAAAATCTTACCAGCAAAACAACGTCCATTTAATTTGACGCGCAATTGTCACCGTTAAGGTCTCCATTTATCTCGGCTAGAGACATCGCCAACACGAAATTTGGTGTTGTTAATTACAACAAGTGCTCCAAAGTAAATTGTTTCGAGCACAAGGCTAGGCTACCCTTCTGCGAACTCCTTAACAAACTTGTAAGTCTTAATTTGTGGTCCGTAACAAAATTCGTCATCCAACCGCACAATCATGGACCACATGTTGAGATAAGAACAAAGAGTATGGTACTACTGTTCGGTAGCAAGAGTCGACCCCCATGATGTTGCCTGTTCAATCAAAAACCACAAACAAGACTATTCAGGCCAAAAACATGCCTCCGAACGCCAAGCCTTTGTCTTCAGATGAAAGTACATTTAAGTGAAGTTCATTGTTGCAAACCAAACTATGATGCTACCGGTGGGTGGTGGGCTATTCTACTGTGTGGTTGGACTTACCTGATGACAGATCTACGGCGTTATTGATTGCTTCCTTGACAAATATGTGATTGTTAACTGTTGAGATGTTTGCTTGTCGGAGTTACTCGGAAAAACAATAGGTGTTTGGTTTCCGGAATTGTATTTGTATGACATTGCATGTTAACACAATTTTAAAAAGGAACACATTTTTATTAAAAGCTTAGTTTATCCATAATCATGAAATTGATCCAAAAATAACAGGATAATTAGGGTACATAAAACGAACAAAGGCGATATTTTTAGACGTCAGATTTGTGATACAAGATATTAAAATATGATACCAAAATAGATTTATAAGTATTTAGCTAACGAGAGTTTTCAAAGTCCTGCATTATTTGAACTTAACACATTAATCACGACTACAATACGAAATTTTCAAAGTCTAAAACATTATTGAATGCCTTAAATCTTTAAAAGTACATAAGTTTCGACTTCCTACCTTGAACCACCCAAGTTCTGCCACACACAACTGTGGGCGTAACTACTTTGTCACCTCGTGAATGAGTTCAGATACCATCAAAGGTATTATGTATCTGTGCAAAAGGACTGGCCGCCTAATTCGTGGCTAATACATCAAATACTGGCTGAAGAGAATGAAGATTGTTCGATTTTTGAAAAGCCGCTGTAGATATTGACATTTATGTTGGTGTCATTGTGTGTGGCGTCAGGGACGTGAATGGAGCGGGGTGCGTCGTAATAGGTGTGAAGTGTCGTACTATTGTTGTCTGTTTTTCAAGACAGGTATCTGAGACGCGCGAATAATGTGCCATGTGTGACGTCGGTTGTGATGTGAACGAAGCAAGTGGTAGTGAAGTAATCATGGCTTTTGTTTGCAACTGTGGCATTAATATTTATGAATCTTTATTGAAGTGAGTTTATCTATTTTGTTTGTCACCTTTCAATCAGATACTTTCTAAACTAAACTATTGTAGCAAGTGCGTTTAAAGCAAGCTTTGAAATATTAAAATAAGCAGCACTATTTCTACATTTCTACCTGGATTCTAAACGAAAAAACCTTAGGTATTGTTTAGTCATATCGTTTAATTGTTTTGTTAATACTGGCAGCTAAAATAATTCAACTGGACTTTATTCGTTGGTAGACGACGACATTACGGCTGAAAACAAATGGCATGGAATTTTGTTCATGTTCGTATGGGTCGGAATGTTTTCGAGACATTTCGCAATGTCGTCCTTTACATAGCAAGATATCCAATTTGTATCTGTAAGACCCTGTTTTTGCATAGCTATGTTGAAGTTTCGGGAATAAATAACAAATGTCATTGAAAATCGTTTTGTCATGAATAGCAACTTTCCAGTCTTCCTTATTTTCTATAGGAATTTTCTAATAAGTCGTCAGTAATTTTGTTAAATGTTGACTTCATATTATTCGTTTCACTATGTAAAAGTTATTGAGCATCACATAATTTGGAGTCATGTAAATATCGTAGCTGAAGTCCGTTAAACAGAAATTGCTTTTCAAGGAACATTCTTTGGGAATAATTAGGTACCTCTCACATTTCAGTCGATGTTAGGATAGACTCAGTTTATATGGGTAATAAACTGAAGTAACGAGTGTTATGCAAATGTTCGATGACCATGTAAAGGGCTCTGGGAGTTGAAACGGGAATTGTTATTGAAATGTATTTATTTGTGGTACCCTCTAGAATTTCCTTACGTTTAATACCGTTTGCTTTTCGCTTGTATTTGCGAGATGCTTGTCCGGAATTATTTTTATGAAGAGGAATGGTAGACCACACATAGCTATTCACCAGCTAGTTGACCTTAAGGGCTGTTTCAATTTAGACGTTTGGTATAGGACTGCTGCGGCGCCGCAGCGGTGCGGGTGTCGATTTCGTACTGCTCACGACCAGTAAATATTTTTCCATCCGATTTATGCACACACATACTTTTCCTGCTGTCATGCGTGCGCGGTACCGACGCCGCACTGCGGTATATAAACTATACGAATCAAATTCTGGTCGTGTGCAGTACGACACCCGCACCGCTTCGGCGCCGTAGCAGTCCAACACAAAACGTCTAAATTGAAAGAGCCCTTACTACTGACATATAATACAATAACTGCCTTTACTAACGAATCAATTGATAGCTTAACAGTTAATAAGGAAGAAGCTTACCATTAGGTGATATAGTGGCCAAGGTTGAGCATATATATAATAAAAATGAAGTATAAAGTGCAATAAGAAAACATGTTGCGCCGATACACCCATGGGACCAGCGCGGATCGATGATGATTGGCCTTTACTAACATACATTGTTGCAAGTTCCACGTGTCTTGTTAGAATGGCCTATGAGATTATAGAAGTTTAAAAAACAGTTTCTAGAAATGTGTTTTGTTCCGTAAGTTGATTTAAACAAAAATGTCCGTGTCTTGAAAGTTTAAAAATTTGCCAAATGATACTTTATTCTGCTTTAAAAGTTTAATTTAAATTCAAAATAAAATTGTAACTAAACACGAATCATACAAATCCGAGCATCTCTATTTACAGTTAGTCACTTTGTGCTCCGACTTAAATTTACAGGAAATGAGTTTCTGTCGCGCATATTGAACACTGAAACCTACGTCTTTTCAAGTTTTTCAAACAGATTGCAAATAGCAATTCTATTTGCAGTTTTGTGGCACAATCTAGCAATTGAATGTTTCTTAGAAAATGTTAAATAGATACTGATATTTTCCATTTCCTACTGGTGTAAGTGTTTATGTTTTTTAACGTTTACGTTAGCTACTAGAAGTGTGACCAGCATTGTAAGTGGGACTAAGCGACGGTACACTAAGCCATGCATAATAAGTTTAACTGTTAAACCCGCAAAGATGTTTAACTGAACTATTTTTTAGGGTTCCGTACCCAAAGGGTAAAAACGGGACCCTATTACTAAGACTCCGCGATCCGTCTGTCAGTCTGTCTGTCTGTCCATCTGTAACCAGGCTGTATCTCATGAACCGTGATAGCTAGACAGCTGAAATTTTCACAGATGATGTATTTCTGTTGCCGCTATAACAGCAAATACTAAAAACAGAAAAAAATTGAAGTGGTGCTCCCATACAAAAAAAACGTATTTTTTTTGCCGTTTTTGCGATAATGGTACGGAACCCTTCGTGCGCGAGTCCGACTCGCACTTGGCCGGTTTTTTTTTTAGTGACGCACCTTTAAAGAAGTGAAGGTAGTTTAGTCGATGATCCTATATTCATCCTATATGCATTGTTGTGTAACAGAAAACAAGCGTAGATTACAATGGTGATATAAAATAAAAGGATATACTACGACTTATGCCTTTTTTGACTTGGGCTACTGAAATGTTCTAATAACGATCATGTGCGTTAGTTCTAATGGACACTTTACTATTCAATTGACTACTGGTAAGACCAAAATTGTGTGGTGACTTGACGACATACCTAATAGGTATGTACCTCAAACGATTATCTTGGTATAGGTATTACCTATAGATAATCGTTTCATGTACATGGCTCAATAAACAAAAGGGAGGAGGATAATTACGGATGGGAAATTTCCAGCAGAGTGTCAAAACAGGCAAAAAACTTTACCGTTTTGTTTTTTTTTCCTTCATTAAGCTCTAAATAAATTGTGGAAGAGGAAAAGTTTTTGAAAACATAAAATGGCATCATATTATAACAGATACTGCATCAAACGATATATTTAAAAGGTTGTAACTAGACAACGACACGTATCCAAACACAATTTTCCATTCCACGAGCGGCAGCAGGAAGCTCTGTCCACAGAACAAAAATGTTTGCACTACTAAAAAAACTTCCACATACGCTATGCCGCTTTTCCCACAAATAGTCCACAGTTCCCCACGCTCCGCTTAACTTTGTTTCATACACCATTGACGCGGTATCTGAACTACGAGTAAATCCCGCCGACCGTCAACCGTCGGGAACAATCGTCTTCTTACCCAATACCCTACTTTGCCAATGTCAACGCCAAGAGAGCTGTGTCGGGAAAATCACTTAAACAACAAATTGGGGGAGGAAATTTACTCTCATCACGGTGTTTGTGAGGGTAAAAGCTCCGGTAATTCAGTTGTGTGTCTAATGTTTGATGTTACAGACATCCAACTCCAGATTTTGGAAGAGGTAATGATTATTTGCCACTAGCGTTTCGGATTTTAACTGCAAATGAAAAGTAAACAGTCCCATTTGAGTATTGATTTCTAAATACAACATTTTATTTTCATCCTCGATTAAGTTCTGTAATCGAGTCTCGCTTTAAAACATTTAAAAGTTAGTCGATGTACAAACTCAATAAATCTTGCTTTGCAGTTTGTTGCGAAAAATGTTGGCAACAGTTTCAACTTTGTTGCACTAAATCCCCCGTTATTTTTGAATAACGTTCTTATTGTTATCGGTAGCATTCAAAATGGCGTCATCGTCATCATAGGGGTGTATAAAATAATCAGGGCAGTAATGGTAGTCGTTTATTTACTTTTTGCGATTTATATTTAGTTGGGGTGATGTCGGAGTGGTTCGGAATTTATTCGATGGGGTTTTGTAATGGTAACGTCGTTCGGTTATGCCTCGTTGAGTAGGGGATGTTATTGTTCAGGGATCCCTGTCTGGCTTTCACGCGGGGTATTTCACCCCGATGTTTGTTGAGAAGTTTTAAATTATAAGAGCAATTTATCACTTGGCTTGGAACTGCCGGCCGTTAGAGCAACAAGAGGTTTAAAAACTGTCAGAAAATATTACATAGATATTTTATAACTATTAGACATGCTTATAGTATTGTGTTCTATGAATTTTAATGCAAAATCCTCAAGTCCTTAGCAAACTTAAATCTCGGTTACATAAGCAGTACTTGGCAGAAGAGTTTCGTGAAATATAATACTGGCTTAAGCTGGCTCTGGTAACTCGCTTGCCACATTTTCATAATTTGCCAGGACATTGTTGCCAAGACTTGAAAGTTTTGAAGTCCTAACAGTTTTGCTAAAGTCTGTTTAATATACAAGACTACTATAACTACCGTAGTTTATGTTAGTTATGAACATTTCTCGTATTTCAGGATAAACTACGTGGTTTATCTAAAACGGTTTCAGTGACAAAAAAACTTAAGCATTGTTGGATTATTAGTGTTTACTTATTTAACCCTCGAGTGCCCGAATCGTGGATCCGCGCGAGACCCAATGGCTTTTTAATTGTTTCGGTAATTACGGCATTCAGCCGGTTAACTTCTTCTGCAAATCTTTCTTCTGCAAAGCTAATGACAAAGTATAACTTATACTTTGTCATTAGCGTTTCCGTCTGCAGTGTTGAAATATTTGTTAATTTTCCTCGCAAAGTTTACAGTAACTCGGCCTTATTTAATTTTACATTTCTCCGTTTGAATTCGCGCTTCAAGTGCTAAATTCAAGTGAAAAGCAGTGACATTATCTTCAATAAAATGTCCGTGAGACTACCTATCTACTGAAGGTTCCATTATTTTAGATACGGAATTGTTAACTGATCAAAATGTTGTCTTGGCACTAATTGATTCACATACAAAGTATGTGAACATATTCGAGAAAGTTTTACTGTCCATTTTCGTCACGCCGGGCTCGATGTGAAAGAATTCGTTCGTTTACTTTTATGAATGAATGGAAAAACGTATATTGATTCAATAACGGCTAACGATAGTGACTGTAGTTAAATTGACGCTGTCAATAAAACAATGGAATGGGCGGCCGGTGCATTCCCACAATCACACTACGCTATTAGGCATGGTTTAGCAACAGTGATAATAAAAATTGACATTAACGATGAACGCATACATAAATATGAATTATTCAACGTCTTCATGCTTGTATTTTATATGACTAAACGATGCATGAAGTTATCGAAAGCGCCGAAGTTTATGTTACATTATTTTAATTATAATCGACACAAAAATGAAGCGTTTCCCGTGAAACCTCTTCAGACAATTTAAAGAAAAATTTGAGTTTTCTGAAACAATATGAGAAAGTTGTGTTATTTACTGAAGACTGATTTACAGGCATAATTATATTTTTTTATTGGTTTTTGAATACATTGGTAACAAACTATTGTTTTGTAGATTTCTAGTAGGTACGTAAAATAGGAACTATAATAATACTCCTAAAAAAAATACATACTTCGAAATAGTTACCAGCAGCTTAATTGCGTAAGTGAATTCGGAAAGGCAAATGGTTTGATCACTATCAATCGACCAATCACATAGACGGAAATCCACATAGCGTCTTGCATCTCGCTTGGTCGATTGATGGCGGTTAAACTCTTTGCCTTGTCGAATTTACTTACGCAATTAGGCTGCAGGTTACCAATTTGTTCAAATTCTATTTAAAAATGTAGACAATTTTAAGTCCCAGGATTACCAGAACGAAGATATTATATACTCTATATTATTACCGCTCCCCATGTTTTGGTAAATATTCTATACCTATTCCGATCCCTGATTATTAAAGTATTACTCATAAACGAATTAACTATAGCCTAAAGGCTATTTATTGTTAATGATCGAATTAATTAATAATTTGTTTAGGATCGAATTAATTTAGGTCACCAGACTCAATTAAAAGTTGGACAGACCCTTAATCCATTCTTAGTTTAAACATCTCATTAGCGAAGTATTTGTGAAGTCCGTTTCATCATTGATTTAAACTAAAGAACAATGGCGAAATCTTAGCTGACTTAAATTTGAGCGTCTGAAAGTGAGTTATATACAAATGAATTATGTTAATTGTCTACGTTTTTTAAAGTATAATTGGGCTGGTTTAAAACGGATAAAAAAATCATAATAAATAAAAAGTTGTTTGATTTTTTTGTTAATTTCTTTAGCTCAATGTTGCCATTATATATTATATCTACAAAGTGACAAGCAGTTACTATATTAAGTAATAATATTATTATTGTATTTATTGCAGTAAATGAGTTAACAATACAGATTACGTCTAAGTGTAGATGTTCCTTGCAGGTAGGTAAGAATATTGTAGTGTAGTAGAAATAAATGAATTACTTTCAATTAATGATTGGCAAAAAGACTAGTATCTAAGTCTAAAAAAATATAGCTTGGTTGTTGACGACGACCTTTTGATACACGTCAAAGTCGCTTGGTTTAAATAAATATACTCTTTTCAAAGGGTATATACACTTCATGCTGAAATAACTAGATAAGGGAAATACTAATGCGATATTACCCTTTTACTTTCACGAAAATGTATGATATTTCCTATTGAACACATTATTAAAAGTTACCCAGACATAACCTACAAAAGTTTAGGACTGAATATCTATTATTCTCGACATTCTCGAACAAAAATCCTTGCACTAACTAATTCGGAACATCACCCTGAGTTAAACTCTGGTTTAACTATATTGATGATATGATATTTTTCATTTAATGACGTAGGAATTTAATCTCAGCTAAAACAATGTATGGGCACCTGCCATTGTTCTTTAAGTTTTAATTAAAATAATTTAGTGAAGTTGTCACTAAATTATTTGAATTATAATAAGACTCAGGAAAAAAATCATTTAATTCACTGAATCATCATTGAGGTTATCATTGAAATAAATGTTAACTTAATAGTGATTTATAAAGTGGCATTATTTTTATCAAAACTTGTGTATGCAATTAATTATAGTCTTCTGTAGTTACTTACAGCTTTTGGCAAAAAATAGCTTCGTAAAAATGAACACAAAAGGAGACTAAAATTGCATTTGTATCGAGAAAACCAAAAATTTTACTGGTATATATGCTACTATGTATTATAAAGGCGGATCTCTTTGAGGATTGTTACTTTTACACGCAAAAACTACAGTACGGATTCGGATGAAACTTCACAGTAGTAGCTTATAGACAAGAATAAATAAAACAAAAATATAAAGAGAGTAATAATATTTTCAACTCGGGCGGAGCAATGGGTGGCAGCTAGTTTACTTCTATGAATCCATGTAAACACAAACAAGCATCATGCTTGACTGGAGATAGTAATAAAGTTAGTTGTTAATTAGATGGTAACGATGAATCCAATTATGTGGAACATAATAATGACATTATTATGCTGCATTACCTACATTAAACGTGCCATATAATATATTTCAAGCTACGTATGCCTATAATTAGAAGCATAGGTTTCAGTTAGAATGTAGACTTGTGTATCTATCTAGTATAACTGTAAACAAAAACAATGGTTATCTGAGATAGACAGGGTAGAATCAAACAGTAAAACGCCCTTAACTTTTGAACGGCTGAACCAATTTTCATTAAACATAGCTGAACACTCTTAATATAGTTACAAATCAAACAAAATAAAAACCGGCCAAGTGCGAGTCGGAGTCCCGCACGAAGGGTTCCGCACCATTATTGCAAAAAACAGCAAAAACATCACGTTTGTTTTATGGGAGCCCCACTTAAATATTTATTTTATTCTGTTTTTAGAATTTGTTGTTATAGCGGCAACTGAAATACATCATCTGTGAAAATTTCAGCTGTCTAGCTATCACGGTTCATGAAATACAGCCTGGTGACAGACAGACAGACGGATCACAGAGTCTTAGTAATAGGGTCCCGTTTTTACCCTTTGGGTATGGAACCCTAAAAAAAGAAATCAAAATCGTTTTAACCATTAGGAGCTATGATGCCACAGACAGATACACAAATACACAAACACACAGGTATACATGTCAAACTTTTAAACACCTCTCTTTTTCCGTCGGCGTTTAAAAAGTCCTCAAGCCTTAAAAGTACAAAGAGATTAATTGGGACTAAAAAAAACTTAATGTTTTTACGCAAACCTAAGGCGTTGCTTAGTAATAATTTTACTGTTTCTAAAAACTGTCACGTGTAAGTGTCGAAACCGAACCAAACTCACGTTTACCCTTAACAAAATTCTCATTTCCGTCAAATGATTTCGAAATTGTTTTGCTCAAATTAATGATTCGCCCCTTTCACGTGAAGGTTACGAAAATAAACGGTTTCAAAAGTTCCCCAAAGTTTCAAACTCTTATAGGCATTCCTGACCTTCAGAATTTGCGACAAGTAACTTCGAAATTGATATCTCTTGTATGGTTTTGTCTCTGAGGTAGTTCCTGATAATTTTGTCCGTAGTTTTGTGAGTTTCCGACAATATCGTTTTCGTTTACAGTCCTTACTATTCAAGAGAGATCTCTAGAAGTAGTCCAGTCTTTCAGCATGTTGAAAACCTTGATTTAGAATATTTAGTTATTATAACTTATTAATTTGTTTTGCAAAGTGTAATACAGACACTCAAAAGAAAAACTATATTTAAGATTAAAATATTTGTCTAACTTTTTAAATTAATTGCAAACTGATGAAACATTCTAAACTTGAAAACTAAATTGCTGTGAATAAGAAATGAACTGTCAATTTCTGGCGTCGTGGTTGAAAGAGAGCTCACTTCAGGCTCAGTTCACCTAACTTTCACGGTGAGAACTTTACAGAATAGACCGGTACTACCATTTCAAGCTTAAGTTTTAATTGAACCAGTGTAGGTAGGGATTTCCACGTTAGTCTCATAGTAGTAATCGAATCAGCGCTTTGCAGCTAACTTCATTTATTACAGGTTGTAGACAACAAGAAAATTCAATTAATTAACGTGCATTGATTAAAAATGGTTCAGTCTTTTCTTCCTAAATTATATTAGTTTCCTACGTTTATTTCTGAATACGGATTTAATCTTATTTATGAAATATGAGAGAGAGATATGTGTCACGTCATATAGATAGAAATGCTTGGATTTTTGGCTTTATTTATTGTTCAGAGACCTTAGTGTGAGTTTTTTAACGTACTCAATCGTGTTAACGTAAATGTTCTCAAGTCAATTTGGATGCAAAAAAAGAGGTTTTCCTAATGGAAAACCTCTTTTTTCGCCGTCTGGGGACGGTAATCCCCGGCGTAAATACAAATACATATCGTCATTTATTTTAACTCGATTGAGCACGTTTTTAAAAACTCACAATAAGCCGCTTTAACTTGAGATAGCTTACGGAAAGCTAGACTAGAGTTGCTGTTAATCCTATTTGCTGCCAAAATCTTAAGGCAAACGATTCTAGAATAATAACCTAGCTCGTATGTTTTAAGTTATAACTTAAGCGTATGCTAAGCTTATGTTAATTCAGTTGTGACGGCTGCCAGTGGTGACTGACTTATTAACTACGTACACTAACTTATGACATATTATCTAAATATAAATCACGCATAATAAGATTATTGTGACTATAATAGAATTTAGCTAGCATTCCGCACACGAAATTCATTTTGTACTCTGTGAAAAGATGAATATGGATATGGAAAAAGGTATGGTATTTCACGACGTATATAATATATTCACGCACTATATGAATATTCTTTAGCCGAAAAACATTTCCTTTTGTGTGTCGCGTCGAATCGTTACAGAGACTTCAAATTGTACTTTGAAAGTACTACCGACCCCATAACCATTTTCATTTACGATAATGACGATAAGTGGAAAGGTGACTTAGTTAATACCCACATAAAGTACCTAATTAAATTATATTTCACAAACATGTGATACAGTTTGCACACACTGTATCAGGAATGAAAACTCAATAGAGCGTGGAAAAGCTGAACATAATTAAAATTAATAAACTTGACGGTAGTTCACAGTAAGTATTTTAAGCGTACGTCCCACCTGCTAATATGTTTCACAAACTTATGTTCCTTTAAGCCGTGTCAAATTAACATAAGGGATGAATTTTCACGCAAATGTTACGCATACCCGCGTGTACGTACTTACTTGAAGAACGTAAGAACGTGGAGCAAGCGTGGTAACGAAAGCTAATTTCAAACGAATTTCATTTTGTTTCCTTACATTTGTTAAATTAATTTCTACAAATGCGACAACTTGTAAATATGTACCTAACGGTAAAATATCAAATGTTAATAGCTTGTTACCCAAATCAGAAAAATGTTGCTGAAATTATATTACCGCAACAAGTGCATTTTCGTAATACTAAGTAAACAATTTGTAAGTATTAACATGCACGCGTTATTTCATTAGGCATACTTTCAGTGCGCGACGCGCGCCGTGCAGCTGCGCATAACATGATAGAACCACATACGGGCCACGCGTAAAATCAAATGTATAATGCTAAGATACGTGTAAAATTAAGTGTTAAAAATGAGTGTAGAAATGCTGATTAGATCCAGGTATTTAGTGGCTGTGGTGCACGATAGAGTGGTCACATCTCCTCATAGAGCACGGCCGACACGCTTCTGACACGCCGTCATATCACAATGCCATGCCTCGTTTGTTCCATTGTGATACCCGTTGAATTCATGTCATATGCCTAATTATATTACACTAATTTTAAGTGTGCTCAATCGATAGTCTCGCCTTTAACCGGATTGGAACAAACATCTTTATAAGGCGGTACACGACACTTTTTTTTTAGTAGATTCAAGTTATTCGTCGAATATCTTTGTGTATTGTTTCGTTCGGGTGCGACCTTGTCTGGACAATGATGGATCTCGGTGCTCGCTGTGCTTCATTATAACTAAGAATTGACATTTAAAGAGGCTTTACGCCTTTGTTACTACGAGACTACTAGTATTACACATGGGAATCACCAATCAAAGTTTGACGTTTCTGAGATCGCCGAAGTGGGAGCAATCACTCTTTCTTCATTTGAGAGCGCTCAATATATTGTGGCTCGTCAATCATACGGACTGGCTCCTGATGCTGGCTATTTCTCTTTCTTATTTCAATACTGGAAATAAATTAAAATTCTGCATATTCTTTATATTGATTGATAACATTTGCAAATTAGTTGTTGTTCAAGTATTGTTTCATTTTAATTCTGGCGGAGTTTGTATGAACACGGATGGCTCATATTTCAGATTTAATACCTTAGTATCGGGTCCCTGAATTGGCTTAGCCAGTGCCTAATACGTTTGTCTAGAAAAGGGATTTCGCCATAGTTCGTGTCAGTCATAAGAAGATAAAGCCTCATTTGTATAGGACTTTGAAATGGTACGTTGCTTTTGATTCGCTTTGTTCTAAATATCTTTTGAGATTCTATATTTGTGTTATATTAAGTTTACTATGCCGATTAGTTTAGAGAGAGCAATGGTGGCCCAGTGGTATCGGCCGCGACTTACATGTTGTAGGTCGTGGGTTCGAACCCAGGCAGGCGCTTTACTTTGTGTTACTTATTTCATCACCACTGCTCTCAAAAACGGTGAAGGAAAACATCGTGAGGCAACCGGCATGTCCTAGAACCAAAAATTCGAAGACATGTGACATCCACCAACCCGCACTGGGCCCGCATGGTGGATTACGGCCCATCCCCTCTCATAGAGAGGAGGCCTGTGTCCCAGTAGTGGAAACATTAATAGGCTGATGATGTGATGTGATGTGATGCCGATTACGATGTATTTGGTTTAAAAAAAAACTTTATTATGTTTTAAATGCGATGATATAAAATTAGAAAAAAGCTATTTAAAGATAAATGACGTCAGTTAAACTGGCGAACCTGAACGTATAATAAAGATCAACGCAACCAATATATCAGGATCATCAACGTCGTGACATAACAATAAAGAATTGAACGTAAAAATTAATTATTCGCTATCGGCACGCTATTCTAATAATCATAAATAACTACTGCAATCGGATCAAACGCGGTAGGTCCGTTTTGCTGACGAACAATGTGCGAAACATTAAAAATATCAACAAAGGAACTTTTGACTTTCATAGTACATACACCGAGACAAATTAATGAGATGAATGGGAAACTCCAGTTTACCCGACTATCAACCCTAATTTATGAGCGGTAAGGTTCACAATTTTTGCCGTAGAAAGCAAAGAGTACGTGGTTTATAGCTGTCGCTCGCGCCAGCTGGCGTACCGTGGAAAATCGATTTTCACGTGAGACCGACGGATGTCGCATCTGCGCGCGACTGTACGGCCGCCGCTTGTCTGCACCCAAAATACGCGGCGATCTGTGAAGGGAAATCATGTGAGAGCGACATTAAAAGCATTCAGATATTTACGAACACACAATGCAGTAATTGGCTTTAATCGATACACGCAGGGTGCTTGCTAACTCCGGTTAGAGGTAAAATTGTGAAGCCGTGTTGCGTGCCTAGATTAGTCGCGGCGGGTCAAAGAACCTGCGACTTTAAAAAGTTAACTTGCATACAAGATATCAATTATCTTGATATCTAAAAACATCTATTGTATCTTAAAATGACAATTAAAATAGTTAAGTTTACAGTCGTATTTTCGGTCGTGGGAAATAAGGAAGCCGTTCCGTTTGATCACTCTAACGTCACATTATTGACGGGCGAGCTAATAACAAAAAGCAAACAAGTAATTATCCAAAACGAGCGCGGGACCACACAGGGACAGAAACATGGGCGAAATTCACGAAAGCTATCACCGTTACAAATCGTTTTAACGCAAACGTATAATCGGTGGTGAGCCGTTCTATTTGTTTTAAGTTGGCCGTAACCGGGATCTGGAATAAAAACATCAAAGGGGGGTGCGTAAGAGCAAACCCGAAGGAGTAATTATGATTTGTCTCGGTTAAGCGGAAATAGTTTGTGTCGCTATTAATCGCGGCCGTATTCCGGGAACGTCGCGCATGCGCGGCGCGCGGAGGTCCTGCGCTCGCGCAGACGCGCCGGCTGCTTGCCGACAAAACGCTGCTATATGCCGACAATGTTCCATCTTGATATGGAGGGAAGAGGAAATTATTATTGAGAGAAGTTGGGACACTCGAGACAGTTGAATCGTTTCGCTGGGATTGGACGAGCTTCAATGTCACGACGCTTTTCTATTGGCCGCCACTCTTGATTCTTTGTTCTTCATTTGAAACATTCAGGAGTTGGAGTGGTTAGGAATACTGTGGCGGGCTTATCCTACTAATAAAATCGAAATGCTAGCAATGTAGGACTACCGTTACATAACATAATTACCATTACCTATGTACAGTTCCGCAATAGCATCCACCATTGCATTCGATTACACCGTCTTATGTAAACGGCGCAGATTTCTTTTATTTCAGTAAATACTCATGGAAGCAAAACGAATGTGCCGTGATGAAATCAGCAGAGATCTTATTGGTACCTATTATTTTTGAGGATACCGGTACAGTACAGTGAGATTTCATAATATTTTTTAAGTTAAGCAACTAAGTATTAGGAACCTCGACGAATGGTGATTGTTTATTTATAAAGTAATAATGAAGTAGCCAGAGCTTTCTAAACAGACATAGCTGTTTACCAACTACAAATCTACTTGATATTTAAACAAATGAGTAATGGTGTTGTTGTATTTCATGTCAATGGCCATACCATAACCATAGATTCAAAAAAGTTAACCACAAATCTACGACAAAGCTTTGCTAATTGTTCCAGATAAACTTCAGTTGCTTCTTAAACTAGGTTTCTCACAACTTCATTCAAACCTACGTAAAGTTTGTAACAAGATCTCGGGAGTTAAAGGAAACCTCCAGACAATGCCGTGAATGTTGTCACTCATACATTATAAGTTGAGGCATTTCAAGCTTAACTAAACAATAATTAAAAGCTTAACTGCAATGATCACAATAAATTTATAATGAAGGAGGCCAAATTAAAACCAACCAAAAAGACACCATGACTAACAAAAATGGTTAGTTGCTAAAAATTTGTGACCAAAAGCAACTTGTTGAGTCAGGAAGTTCTTGCTCTGATGTGTTAGTTCTGTTTAAGCTCATTTTGGCTAAAACTTGCGTGTAATGACAGCTAGCCTTTGATTTGTTATAGCTGGGTTGGAATTGCAATTTAACAAGTCAATGTTGCCACGTGGTTGGACCCAAACACTAGCAAATAGCAAAGTTTTCAGCACGCCTTATGTAGACATCAACGCAGAGATTTTTTTTTCTTACACAAATGGCCTATGTTTAGCAACTGATAAGCAGATTCTAAATTCAAATTATTTATAGAAAATCGAATTAAGAATTTGCTAATCAATTTCAAAAACGTTGAGATATTTTTATAAATAAGGATATATAAACTCACGCTCCCGTGAGGGTAGGCAGAAACTACAGATCGCCACCTGCTACGATTCTTACATACTCCTTTTGCTTCATTTACGTTCATACATAAACTAGCCCATCTAAAAACTCACACAAAACAAAAACTTACCGTGTACCTTTATTTACCTACAGCACGTTCGTCCCACGTAAGCGGGTGCGAGCGGGTAGAGTACGGACAGCAGCGGCCGGTGCGAGGATCACCGTGTCGCATCGCGATTTCCACGCATCCATCCGACGAGCCGCGCCTTTGTCACAAAGGAAATTAACTAGTTATACGTAGCGTGTGTGTGTGTGTCGGTGTGTGCGTCGGTACGGTACGCAGAGAAAGATTTTATGGACGGAATTCATATTATTATATAAAAATATTGTTATTTGATTTAACAATTTTGTGTTGAAATCGGTGAAGGAAAACATCGCGAGGAAACCTGGACGTAAATCTATACTTCTATACTATTATTATAAAGAAGTAAAGTTTGTGAGGTTGTAGGAGGTAATCTCTGGATCTACTGAACTGATTTAGATGAAATTGGGCATGGAGATAGATTGAGACCCTGGGAAGGATATAGGATAGTTTGTATTCTCTTGGGATGATAAAACAATTTTTACCCAGGCGAAGCCGAATATTTAGAACTAAAATCGAGACATATAACAACCATCAATCATTTTATAAATAATAACCTTATTGGAAGATAAAAGTTGTTTGTTTTTATAAGTAGGTGTGTCCTCTGACGCCCAGAACTTATATGGGACGATACATTAGCAGTTTAGCACCAAATTATAGCTTAAAAAAACTGTTTTAAACTAACGTATCTACTACAACATCATCGTACGAGTAGTTCAACAGAAAGTTCGCTTTTATTACTGTTTATATTGCAATAAAAATAAATTGTGCCGCCATTTTCTTGCTGTCGGTACCTAAGCAGTAATCAAACGTCAGTGTGCCAATGAAGGAAGGGCTATTGTTATAAAGTTGAATGAAAACTTCTATTTAAGAAGACTGGGTGCTTTTTATATATTTTTGAAATTATTTTCAGCAGATGTTCTCGGTTGATGGATTACATCTACGATACTAAAGAGCATTATTTCTAGGGAACTGTGAAATTGTCTTTTATGGAAGCGGCAAGAGCTGTTGGGTATACCATCAAAGTTTTATAATCATCCTTATAATTATCAAAGGTACATGTCTATTCTTTGGATATGAAGTTCATTATGTCACATTTGAACCTACTGTTTAATTACTTTTATAAATTAATCAACCTATTTTTGTGATCAGTAAGTATTTCAATCTTTAATTCGATAACTGTCAACGTTTAGCATAGATTTTATATAAAAAAGTTAATTCTAATGAAATAATTGGCAGTATTTAAATTAATTCAATATAACAGCGCTAGACGGAAATGTAGCCATTGTTAGCAAAGCATAAAAAAATGGCAACTCTACAAAATCTTTGTGTTTGCGGTTCTGTACCAATCCACATCCTGAATTATTATTTCGTACATGCAACAATTTAATTGGAATCCATGTGTTTTTAGCCAAACATAATAATGGTATTTAATAAATCTGCAAAAATCTTAAATTGAACCTAAATAGCAAAATCATGATGCGGAAATCGTTTTTGTTTTCGCAATCAACGCGTGGACCCCTAAAGATGAACATAGGATTTGTTATTGGCCAAAAATAATTGTTAATAATATTCTATTCGGTGGATCTATCGTTTTTCGAAACCGTGGGAAAGGTACGTTGTTTATTTTTGTATGTTTCTGACAAATGACTGTTTTTTCTCTTTTGCAAATTACGGCTTCGGCTGACAGAGCAATCGGTTCTGCGATTCACGATCGTCGAAGATTATAAAATAGGTAGTAAAAAATAATTACTAGCTTTGGATTTCGTATTTCGAGTAAGTAGTGCATGTCATTTGCCTAATAGTTCTGTATGCAGAGATGAAACTTGCTCATTCACAGGCGACCCAGAACATTTGGCAACATTTATTTAACGCTTGTTTGAGATAAACGACATTTTAGAATTAAATATTGAAGCAATGATGGCGGATGCTATCAATTTATTCATTGTTGATATAGTTGACTTTTTTGGTCTAATAGTTGCATTGTGTTTCTGCTTTTCATTTGAACACGGGTCAATGAACTCGTAGACTGAAAGCCAACCTCTTTATAGAAAGAGTATGAGCATTCTTTAATATGTCTTTTCAAAACACAATTCTTATTAGTAACAAAATCCAATAAGACTTACATTCGTATTTGACTACTAAACACATCACATCTTCAGCCTATTAATGTTCCCTATCAGTGACTTGACTTAATTTCCTATAACCCCTAGATGGGGCAGAGGGCGTCCACAGATGTCCTCCAACGCGATCGGTCTTGAGCTTCACGCTTCACCTCGCTCCATGTCATTCCGATGCTCGTCACTTCTGCCAACACGGTGCGACGCCAGGTTTGACGGGGACGGCCACGCTTTCTTTTCCCTTGGGGATTCCAGTCCAAAGCTTGCTTGGGTATGTGGTCGGGACCCCTACGGAGCGTGTGGCCAATCCATCTCCACTTGCGACGCTTGATCTGGCGGTCGATCGGGCTCTCGTGGCATTTCTCCAACAGCTCTACATTGGAGATGGTCTCGGGCCAGTAAATTCCGAGAGTGCGACGAAGACAGCGGTTGACGAAGACTTGTATTTGGCGTGAGATGTCCTTTGTGACCTTCCACGTTTCGCACCCGTAGAGCAGCACGGATTTGACATTGGACTCGAAGATTTTGAGTTTAATCCTTCGGGTCAGTTTCCGCGATTGCCAAACAGGTCTCAGCTGCGCGAAGGTTGCTCGGGCTTTGGCGATCCGTGAAGCGATGTCCTCTTCACTACCCCCAGTCTCTGACACGACACTCCCGAGGTAAGTAAATTTGTGGACGCGTTCCACTGCCTCTGTGCCAATCAGCAACGGTGAGTGGTTCTTCACACCAGATCTCATTTCTTGGGTCTTCCGGATGTTTATTTTGAGCCCCGTTTTTGCCGCTTCCTGACGTAGATCGTTTAACTTTGCTTGCATATCGGCGTGGGTATGACTCAGCAGGCATAGGTCATCGGCGTAATCCAAGTCTTCCAAGACGTTGGATAATCCCCACTCTATGCCGCGGCGCCTGTTATCATAGATGCGAAGCATAATTCCATCAAGAACGACTAGGAAGAGGAGCGGCGACAGGAGGCAGCCTTGGCGGACACCCGCATGCACTGGTATGTCATCCGATATGAGGCCGTTATGAGTAACCTTACAGGAGTATTTCTTGTAAATACTCTGCAACAGACGGACTATTTTCGGCGGCACTCCAATGTCCAGTAGGCGGGACCAGATACTAGACCACTTCAGCGTATCAAAGGCCTTTTCGAAGTCTACAAAGGTTAGATAAATCTCCCTCTGCCATTCTGATGCCTGTTCCAGTATGATACGGAGAGTGTTGATCTGGTCCGTACAGGAGCGGTTCGAGCGGAAACCAGCCTGCTCCTTGCGTAGAAGAGGATCCACGGCCTTCGACAATCTATCCAGGATGATCTTGCAAAAAACTTTAGAGGGAATCGAGAGCAACGTTATACCTCTCCAGTTATCGCACTGGCTAAGATCACCTTTCTTAGGAACAGTTATAAGAAGACCTTTGTTCCATTCGTCCGGGAGTTCTTCGGCAATCCAGATCTTTTCAATGAGCGGTGTCAGGACGTCGACTGCGGTGGGTAAGTCGGCTTGTAGCATTTCCGCAGTTATCAGGTCGAGTCCTGGTGCTTTGCCTGTCTTCAAAGAGCGGACTGCCTCCGCAACTTCAGAGGCTGATGGTGGTTCCGTGTTAATGTTGAGGAGCTGGGATGGTGGGGAACTGACTTGCAGCGCGTCAGGCGTCGATGTAGCTGACAAACGGAAGACCTCTTCAAAGTGTTCACGCCAGCGGAGTAGCTGCCCTTCTGATGTCACAATGAGCTGACCATCTTTGCACTTTAGCGGCTTCTTCTTCGACTTGCTGTTACCTGCCAATGTTTTGGTAGCATTGTACAACTCTTTCAAGTTGCCGGAGTTTGCAGCTTGTTGAGCACGATCAGCAATACCATCAGCCCACCGTCTTCTATCTTTGCGGGTACTGCGATAGATTTCCTTGCGTTTCTGACGGTACTGCGTGTTAAGGTCTGCTCGTATGACGTCGTTATGGGTCTCAAGCAGTCTCAGATTTAGCTTCCTTCTATCTTCAATCAGGTTCCACGTGCGTTGTGACATCCAGTCCTCCCGAGAGTGAGTTGATTTGTGCCCTAGAACGTGCCCTATCAGTAATGGGTACATTAATAGGCTGAAGATGTGATGCCTGTGTCCCAGTGGACACAGGTCTCTTCTCTGTGAGGGGAAATGGGCCGCTATCCACCACGCGGGCCCAGTTCGGGTTGGTGGATGTTACAAGTCTTCGAATTTATGGTTCCTAGAACCATCGTGAAGGAAAACATCGTCAGGAAACCGGCATGTCCTAGACATGCCGGTTTCCTGACGATGTTTTCCTTCACCGTTTTTGAGAGCAGTGGTGATGAAATAATTTACACAAAGTAAAGCGCCTGCCTGGGCTCGAACCCACGACCTACAACTTGTAAGTCGCGGCCGATGCCACAGGGCCACCACTGCTCTCACAAAACTGCAAATTGAAATTCTTTTTAAAAATTCCTTCACTAATTAAATCAACGCTTTATTAACTGTTGAGCCAATCGTACAAACTGGGTTTTATTACCAAAGTTTGGACTCCAATAAAATGAAAACTAAACGTTGCTGCTGGCAATATTTTTCCCGATAACATAGTTAGCATGGTTTCATCAAATCTGGAGCGAATATTTATACACCACGTGTATCGGATTGAACATCCTGCATGCCTACTGTATGTGAACTCGTTTGGACAAATAAATTGTTTCTTTGCCGGGCACACTGTAACCTGTATTTTTTATTTTCCGTTTTTATCACTTCGGTATTTGTTGCATGCATTAGGTTGTTTCGCATGAGCCGCTACGAAATCGATCCTTATAATAGGCCAAGTTTCCACCTGCAACCAGCTCGCATGCAAATTGCATTATATTTCGGGCTACTGAGGTATAAGAAATTAGCAAACTTAAGGTTACACTAGTCGAAAATTCTTCCATACAAACGTAGTCTAGGGATTACTCCACTGTTTGACGATGTACGTTCAAAATAAAAAAATGATATCAATATATCTTATTATTATCTAACCCTGTATGGAGCCAAAAAATTAAAAAAATATATATTTGTATTTGAAAGTTATGAGCGTTGAAAGTTCCATATTTTGACACTAATTTTAACGCATTTTTGGAAGCAAATAAATACCATAAGAAGACGGAAAATTGCAAAACGGCTACCGTACAGGGATATATTATTAGTTCAATAATGCAAATAATTTTATTTTGCACAGATACGTTTAGTAGTTTTTTCATGATATCCAGACTCCCAAAGGTCGGTTTATAAAATTTCGCGCACTCGGTTTCGCCGTAAATCATTATCCATTTCGCTACAAATTTGCAAAAGTGTGTATTCGCACGTGAAATAGCTTCCTACTGGTTATCACAGCATCTATCTCTTCTGCACGTGTTGTCGGTTGATATAAAATGCATTTCAACCCCGCGCACAAAATAGTTCGTGCCGTCGACTAGTGTACCCTTAAGTGGGAGGCGGCAGGGCACATTGCTTGCAGAACGGATGGTCGATGGGGCTGAAATGTTCTGGAGTAGCGACCGCGTACTAGAAGACGCAGCTTTGGAAGGCATTCCACTAGTTGGACCGTTGACCTAGTTAAGGCTGTGGCAATTCGTTGAATGCGAGACGCATAGGATCAGTCGATGTGGCAATACTTGCGGGAGGCCTGTGTTCAGCAGAAGACGTCTTTCGGCTGAAATGATGACGATGAGGTATAACGTAATCAATCTCTCGATCGTGGCCCGCAATAGAGTTGCTTACAGGTGGAAAGGCAACCTAATGGGAGCTGGTAATAATATGGTAAGGTCCACGGAAGTCAGCTGGATGCGAGAAACACAGGGCTGGTGACGACGTTTGGGGAAGGCCTACGTCTAGCTGTGGACTTCTTTCAGGTGAATTCATGACAAATAAAAAATAAAAAAAATGTTGATGATGTAGTTTTTCGCTTTTGGTCTGTAACACAGTTGCTATCGTTTTTACCCGACTACGGCGAAGCCAAAAGGAAGGGTTATGATTTTAGCAGTCCATGTATGTATGTATGTAGCCAAAAGGAAGTGTTGTGATTTTAGCAGTGTATGTATGTATATTTGTATTTACGTATTTTCCTCCATAGCGCCTAAACTATTCATCCGATTTTGATGAATAAGGTGACAATCGATTCGTTATTATGGCCCGGGTAACATAGGCTAAAAATAACCGTAGCCGGGGTACAGTTTTTATTAAACTTTTTGCTTGTTTTCCATCGTATCATCTTAGTTTTGCCGAGTATCTAACTTGCCTGAAAATCATTAAAATTCATACTCACCTACTGACAATTGACTGAATTTCAAGTTACGACGAAGTTAATTAAAATATTTGAGGTGCTAACTTGTTTTATTCACCGCTAAAATCTTTATTTGCACTGGTTTCGTTAAAAGTTTTAAACAAAATAATTAAATGTCGCAGTCCAGTGAGTATGCTAATTTATTTCAGGCGGCGATTTCAAGTTGCAGTGTCATTGCACCCGTTTTTCATAACAACCTTAGCGAATGATGCTCGCTGATCTTTTGTTACCAAATAAAGAAGTTAATGAAGAAAGAAAAACTCTTGTTTTGTTTTAAACTAGCTGCGCCCGCGGCGCCGTCTTTATAGATCTCTGAAAACAATACAATATACCTTGCAAAAGTTTCGTCGTCTTGTTATTTTTAGTAATAATTATTCAATTTAGCAATACTGTCTTTTTTTTTTTATAAATACATTTATTTTTATAAATACTTAAATATATTTATTCAATAAATTGAATAAATAAAATATGCACATGACTATGATGTTGAAGATAATCAATTTGAATTAAGTCATATGTATGTCAGATACCACTTAATTAACATAGAAGTTTATTTACGATCAGTTATATTGCAATAAAGACATAACCAATAACGCAGAATGGAAAATGTCGGGTATGAATAAATAACGCAATTTACTTGTAGGTTTTCTTTTCAATCTCAGCATTGACATACATATTTGAATAGACCGCATGCACGAGTATTGGAAATATTCAATAAAACTTTATTTATTGGACATCCAAGTAACGTATTCAAGCTTGCGAAGCTCCGAGAAGTCCCCTCCTAACAGACTAATCATATGCAAAATACACGCGTCCATTTCATCTCGACGTTTACTTTTAATATATTGGCAAGTTTATGCCGTGCTCCGGTGGTCTGACGTGGATACCCTTTGAAACGCGCCCAAATATCCACGAATAGGTGAAACAAATTTGTAAGCAGTCCCTCAATGTGTTATTGGGCACTGTTCGCTTGGAGTCAGTCAGGACATTTGTGAGGAAAGGTAACAATGCATCTATAAAACTTATCGCCTCTTCGAGCGCTTGTTTGTCGGGGAAGAATGTTGCGTCAGGAATTTATGTAAAATGCCTTTGGGTGTTAATGTGTAAGATTTTAAATGGAGAAAGAATATAAGTGTCTTTGTGAATGATGTGTGTTTTTGTTAGTATGGAAACGTTTCTGGTAACTAATATTAAAACGCCTTATGTTTTGACAGCATTTTTACACGGAATGTCTTAAGCCATTTTCCCGCGAATAAAAACGTAAATCCTCAAAATGATGAGTCCGGTACCGTGAGGAATATTCACTTAAGCGCCGGATCGTGTCATCGCAGCCTCGTGACAAAGCTAAAGTGAATATAATAATGTAATTGAACCTAATAAGCTGTTATTTACTCCACGCCCGCCTTTTACCGGTTACGTGATGTATCCTGCGAGGCTTTTAACGGTACACCACACTTTCAACAAGTCTATAAGCTATGTAGGTGTATCATTTATTATAATGAGCATTAAGTGTTTTTGTTGATTACCTGGTTTCTCTTGTCGTACATGTGCGATGACATGGGCTTATGTAAGCTGCAATATAATCAGGGAGTTGCATTGAATTATTTTGTTCGCCAAGTGATATGAAATAATAAATTGTAGTTCTAAGAACTAAAAGACACGCTTTAATGGTAAATTCAACTAAAAAGTCACTAATTCTGAATATCTTGGTAAGGCTAATGGGACAAACTATTTAAACGCGCACGGTAGAATCAACTTTTATTATATGTAAATTTTAATTTTTGTTTGACGCTCAAAAGTGCCGCTTATTGGCATAGTTGAATAAATATTTTTGACTTTGACTAAATTCTTGCATTGTCATCGGTCCTTGATAAGTGTGCAAAGTTTGGAATCAATCCCACGTTTTGAAGGGGGTGAAAATCACGTTCAAAGATTCCGTTACATTGATCCATAGATACTTACGTACTAAGCTAATAAAAGCGTGTTAAAAAGGAGTAAATTATAGTACGGTTGACAGGACGGATTGGAAAGAGAAACGTATTGTTCTAACCCCAAGTAACATGGGACACGGTGAGCAAGACAATATTTTAGACACTAAGTGAGGGTACCTTCTGGCTCCTCTAAGCTACGATACCTCATACCACGATCGATTAAACGTATCTATACGAACATCACCATAGAGAATAGACGAACAGAATATTCTCAGAACTCATTAGGGATGTTTACTGGGTAGAACAATGATAATTATATTTAGTCCGTCATTGAGAATATCAAATAATATTGGCCCTGTATTTTTTGCCTTCTGAAATTAATAAAAATTGACAAAGATAAAGCGCATCAACGTTCAGAAGTGGGTGCTTGTGATGTCACTTTGTCAGTACCTATAAAGTGTAGCACACCGTGACGTCACACGATATTTCAACGCACTGTATCGTCGTAATTTTTAGTTTTCGTGGCAAAAGAAAAATACGTGTCCAATATTTTTAGGTTATCTAAATAGAGTTTCTTTGTCAACATCCCTATTGAAACGTCCGCACAGTAAAAATCCCCAGAAACGTCCGTCTCTCGTTGATAAGTAATTTTCTCCGACCTTAGCATTTCCCGATGCATCCTCGGTAAGTAAGTACATCCTCGCTTCAATGTCTGTCGCTTGTCACCCAACGCCGACGCTCGGAAGCCTTGCTCCACAAGTGGGTCAAGGTACATCCTTCGTCTTATAATAAGCGCTCTTCGACTAAATTTAATATTAAAATGAGCTTATTATGTATTTTATGGATGATTAAATAAGTGGAAATGGTTGAGAAGATTGAAAGGACCACTTTGAATTTTTTATAATGTTGGAAATGAAAATTGACAAAGGGATTCAGCACCTTATAATGTGGGTAATTTGAAGCAGTAGATGGTTTTAATTTCACGAGGCTGATATTAAATTTATGTCGCTCCAAGTATGAAGGAAAAAGCAGTTCTATGGAAATTTAGTACCCGTTTATAGTAGAAAATGTTACATTATGATTTCATATCAGCTAACCAGTCAATATCGAAGTCCTGGATGTTCTACAACGAAATGGGCGAAGACTGGAATATGGTGCGTAGTACATTAATACCTCAATGGGGATATGTAGATATTTTCCATGATTACTCTACTTACATTTTTATTTTCATGAGTTTATAGTTTCATACTAATACGTTTGTGCACCAAAGACTTGAGCTTGATAATTTATAACCAAATCTCCAGTGTGGTGTTTTGGTTAAAAAAAATAAAAAAAACTAACAATTTATTTCCTCATGCATTCATAAGGCAAGATTATGTGCGCTATCATCATCACATTTATTCAGAATGTTTGGAAGAGCATACTTCCAGATCCTTTTACCGTATTCATTATTAACTTTCGGCAGTTACGAACAAAATTAAGTCTACTTATTTTCTCTAACTTACTTATATTGAGTTCACATTAATCAGACGCAACAGCTAATTTTACTTTATCAAATACATTTAAGACTTTACAATATTGGAATAACTTATCATAAACGGGTTTATATTTGAGTTTAATTTTATATAGTACCACTATCTTTAATAATCGTATTTGTATATTATATGTTTTTTGAAGGTAAGTTTTATAAGTTCTTCCATAACTGGTTATACCATAATTGATAACAGCCAGTATAAAATGTCAACTTGTGAATTTTATTAGTCAAAGGTTTTAAGTTTTTATACTAAAAATATATACCTAAAAAAAAAACAAATCATATATTACCCATATCGAACATAGTACAACAATCAATAGGAGCTACTCCTGATTTAAACAGTGCTGTTACAACTTCTATACATAAGACGTCCTCTCAAACTCAACAAGTTCAATGAAGAGGTAATAAAAAAGATATCATGGCGTCGCCTCTCTCATAATCAGGAAGTGGTATCATAAGGGACGATTGTGACAAAGCCCGCCGAATGACTTGCGATATTCGCCATAAGAATTACGAACTAGGGTTAATATAGTTAATGACAGTCGCCCATTACAAGTTGTTAGGCAAACGACACATAACGAACCGACGCCGAAACGTATTGGCCACGCTGCGTTTACGGGACCTCTGCTGTGACGTCAAACGTTTGGACCATTAGCGATAATGTGAGCTTAGAACGAGGCATAAGTCAGAATTGCCCATTTTTCGGGCAAATAAATGAATCATCTTCAACGAGGAAAATGAAGAACTTATTAAATCTCTTATTACTGGATATTCGAAGAATGGAGTGTTGACACAATTTTTTAATAAGGCGCTTTACACTACGGTCGTAGAGACCGTAGTGTAAAGCGCCTTATTAAAAATAAAGTTTGGTATCTGGAAATAATGATAGATAGATTTCTCATATTGTTTAAACCATTTAAGTAACAGATACATATGTTCTACATTATTTTATACACCATTTTATTGGATCACACAAAGACCGATCTTACCACTAAACATTCTTTTAACGAAGTGTTCGTTTGGGTGGAATAAAAAGAGCGAAGGAGAGACAATATTGAAGGCCATCTGCGCTGTTCTATTGCCATATACAATGATGCCGACCTATATATATGTTTTAAATTTTGATTACTTTTCAGGCGAAAACCACCCATCAGACTATCCCCCATAGTGCTTAATTGCACGGCCACTCATAAAAGCAAGATTTTGACATAGGCAGTGTTACAAACCAAACGTGGAATCGTATGTAACGGGTTCCGAACGTGTTTCAATAGACGTGGGTTAGGGATAAGTGGGTGATATATCTGACACATAAAATTAAATTTAACGATATGGGTTTGGTTAAAAATGATCATGAGCCGTTTGGCCATTTTGGCTAATTCTGATGAAATTGAGTGGAGCTTTATGATAACGTATTTTCTGAAATGGGTAAATTAGTTTCAGTATATTTACGATTTTATTAAATATGTGTAAGTGTGATATAATTATGAGGAGGTGTTGTACCTACTTACTTTAAACACTTTGTTTCAGTGACCACCCAAACCCATCTGCAAAGAATAAAGTGAAGAATCGAAACACGATCCGAAAGTACAAACTGTATGAAGTTAATGACACTAACGCCATCTTTTGCAGTCATCGTGAATTTAACAATACTGTTTTCACTTCAATTATTACTACTACTGTTTTCATTTAAATTTTTCAGTTCATAGCAAGTTGAAGTCAGTAAACATATATTATTTTAATTTTAAAGGAAGTTCGACAACTACATCTAATCAAATCAATTTAAACCGTAAAGGCGACACCTCACATGCCTGTAATAGTGTACAAATAGCGTGCATGCCATTGTGACATTCACCAATCAGAAGTTATAATATCACAGTGCGCAGTGCAACATGCAAGCTACTTGTATACTTTTATGCAAGTTACAGGCATGTTTATTGCTGTCTTTATCTATGTCCCACTGCTGGGCCATAGATACAGCACGTTTGTGAAAAGAGGAGACTCTTTTCACAAACGTTTGTTGGTTACTATTGTGGGCCAGACTACGACATGGCTAGTTTTATATTGGCCTATTTCCACAGGCTCCTCAACCTACTTAAGGTTCCTCTAGTCGACAGCACGAACTATTTTGCGCGCGGGGTTAAAATGCATACTATCTCATCCGACAACAGGTGCGAAAGAAATAGAAGCTGTGATGAGCAGTAAGAAGCTAGTTCGCGTACGAATTAGTACTTTTGCAAATTTGTAGTGAAATGGATGATGATTTAAGACGAAAACGAGCGCGCGAAATTTTAAAAACAGACTTTTGGTAGTCTAGATATCATAAAAAAACCACTAAATGTATATTTTAAAAATAAACTTATTTGCAAAATAAGATTTGAACTACTAATTTATCCCTGTATGGAGGCCGTTTTTAAATTTTCCTTCTTCTTATGGTATTTATTTCCGCCCAAAGATACGTTAAAATTAGTGTTCAAATATGGAACTTACAACGCTCATAACTTTCAACTATATTATTTTTTTACTTTTTTGTTTCCATACAGGGCTAGATAATGATAAGCCAAATTGATATAATTTTTTATTTTAAACGTAAATCGTCAAATAGTGGAGTAACCGCCAGACTACGTTTGTATGGATAGTGATCGACTAGTTTAACCTTAAGCGTATTTTTTTTCATAAGAAACTATGTCGTTCTTGCTTTTGAAATAACAATTTGTTTGCCTGGCAGTTTGCTTAACAATTTGTTTGTTTGATAATAATTGAATTAATTGTTTGGCTACTTTTAGTATTATGCCATGCATTATTAGTCTTAGTGAACTACCAACTTCTGGCACTGTCTGTTAGTGAAAGAAAACTGCCAGGAATTTGCTCATCCGTCGTTCCACCATTCTACTTTGGCCATTTGAAACCAAGGGTTTGTTATCTTGTATACAAGGTTCAGACACTAGTGTACAAAGAATTCAAAGCCAGACTTAAATAATTATATACAAAATACATGTGTACATAATCAATTAAAACCCACTTATATTCCCCAAGCTCATCAGCGTGCCTTCATTAGCATGCATGTAGGTAACAATCTACCTAATTAATTGGCCAGTCCTGGCTCCGCTGAGGACGTAGATATATTTCACAGAGCTGACAAATGCGTCCGTTCCATCACATCGGATAAAATATTATTAAAACAAACAAATGAACAAAAAAGATAGCTTTTCGAAAGAGCCGAAATCAATGTGCGAGCTCTGCTACATTGCCGGATCTCAATTATCGAGCCTAGAACGTCATATATTTGACGGAATTGCGTTTTGAGTTTGAGCCTTATGTTGAGAAGCTACAGACGAATTCGATTTGTGGGCTGTGGAGATAATAAGTACGAAAGGTCGATCAGTTTCGTGGCCGTAATTTAATGTAACAGTTAATATGACAGCGGGCATGAGCGTGCCAGCGGGTCGCCTGTGTATTATATTTATGCACTCACACCTGGAGGTCTGCGCTCTCAAGGGTATTTTATTTTGAGTTGTTGTCTTGATACGATAGAGAACACGGTATTTATGTTGCGCCCAATAAATATGGACTATTAATTACTGATTGTGTTACAGTTCTGTTAATTCATAGTGATTAATAGCCGCGCCTTTTATGTTAACAGGTTCGGACATACTTTGGCGTGTAGCCGGAGGTGTATAATACGTTTCATGTTTATTCTTTTGTGTTGCTACTCAATACACTTGTTGTTTTGTGTTCAATTTGTTAGATACGGTGCTTAGTGTTGTTTAACTTCGATAAAAAAGTCAACAGCTCTTACATCTGTCTCTTCGAGTCTTTACGTAAACCAGAAACGGATTAGTTTAGCAAACGCGAATCGACAGAAATGATTTTGTCACACGTTTAGCGTTTAGGTCAGCAATTCATGACTATTGACGAAATCAAATCAAATAAGGAAATAGCAGTAATGATTGGAAATAAATTGCGACAGTTTAAATGAACTACATTAGATGTTAATCTGTCAATCTAGTGCTAATAGGTATAAATTATTTGTACAAGTACTTTTTGCGAGAGTTAAAGATTGCTCTATTGACTATAAAAGATAAGGCATGTTTAAAGTAACAAACTGCATTATCGAACAATGACATTGTAAATTGCAATTTAGAGTTGACAAATCAATATTGAGGTGAAAATAAAAACGGAAGCAAAAAGTGTAGTCGGAAGGGGAAAGTACGTTAAACGATTTAACTTCTTAACAATTTGTCCAAATATATCTATTATTGAACTGATTCAATAACAGCCTATTATAGATCGGTTATCGATTACGTTTTAAAGAGAGCCAATAAATTAAAACGGCAAATTGATTCTGAATTTCAACAGAATTTGATAACAATAAGCGTTATCAATTACAGCAGTTTCAGCATCGTCAAACTGTAAATATATAATTCAATGTAGCTAGATGCAAAAGTTTTTTAAAGTTGCGAATATAACGAAAAAATAGCGAAGTGAATTTTTAATCTGAAATTTTGTTAAAAAGCGTAAAAAAGCTATCCACTAAACTGTACCTAGGCAAGTAGCTCATTAGTTTCACCTCTGTTTTTTAAGAAATCTGCAGTGAGTATCTGGAGGAAAACGGTAAACCACCAACCTGTTGGTCGACCTCGGCGAAATGCTTGAATAATTGGTTGTCTACGGACGGACGGTACTGAAGCTGCAGCCGCTGCTCACCGGGATCAGGTGTTAACATCCGTGGGGAAGTCGTGAGGAAAAAAATTACATTTTCTCCACCACGATCATACTTTCATGCAAAAAGAAAGTTTTGCCACTTTTTAATCATTTTAAAAGTAAAATATCGTGAGGTTATTAAGTCATCCACGGACAGAACAACGGAATATTCTCGTAAATTTTATGAGAAAATTTAGACTTGTCGAGATACATTTTATTGATTGCCTAAAGCGAAATTCGGGGAATACTAAATCCTGATATTGCTTACTCGGTTGTGAATGTCGGTCTGTTGCTGGAACTTCAGCGAACATTTATGAGTAAACATGTGTAATTTGAGATGAAATGTGAACCGATTGATGTCTTTGTCCAAGTTCGGGAACGTTTTATGGTCTGCCGAAGGGCTGCTGAGTGCTGACTAAACTTGCGAGATACATTGTTCTGCTTGAAACGAGCGTACAAAGGTTGGACTTGGAAGTGTCGAAGTTACATACATGGTTACACGTAATAATGGGAATCGGTGTCGAGGAATCTCATGGCAAATTGTTCTTTGTAGGAACGAGTGTAGGATGATTGATGACAAATTGTACGAGTATTATGCATCTGTTTGTTCAAAAGGTATGTTTGTTAACAATCTGCGTATTAGAATTATTATTTATTTCTCCTATCATATCTCTATAACTCCCATAACCTCTAAATCAAACTGACTAAATGGCTATTACTAAAATACTACTCATCTACTACTCTCTCTACTTTTTCTTTTTCTTTCTTTCATCTGTCTTTACTTACATTCATAGAATAATCCCTAAAATCATTACACTAACCGACTGACACTCAATACACGATCACCATCTCCTTACTCACCACTCATACACTTACACATACATAGGCTCACTCAGTCATACATATTTTACACAGCAGCAAATAATTGTTTTACTTAACCACCGTCTCGATATACATCCTAGCTGCAGCTATACCTAAATGACTAACCGCCCTGTATGGCCTAATCACTATCTCCTAAGATACAGGACTACCTAGTTTAGGAGACAGGGTTACTTGATCTGTGTAGATATCTCATGTCATTTTGTACATCTGCTCTGGATCTTGTGTGTATCATAATAAAGATTATATTTATTTATTTTCGGGCTGAATTGTCCCACAGGGCAAAAGCCTTTCGTCCTTCCATTTCTTTCGGTTTTGGACAAGTTCGACCCAACATCTTAGAATTCATACATTCTTTAAATTATTCTTGTAACTAGTACGTATGCTTGTAACTTATAATATCATAGAATACCTAAATAATAAGTCCTCCACCTACGTCCCTGCATCTTATACCCTATTAGTAGCATGTGTGCCTGTAAGAAGCTTTTCTCCTTTTGTTAGTGTAACCGTAAGATCTCCGTGTACAGAAAACGAAGATATTTTTTTTTTTTTTTTTTTTTAAAAAAAACGTTGCCCGACACTAGGAATTTCTCCTGTATCGTGGATGCGTTTACAAACATATAAACTCACATACACAAACACCCAGAGCCGGAACAACTATTTGTAGATCATACAAATAATTGTTCCGTGCGGGAATCGAACCCGCGACACGCAGCGCAGCAGTCAATCGCTCAACCACTGCGCCAACCGTGCGCCCTATTATAGTATCAAAGTTGAATTTTCTGAAGCAGAGGAAAATGCCGAGAATTACTGAGAATATTTATAACTACCTCCTAGCAGTGGTTTCACCCGCGTGAAAGTAGTTTTTTTTTTTTTTTAAAACGTTGCCCCACACTAGGAATTTCTCCTGTATCGTGGGTGCGTTTACAAACATATAAATTCACATACACAAACACCAAGAGCCGGAACAACTATTTGTAGATCATAAAAATAATTATTCCGTGCGGGAATCGAGCCCGCGACACGCAGCGCAGCAGTCAATCGCTCAACCACTGCGCCAACGCTTTCCAATCTATTCCAGATTGGACCTAGGCCTAAATTCAAGGACAGTTTTTTTTTTTTTTTTTTTTGTTTTAGATAGGCTCGCGCTTGACTACTATGTTACCTGATGGTAAGCGATGATGTAGTCGACGGTATAGCAAGGTTGCCTAGAAGTAACCTACTCATGATTTAAGCATTATGAAGCAGCATTTCGTATTACATCCAAATTCAACTTTTGTTCAGTGGTTTGGTCGTGAATACGTAACAGGTTGAATGACAGAGTTGGGTGCCTTCACATTTATAATATTAGTATGGATTTCTGAGGTTCAATGACATGAGGGCACAAGGAAATTCTTTCCTTGTTGTCCTACAAACCTCATTTTATGTAAGTATCTTCGGTCTAACGTTTATAACATTATTTGGTATGTATAGCTAGCAGTTTTGACCAAAATTATTCTTTGTAAAATGAAACATCGCCAAGGTTGAAACTATCCAACAGTAACATAGTCAATTAGACTTTGTCGTATTATGACGTGCAAGATAAATAATTAATTTCCCTGACTGAATTATAGGGCACAACAATCAATCGGCCTATATTTTTACCGATTTTTTTTGGAACGGCTTCCACTCTAGTGTATGCAGCTGAGTACCAGTATACGTAGGACGAACGTGCTCTAGGTAAATAAAAGATACATGGTATGTTTTAGTTTTGTTAGTTTTTAGATGGAATAGTATAAGTATGACTAGATGTATGAATGTAAATGAAGCAAAAGGAGTATCGTAGCAGGTGGCGGTCTGTAGTTTCTGCCTACCGCCATGGAAAAAAGGCGTGTGTTTATGGATATAGTTTATTTACATAAATAATTATATCCTCATTTATAAATAAAATTATTAATTAAAAAATCTTTTCTTAAAACAAGTTTTTTTCGTATAACTCTCAGCAAAACCTCTAGTCCGCCATCTTGGGCCATCCACCATATTCAATTTAGAATTACGTCAAATAGCTAACCATGCATTGTCATCCAAACTAAACGTGTATGAAAAATTTAATCTGAATCGGAGGTGGATAATTACTTTAAAATTCAATTGCAAGATTTGACCTGAACATACATACATACATACATAATAATATACATTGCAAGTGTATATTAATAAAAACTTGTATAATAGTTGTGGTTGGTACCAAAAACGGTGTGGTGTCAAAAAACGTGGAAATAAAAACAGGAACACGGTCTTCTGAAATTAAAGTTTTTTTTTTTTGTAGTGTTTTTATTTGTAAGTTCATTGTTTTTTTTTGTAATTATGTTTTTGTTTCACTTTTTCGTTGTGGTACATAATGGACAGATTCTGTAGTAAAATACTATAATGTCAAAAGTTATGCCAGAATAGTTTACCCAAATAACATGAAATTGAACATAACCGTTGATATCAGTGTGTACCAGGTACACATCTGCGTATCCCTTTAGAGCGTACCGGCGTGATTTTATGTTATGACGTGACGATTGCAGCAATCCCGAGAGATTTTCCGTCATTTATTGAAGAGTTCTGTTGTTTATCTTCGAAGTTCTTCATCAGAGCTAACAAACATACAAAAAACCCACACTGCCGAATTGAGAACGTTCTCCTTTTTTGAAGTCGGTTAAAAATTTGAACTACCACCCTATGATACTATGCATTAAGGTGACTAATGAATCCTAAAGCTAGTAACTTATAACAAGAAAATCTCATTGTCTACAATAAATATTGAAGAAATAACGAGCTCGAAACTTTTAAAAATAAAAATACATTTTAATATTCAATTTCAATGGAGCTTTTTCCGAACCTATTATGAACGGCTTAAAATAAGCACCTACGAGGGTGCAGGCGCACGGCTCGCTTCTTCAGTAATTATTCTACCTACAAGGTCCTTGTTACGTAAAGTGACTTTTATAAGAAGTCGTATTTTCAGTACAACCTTTACAAAACTATATTAATTTGCATTCTCTATTATAATTTTGTTGTTGTTTTTGTCTCCATTATTAAGTTCTGGAGTGTTGACCGCGTACAGGAAGAGGCAGCGTTAGAAGGCCACCCCCTATGTAGACCGATGACCAGGTTAAGGTCGCGCGAGTCCGATGAATGAGAGACGCACAAGGCTGGCCAATGTGGTGACGCTAGGTGGAGACCTATGACCAGCAGAGACGTCCTTCGGCTGAAATAGTGGTAATGATTATAATGTTGTTGTAATATATTGTCCTTACCAATTTCGGCAATGGCGACCAATCTCAACGGAGACTGGCTATTGAGGCGGGCGATATTATAATGCACAAGTGTGTTGTGTGCTGGTTTATATTAACGATCTGCCATTCTATTTAAATGATATTTGCGACGTTGTACTGTTTGCAGATGATACTTCTCTGATCTTTAAAGTAGATAGGAATAGACAAGTTTTTGATGACGTGAATAACGCACTATCAATGGTCACAGATTGGTTCACAACAAATAATCTTGTTCTTAATGCCAAGAAGACTAAATGCATAAAGTTCGCTTTGCCCAATGTTAGAAATCTGGGTCCCAACATTGTGCTCGGCAATGAGAAGCTCGAAACTGTTGATTCAGCTGTGTTTCTGGGTATAACAGTAGACTCAAAAATTCAATGGGGGCCACATATATCAAGCCTAGCGGGTAGGCTTAGCTCGGCCGCCTACGCCGTTAGAAAGGTTAGACAATACACTGACGTTGATACAGCAAGGTTGGTCTACTTTAGTTATTTTCACAGTATCATGTCCTACGGTATTCTACTGTGGGGCAGAGCCGCTGATATTCAAAATATATTTGTGCTTCAAAAACGAGCTGTTCGTGCCATTTACCAATTAGGTGCGCGTGTTTCTCTAAGAGATTTTTTTAAAGAGATTGGTATTCTCACAGCGGCTTCACAGTACATATTCGCCAACATTTTATATATTAGGCAGAACATTCATTTGTACAGTAACAATAGTGATATTCACAACTTTAACACCAGAAACAAGGACAAATTACGAGCTCCCTTTCATCGACTTCATAAGGTGCATAGTTCATTCGTTGGGGTTGGTATAACTTTTTACAACAAGTTACCGTCTTCATTTCTAGATTTGCCATTTAACGCATTTAAAGCAAAGGTAAAAGCTAATCTCTGTTCTAAGGCATACTATTCTATTAATGATTATTTAGATGATAAGCATAGTTGGTCGCTGTGTTGAACTCAAGACAATGTTCGTGTTCTTTTACCAAAATTAGCTTGCTGTCAGGTTAAATATTATTATTTTTAATTTCGTTTTTATGTGTATTTTTAAATTTTATTTTTTGGTAAGACTGTCGTAGGTATCGTTTACTGTTATTGTCGGAGCTGATGAAGATTGCTACTATCTTTGCATTATATAGAGTTAATCTTTCTAGTATTATATAGCAGCATAGCCAGCATTGTGTGAGTACCATGTACTTCAGAGCTATCATTGTCTAGATACCTACGTCTTCTATTGACTTGAATGACTCCGGTGGTTGAGAGTATGTCATGCCCACTCAAATGTCTCGCCGATGGTGGCGCGTGTGTCGGATCATTTAGCTCCCTTCAAAATGGTTGAGCTGAATGGTGCTGATACATGTGTCATGTTCGTGAACGGGCGCTGTCGGTTGGGACTGGTCATCTCTTAGCTGCCATGGTTTATTTTAATTGATTCTAATTTTATTTCTGAATTGTCTTTTTATATTTACTATGGACACTTTTAACTTTCTACATCGTTCTCACATAATGTGTAATCTCAACATGAATGATGTAACAAATGATTTGTAATAATTACCTAATTGAAAAAGAGTGTCCATGGAGTTTCTTGCCCGTTCTTCTCCATAGAGATCTACGCCTTGGAATGGGCATCTACGGTACTTTCACAGTTATTATGTCTTGTGACTGGGACTGTAGCACCATAATTTTGTAATATTTTATTTTGTCTTTTGACAATTCAAAAGTGCCTGTAACTGGCCTACTTGAAATAAAGTGCTTTGACTTTGACTTTGAAAGACATCACACACATCATTAAATGCTGTGCGTACGACCGTTACCATCCTTGATCCATCATGATGTTATAATGGAAAAGTAATTATATAGTCGCAGATCTTTGGCGATCGTTACCTACCAAATTCTTAATGAGGAATAAAAATTATACTAATTAAAATGAAATATCCTCTTACAGCGCAAAATGTACATCATCACTTACCATCAGATAAAAAAAGTTACGTCAAAAAATCATAAAACCGACTGCTTCAGAAGCGAACTAAAAAGACGTTAATGAGAAGAAAATTATGCTTACCAGTCAGAGGATACATCTGGTTTCGATCAGCCAGCTCGCGAATATGTATCCTCCGACTATACAACATGATTTTCTTAAGACGAATCGATTGACGTAAGAATCATCAAAATCGGTCAACGCTTTTGGTCTCTAGAACGCCACATAGGAACAAACATACATACATAGAATAATAGACACTAAAATAGTAGTAAGTAGTCCTTATGTAAGTGTAAGTAGCCAATGAAAACTTTGTCGTCAGTCGACCCCTATTTTTACCCGACTGCCGACAAAGTTTTCACTGGCGCAACACGTCATATCGGTGACCAATATGTTTAGTACTACTAATACTACTGTTAAGGGTTTAGCATAAGCATGTTTTTTTTATATTGTATGTCGTTTTGTGACAATTAAAAAAAATTTTCTTTCTTCTTCTTTCTTTTCTTTTGCCTCTACCAAAAAGAAGTTTTCACTTCGAATGTCTCGTCAAATGAAAAGTGCATCCATCATTTTCACCAGACTCTGTCTAGTATGGAATGAGCGAGCTCTTACTGGGCTTGGCTCTCTCTAGGTGGTAGGAAAAAGAGTATGGCGAAATATATCTGCCTACCTACTTTATTAAGTAGTATTTTGTTTTAAGTATATATGTTTGTAGTCTAAGGGCCGATTTTTCAATAGTCTGATAACTTTTAACTTTATGCATAACTGACTAAAAATTACCGTCTGTCAAACCGCTAATTTTATTCCTCAGTTAAAAGTTATCATACTTTTGAAAAATCGGGCCTTAGTTAATTAAGTATTTTTTATACACTGTACATACTTCTATCTATGTAAGTAAAACTTATTAACTATGCCCCTACTTGTAGATGTTACACATTTCCCAAGTATTCTAATGATCTAAAAATAAGGAAGCTTCAATGTAATAAATTGCGACAGCATCGATCGCTCCCCTATCGGATTGCATATTCATTGGCTAAATATATGGGCGCCTCGGGGATACCATGCGTTAAAATACCAGTAAATACCCTCTCTATTTATTGAGTATGACTAGCTACTTCAGAATTTGGCTCAGGAGTGGGTTTTACAATGTAGCAACACATCTGTTCTCCCCAAAGGGTATGACAGAGGCATATACTAACCCCACATGTCGCCCCTTATATTAAAGTCCCTTGCTTGTAATAGTGGGTCTGTTGGCATAAAATGTATAAGGATTTTATTGGTATTTTAATATGTCCCCCTGAAGAAAATGATCTTTCCAAAGCAGCGTAAGGCTGAAACTTACAAAAGACACGTCTTTCACTACAGGTAGGTACTACTTCCACCTGAAAACGGAATACACAAGGTCGAAACGTTGCCTTTTGAAGGTTCAAATATCTACACACGACTGCGTTTTCTACGAGTGGTATTTGATTGCCAAGAAAATCTCAATGCATAGAAAATTACACAGTTAGGCAGATTCGTCTACCTTTAATCCTGAGTCAACAACTCCTTTTAAATCTCGGCCAAATATTTTCTCACTTTGATGTTACCAAATTGTGTTTATAAAGATATTCATTTGTTTGCAGTTGAGAGATTGTGGTTAATTAAGCTATTTTCAGAATCTACTGAAAGAAAGAAAATAGATTTTTCATCGTGTAACACTTGAGTATGATCAAAATAATGCAGATTTTGCGGGCACACTGTTGAATGTTATTAGAAATAGCTAGACAGTATTAAATCTACATGTATTATATCTTCTTCTTCTTCTTTCGTGTGAGGAGTGGCCACCTCTGGTGTCAGAGTTAATTAAGCTGCCTCTGGGAATCCCACAGGCCTCTGACTTATATTAAATTATTTATTAATGTAGCTAATATGTACTTCAATATTAAAATTTACATAAATTTAGAATATAGGTAATGTGCAGGAGTCTATAACAGATGTACTATAAAATTGTATGGTGCATACACGCATTCAAGCCTTGAGCAATTTATGCTAAGTGTCTGTAAGTAATAACCAAGTTGGACCCTAAATTCAGAGCAATATAAAGGTAATTAGTTTGTTTAAATTGTGTAATTTCAAAAGCTGGTCGCACACTTTATTTTAAAGTAATTGCAGTAGTTGTGTTTAAACTTAAACGCGACGTACAGTCTCGAGCATAAATATATGATAATTACGCAAAATTCGCTGGTCATACAGATAAGGACGATTACTGGACTCACGGTGACCACTGCCCTGAGAAGAGCCGAAGACAGAGTGGTGTGGAAGCAGCTCGTGAGTGACTCCGCCAAAGCGTCCAACATAGGCACGACCTTCATAAATTAAGACAACGAATAAGAAGAAGAAGCAAAATTCAAAAGCAATTTTCTCCTAAGTCCCTTTTTATGTAACGGACATATATTATTTTCGAAACCAGACTGTATACAATATCCATATTATAATAAAACTAGGTTTTTTATTTCAAAGTTACAATCGTTATTTCACGACAAACATTGCTATTGAATTTTGCTTAAGGTGATATATACGGCCCGATGTTAACGCAGTATTGGCCGTGCACTCGCTCGATGCCAAAATATCCATATTGAACCTCCTTTTGAACAGTTTTGTTTGCAAAACATTATTTGATTTACATATGCTATGTTAGTTATGAAGAAATTCCAGCCATCAATTTTTCTGTGTAAAAATATTGTTAAACATTCAAGTCGTTTTGGAGAAGTTTCCAAAAGTTGCGAAAAAATATCGTGTTGTTAATTATGTTTTTAAAGCAAAACTATTAGTTTCACGAAAAAACCTTTATGTAGGTACATGAATCAATAATATATTTTTTTTTTTCAAATTTTATATCCTAGCCTTTACTAAGGAGTATGCTTTAGAAAGTTACCGTTTTACGGCACTATAGCGTATGTAGGCCCTTAACTGTAAGATATTTTTGCTGGTGACTGTACGTACTTCCAAAGCGCTTCGGCACTACATTACAGTTGCATACAAAAAATACTTGAAAATTTGCTCATAAATCTGTTCTGTCTGCATCATTATTATTCTCTGCTGAAAATAACTTTTTTATTGAAGCTTGTTCATAGTGATCGATCTACTCTTGACATTCACTACGCCTCGTGTCTTCCTTAGAAAGTCAGTTTTTCTGGGTTTAAGCACGTCCCGTACTTTAAGGTTCAAAGGTTTGTTTGATTCAAACGGAAACGAATATTGAAATCATTTCATTGCTTGTAAAGCGTTTCTGTTAATTATTTTTAGCAGTTTTAAGCTTTGACATGGATTTGTATAAAAAGTGCTCCGTGATTTAGCTAGCAGGCGGTTCTTCTACATCCTACTTCAAAATCAAAGTATTTTATTTTGGAAGAAAACTATATTAATTTGCATTCTCTATTATAATTTTGTTGTTGTTTTTGTCTCCATTATTAAGTTCTGGAGTGTTGACCGCGTACAGGAAGAGGCAGCGTTAGAAGGCCACCCCCTATGTAGACCGATGACCAGGTTAAGGTCGCGCGAGTCCGATGAATGAGAGACGCACAAGGCTGGCCAATGTGGCGACGCTAGGTGGAGACCTATGACCAGCAGAGACGTCCTTCGGCTGAAATAGTGGTAATGATTATAATGTTGTTGTAATATATTGTCCTTACCAATTTCGGCAATGGCGACCAATCTCAACGGTGACTGCCTATTGAGGCGGGTGATATTATAATGCACAAGTGTGTATGCGCAAATACAGGTGCACTCTCTTCTTTCATTCTCGTGTATAGTCCAATGGGACGGCAATTTGACACGACCGAAGAGTGATCAGAATATCAGATCATCACACGTAGGAGACCAACGGGAAAACGTGTTTTTAGACACGCGGTATTACACCGCCAACTTCCAAGCTCCGAGTCGTCAAAGAAATCCCTGGCGAAACTTAGTGCGTTTTCCAGAAAATGGTTACTGAATCCATTTCAAGATCAGCAGTCGCGCTTATGCGACCGCTAGTAGACCAACAGAGCAGTTATAATAAGAGCATGGTCTCCTAACAAAATATGCGAAAATTAATTTGTGTGTCTAATAAAGATTAGCAGGTTGTTTGATAATTTTATATGGTAACTTTTGGGTGAAAATTCATAATAATAATAGCTCATTAATTCTGAATCACGCGGCCCCATAGGTAAAGGCGACGTTAACACATTTTTAATAGGTATCAACAAACATCCCGAATGATGGACAGTTGGGTATCACGGCGTTGAAAAAGGTTTTGATTTAAAACCCAGATTTTGTCCTTTGTGTAATAAATCCATATTAATATTAAAATTTAAATTAACTCTGTTTGTTAACTTAATGAAATTTGAGATAGATATAGATAATTTAAGACCGATGAGTTTTTATCGCTGTAGTAACAATTTTTATGCGGACGAAGTTGTCGGCAGAAGGTAGTGTGATATAATAGAAGGCTTCAACAACTGTGGAGTTTAAGTCTGGACTACATACTCAACACGGTTAATGTCAATAAGAACAAGATATGTCATTGAGTGAAGGAAATTGTGGATTTCGAATATAGAGAATAGAATCCAAAAACACTGACCAACTGTGTATTGAGCGCTCCACAGTCATATTTCCAATCATCAGACCAACCAAGCAGACAAATATTCCAACTCAAGACGTTCAACGCTGAACATAGGCCTCGCCTCATTGGCCGGTCCCGAGCGTCTCACGTACAGCGGACACCCGCCACCCTCACTAAGAACTCACTATACGTCCAGTATTCATAATCTCTAGGCAAAGCTAAAGGGTTTTATAATACTGGCATATAATAAACGAGAGAAAATCGATTATGGTCGGTGTTTATATTTTTTATCCCATGACTGTAATATAGACATCACACACATCATTAAATGCTGTGCGTACGATCGTTACCATCCTTGTTCCATCATGATGTTATAATGGAAAAGTAATTATATAGTCGCGGAACTTTGGCGATCGTTACCTACCTACCAAATTCTTAATTAGGAATAAAAATTATACTAATGAAAAGGAAATATCCTCTTACAGCGCAAAATGTACATCATCACTTACCATCAGGTAAAAAAAGTTGCGTCAAAAAATCAAAAAACCGACTGCTCCAGAAGCGACCTAAAAATTATGCTTACCAGTCAAAGGATACATCTGGTTTCGGTCAGCCAGCTTGCGAATATGTATCCTCCGACTGTACAACTTGATTTTCTTAAGACGAATCGATTGACGTAAGAATCTTCAAAATCGGTCAAAGCGTTTGGTCTCTAGAACGCCACATAGGAACAAACATACATACATAGACTAATAGACACTATAATACTAGTAAATAGTCCTTCGGCAGTCGGGTAAAAATAGGGGTCGACTGACGACAAAGTTTTCATTAGCGCAACACGTCATATTGGTGACCAATACGTTTTGCCTCTACCAAAAAAGTTTTCACTTCGAAAGTCTCATCAAATGAAAAGTGCATCCATAATTTTTTCCAGACTCTGTCTAATATGGAATGAGTGAGCTCCTACTGGGCTTGGCTCTCTCTAGGTGGCTGGACAAAGAGTATGGCGAAGTATATCTGCCTACTTACTTTAGTAAGTAGTTTTTTGTTTTAAGCATATATGTTTGTAGCCTAAGGGCCGATTTTTCAATAGTCTGATAGGTAACTTTTACCTTAGCATAACTGACTAAAATTAACGTCTGTCAAACCGCTAATTTTATTCCTTAGTTAAAAGTTATCAGACTTTTAAAAAATCGGGCCTCAGTTAATTAAGTATTTAGTTTTATACACTGTACATACTTCTATCTCTGTAAATAAAACTTATTAACTATGCCCCTACTTGTAGATGTTACACATTTCCTAAGTATTCTAATGATCTAAAAATAAGGAAGCTTCAATGTAATAAATTGCGACAGCATCGATCGCTCCCCTATCGGATTGCATATTCATTGGCTAAATATATGGGCGCCTCGGGGATACCATGCGTTAAAATACCAGTAAATACCCTCTCTATTTATTGAGTGTGACCAGCTACTTCAGAATTTGGCTCAGAAGTGGGTTTTACAATGTAGCAACACATCTGTTCTCCGCAAAGGGTATGAAAGAGGCATATAGTAAACCCACATATTGCCCCTTATATTAAAGTCCCTTGCTTGTAATAGTGGGTGAGTCTATATTGGCAAAAACTGTATGAGGATTTTGTTGGTATTTTAATATGTCCCCCTGAAGCAAATGATCTTTCCAAAGCAGCGTAACGCTGAAACTTACAAAAGACACGTCTTTCACTACAGGTACTGCTTCCACCTGATAACGGAATACACAAGGTCGAAACGTTGCCTTTTGAAGGTTCAAATATCTACACACGACTGCGTTTTCTACGAGTGGTCTTTGACTGCCAAGAAAATCTCAATGCATAGAAAATTACGCAGTTAGGCAGATTCGTCTACCTTTAATCCTGAGTCAACAACTCCTTTTAAATCTCGGCCAAATATTTTCTCACTTTGATGTTACCAAATTGTGTTTATAAAGATATTCATTTGTTTGCAGTTGAGAGATTGTGGTTAATTAAGCTATTTTCAGAATCTACTGAAAGAAAGAAAATAGATTTTTCATCGTGTAACACTTGAGCATGATCAAAATAATGCAGATTTTGCGGGCACAATGTTGAATGTTATTAGAAATAGCTAGACAGTATTAAATCTACATATATTATATTAAATTATTTATTAATGTACCTAATATGTACTTCAATATTAAAATTTACATAAATTTAGAATATAGGTAATGTGCAGGAGTCTATAACAGATGTACTATAAAATTGTAAGGTGCATACACGCATTCAAGCCTTGAGCAATTTATGCTAAGTGTCTGTCAGTAATAACCAAGTTGGCCCCTAAATTCAGAGCAATATAAAGGTAATTAGTTTGTTTAAATTGTGTAATTTCAAAAGCTGGTCGCACACTTTATTTTAAAGTAATTGCAGTAGTTGTGTTTAAACTTAAACGCGACGTACAGTCTCGAGCATAAATATGTGATAATTACGCAAAATTCGCTGGTCAAACAGATAAGGAAGATTAAAGGACTCACTGTGACCACTGCCCTGAGAAGAGCCAAAGACAGAGTGGCGTGGAAGCAGCTCGTCAGTGACTCCGTCAAAGCTTTCCAAGACGGGCACGACCTTCAGAAATTAAGACAACGAATAAGAAGAAGAAGCAAAATTCAAAACCGGCCAAGTGCGAGTCGGACTCGCGCACTAAGGGTTCCGTACCATTATTGCAAAAAGACGGCAAAAAATCACGTTTGTTGTATGGGAGCCCCCCTAAAATATTTA